>QRFI01000016.1:0-718165 GCA_025389085.1 Sclerotinia subarctica
AATCTTTGCCAGAATAAGAAAAGAAGTATATTTTCCAAAGATAAAGATTATAGTTAAAAATATAATTAGGAATTATAATATTTGTATAAGAAATAAAGCTATTTAGCATATCCTTTATAATTAGCTCAAAACCTCTGAACTATTTACTCAACCTTGGAAGTCCATTGCTTAGGATTTTGTAATGAAACTATCATTATCCAAGGATCTGGTTACCTAAAAGAAGTATGACTCTATATTAATAATAACAGATAGATTAATCAAGTTCGCTTATATAATACTATTCTATAAAACTTGGATAATAGATAATCTTACTTATATATTTATATAGAATATAATTAGTATTTATAATATATTAAATAAGATTATCTCAGATAAAAATAAATTATTTATATTAAAGTTTTGGTTTACCTTTATAATATTGCTTAGAATTAAAAGAAAGCTTTCAATAATTTTCCATTCATAAATAGATGGCCAAATAGAACGATTAAACCAAACGATAAAAGTCTATCTCCATTACTATATCAATTATAGATAAGATAATTGGGTTAAATTATTATTTTTAATATAATTCATATATAATATATTAGAGATAGAAACCACAAAAATAATGTCAATATATATTAACTTTGAATTCAACCTATTAATATACAAATCATTATTGTTACAAGATACAAATATAAACAAAGCTATAAAAGATATTATAGAAATCAAGGAGCTTTAAGAACAATTCTCTTTGAATTTATAATTTATTACTTTAAGAATAGTATTATATTACAATAAATTAAGAAGTATAAGATCTATTTTTAAAGAGAAGGATAAAGTTTATTTTATTCAAAGAAATATATAAATAAAACAATCAAGCGATAAATTAGATTATAAGAAACTGGGATCATTCAAAATCGACAAAATAGTAGGACCAATCAATTATAAACTGAAATTATTATATATCATAAATATCTATTCAATATTCTATATCTCACTCCTCAAGAAAGTATCATCAAGAACGCCTAATACACTCATAACAGAAATTGAACTAGTCAATCTGAACATTATATACGATATAAAAGAGATTCTAGATTACAAATATATCAAAGGCAAAATCAAGTATTTAATAAAATAAAAAGAATATTTATACTTAGAAAATATATAGGAACTCAAATTATAATTTAAGAGCCTTATATGAATTGAATAGTTCCATTAGAAATACCCTTATTTGCCAACTAAGCATCAATTTCCTCAATAAACAATAATAACAAGAAAAGATCAAAATCAAGTTTGTCATTAGAATCGATGATAGAAACAAATATCAATTCATTCTCCTTCTCCATACACTCATTTTCCAACTGTTTTTCTTCCAACCGCTTTTCCTTTACCTCAAACTTTTCCAAAGCTTCGATTATATAAAGATCATATTGTAACATTTTGCCTGCCTTCTTGTAAAGAATATTGAGTTTCGCTAAAGTCTGACGAGATTGTATATATAATCAGAGAATCTTTGATATAGCCTCTTCTTCTTTTCACTGAAACCTCTTATTCTTTTCCTGAAGATATTACTCTTTTTGATCAACCCTAGACCAATCCATTATAATATGTTTAAATATATTATACAATGAATCTATACTATTTTTCGAATATTTACCATATTTATTATTGTTAGGCAAAATCTGATACTCAAGTTTTTTATCTATATAACAATTATAAGTAAATAATATAATAATATCTTTTTCCTTACTTCGATTATATATATTTTGACAACTTTTCGTGGATCGAGAATTATGACTAGGAGGTATAATAAAGAGAAAAGGAAATTATTATTATTAAAGGAATTAATAAGGGAATTAATAGCATTATATAAATATTCGGGATAAGCGTTAAATTAAGAAAAGGATAATGTTACAACAGATCTTATATACCTAACATCACATAATTAGTATCATATAATATAGGGATCTTAATAAGCTCAGCTATCCTAATATAATTAGGACAACTAGGAGTATTAAAACATTTGTTATAAAGGTCTATATAAGCAAGATAAATTTCCTTTATATAGAGCTTTATATTCAAGATCAATCATTTAGTATATTCTATTATTAATTACGAATAGTATATTCATTATTGTCATTATTTAAGTCTCTGTTTGATGTTTAATTATAAACCTATTTCGAGAGCTTAGAACACTTCTATATGATCTAGATGGCTACCCTTGTAACAGAACTTCGCGAAGTATTATCGAAACAACTTTGTTTAATAACTTAGTAACAAACTTTTTGTTCTAAGACTGATAAAATATTGTAATATAATTTGCAGATCTTAAACAAATTAAATAAAGCAAAGAGGAAAAAGAAATTAGAGAATGAATATATCGAGAAAGAAAAAGAATTAGTAGATACAGGCTTATTAGTATCTATTAAGGCTAATTCAAGTGTATTAGACAATTTTAATTTTTCTTTTTTTTTGAATCCTTCAAATCCTTTCTAAAAAGATCTGGGTAGTGTTGATGAAATACCTCCAACTTCTCAGGGTAGTTGAGATCCTTTTTAAGCTTCCAAATATTCTCCAAATATAGATGATCTAATCATTTAATTAAATACTTAATTTTGTTTTTGACATATTTACAATTTAGTATTATTTCGATATTATATATAATATTTAGATTGATTGATTCGATTTCTATTGTAAATATATTAGACATTCTTAGTAATACTTTTTCGAAGAATAAGATATAGAATACTAAATGAATATTTATAATATAAAATAACTTTAATCTATAATTAATTGATTCAATTACCTTATTGATTTTAAATAATCTTAGTTTCTTGTAATCTAGTTTATTATTTGGTTGTTTTGTTTGTATATTCCTTTGAATGAGATAAACTTTATTCTTCTTTTTAAAAGTAGATCTTATACTTCTTAATTTATTATAATACAATACTGTTCTTAAAGTAATGAACTATAAATCCAAAAAGAATTGTTCTTAAAGTTTCTTGATTTCTATAATATCTTTTATAACTTTATCTATATTTATATCTTATAACAATAATAATTTATATATTAATAAATTAAATTCAAAGTTAGTATATATTAATATTATTTTTATAGTTTTTATCTCTGATATATTATATATGAATTATATTAAAGGTAATAGCTTAACCTAATTGTTTTGTTTATAATTGATATAATAATAGAGATAAACTTTCATTGTTTGATTTAGTTATTCTATTTGGCCATCTATTTATAAATGAAAAACTATCGAAAGCTTTCTTTTGATTTCAAGCAATATTATAAAAATGAACCAAAATTAATTCCATTTTGAAAATTATACAAATTTTTTCAAATTATATCAATTTTGGATATGAATTAGTTATATATTAAAAACTAGATATTCTAAAAATAAAGAATCAATTTATTATAATATAAATAAAGAAATTTAAAGAAGTTTATAAGGAATTAATAATTGAACTTAAATTCATTATTAAAAGGAATACTTATTATTATAATCGAAAATATAATCAAGAGTCAATATTAAAGAAAAAGAATAAAGTCTATTTATTTTAGAAAAAGATCAAAATAAAAAGATCAAATATAAAATTAGATTCTAAGAAACTAGAATCATTCAAAATCAAGAAAACTAAGGAACTCTTGAATTATAAATTAGTATTATCAAAAAATATAAATATTCATTTAATATTTTATATATTCTTATTTGAATTAATATTATTAAAGATATTTAAAATTTTTAAAACAAAAATCATATTTATTAATTAAAATATTAAATATAAAATAAAGAAAATATTAGATTATAAATATATTAAAAAAAATCAAATATTTAATAAAATAAAAAAATTATTTGGATTTCAAAAATATATAAAAATTAAAGAAAGATTTTAAATACTTTGAGAAATTTGAGAAGTTTCATTAATAAAATTCAGATTTATTTAGAAAAAAGAAGAATTCAATATAATTTATATAAATAAAGAATTTATCAAATATAAAAAGAAAGAATCGAGGGAATCAAAATTAATTGTAAGAAGTTCAGAACCAAATTGATCAAAGGGGTTGGAAGAAGCAATGAATATTGAGATTGCAATAGTTTCTTTTTCTTTTTCTTGTCTTTCTTTCTTCTCTAAAATATTAAGTCCATTGAAATACTTAAGGTTTTATTCAATTATCTTTTTATGATACTTATACAAAAAGTTCTGTTGTTTTCGGAATTATAGGATTTTGATTATAATCTCTTTTTCCTTTTTTCGAAGTTTTTCTTCTTGTTTATCCAAAGACTCCTAATTATTCATTTTTAGAATCTCTTTGTTCTATATATCTTTTAAACATTGTTTAATATTATAAAAAATATATAAATATATATATTTAGAATAATAAATTTTTTATATATTATTTAGAATTTTGATATAATATAGATCTTTTATATAATAATAGATATAAAAAATCATTTCGATATCTAAATTCTGGATTTCAATAATAAAACAAGATTTGTCTTTGTTTTTTCGATGAACTTTATAAGAATGTAAATTGTTTATAATAAAAAAGGCTAAAGGATATAAAGATTGAATAAATAGGATACTTATTAAGTTATAAGCAATCGAAAACGATACTTAATTAGAAAAGGAATAGTATCATAAATCATACTCATTATAATATAATAAAACCAAATATATCAATTTGGACTATTGTTTTCGAGAAAAGCCTTTATCAATAAAAAATCTTAAAATTAAAGTTCTAGAATAAATAGGATCCTAAAATAATTAATATCCTAAAAAAAAAGGGTTAAGTAATTATATAATCCTAGAATAAGTATTTTAGAATATGATTTGTTCTAAAGTAAAGTATTCTAGGATAATATTTATCCCAAAATTATTATTCTAGGAATTATATAATCCTAAAAATGAAATCGTTTCAGGATTAATATTCTAAAGTCTATATGGGATTATATAATGAAGCCTCTAAGAACGAAGGCTCCCCAAAACTTCTAGGAGCCTCCAAGAGTATAGGCTCTTTAAGGCTCCAGGAAAGAAATCAATATATAATCAGAATAATTTTATAATTTAAGAGCTTTATATTCAATTTAGTTATTAATTAGTTTACTTATATTCTATTTGATTGTTACGAGGTTTGCCGTCTAGATCACATGGAAGTGCTCTAGGCTCTCGAAGTAGGTTTATAACTAGGCATCAAACAGGGACTTTAAAATAATGATAATAAGATGATACAATTCATAACTAATAGTATAATATATTAAATAATTAATTTTGAATATAAAACTCTATATTTAATGATATCCTATTCCTTTATATAAATTTTTATCTTTTTTGGACAATTAGGACAGCCGAGTGCTTCTAAAGTATTGTCGTTCTAAAGCTGTCTATTATATAATGCTCAATCTTGTAATTAATATTATATATATCTAAAGCTTTTTTATTTATATATTCTGATAATATATATATATATAATCCTTGAATAATTATAATTATATATTAATATAATCGAATTATATCTTGCTTATATATGGCCCAAGCTTATACAAACAAGTCAGCTGTTACCTTCGTAACATTAATCTAATAACAACTTCATTTCCAAGTAAACCTTAATAATAAAGCCTTAATCTACAACTACCAACCAAACGAACCTTAGGTAGCCGCTGTCTCCAATATAGAATTATTACAGATATAGTTATTATTACTTATATCAAATCAATACTTGAAGCAATAATAGTGCTCAAAGTGTTACAAGATTTGCCATCTAGATCATATAGAAATGCTCTAAACTCTCGAAGTAGGTTTATAATTAAGTATCAAATAGGGACTTTAAAATAATGATAGTAAGATAATACAATTTGTAACTAATAATATAATATACTAAATGATTGATTTTAAGTATAAAGCTTTATATAAAGAGAATTTATTCTGCTTATATAGATCTTTATATTCTGGTTCTAATAGCTCTAATTAGATTATTAGAGTCTGTTATATGACCGAACATAAGGATTAGTTATCCTTACCATCCTTACCATCCTTACCACATATGACCCTATATTATAATGATTCGTAACATTAGGATAATTTTATAATTTAGGAGTTTTATATTCAACTTAATTATTAATTAGTTTACCTACATTTTACTTGATTTAATAACGATTTCACTTCCAAATGAATATCAATAATAAAGCCTTAACCTACAACTATTAATTAGACAAAACCTTAGACAGCCACTACCTTCAGTACAGTATTGTTACAATTACCAGGATCAAAATATTATTATTATAAAAGATCATCAAAATCAATATATAGATTATAGACTCTATAATATTATTATTAATGAAAAATCACTGGGATCAAAATATTATTATTAATAAAAGATCATTGGGATCAAAATATTATTATTAATGAAAGATCATTGGGATCAATATATAAGCTATAAAACCTTTAATTATATTTTTAATAAAAGATAATTAAAATTAATATTTTGAACTTTTGAATTATTTTGAAAATTTATAATATTTTGAAAATTTATTCGAATAGGCTCACCAGGGATTGATAAGATTAACTTTATAATTATTTAAATTAAATATTAATAATTAATTTTCTAAATATTAATAACCCTCCGAATTAAATAATTGACCCTCTGAAATTAAAATATTAATAATAAACTTTCTGAATATTAATAATTAATAAACCCTTAAAAGGTCAAAATAATAATAATTAACCCTCTGAGTTAAATAATTGATCCTCTGAAATTAAAATATTAATAATTAACCCTCTAAATATTAATAATTAATCTTTTGAATTAAATAATTGAATCTATAAATCTTTTCAAATTTTAAATTATTTATTTTTATATGCTCACCTATATAAAATAAAATTATAGAAGTATAAAAAGATTTATAAGCTTTAAATGCTTTAAATATTTAAAAAGAATCACCTATAATTAAATATTCAGAGTTGAATAGTGAATAATAAACTTCTGAAAAGCCTATATAAAGCCTAAAACCTTTTCATATTAAAATCACCTAATATAAAAGGCTTTAAACCTCACTCTATTCATATACCCATCGACCCCTTATTTATAGATTTTACCTATCTATGTTACGAAGGTAACAGCTGACTTGTTTGTATAAACTTGGGCCATATATGAGCAAGATATGATTCGATTATATTAATATATAATTATAATTATTCAAAGATTATATATATATATATTATCAGAATATATAAATAAAAAAGCTTTAAATATATATAATATCAATTACAAGATTGAGTATTATATAATAGACAGCTCTAGAACAACAACACTTCAAAAGCACTTGACTATCCCAGTTATCCAAAAAAGATAAAGATTTATATAAAGGAATAGAATATTATTAAATATAAAGCTTTATATTCAAAATCAATTATTTAATATATTATATTATTAATTATAAATTATATCATCTTATTATTATTACTTTAAAATCCCTGTTTGATACTTAGTTATAAACCTATTTCGAAAGCTTAAAGCACTTCTATATAATCTAGACAGCAAACCTTGTAACATTTTGAGCATTATTATTGCTTTAAGTACCAATTCGATATAAGTAACGATAATTATATCTTCCATAACATTACAGCCTAGCAATCTAATTATAAATAACCAGATCACCCCCAAAAGTATTGATAAGGATGGAGATATCTTTATAGGAGGTATCGAAAACCTTAAAGAGATTATTGTCATCGAAACTTTTAAAATCGCCTTATCAGATCGATTTATAGGCAATCAATAAGAGCTAGAAATCTTCTTGCTTTAATTAGAAATCTATTTCCAATTTAACAAAGACAAATTCAACTACAATATCGATAAAAATATCTAAACCATCTTCTACCTTAAAGGAAAAGCTGCCAAATAGATTCAACTATACCTCAAAGATTACTTTATTAATTTAAACAAATCTAAAAAATAATTATATCTTATTTAAATTATTTTTGGGAAATTCAAAGGGTTTAAGAAGGAAATATAATAAATATTTGGGAATATTAATAAATTATATAATGTTGAGTCCAAGATTTATAATCTTAAGCAAATAAGGTTAGCAATCAAGTATACTATAGAATTCAGGAGGTATATAAGTACTATTGGATAGGAAGAGAATGCGATGATGAGTTATTACTGAAAAGGGCTCAAGCCTAAGGTTAGGCTAGAATTGGATCACAATTGCATTTGGGAAGATCTAAACGAATTAATTGAGGAATCTATTAAAGCAGATGAGATGTTATACGAGTATCAAAAGGAACATCGATCCTCCAATTTTCAAGGAAATCGAGATTATGGCAAGTATTATAAGAATAAAGGAAGATCTCGAGAAAGTAGACAACCTTATAAAGACCCTATACAATTGAATACAACCTTTAAAGATAAACTACCCAAAAAAAAGATAAAACAAAGGCGAAAGGATAAGCTTTGCTTCGAATACAGTAAACCAGGATATCGAATTAGAGATTGTCGAAACAAAAGGTTATCAGAAGGAGGTTATCATAAGAAATTTAACAAAGGCCAGTTTAATGCAATTTTTATATTATAATTATATATAATAATCTTTGTAGAATTTAAAAAGATCCAATATATAAATTATAAAGAGTTCAAGAAATTATTGAACAAATTACCAAGGAATAAGGAAGGTCTAAATATAATAGATTTATAGGAGTAAGAGTATCTACGAACTCCCTTCTTATTCTCGTTTAAAATAGAAACAAAGGAGAAACAGACAATTAAATATATTATTATAAATTGGATAGTTTATTACAATGAAACCTACAGAATTCATCTATCAGATAAGGAAGTTATAAGCTGGTTTCCTTAGAGGAAATTAAAGAGATCCTACAGAAAAGAAAAGTCAAAGAAATCATTATTATATAAAATAGATCAAATTGACCAAATTGACCAAATTAACCAAATTGACTAAATCAATTATAACAAAATTTTAAATTAAGGATAATTAAATATTATAGGATAGATAGAATAGATTTATTGTAACACGAAGATAAATGGACAAATAATCCAGGTTATAATCGATTCAGAAGTTATGGGAAATTTTATTACATTAGGAACTATAAAGCATTTGGGAGTATAGCTCCAAGCGAAATAAGCACTATATCAATTATAGCTAGTTGATAGACAATTAGCCAGATTGAATAGAAGGATTTTGCAAGAGACTTGCCCTTTGTGGATAAGTATAATCCAGTACAAAGAGGTTATCTAATTCAATGTTGTTCCATTAAGGAATCAACAGATTATTCTGGGAATGTTATAATTGAAAGTATATAACCCTTAGATTGATTGATTATCAGAAACTATATCATTTCTGAAGAAAAGCAATCGATAAGATATATTAGAGCCAGTAAGGCTGAATATATATAATAAAGAATTAAAGGTGAACAATATTATTGATATAGGATACTAAATTCAGGATTCTTTATTAATAATAAAGGAAGATGAATCTCCTATACAAATAAAGAATAAATAAAAGAAGTTGCTTGAAAACATCCTTATAATAAAACAGAACGAAGTATCAATATTGATATAATATCAGAAGTACAAGAAATTATTCGAAGAAAGAAAAGATTATAATACTTTACTAGAATATAAATCATAGGATTACAAGATAGTATTAAAAAAAGGCAAGATATCTTCATTCAGCTCAATCTATCCAATATTAGCCTTTAATCTAAGAATGCTTAGGGATTATATTAACAATATATTAAAAAAGGGATGGATCAGAGAATCCATCTTATAGATAACTAGCTCTGTGTTATTTGTACCAAAGAAAGATGATACAAGAAGGCTTTGCATAAATTATCACAAACTCAACGATATAATGATCAAAGATTAGTACCCATTTTTATTAATTATAGAATTGAGGGATCGATTAGGAAAAGCCAAGATTTTCTTTAAGTTTGATCTTTGAAACAGATTCCACTTAATCAGAATAAAGGAAGATAAAGAATAAAAAACAGTATTCAGAATTCGTTATAAATTATATAAGTATCAAATAATATTATTTAGTTTAATAAATATATTAACAATATATATATATTTGATCAATAATATATTAAGAAAATATTTAGATATATATTATATATATTATCTAAATGATATATTAGTATTTTCAGAAACAAAAGAATAATATATCCAGGATATTTATAATATTCTACAATTTTTGAAGAAAGCAGATTTTTAATACAAATCTAGCAAATATGAATTTCATATTATAGAAACAGAATTCCTAGGTTACATTATATTTTTAAAAGGTTTCAAGATAAGTTCTAACAAGGTAAAAACAATCAAAAAATGGGAGCCACTAACTAATATAAAGAAAGTATAATCCTTTTTAGGATTCGCCAATTTTTATCAACAATTTATCAAGAATTATTCAAAGATAGTCTTTCCAATGATTGAAATCATTAAGAAGAATCAGAGAGAATTCTAATAGATAGAAATAATACAAATAATATTTGAATACTTTAAGGAAGTATTTGTGGAAGAATTTATTCTTAAAATGTTCAATCCAGAACTACTAATAATTATAGAAACAGACTCTTCAGATTATATAATAGGAGCAATATTGAGCCAACTTGGCTCGAATAAGAAATAGCAACTAATTGCTTACCATTCATACAAATTATCATCCGTTAAGCTAAATTATGAGATTTATAATAAAGAATTACTAGTGATAATAAATATTTTTAGGGAATGGAGAGTGTATCTAAAAGGGTTTAAATATATAATATAGATATATATAGATTATAAGAACTTAATTTACTTTATTATAACAAAGGAATTAAATAGATGATAGATCTAATAATCGGAAATTATGGCTATATACAACTTCAGAATTTTATATATTAAGGGAAACGAAAATATTAGAATAGATATTTTAAGCCAAAAACTAGAATATTTACAAAATAAAACATACAAATCATATACAATATTAAAATAAGATAATAATACTTTAATTTATAATAAACTATAATTTGTTGCTATTTCAGAAATAAATTATAATATTATCAAGGATATTATAAAAACAGAATATATAATAGACATTACAACCAAAAGAATCCTAGTTATATTAGATAATTTAGAAAGAGGATTTATTATTAAAGATAAATTCATTTATTTTTATAATAAGCTTTATATACCCTTCAATTTAATTAAAGATTATGTTACAAAATAATATAAACTTTCAGTTCACAGGTATTAAGGTATTACCAGAATCTTTGCCAGAATAAAAAAAGAAGTGTACTTTCCAAAAATGAGAATTATAATTGAAAATATAGTTAAAAATTGCGATATCTATATAAGGAATAAAGCTATCTAGTATACATCTTATGGTCAGCTCAAAACCCCTGAACTACCTATTTAATTATAGAAATCTATTACCTGGGATTTTGTAATAAAACTATTATTATCCAAGGATCTAATTATCCAAAAGGAATATGATTCTATATTAATAATAACAGATAGATTAACCAAGTTTGTTTATATGATACCATTTTGTGAAATTTGGATAGTAGATAATCTTGTTTATATATTCATACAGAATATAATTAGTATTCATAATGTATCAGATAAGATCATTTTAGATAGAGACAAATTATTTATATCGAAGTTCTGGTTTATTTTTATAATATTATTAGGAATCAAAAGAAAGCTTTCGATAACTTTCCATTCATAAATAGATGGCCAAACAGAACAATTAAACCAAACAATAGAAGTCTATCTCTGTTACTATATCAATTATAGATAAGACAATTGGGTTAAATTATTATTTTTAGTATAATTCGTATATAATACATTAGAGATAGAAATCATAAAAGTAATGTTAATATATATTAATTTTGGATTCAATTTATTAGCTTATAAATCATTACTGTTATAAGATATAAATATAGATGAAGCTATAAAAGATATTATAGAAATCAAGGAGCTTCAAAAACAACTTTTTTTGGATTTATAGTTCATTACTTTAAGAACAATATCATATTATAACAAATCAAGAAATATAGGATTTATTTTTAAAGAGAAGGATAAAGTTTATCTCATTTGAAGAAACATATAGATAAAACAATCTAGCAATAAATTAGACCACAAGAAACTAGGATCATTCAAAATCGATAAAATAGTAGGATCAGTCAACTACAAATTTAAATTACTATATATTATAAATATCCATCCAGTTTTTTATATATCCTTACTTAAACTAATATTATTAGGAGTATCAAATATATTATTTATAGAAATCAAATTAGTTAACCCTAACACTATATATAATATTGAAACAATACTAGATTGTAAATATATTAGAAACAAGATTAAGTATTTGATCAAATGATTAGATTATCCACATTCAGAAAATATATAGAAATTCAAGAAAGATCTTAATTACCCTGAGAAATTACAGGCATTCCATTTGAAGTATCTATATCTGCTAATAAAGCCTCAAGTTCAATATCAGATAATGAAGACAACGAAGAATTGAGGAAATCGAAAGAAAGAGAATTATTAAGAATAAAAATAGTAATATCAATGATTTCCTTATTTATATATTCTTTTTCCAAATTTTCCTTCTTTTTCACCTTCATTAATTTATCAAGAACCCATAAATTACAATGAAGCATTTCAGATTTATATTTTAACAAAAAACACTTCTGTTTTTGCAAATACAGAATTTTAGTTATAACCTTCTCCTTCTCTTGATCTAATTGTTTCTTTTATTGAGACAGACTTTCCCAATCATTTTCAAATAGATCTTGAACATTATATTTCTTATTATTACAAATATATTTGCTATATTATAAAGAATCAGAGGGCGAAATAATATATTTGCAATTTATACATTTGTATAATAAGCATAAAGATATTTCGAAACCTTTTTATTCAACAAGATAAGCAAAACAAATTTGTTCTTTTCTTTTATCAGTAATTGAAGAAGGTATAACAAAGAAAGAAAGAAAGTATACAATTATTTAAAAAAGAAGAAAGATATACTAATATAAATATTCGGGATCAGTGTTAAGCTAAAAAAGGGATAGTATTATGAAGGTAACAATTAACTTGTTTATATAAATTTGGGCCATATATAAGCAAAATATAATTCGATTATATTAATATATAATTATGATTATCTGAGGATCATATATATATATATCATCAAAATATATAAACAAGAAAGCTTCAGATATATACAATATCAATTACAAGATTGAGCATTATATAATGGACAGCTCTAGAACAACAATATTCCAGGAACACTCGGCTATCCCAGTTATCCAAAGAGGACAAAGGTTTATATAAGGGAATAAGATATTATTAAATATAGAGCTTTATACTCAAGATTAATCATTTAGTATACCATATTATTAGTTATGAATTGTATCATTTTATTATTATTACTTTAAAGTCCCTGTTTGATGTCTAGTTATAAACCTACTTCGAGAGCCTAGAGCACTTCTATATGATCTAGACGGCAAACCTCGTAACAATCCAATTGATTTTGTAATATAAATAATTTCCGACAAATTATTTTATATATAAATTTACTACTAATATTATTTTACTATATAAAAAGTTTATAAATTAAGTTAACCGGAAGCTCACCAGGAACTCACCAAAAACTTATTAAATTATATATATAATATTTAATTATAAACTTTATAATTAAACCTAAAAAATATTATTAGGGATATAATAAAAAGTAAACAGAAATTTATTATTATTAATATTAAACTTTGATTGAAAGCTTTTAATATTCATCAATCAATAAAAGAAAAATATTCATGATTATTAATTTCAATATAAATTTAATATATTCATTTTTTTATCATATTTTTATTTTTTTTATTTTTTTTATTATTTTTATTATTATTATTTATTTAGTATATATATATATTTTAATAATTATTTAATTATTTAATTATTTGATTATTTTCAGTATTTATATACTTTCTTTTCTGCCCTCCTCGTCTTATACCAGCCTATTCTCATTCCTTCGATAAATAAATACTTTTAATCGTTGATTATTTTGAAAATTAGAATAATGATAATAATAATTATATTTAAATAGAAGCTGGTGTTATATTTTAATTCTTGATCTTTCTTATAGATTTAAATTAAAAGATCCCCGGAGTAGATAATCCTATTCTTACAAATAAACCTTTTCATTTCTCGACATCTAGAGAAGGAACAATGAAATCATGTATCGCATCTGAACATGAGGACAAATAACAATATGACATTGAAAAGTCATATATCTGAATACCAAATTGATAGTTAAAATTGTTGGGAAATAGATCTTCAGCATTGTAATTGTTATGTTGAAAGCTAAGAGTAAACTATATGATATAGGTAGGTTAAACTGTAGTAAGTAGTACTAAGCCTTATTAGGCAAAGCTAAACCATTTCAGTACATATGAATTTCTAACAAAAATAATTCGACTCGGTAACCCGTGGTTGTCATTAGAAATTGAAGAGAAAGCCAGAGTCAAGTTGGTGTTATATTCAATTCCATAGTTACAATCGAGAAATTTACTGATCATTTTTTTCTCTGAATCAATCTCCACTCTCTCTTCCACCATTAATTAAAAATTTTATCCACATAGCCATGCCATCTTGTTTTAGGAGGTCTCTCTACGTAATTCCTCGTATACTCTTCAATTTCTTCCACTTCTTGTGTTCTCAAAATCACCTCATGTGGTTTTAACCACTTTGTTTTCTTGACAATTTTCCATCCGATGAAGATAATTGGGAAAACACCAATCATTGCATAAGAAAAGAGAAAAGTTGGAATATCCCATGAGCCTGTCATGAAAGTCAGTGAGCTTGAGCTGAAAGGTCACGAAAATGATTCAGGTATAGTGGGAATGACTGAAGTAAGACAGGAGGTAGGAAAAACATTTTACACACCAGGGAGAAAAACAGGATATCCGCCAACAAAGGTCATGATAAAACATCCAGTTAATGCATAGTATGCACAGAATGGCTGCCAGAAACTTTTATGAGGTAAAGTATCTCTATCTAGTCCTTGCGCATCGCATGCTCTTTTCCACTACATTATCAAATCAGCCATGGTCGATCCAGGACTTCAGCAGGTGAACTTACACAAATAAAAGTATATGCCATCACGCTGAAATTAATCAATTGACTTGCAGTAACCAAATTAACAAACCATTGAAGCACAACCGCTGCATTATTTGATACTTGCAAAAAGCTCAATAATGCAATAGCCAACGTAACTCCAACACAGTAAATTGGGACGCCTTGCTTCGTGCATTTCGTAAGAAATTTGGGAGCCTTTCCTTCAAGAGCAAGACCAAAAAGTGATCTAGATGCACAATAAACGTAAGAATTCCCTGCGGAAAAAGCTGCTCCCAGAACCATAGCATTAACAATATCGGGAAGTACCCTGATTCGAAGTCGATTCATAGCGACTACGTAGGGACTGGCTGCGGCTCCAGGAAGACCGTTTGTAAAAGCATCCTTGAGTTCTTGGTCATCATAAGGAACCAAGATACCCACAGCCAAACTTCCTAACACGAAAAATGCTGTAAGGCGATAGAAAACACCATTGAATGCTTTAGGCATTACAACTCTAGGATTTTGAGCTTCACCTGCTGCCATTGAGACATAGTCTGGCCCAGCTATAGTAAATGAGGCTTGAATGAGACAATTTAAAAATCCTAGGAAGCGGCCGAGAGATCCCGTTTTATAAAATTCTGCGAATGCTCCTGGGTTGGACCAAAATCGAAAGCCGAATCGATCATGAAGAGGATTTCCACCAATCATAGTGATGAAAGTAAATACTATGAGTCCAACAATCAACAGAACTTTTCCCATGGCGAGATAAAACTCTGATTCTCCATACCACCTAACCGCAAAGACATTGATGAAGCTGAAAAATTAATGATGTGAGAAAATAGTAGAGTTCAGGTCGACATACCCATAAAGAACTATTACAATAGCAATAATCCCACCGGCAGGAACAG
The DNA here is from genome assembly GCA_025389085.1 of Sclerotinia subarctica. Lineage (NCBI taxonomy): Eukaryota > Fungi > Ascomycota > Leotiomycetes > Helotiales > Sclerotiniaceae > Sclerotinia > Sclerotinia subarctica. Next base: position 16,023 of record QRFI01000016.1, read on the forward strand.
CATCACTCCAATAATGAATGATCACGTTACAAGCTACTATTTCGAATGGAACAAGGGCAGCTTCGAATATGAAGAAGTTGTATCCCGCGGCAACTCCGAATGCTTCATCGACGTATCTACCAGCAAATCGTATGAAGGGTGATGAAATTGGTAGGTAAGTTACCATCTCTGCCATACACTGTCGAGGGGCAATTAGAGAAATCAAGTATGAGGAATAGGTCTACTCACATTTGTAATCGCCAAGATGAAGGTACACCTATCATTCCGCTGTGTAAGAGACTCATCCCATGTCTCCAGATTCATCAATGGTATGGAAAAAGTTGTACGCACCAAATCGTGAAGGCCAGGAATAAACTTCCTGGTCCTCCATTCATCAATCCACGACCAATCTGAACATAAAGAGCAGTTCCAATGGTCCCTCCAATACCAATCAATTGAATGTGTCTCGGTCTCAATTGACGATGTGTAGAATCATGTGTTTGCTTGACGGATATTGTATCATCGTGGTATGGTGGAGACAAGGAGCCAAGCACTTCTTCCTCATGCTTCTCTTTCATGTAACCCTCATTTATAGGTTGTCTGTATGAAGCGATTTTCTCACTTCCAGTTCCAGGGTTAGGAGGATATGATATTTCGACACCAGTGGAAGACATAATGGTAGTGATAACAATTTAGGGAAAAAGCGATAAACAGTAACAGTAACAGGAACAGAAAACGGAAGTATGGAAAATATTTTGCACGTCAATCGAATATATTGTCAGTGGGGAAAGAAGACCCAGCTGCCCGTTGAGTTACCCCGATAAAGTCCTCGGTATCTTGCCCCACTAGGTAAAGAGAGTTATTATCCGCACGGGCAAGACGCAATAATGACAAGAGGACAAGAGACAAACCACCTCAAATTTTCATCCCACATGTAAGATGTTACAAGGATAAAAGGACAAAACATATTACATGGGAAATTTCGATTTCAGTTGCTAAGGAAACTTTCACTGAGTGATAAGCCCTTGGCTTTTCTTACACCGACTGCCTACACACCCATCCAATGGCCTCTTATCTGCAGTGCGACTTTTGGATATCCATGCATCAGCTATTTCAACCCGTGGTGATGATTCCGTTGGTTCATACGATATTACAGGGAGAAGCTTCTCAGAGCTTGGAAGATCTTATTGTTTATGGAAAGAAAACACAATAGAAATTGTTATTCGTATTCGTTCCAAGTTTGAAATATCTTCTTGCCGGAACCTAGATATCTTCATCTGAAGTATCTTTGGACGAAAAATGAATGTGAAGGATGCAGAGAGAGACCTTTGTGTGATGAAAGGTGCCTTGCCACCAATTGCACCGCCACAACAATGTGGGGTTATAGCTAATCTTACCTCGGCAATCTCTAGCAACAGGATTCATACTATCCCCTACTATGATGCGAAAACCTGACAAATTAATAAAAATAAAATATATAAATTTCACATTCTATATTTATTAGATATTAATATATAATTGCTACCGAGTTATTAAAGTTTAAAATTTATTTAATAGTTTTTTTTATAATGGCCTAAATTGGGGGTCACCCGAAAGTGGGGTACTAGACTTATATTCAAAAGCCCGCTGCTACTGCAGTGAGTTCGATCATCCATACCATTGTCACTTATAGGATTCAAAGTTCCAATTTACTGCCAGTCCAACTGCTGCTCAACTTTCCCTTACGTGTCTGTGTCGATTCATTTACCCCGTCCAAAGTCTCCGTTTAGCCTCCGATCACTATTGACACATTCAACGTTGCGCACTTCCCGTATGCTTTTCCTAAGACTATCTTCAGTTGCGACCCCATCGACTTCCTGTGGCATCCTACTCTTACGGGATCTTTTTTCGCAAAGGTTAACCTCTTCGTTGTTAGTACCGCATCTTTTGGTGTTTTCCTGGAGCTCATGGGTAGTGGTCCGCAAAATCTTTGTCCTCTCCAGCTGAATTGTGCTTCCTTGTTGACTTCTTAAATTCTGATATCCGGAGCTCGATACACGCATATACTGGAGTGATATGTGTAGGCATACCCACACTTAATCCACTCTACCCAAAAACCACTGCATTTACAACGACTCTACCACTTCAAACAAAGCTGTGGGCGGACAATTCATCAACGAATCGAGCCAGAACCGCCAAATAACGTCATTTGGGGAGCACTTGTTTCCTGCATTACGGTAAGCTTAAGTGGCACATGGAGATCAGGGGTTTTGATGTAGCTAACACGGGGTAACCTCCAATTGCTGCGCCGTCTTAGCATAGCGCTGACAGTGACAGTCTACTTTAAAGATCAAGGCCTAAATTAACAGCGTAAAGGGGAAAAGGTAAAAGTCGGTACTCACAACCTCATGTTAGCGGACGACGAATGACGACGATTGTGCCGCCGGAATAATTTGAGTTGTTTTGTTACTTTTCAAGATAACCCGGCCATGTATCATGCAAAAAACAAACTCGAATACATATGTAAGAATATTGATTGTCCTAGTAGGGGGACCGGTAAAATGTATCACCATATACACACTCACTCTCTTAAGTGCCGAAGCAACAGACGATAATCTTTGACAACCCTTTTGAGACTTTTAGCATTAGCTACCTTACAATCGAATTCCCATCCTGTAGTGTTTGAAAGTTCGTCGTCATACCCTCACATCCCACCAAAAAATGGCCCGAGACAAGTTGAATATGGTTATCGCAAGTGACAATTCAAAGATTATTCCAGCATCAAATTAATTTTGATATCATACAGATTGGGAGTTTGATGCATGGTGTGATGCTCAAACAGATCTCTCATAACTTGCACATTCTTGAACAATACCCAACCTCCATTCAAGTGAGTCAAGCAGCTGGGACGAGTACAGGCGCTCATGGTCAGGACTTTTAAAGAGATATGGCAAGATCCGAGTTTGTTCGCACTTTGTTATTGCCTTTAAACTGGAAATTATTGATGCTAATCTCAATATAATCGAAAGTCGACCAGTTCCATTCAAGCTCAACATTTGAAAACATTTCATCACGGATCAAGAGCAAATTTTGATGAACTCAGAAGTGATTGCGTTCCGTCACCTCCACCGAGCCTTCCAGAAGAAGGGCAAGTAATCTGCGATGCGTGAAAACGAGTTACAAACGCTTCTTACGAAAAAGACGCTTGTCTTACGTCACCTATCAACATGCTGAGACTGGCAATGACGAAGTTCTCCATCCTGATCTGGCTATTGCTGCAGATATTGCGGGCTCGACTATCAGAAAACTTCTATTTCCAGACATGAAAGTTGAGACATAGACTGTTAAGTAGACTAGGGTGAAATTTAAATGTATTGAAATATTGTAACGACAGGACTTGCCGTGGAAAGGGAAGCTCAGAATCATACACTGCGAGTAAAGTGGAGGGTAAGGAAAGAACGCGTTATGTACGAGAGACTCGGTCTTTAACACCTTGGCAAATAATTGTCAAGTAAACCATCTCTTGAACCAATCAATAGCCTGGGCTTCTGCTTTGTTTGCACATTCCATCTCATGCTTATTATCAGGATGTGTTCGACTGGCAAATCCGTGATTTGCACCTGGAAAAATATTGACTTCATAATCTCCTTCGTTCTTCATTCCGAGTATTTCCTTCATCTGATCGATTTGAGCAATTTTCATAACTGAATCTTCATCTCCAACTGCTACACTTATTGGAATTTGGATTGCTTCGATGTCTTTCGGGAGCTCAATGTAAGAAGGATGGGCAGTAAATGCGCAGTCGACCAAGGGTTGGGGAGTAGAAGACTCGGCTTGGGAATGATGTCTTTGGATGCGAGATGATAGACCGTCTTGTGCAAGAAGTATGGTATGTTTTCCACCCCAACAGAATCCTGCAACACCAATTTTAAGATTGTTGGTTGGAAAAGGAGGTTCGGATGATCGAAGAGCTTGGAAGAAGGAGAGGACTTTAGGATAAGTGATTGGAATTTTGGTCTTCATTTTCCAAGGAATTCCGATAGCCATTGCTTGAAGAACATAGATAGGTTTGCAGAAGATAGTCGTAAACCAAGACGCTGGCTCCATAATCTTATCGAATACGGATATGGCGCGAGGATCCATCGAATTACCTATGTAAAGGTCAGAATTATTTTCGTTTAGGTATATGAACTTGGAGGTAAACGAACCATTCATGAAGTCGGGACAGTAAACCAAAAACTCCCCTCCTTTGGCATAACGATCTGCCATGACTCTATTGTTCACAAAATCCCAACCAAAAGCATCGGTGATAATGACAACTATACCCTTGGGCGTAACTCGATCCTCTGGGTGTGCAACATAAGTTGGAAGACCATGAATGGTAGTTTCTGTGCCAGTTGGAGCTGTGGTGACGACTCCTCCTCGAAAGCAATCCGGACAAGACATGTTGGGAATAAATTGGTAAAGAAATCGAGTAATTCGACGGCTGTGAATTGAAATTGAAGATGAATCAGTGGGAGACTTACAGCATATATAAATACCTGATTATTGAGTATTGGACTGGTGGAAGGACATTTAAAATTTCCTCATCATGGTGTACTCGAATACATGGTGAAGATAGTCCATCCTCACGGCGTGCAGTCAGTGTCAGCATTAACGTTAGCGTAGACGTTGCCATCACGGTATGACTCATGAGGATCAATTGAGTCCCTGATAGCTGTGTTGAAGAAGAGATAAGATGTATGAGATATTGGAACGTCGGCGAGCTTTCCTCTCTGATATTAATATGGAGTGCGAAAATGAAGGATGAGGAATGAAGAGCAACTGGTGAGCCGTAAAGCTATAAGAGAACTTGTATCCCCACTAGCATCGCACCTGCCAAAATCGTCAATAACTTTATTATGCTTAAAAGCGATAGCCAACCCACCAGTCGCCCTCATGCAGCCTTACACAGATCATGTCGGGATTAAATTAGCTCAAAGGATCACCAGATCAGTCAGTTCTTTTGCTGTCCAATTGCACGTGCACATAGTAATTGTGTGGGCAGATCAAAGTCGCAAATCATGTGACCGCAGAGGGGAAAAGGAAAAGAAGGTCAAAGGGTCAACCGGATGTCCGGCTCGTTTTTTGAAAGGGGGGTTAAAAGAAGCTCGCAATTGATATCTCCAAACAAAGTTCTCATGATCTGACATCCCATCTTACGTTCTCAAATGCATCAGTAGATCTATTATTCTTCCTTACTAAACCCCCCTTTAATCAACAATTACTATCTGTGATCCGAGACTTGGCACACTACCCCCATTATCATCTCCTTGACTTTTCTCCTTATCTCCCTCCCATCTCCCCACTCTTATTTCTCCCCAAGTCCCTTCCAATCCCTTCATCCATCCCCATGAATATCCCTCCGCCCGAAGATGTGCCTGAGAATGCAAGTCAACCACAACAACCTGTGCGTAAACGTCGGAGAACACAATTAGCATGCAATTCATGTCGCCAGAGAAAGACAGCATGTAATGGTGATCGTCCTTCATGTTCATCATGTATAAGAAGAGGTGTTCAAGATAGCTGTTCTTACGAAGAAGCAACTGTAGGATCTAAAGCTTCTTCTGTCAACGCTGGGTGGGTTCCCTCTAGTATATCTCCGATTGTCACAGCGTCTCCCCATTATGCGGAGTGTAATCCAACTATCAATAGTCTTTGATTCTTGAATCCATGAAGAGTGTGGACTCTCTCCGTACATTGATACTTTTATGTCATCGAAGGCGTCCGAAAACATTGAAAGGTTTCCAAAGCATTCATCACAGTCAAGGCTACTATCTCAGAATTATGATCTCAGGTCCAATCAGCTGATTTGCTAATATTCAGGAAGACTTCGATTATCAATACTTCAAAACCAAACGTTCAATTTAGAACAGTTAGTCATTCAATCTCCTCGCCAGATGCGGCTACGGGAAATGCACCTTCTCCTGGAAATGTTGGTGGCTTGGCCATGGTTTCCGATATAGAGTCGCAAGATTCCCTCTATGGAGGTTCATCAACAATTGCATTAGTATCTCAGGTCCGACAGGCAGCATCAGATCAGGCAGTATCGATGAATGCAACGGGTAGACCACCACCTGACAATCCAGCTCAACCGAATGGTGATATAGAAATTCTTCGTAATCAAGATTTTGCGAATTTCGTTCTACCTCCACGTCAACAGGCCGATGATTTCTTAAATTGTTATTGGGAATTCGTTCATCCAGTCTTTCCTCTCTTATACCTCCAAGGTTTCAATGCAACCTATCAGAAATTATGGTTATCATCACCAGGAAATGGTTTACATGGAGACGAATTGAGCGAAACAATCTTCCATGCTACCCTTAATCTAGTATTTGCCTTGGGATGTCAATATAGTAATGATGTTCCTTTGCATCGGAAATCCAACTATGCAGATGAATTCTATCGACGATCGAGAAGGTTACTGAATTTTGAGATATTGGATGCACTACAGTTATCTTTGGTTCAATTATTTTTACTTACTGGAGTTTATTTGCAGTCCACTCAACATGCAAATAGATGTTGGAATATGGTTGGATTGGCTATTCGAACTGCACAAGGATTGGGTCTTAATACAGAAAATAATTTACATAGGACCAATCAATTAAATATTGAGATCAGGCGGAGGGTTTGGTATTCTTGTATTTCGCTTGACCGGTACGTAGTTCTATTCCACTCTCGGATTTGCCTTAGCTAAATGATAAAAAGATTATTAGCCATGACATTTGGACGGCCCACCATGATCAGAACTGGATCTTGGGATGTTCAGGAACCTGCGATAATCGACGACCAATATCTATCGTCAGATAGCCAAGGAGTTCAATCATCGGGATTTCATTCTCGAATGTATCTATTTGTTTACTCGCTCAGGCTATTCGACATAATGGATGAGATACTTTCGGAGTTTTATGTCCTACAAGGTGGGAAGAGTGGAAGTAATTCTTCCAAGAATTTCGATCCTTGGTCAGTACGTGATTTGGCCAGTATATTGACCATTAATGCGAAACTTGATGATTTCCGAGAAAGTGTTCCCAAAATACTTAAAGACGTTAATTTATTCGCGCTTGGAAACAACTCTCTCACGTCTAATCAACTTCATTTAACGTTGCAATCAAAAGTACTACGAAGCAGGTAATAGGTTCGGACCCAGTCACATAATACCATTCTCTAAATTCTCATACCAGGTTCTTACTCGTCCGCATCTTACTCCTACGACCCGTACTCTTAACATCCGTCTCCAAGGAAAAGTCAACCCTGCTCGCAAAAGGTGAGCCTGGACTGCAGAAAGATCTCGCAATTGGAGTTTGTACATTATGTGTGAAAACAGCTCATTTACTTGTGGAGACCGTTCACGAAAACCTCAATACGGAATATCGTAGCTCGGCGTGGCATACAGTTTACTGTGAGTTTCCTACAAGAAGTTTCCATTTTTGCATCGCTGCTAGGCTACTAGGATTCATGGCTTCTTTTTATATAATCTCTCCATTTTCTAACAAAACTCAGTTGCTTTCGCCGCGGCGACAATCCTTCTCGCGGCGCAATTATCTCCACTGATCGAAGCCAATTTGTCCACCGATCATTCTTTCGAAAAATCTTGGACATCATGTATTAAAATTCTGGAGCATCACAAAGTGCAAATTCAATCAGCCGAGCGAGCTATAACGATACTGAAAGCCTTGAAAGAGAAAATACAAGCAAGAAAACCCCAAGAAGCCGCCGCATGCTCGAAAGGGAAATTACCAAGGGCTAATATCACAGACACTCCAACACACACCGAAGCACAAATCCCCTACCCCGAAGAGCCAACGCCTACAGATTATTCCGTCATAATGAATGGGAGCATACCCAATGGAGGAATCGGGATAGATAATATCTCCATGTTTGATAATGGCATGCAGATAGATTCGATGAATGATGCGTGGTTTACACAACAACTTTCCGACTTAAATTGGCTTGATTATTACCAAGTTCCGCCGTGAAGGTAAGAAGAGATGGAGAAAAACTTGCCTTTTAACGGAGACTCTCTCGTTTCCGAATATTAACAGCAGGAACTTCTTCGTCTTCTGAAGGCGAAGTTGCAGCCGATGTTGGGGAATGAGACGCGGTTTTTTCCTTTTCGTCATCCCATACAGGGGTTGGAGTATTCGGACCTTTCCAGCCCTGGTCATCGGCGTCATGATCCTGACGATTGAATGCAGAATTGATCAACTTGTACAAATCTGATATCGGTAATTCCCAAGATATGTCGAAGAGTTCGGGATCTTTTTCATGCAATGTAGAAGGAACCAGATCACCTAATGAAAATTTCACACTTTCATTCATTTGGGCACCGGGAGCGCCATCTAAGCCTCGAATCTCCTGTAACTTGTCAATATGGAAACCATGAACATGTCAAATTAGCATACCATTGCAGAATCCTTGCTGGTGACGTTTTTCTTGTACTTGTGCATACGAACGTGCCAATATCTCTTGCGCTTAACCATCTTCTTATATCTTTCCCACACCTCGAGAGATGTCCGTCGTGTCTTTGGGTCCATCTTGACGATTACCACCTTGTTTACACACATATCCGTGCGAAGGAGGTAGAGCTTAGCAAAATCCCTCAAGCGCTCCAGTGTCTGTGAATAGCCAATCTCAAATATGATTCCAGGAAATCTAGAGGAAATAATATTTCCCCCGTCATTGGCTTCGTGATCAGCCGGTAAAAAAAATTGATCGAGAGGTCTGGGTAAAACTTTTTCCATTTTCCAGCGACTCTCCAAGCTGAGATCTGTCGACTTAAGTTTCCTCCAATACCATGGAGTAACTTATTCTTGAAAGTGCAAGTATCTGGCGCAGCGGAAATTGTAGATTTGATGACTGTTAAAACAACATCTCGAAACTCCTCAGCTACTGCGTCGTGTGCTACAGAAGGCATTCGGAAATTAAGGCTCGACGTTTCAGGAATATACTCGTACCTGCAAATCTGTTTAGCCTTGAACGATGAACAGAGAATGCAGAAAGGTAACGACAAGCTCCATTAATGGAGGATCTATCAGAGATCTATGGAGTGAACTTCGTAATAAAGTGACTTACGCTTTAAAATATGGCAGTTCTATTGAAAGCTTTCTGCGCTTGTTTGGAGGTATACCTTCTTCCCCTTCTTCCTCCTCTTCATTCGAAAGCCCGTCTTCTTCCTCGTTTAAAAACTGACCCTCTTCCTCCTCTCTTGCGTATTTACTATTGGCGTTTTTTGACAGCAGGTCGAGGAATCTGTCGAAATCTTTCTGCGAGATGTTGTTGAACTGCACCCACTCCTCTTCAGGTGTGGAGGCGTGTAATCTCTTGATAATTTCATCAAGTGGGCTCGACGAAGAAGCAACAACGTGCGACGATGGGGATGTGGATTTGGCAGAGAGTGATAATTCTCTGGTAGACAGGGGCGGACTCGGGAAAAGAGTAAAATCAGATGGAGTAGTTCGACTGAGTGAAGATGAGAGGATGAGCTTTTGCTGGTTCAACGTCATATCCCTAGATTTAAGTGAGTATCGAAAACTCGATACGTGTAAGTTTGCTCGAATGAAAGGAAATGAAGCAGATAGGGACGACGATGTTGTGCATAGATCTTATCGTGGTGGATCTATCGCTAGGATGTTGGGTCCTACTGATGCTCAAGCGGCTCTCAAGGCTTATTTGGCCTTATATATAAGGAATTCATACTAAAGAACATACTAAGTAATTCTACCCAATAGCCTATAGTATTATTTTAATTATATACCGCTGAAATTCAATCAAAGTCATTATTAAAGATTTTATAAATTAAGAAGAAACCTTATAATAATATATTAATTATTAATAAATCGATTTATTAAAATAATCATATATATTCCATATTATAAAACAATTATTACAATTAAGTTATCTATCTTAATATAGATAAGGTGTTGAAATTGAGGCTATCCAATACCGGAATAGGAAGGCGGTGAGCAAAGGCAGTATAGGTAATAAAACCAGCCTTCCCCCACCAAGCTTCCTACTAATTAGTTCAACATACATAATCAATATTAACTATTATTCCATATATTATACTAATAACTTTCTAATAAGTTATAAATCCAGCATAATAATAATGATTAAAAAACAGAATGGATCGAGAAGGATCAATACAGCTAATTAGGAATAAAACAAAGTAAAGAATTACAAAATATCATTACATAAAAGGAGATCGAGAAGAATCTATACAATATACAATTCATTACATTCTATTAATAGTTATTTTTCAATGAAAATTAAAATCATATATTATTAGAAAAGATATATAAATGTTATTATTATTTATAAAAGAGGAGATTATTGATAATTTATATCTTTATATAAAATATATAATTTACACAAGAACTTTAATAGACCGATTGTAATATGATTCTGAGGAATGTCCTAGACTTGCAACCTTGGTATAGGAACTTCATACCGAAATCAGTAATTGAGTGAGTACCTGGTTGGATATTTGAGCCCAATAAGCCTGATTAGTCTTGCCTATAGAACGGAATGCCAGAAACCAATGTATTTGGGCTGCCAGATTCAGAAGACTCTGAAACTTAAGCCAACTATGTCTTCATTCTTGCGAGTCGAGTAAACAATAGATTCATATATAGGTAGCGTGTAATTACTCCAGTTCAATGATGGTTCACTAGTATCTTGTATGCCTGTATAAACCACTGGATAAACTTTCCGGAATATTAGAGTTAAAATGCTTTCATTCTGCAACATCCTACAAGCTAGCAATATTAACTACATATGTTAGAGAGATATATTACAATATACCACAGCACCCCGGCCCTTCTCTCTCAAAGCCGACTCAATAGCTTGCCAACAAAATTTTTCAAATCCTCAATCTTTACATTTTCCATGACATCCAATCTTCTACACTGAACTTCGCATAAACCCTCCTTCCATTTCCTTCCTAGCACAACAATTACCGGGTAACCAATCAAATCCGCATCTCTCAATTTCCAAGCAATTGATACTTCTCGATCATCAATTACTGGATCCATTGCAGCAGTGGAAAAGGTATCAAATATTTGCAAGGCACATTCATTAGACCCTTTACCTGGGATCACAACGATTTCGAAAGGAGACATAACTCTGGGCCAGTTCAGTCCCTTCCCGTCAACAAGGGTTTCAGCAACCGCTCCAATCATCCTCGTCACACCAATTCCATGACATCCCATTTCCATAGGAACCTGAACTTGACCATTTTCTCCGAACAGAGCTGTGATCTCTTCAGACTTATTTTCCACAAGATTACAAGGTACAGTAACCGTTGCTTCCATTGGTTTACTGTATCTCGTACCCAAATGAAAAGTATGTCCAAGTTCAATGGCTTTTTCAACTTTCAACGTCGGTTCTTGACATTTGGGACAGATATCTCCCTCCGTAATCCGTCGTAAATTCAATGATTCACCAGTAGATGGATCTTGAGAAATAAACGATGTATCATCCACCTTCGATAACCAATCATCCCGGGTCTTGCCGTTAGCTTTAGTAACTGCAGAAAACCTTTCCTTCACAATTACCTGAGAAATTTGTGAAGGAACTCGTCCGTCAATTAAGTGGACAACACGATTGATGGACGGTTGGTTACTTTTAGTGGATGATTTGTTTCCGTTCTCATTCTCCCTATTGATAAATCGCAGCAACTCTGGATATTCTATTTTTCTGGACGTATCATATTCCGGTATAACGCTCTTGATTGAACGTGTATTCAGCTCATATCCCTCCCCATTTTCGGAATAAAACCAAGCGGCAATTAGGGTAGATCCATCGCGAGAAAATCCCGCAACCACACTCGTTTTTTGAGTATGGACGTCAGAATCATCAATCTCATCCACTTTCAATTTTCCAGTTTCCGCCAACTCTTCATTTGCCACATATTTGCATTTGGTACAACTAATGATATTATCTTCCCCAATCTTCGTTGGAAAGTGAAATTCGTGACTGAGGTCGCCACCTATGTCACCAGAATCGGCTTCAGCGACAAGGTACGGAATTTTTAGTTCATTGAACAGGTTTTGGTATGCTTTGCGAACATCTTCATAGGTTGAAAGTGCGGAAGAACTATTATAGTCAAATGTGTAGAGATCTTTCATGACAAATTCTCGGGAACGAAGAAGGCCTTGCCTTGGTCGTAACTCATCACGATACTTTCGAGCTAAAGAGGGATGAGCAAAGAATAGAAAAGGTGGCAGGTTTGAACAAACTGATTTGGTATAAACGAACAGGAAGTTCTCTGTATGATTGGACCGAGTTCGAAACCAATTCCGTAATTTCTTCCTCGTGTGTTGGTGCAAGAAGGTATCCTGCCTCTTTGCGATCTTTCAGTCTGAATAGCTAATGATGAGTGTTAAAAACTTGATAACAGGATATTTTGATGTGTAGATAGATACCTCAGAACTGGCATCCAGACGGCCACTTTTAGCCCAAAGTTCTTCAGATGAGAGTGACGACAGAGCAAGTTTTGATGCACCTTCCAGGTAATATTAGCAGCCATGGTCAAAGAGAAGTCAGGGAATACTAACCTAATGTTGACATATGTTTATCAATGAGGGCTTCTAATTTATCTTGAACTCTCCTGCCTAGTGGTAACATATGAAAGATACCTGTATGGGCCTAACCATAAAATGTATCAGAACTTGTTTCGTAAAGTAGATGTTACCAAAACGAACCTGACGTAAGAAACCCCCTCGGATGAGTTTTGCATGAGAGTCTGTTACGAATCAGTCTTTTGGGATTTGAGGAAACTCTTCTGTGCATCTCACCTTCATCTGCACTTGCAGCTATACCACGCGTAGGTATCCAAAATTTAGACAATCTTGCCCGATCATCTGTCTACCATTGCAATTAATCAGTGATATGCCCACGTGATTGAAGAATGGTCCGGTAATGAACTTACACTTGACGAAAGATTTGAGTGATGTCGAGAATATGAAAGCTTCAAAACTTGTGATGAAAGTTTAGTACTCTGACATAAGCGCTGAGTGTTTATAGAAGATGCTCCAAACCGAGAAATACTTCGAAGTGGAGGCATGTTGAAATATCCACGTTTGACTCTCAGAACAAGTTCAAGTGAAGCTGTTTTACCTGAAGATGAACAAATGTTATAACTTCATTCCTACCATGAAAACATTATCCTTCCAATTCATATTGCTCATCAATTGAATTAAGCATAGAATCAAGTCTCCAGCACAAGGGGAGAAGGTTCTAATATCGGAAAATCTTTATTCCGGATTATTTTGTTTTGCAAAAAAAGTTTTGTATCTTAACCTTATCAATGCTTCAATGAATGAATGCTTCATGTCATTTTCTTATTCGATTTAATTTTCAAGGAACCCAATTGAGCATTCATCCTCTTATTATCAACTACTTGAGGATTTTAATTCAAGATGGGAAAACATCGGAAGCCCACTAAAACTCCTGGCGCAAAGGTTGTATCAAAACCAGATGAGGATATCCCCTCTTTCGACGAAAATGCGTTATCGGCATTAACTTCAAAAATTGAGAATGGATTCGCAAAAGGCAAAGCACCAAACAAATCTGCTGAATTGAAACCCAAATCCCCTAAGCCAAACAAAGCGAATAAGTCGACAAATTTTACAGACTCAAAACCAAAATTTAAACCACAAGAATCCGGTCGAGGAATGAAGAGAGATGCGCAAGGCAATGCAAAGGGCAAAGCAGATGGATCATCCAATGAAGCACCCAAGGCAGGAAGTGATAGAGAGGTCTTATTACAGGAGATATTGGCATTGGGAGGAACAGAAGAAGATTTAGATCTTGTACTTGACGCTCAATCCGACTCTGAAAATGAAGACGAAGGGAAACCAGCATCGATCGACAAGGGTTTCAAGAATGAGTTTGCCAAATTTGTGGCAGGGCTTGGGATTGAGGGACAAGCTCCTGGAGCTGAGGCAGATTCAGAAGTTGAGGATGAGGTAGAGGGAGTAGATGGTGACGATTGGGAGGAGGCATCTGCATCAGCATCAGAGTCAGAAGAAAGTGAAGAGGAAGAGGCTTCTAAAGTGCCAGAGAAGGCTTCGGTAAAGGTCAAAGAATCTTCGAAGGATCAAAATCGCCTGGTTAGTAGCTCCCTCACTCTATTTTGAGTCCACTGACCGATTATAGAATTTTGAAGCCCGAGCAGATTGGCATGCCGCAGAGCTCCCCCACCTTCCTACAGGAGGTTTCAGCGAGTCGAGACCATACCAAGAATCGATAAAAAATCTCAAGGAATATGCGACGACCCTTCTTGAAGCGGATAGTACACTCTATGCCTCAAAACATCTTTCTGCGACTTCTTCACATCGTTTTCTTGCCACGATCATGTCCTCTGGTACATTATCCGACAAAATTTCCGCGTTAACTTTGGTTGTTCAGGAATCTCCAGTTCATACTACAAGATCATTCGAAAGTTTATTGGATTTGGCGAAGAAGCGAAGTAGAGGACAAGCCGTGACAGCATTAGGTGCTATGAAAGATTTATTGGGAGCTGGTGTTATGCTTCCTGCGGATAGACGTCTTCGAACATTTCCTTCTCAACCTGGACTTCTTGGTACGTTACAAGAAAGCGATACTGGTGTCTGGAGATCCGGACAACCTTTGCCCGGAAACATGACCAAAGCGCATCTTATTTCATGGGCATTCGAAGATTGGCTCAAGGAGTCATATTTTGATATGCTCAAGATTTTGGAAGTGTGGTGCAACGATGAGGTAGAATATGCTCGCTCAAGAGCTGTTACCTACGTTTATGAACTGTTAAAGGAGAAACCAGAACAGGAATCTAACTTACTACGATTGTTGGTGAACAAACTCGGTGATCCAGATAAAAAGATTGCTTCACGATCATCATACCTTCTATTACAACTCCAAACCTCTCACCCATTGATGAAACCGATCATCATTAACTCGATAGAAAACGAGCTCATTTTAAGACCTGGACAGAGTTCACATGCCAAATATTACGCCATTAATACTCTCAATCAAACGATTCTTAGTTCAAAAGAAGAAGAGGTTGCGAAGAAGCTTCTAAGTATATACTTTGGTCTTTTTGTATCTCTCCTCAAAAAGCCCGAAGTCATCAAACCTACCGGTCCTAAACTCAACAAAAAAGGAGAAATTCAAGGAGGTGGAGGTGCTATGGGAAAGAAGGCAAAGGAAAAGTTGACAGCAGATGAGGAGGCAAAGAAGGCAAGCGAGGAGACAACAGAGAAAATGATCTCTGCTGTTTTGACTGGTGTCAATCGTGCATTCCCATTCACAAAGACGGACGACTTGACGTAAGTTCAATACGTTATTGGCTGTTGACAATGCTAACTAGGTTAGGCTTGAGAAACATATGGATACCTTGTTCCGAATCACACATTCATCCAATTTCAATACCAGCATTCAAGCTTTGATGTTGATTGAGCAATTGTCAACAACAAAGCATCTTGCTGTCGACCGATTTTACAGAACTCTTTACGAATCCTTACTCGACCCTCGTCTAATCACATCTTCGAAGCATGCCCTATATCTTAACTTGCTCTACAGAGCTTTGAAAGCAGATGTTAATATCAAGCGTGTCAAGGCTTTCGCAAAGAGAATGTTACAGATTGTAACCCTCCATCAACCTCCATTCATATGTGGTATCATCTATTTGATGAGAGAGTTAGAGGTTACATTCCCTGGGCTCAAGTCTCTTTTAAAAGATCCCGAAGCAAATGATGAAGATGAAGAAGAAGTGTACCGGGATGTGCCAGAAGATGGAGAGACCGTCGAAATTCAAGCCTCAGAACCCACACTAAAACCCAAAGCAGATACATACGATGGAAAGAAGAGGGATCCAGAGCACAGTAATGCCGATAAGACTTGTTTGTGGGAAATTGTAAGTATTTCTTCGTAGAGTAAGAGAGCTGCACTAACAACCACAGATCCCTTTCTTGGTACATTTCCATCCCTCAGTATCTCTATTTGTCGACCGCCTTCTCAATGACGAAAAGATGCCACCTAAACCGGATCTTGCTTCTCACACCTTAGCCCATTTCTTAGATCGTTTTGTCTACAGAAACGCAAAAGCAGCAGCTGGAGCACCAAAAGGAAGCTCCCTTATGCAACCTCTTGCTGGTGGAGCAAGTCAAGGTATTCTTGTATCCAATCGTGGTTCCAAGGTTCAACAATCCGTCAATTCAGAAGCATTCTGGAGAAAGAAGGCAGAGGATGTCGCAGTTGATGAAGTCTTCTTCCACAAATACTTCAACCAAATCGGGAAAGGCAAAGATGCAGCAAAGAAGAAGGAGAAGAAGAAGGGCGAAGACGGAGAAGATGACGAGGATGAAGATGAGGATGAGATTTGGCAAGCGTTGGTTGAAAGTAAGCCGGATATCGAGGGTCCAGAGTCTGATGATGATGATTTGGACATGGATGATTTCGATATGTCTGAGGACGATTCTGAAGGTGGTGTTGATATTGAAGGGTCAGATGAGGAAGTTGACATTGAAGGAGAGGACCAAGATGAAAATATGAAAGATGACGAGGAAGATGATGGAGAAGGAATCTTCTCTGAAGAAGACGATGACCTTAAGGACAGTGATGATGAAGCAGGATCGGATATGGATGCATTATTTGAAGCCGAGTTACAGAGAGCAAAGAGTCCTGAGGAGGAAGAAGAGAAGAAAGAAACTAGCAGGAGCAAGAGGAGAAAGCTTAAGAATCTTCCTACATTCGCTAGTGCAGATGATTATGCGGCTATGCTGGATAATGATGGAGATGAGGATATGGGCATGGGAAAGGGAAAATAAAAGAGTAATGTTGGGGATGTGAGAAGAGATGTAAAAAGCTCGTGTAAACCGCTTCAAGAACTACGTGAAGATGTTTGCGGTAGTCAGTATGAGTAAAAAAAGTGTAATGATTGAGTGAAATATCCTGATCTCAAATAAAACCTTGAAGGAGGTTCACAGAAATGGAACCTCTACACCTTGATTGTCTCGATTATTTATTTATTGTTGTTCATCGTAGGCCCATAAACTCCTCATCCATAATAATCCTTAATCCAAACGTGTCAATATCATCCATTTTCTGTCTCTACTCATCAAACCAATCCAATTCGTCATTCTCTTCAAAAATAGCCCTAAACATCTTTCCCTCCTCACCTCCAACGTCCTTCTCCTCCATATGGATACAATGGAGCTTTGCGGTATCAGAATCTCCAGGAATAAAGGCACGAAACATGAAATATTTGTCATTTGTTCCGGGGATGAGGACTTTGCCTAAGAGGTGCAATCCATAGGCGCTGTTAGCTACGCGGACAGACTTTAGAGAGGAGGAGTCGAAGGAGGTGAGGGTGTGGTCTGGGACGTGGAATATGGGGGCGAAGTATTGAGGTTCGTGTTCTACGAGGTGGGTTAAGGGTTAGTTTCAGAGTTGTGGCTGGAGGGGAGGGGAGAGGACGAACTGTTGGTTTCGTGACGGAGATGTTGAAGATTTTTCTTGAGTTCAGTTTCGATCTTGTTGAAGGCGATGATGCTATCTTCTTTTGGTGCATGTATTGGGCCAATTTGGACGGTTTCCGCAGTAGCCATGATGAATGACCAGCTGGTTGATTGTGGTGTGTGATTTGATGAATTCGAT
Organism: Sclerotinia subarctica; assembly: GCA_025389085.1. Classification (NCBI taxonomy): domain Eukaryota; kingdom Fungi; phylum Ascomycota; class Leotiomycetes; order Helotiales; family Sclerotiniaceae; genus Sclerotinia; species Sclerotinia subarctica. Next base: position 33,660 of record QRFI01000016.1, read on the forward strand.
GTTGTGCTTGTTAAGGACTTTAATTTTCAAGATGTGGAAGTTATTTGTGAGTTAGAGCAAAAGTCAGATGCATACAATAATGTTGTGAATCTGGAGTGAATCAGTTGGTGGAAAGAGGGGTCCCATTTTATAAGTTGTTGGTCACTGGTGGTTTGAAGTCAAACAGGGGTGGTTGGAACTGCATAAATGAGGGGCTTTGTTGTTTATCATTGACCTATTCATCATTCAAAACAGGTGTTGGCCTGCTTGGCTGTACCCTTCTCAGCGTGTCAGAATTCACACGTGATTAGTGCGATTGGGTGACAATTGGTAAAAGTCTCCTTTTCCATGTAAAGAACGACGTTCAAAATGGAGCTCTATTTGAGTTGTCTATGGATACGAGGTGACGTCGTTGAGCACAGCGTGGTTGGAATTTGCTACATTGTAAGATCTCACCACACTGTCCATTCACAAGGTGGAATGAATGTCTAATTCTATCACCATTTAGGGCTTTAAATCATCAAAGATATCAATCGACTCTACTTTCAACTAAAGCAGGTACGAAATATTCAATACGTATCTAGTTCACTAGCATAGACAGCTAGCTCATGAGTTTAAAGGTTAGTTCTTTCTGGTACCTAAGATAAGATAAGATTTCGGTAAAACAGAATCTCCGAATTTTGTGGGGTCAGGTCGGAATCATTGATCCCTCGGCTGGTTTGCAATGCAGTAATCAGACAAATACAAAATCTCACAAATTTGTCCTACTTGTTGTAGTTGAGGTTCAGTGTAAGAAGTTTTACTTTCAATTGCCCATTCTCTTTTCTGTATCAGCATGAGAAGATCATAGTCTTTAAAGTATCGTAATTTCAGATGCCTCTCTCTCGTCACTTTTTACAGCCTCGAGCTGGAATATATCGAGCTGTAAGTCACACTTCAGGAATTGCACAATGCCGTGGAGCAGCTTTGAGAAATACGTCTCTGTCCTCTTCTTCCAAAACATTTACCACGGCTCGTCGATTATGTATTGCGGAGAGTAGGTATTTTTCCACTTTCTCTTCAAAAGATTTAGCTAACCCGGCGCTACAGCTACTATTCCTCCACCTCCGCAACCCTCCTTTCTTTTACGAACTCTCACTTTCTTTGGGATAGCTATTGTCTTCACATCCGTAGGCTTCTCAATAGCTGCCTACCCAGCTTTCAAAGCCGCCAATGCCATACTCAATCCTCCGTCCGATGAGGAATCAATCAAACTATACACACCAACCGACGCGAAATCTCTGGAAGTCGAGGCGTACATAAACAATCATCCACTCGTAAAAGAACTACGATCTCGACCTGAGATCACAGAATCAAGGCCACATTTGAAAATCCCTGAATCACAAAGAGGACACAATCTTACAGGTGGCACATTGATGGGACCCGGACGTATTCAAGTACCACCATATGTATGGACTGAAGCAGGAGGTAAATCCCTCGTGTCGATCTCCTACCTGGGAGAAGATCTATGTGGACATCCAACCATTGTACATGGAGGATTTCTAGCTACAATGTTAGATGAGGGGTTAGGACGATGTTGTTTTGGGGCATTGCCAAATAGGATTGGTATGACGGCTACTTTGACGGTCAATTATAGGGCTCCCACGCCTGCGAATACATTTGTTGTGTTAAGAGCGGAGACTACAAAGGTAGAAGGTAGAAAGGCTTGGGTTGAGGGAAGAATTGAGACTTTAGTTGGGGAGGGAGAGACGCCGAAAGTTCTATGTGAGGGAAGTGCCCTCTTTATTGAGCCTAGACAAGCCAAGGTGAGTTTGAAATGCTGTAATAATGTTGTCATAAATGCTAATGAGTTTTTAGATGATGGCTAGAATATACCCGGCTACATAAAATGGTGGAAGACGCATGCTCAGTCCAAGGACAGAAGAGATGAAATATGTCAATATAGAAGGCGGATCCACGTTAAGGCTAAGAATTCTGGATCTGGATATAAGATTAGACAAGAAGTGTGAGATCTAGACATTACTTTTAGACTACCCGAATAGAACGATATCATTTCATGACGATATTTCATATCAACACCAGCTTCCAATTTCCAGTACCAAACACTCCCTCCTTTCACCCATCTTCAACAACTTGTAACAAGTGTAAGTAACAAATAACTTTCCCCTGAAATATAGTCGAGATGATGTGAAACACGTGATTCGATACCCCCACCATGTAGTAACGGTAACATCCTCACGCATTTGTCAACTTTATGTGCAGTGCGGGGCAGAAAATTATAGTGCACCGGTAGCGGGTTAAATAAGGGGAGACTCTTGACCTTGTTACTGACGGCGATCCATTGATTTCGATTGCGTGATTGTCTTCTTCTCTCTTCTTTATTCTTTCACTTCTATCCCAAGCCGACTGTCTCCAAACTTACCCTCATTTCCTCACACAAAATCTTCAAGATGGCTACGTACGTTCTCCTTTTCGCGTTTGATATCTAATCACTTCCTATGTTTGAGCCCGAACAGAAGCATACAAAAGGAGAGCTGAACAAAATACTAACAACCTCCCACAGAAATATCACCTGGCACCCATCCCTCACCCGCGCCGAGCGCACCACCCTTCGCAAACAACGCGGCATGACAATCTGGTTTACAGGACTCTCTGCCTCAGGAAAATCCACCATAGCCACAGCCCTCGAACAACATCTCCTGCACCTCGGGCACGCAGCCTACCGTCTCGACGGCGACAATGTGCGATTCGGACTCAACAAAGATCTTGGATTTGACGAGAAATCCCGCAACGAGAATATTCGTCGGATCGCCGAAGTCGCAAAGTTGTTCGCCGACAGCTGTACGATTGCGTTGACGTCGTTTATTTCTCCTTACAAGGCGGATCGTGCAGTTGCGAGGGAATTGCATGAGAAGGCTGCGAATGGAGATGAGGCGATTCCATTTATTGAGGTTTTTATTGATATTCCGGTTGAGGAGGCTGAGAAGAGAGATCCAAAGGGATTATATAAGAAGGCTAGAGCGGGGGAGATTAAGGAATTCACCGGAATCAGTGCGCCATATGAAGAGCCTGAGAAGGCAGAGATTCATTTGAGGACGGATAAACTGAGTGTGGAGGAGTGTGTGCAAAAGATCGTGGAGTACTTGGAGAAGGAGAATTTGTTGAAATTGTAGACATAGATACCTTGGGTTAAGACATATCGGGGTTTGGGAGGAATTATTCGCAAAAATACTAGAAACGATAGAATTCAATGATTAAAACTTTGATCGATTTGAAAACAATTGCTTTGTTGATATCTCTTAATACGATACAATAATACAAATGCATGCTTCAACAAATAAGAACCCATTGCCATGCGCCAACTTTCACTCGCCATGTTCATATAACCCCTAATGCTATCTAAATGATTTCGAATTCATAATAGACATACGCCGTGTATTCATTGCCTTCTTGTCCGCCAACTCCCGCAGCAGCGATCTCCGATGATAATGCCGAATCATCTTTTAGAGCCTTTCCTTTCTTGTCTCGACCAAAAGCGTTACCTCCGAGGTAACCGTATGCTGAATCGAGGGCTGTTTTCGCTTTCTTTGCTCCTTTGGGGTTTGACTGGGAGGGATTAGCAAAATTTGACAGAATTTCGGCCTAGTATTCATACCTTGACCAAACCACAGACGAAATCCAGAGGTAATCCATATCTCAAGACTGTCTCAACAAATACCCTCAAAGTTAAGACATGTATCCATATCATAACAGCTTCACTCCAGCCAGTTCTACTAAGCCTTAAAGCTTCACCCCATACCTTGCGCTCATCCTTTTCTACTCGCTCAGCCTCCTTTTTCTCCTGCTCTTGCCCACCCTCTACATACTTGTAATCGCGGGGAGTCCACTTATTTTCTCTGCATTTGTGTTGAAATTCTGCGCTGTGCTTTTTAAATGTTGTAACTGCGAATAATGTGAATTCATCATCGTGGGTAACCTCCACTGAGGATCTTGGGACAACCATAGGAGATATGGTTTCATAAGTCTTGAGGAATTCCTTTTTGACATTTGTTGGAACAACGACGAGGTGAGTTTCTAGGTATTCGGAGTCCTGTACTAGTAATTTGGGATCGACGACTGGAGTAAGGGATTTGGTGGAGAGATTTCCACTTCGCGCTATTAGCATTTTGCCATATCCCCAGAATACAAAGATCTTACGTTTGTTTCCGTTGTAATGTTGTAAGATTTGTCTTGACTTGGTTGTATTGGTTCATTTTACCCTTAACATCATTATCGATACTAACAAGTTCCTGTGTTCCGTCAGCAATTCTTCACCCCTCACTGCGAATATTGCCAACCTTTTGTAATGAATCGATCAACTCTGCAAGTGGTTTATCGGCACGATATTTGACTTTGTTCCAAGAGAAAGTACGTAGGTATTGGTCTGCTGGTTCTATACGCAAACCATTAGCCCATGATCATAATCACAAGCTCGCAGATCACTAGACTCACTATCATTGACGGTTTTCTGCTGTGCAATCTTGCTCTCATCCCCTTCCAATAAATTGCGAAGAGATTCCCCAACTTTTGCTACAACACCTTGACAAGCGCTTTCCAACTTTGCAAGATCATCTGCTTGCCCAACCAATGCATCCAGTGTACCGATTTTAAATTCTGGAATCTTAAATGGTATAGTAGTTCCATTATCCGTGGAAATTGTAGACCGCAAAGCTGTTAAAGCTTCATCTTTATCGCTGGAGGGAGAGATAGATGTTGGTAGAGATACCAGCATGTATTTCGTGGGGGCAGACATAGTTGGAGCTTCCGAGTAGACTGTTGGTGAAAGGAGTGGTGTGGTGTAATGGGATAGAATCGAGGAACTTTCGGTTGCACTCCAGTTGAAGAACTCAAAGGGCAATAGCTCGTCGTCCCGGGATTTCTTGGATCGTTGTAAGACTTATTACGTCCTTTGTGCTAGGGATTTGGAGCTTCGAGCTTGCTGCGATTGATGATGGACCGTGCACGATAAACTAGGAAGCTGTGAACAACTTCATCAAATCTCCAAATCATGCCTCAATGTCACTCCCGATCCTCAAAGTCACCTTTTTCAAAAGAAATTCTTAACTCGATAGCTGTAGTTGATTCGGTTGGAATAAAAGTGTCGAGTTTACTAGTGCACTCATCTGTCTCTTTGCTTTGGAGCTAGAAGAATCCTGAGATTCTTCTCCCCTGATCTCACTCCCTTTATACGTTCTCAAGTAGTATGATTGATGCTCCCTCTTAAGCGAGTCTAGCGATTCTAGTCATTTTCTTCTCCGTCTCCATCAAACAGTGCTTTGTTCCGGATCATGGTACTATTACTCGCGGTAGATCCGTCAGTAGTATCTACACCTCTCTTTTCCGCAAATGCAATCTTCAGCTCCGCTTCCTACTCATCTTCGTCAAAGTATCTTCTCTTTTCTGTTCGCCTTCTCTGCCCTGTTCTCTGCTTCGCCAGCCGTTTGGCCGTCTTATTTGAGACACAATCACTGATGGTCCAGCCATTTGGAACTTCATCGCAAATCCCAAGAGCCCCAAACGTCAAGAAGAAACGCTTCATGTGTTGCAGTGTATCCAATATTCTGGACTAGCAGACTGGATATGGAAGCTTTCAATTTTCGAAAATGTTTTTATATACTTTAATATTTAAAAATTCCAATACTTCGAACGTTTTAAATACCATAAATGTTCTAAATAGATGGATTCAGTCAAAAGACATCAATACGTAAATCAATCAAAAAATCCAACAGTCTTTTACTATCAGACTGCACTTCGGGCTATATAGAACCCTGTATGCATGCTTTGCTTTGCGCTGCTTATGATGGCCATTATATTATCTTTTGGCATCGGAGATTACAGCAGATAGACAGAGACTTCAAAACGATGTAGATCATGGTTGAAGGCCTAGCGGGCTCACTTATGGTGTATGTCAGTGAAAATTGCATTTGTGATCTATAGCGCGACGAAGAATTGACAAGTGAAGCAGAAAGAGGGATTAGCCTCGCAGAAAACACCCAGCCGTCAAAATGACAGTCGAGCCTAGAAAGATCCTACCTTTAACCGTTTTAATGTAAACACAGCTTCTAGAACAACGCTGGAGTCGACGATATCATTGCCATCGTTGTCTTCATAAAGATGGTTGTGGCTGTGCTCTTGATGTTGGAGCGACCAAATATTGATGGGGACTACTGGCAGAATCAACCAGGTAACTATCTTAAGGCTGTTGCACCCCCTGTCGGCAGGCCGGGTAGATGACGATTATTAAGGGGACACTTCCGGCAGCTAGGCTATCGGCAAAAGTCCAGTTCAAAGACAAGTGCATGTGCGCTTTCTAAAGACTACTCTGAGGTGACCCTGCCCAACTAGTTTGACTTCAAGCCCCATGGGTATACTATGTTAGACCAGCGTCAAACCCATATGTAGTGACAAAGTTTAAACTCCCTATAGTAGTCTCTCATACCGTACTGCCGCACAACTAGATATGGCTGATAGAAATTCAACCGTAAGTAGGAAACATAAAGTCAAACCAGATATATACCGTATGTATCCTCGGCTTCATGTTCCTACACCAACGATCAATGGCTTGAGACCCAACACCGCCTTAATAGTACCGTACGGGAATCATTGAGCTTCCATAGGTTTCCAAAGAAGCATCTACGGCTGGGTGTTCCCACGCCAACAATTCTTGTCTTTAATAAAGTCATCTATGCGACCAAGGACTGTCAGTACGGTCAGTACGCTCTTATACAGCGGAGAGTCAAAACTGTCTATGTTATTGCCTGAAAACTTTGGAACGGTTGATCTATTCTACTGCAACCTCTCCATCAAATATTATATAACAAACCCTTGGCCTCGTCCTTGATCCTCTTCTGCACTTCTTCAGCATACCAGTCCAAGAGAGTAAAATATTTACAGCACCATTACAACTTTCTCTTACGTGTCGATATCTTATTCTATCTACACACCCTTACACACAACTCCCGTATCCTCTCCAATTTAATCCAATGCAAATAATTTCCCATCTAGCACATTGTACGTAAGATTACAATGGGCTTCTCGGAAATTTACCGTTACATTGCTCGACGTTTTTCGATCAAGGACATCAAGATCGCAAATCAAGAAAGCTGCAGGAGTCCTAAGAAGCTCACAAAGAGCCAAGAGCCTACAAACGACAGCAAGACCACTTTGAACAAGGTTAAGAGCTTTTTTGGCTTCTTGAATAGCAGCAGATTTAAGAGATACTCCACAGGTAATCAAGCAATGATACTTAACCCTCCGAACTATGAAGTCCTATTTGAGAGACTAAACATTAACATTGAATTACCAGAATCGGAAACACTCGTTGACTTTTCGGATCCTTCGTCAGCAGGAGATGTCACAGTCGAAACATTTTTGCAAGTACCCGACCAAGCTAGCTTGAACGATGCGGTTAGAAGTAACGGATTTGATGGTCTTACAGGTCCATCATTTGCTGATACCGTGTTGCCAATTTTGATGGCAATCACTACGGGTATGTTGTTCTCCTCACGCCCCCCAGTCAAGACAATAATACTGATAATATATCACCAGGCGCAAATGAAACAACTGTCCACGATTTTGCTCCTCCATCACAATCAGCTATTTCCTCGGTCGAGCCAATCGACGAGAACAATTTGGATAATGGTGGTGACCAATTGGATGAACTAGCACAAGTCGCGGAGCACGCTGCTTCCATTCGTAGCAACAACCACATTGATTTTGTTTACGATTCTGTTTTCCGCTTCCCAGCATCAAGAACTCCTTCAATCGAAGTCATCTTTGATGACAACTTTGACAATGAAGCTGTTGATATCGAAGGTGAGTCATCGGCATTATGGGCCTCTTTTCAGAAACCCAGTGCTGAAATTGAACCATCACAAGCAGATCACACAATTTATTATGCTTCCGTCACTCAATGGACAGATCGTATTACTGTTGAGACTCTCGTCAGCAGCGAGCTGGTAGTCGGGGTAACCGAACCAATCGGAAGCAGCGCTCCTCTTCCTATGTCTACCTCTAAATCTTCCGCCAAAACATCTGAAGAAGTTGAGATTAGCAACGAACTGTCTGAAACAAACAGGGGCAGTTCCGTTGATTCAGTTGTACAAGATTATTCTAGTCCTTTGAGTCTGGAAAACATCGCAGTTGTCGGCGAACAATCTCATCCTCTCCCAGAACATATTGATGGTTATCATTTCGATGACACCACCGGTCCATCCGCTGTAGCTACTACAGTACCTTTCGTGCCACTCAGCAACCCAGGTATTATCATCAAGGCACCTTTGGTCCAACCATCGATTAAGGATGGGAATCCGGAATCTTTCTACCGCCAGGTATACGTGCGATGCGACTCGGCAACTGGTAGACTTGATTCCCCAGACTCATATTGTCCTGTTGGGCAACAAGCCAATCTCTCTCAATATGATGCGGATGTTCAGCCAATGCTGAAGCACTCGGAAAACTTACTTGAAATTAATGACTCTGACGATAGACATTATGTTCTTTCTCATCCTGACGAAGTTGAGCTCGATGAAGAGCCAATTGCCTCTCCAGAGCTTGCTATTCCGGTGGCTGATGACACATTGGCAATCCCGGAACAAAGGGTGGCACATTCTGATCCCGCACCCCAAATTATTCATACCGATTATAACCAAGTGCCAGAAGATGTTGTCACTGAACAATACCCGAACAATCAATCATACCTTATGGAACAAGCGCTCTTCATATCCGAGCTGGCGGAACAGCGAATTTTTGTATCAGACTTTATACAACAAAGACTCTTCATATCTGAGCTCGAAGAACAGGCAATTTTTATATCAGATCTTTCAGAACAAAGAATCGTTCCTGTTGATATAAATACTCCTGAGCCGGTTCAGCAACGACCTGAGCAGGTCCAAGTACCGGAGGAAATTGTGAAAGAAATAACTCGCACCCAGATGATTCCTCATTACCACCAATTCAGAACACCCTCTCTTCCTCCCGGTATCGTCATTCCATGGGGCCCAAACAACATTATTCCAATTAAATTGGTTGAGTTCAGAGCCACTGATCCTTGGCTGCCAAGTCCATTTAGTGATCCAGTCGGATACAGTCTGTTGAATGAAGTTCAAAAGCGTTGGTGTCAGTTGGAACAATATTTTAAGCGAACCATATTTTGGATATACAAAAACTTCACTGCATTAAATCACCTCAAAAACAATCCACAAGATATTGTATACTGCTTTAACAATATCTGTGGTTATTTTGGATGCCAGGTAAATGACTGCAAACATCCTCCAGTATGCTGGGAGAGTCTCTATCGATCATATGAAAAGTGGAAACAACATCGGGCAAATCAATTGGAGCTTTTTCGTAATAATGTTTATCAACAAGCTGCTTTTCAACAACAATATGGGAGGCCCCCCGCCCGTATACAAGCTTCTCAAGGACAGCTTTCTGAGCAAGATGCTTTTGCACAACAAGCTTTTGCTGAAATAACCACTCGCCAACACGCCGCTCCTCAAAGGGCAGCTCCAAAGGCTGAGTTACAGTTCTTGGTGCAAGAGGACTCTAATTATGAACCACCTACCGGACTAAACTCTGCGGTACAGGCTCTGGAACAAGATTTCCATGAGAGACAGGCCGGTGAGCAAAAGGCTCGTGAACAAGAGACTCTCGAAACTTACACAGCGACTGTTGAGAAGGGGGTCAAATATTGTGCTGCTCAAATCAAACAAAGTCTCGCTCAAGAGGCTCAAAAGATGGCATCATTCCAAGGGGCTAATGCTCAACACGCAGCTCAAGAAGCTGGACCAAGCACTGAGAATACAGAGTCAGGACCTTCACAGCTAATAAAATCTCACTCCTCCAATTTGCCTTACGTCACAGATCCTAACGATGACATGATTTCGGGTGGATTGGAGGCTTTTGGTGTTTGCAAGGAAGATTGTAAGCCAGATCAGCAGTTGTTCAACGATGCATTTCCTCGCGGTCCCAAGGAAATTTTTCTCGATCCAAAAATATCTCGATGGAACACTATGTTTCCACCAGAGAAGGAAGGAACTACAAGCGAAGAGGGAATCTTCGTGGCCCCAGCCCCATATAGCGATGGATCTAATGGACAAAGTATCGTCTCCTATGGAAGTGGAAATGCTACAAATTCCACATCTGACACCAGCCTTGAGGGCTCGCTGAAATTACCTCAACTTGTGGTAGTTTTCAATCAAGAGGCAAATGATCATTTAGTCATCTACACTCCCAACGACGTAGAACAGGGTGATCTTTATAGCGCTTCACCCCTTCAAGCGCTATCAAGTGCTTTCTCCCGAAGAGTGCCAGGCCCAGCACTCGCTGCAAGGATCAACCCATTCTCGCCTCCAGCACCCGAAGAGCTCGTAGAAGATTCCATTGCAGCATTTGAAAAAGATGCATCGAAAATGTATGGTTGCCAGGGGCTTTTGGTCGAGGACATTGTTAAAGATCTCAATGGATTTGTCATCGAAGAGTCAACCGAAAATCCTGCCGATTCAAGTTCCGACCATGAAGAATCCCAGGATGAAGAAACTGAAGTCCTTCCGCAGGCGGGTACTGCCTGGTTTGGCCAGCGCATTGCCATTTCGTCCAAACCAGCAATCTCAGGACTAGCTGGTGCTTTCAAGAGACAACAGAAGGAGGAAGCTAGAGGTATCTTCCGTAGGGCAGCTCTAGGTCCGCAAGATCACCCCGATATTCTCTTTGACCGAGAGCTTTTTCCAATTTTGCAGGGAGATGCCAGGGAGCTTCACCTCTCCGACATGTTTAGGAAAATGGACCATGAGAAAGGCCAGATTTTCAATCAATGGATTGAAAATCAAGCACAACAGGATTCAAACGTATCAAATGTGGATTTCGTTTCGATTCCTAGGGGATTTGGATACGATGCCGAAAATGACAAGTTACCCAGAGCCGTAGTCGAGGAGATGAGTGAAGCAGAACAAAAAATCTGGACTATGGGAATGGCTTATGCAGAGCACGAACGTCTCGATGAGATGGATGACCCAGCAAACTTTACCTCTGAGGTGCATAAGGTTCAACCTGCGCTCATTAATAAGTCGTGGAAACCAGAAGTGATTGAGAAATGTGCTGGAAAGTTTAATGTCACACATTGTATTCTCTTACCTGGTGATGATGATCCTTCTGCTTTAGATGATGAGGCAGCGACATTTTAGGTCTTTCCTTTGTTTACAACCTCGAATTTTCATTACTCCGCATACAAATTTTGCTTAGTTCTCTTGGGATATTGACAGTTAATAAGTTCTTTGAGGACATCATATCACAGCACGGATGAGCATAACAAAGAGTTTCTTTTTATTTTCTTTGTTCTATTTTTGTCTTTCTTGTTCGGGCGCGGGCGTCACAGAAATGCCACATGGTCAAGATACCCAACCCAATCATTTACACATACAGAATTCAGGGTTCAGGTTTGATGGGGATACGGATACCCACCCATCTCTTTGATAAATTGTTAGTTTACATAGCGAATAAATAAATGAATAAACGAATACTTGGTACGAGGTTGTGGCTTTGATTAGGTGCGAAATACTTGTGCTGATTGATTGATTGTGCATTTGATGTTGCGATGTGATGTGATGTGATGTGACTGTGATATGATGAACAGGATCATTTCTCATCCAAGCTTCGTATACTTCTTTCGATTGATAATTTCATACTTCTAAATACCTATCATACATCATAAGTCGTATTGAGCGAGGTGAGTTATAATGACCTATCTATCTGCTTTTCATCATTTACAAATTGTTAAGCTAAGCTCCCAGCTAAACTTCTCAATTAACCCTCCCAAATCCTACCTACCTCTCTTTATATCACCCCCTTCCCCTCTCCCCTCTACCAAAAGCAAGCAAACACCCACCCCTCCTCTCCCTCCCCAACCTCTCCTCCCATCGTCTCATCTCCTCCAAGCCCTTACATTCCCTCTCCCTCGGCCCCACCTCCTCAAACCTATACCCCTGTGCCTTCCACTCCTCCCTCCCATCCGGAACATATCCCCCCAAAATCCTCGTCAATAACGCCATAGGACCCCATCTATTCCACCAACCCGGATTTTGATAATACGGATGGACTAAATAATTCGAAGAGTGGAACCTCTCATTTATACCCATATCATCACTTGGACTTATTTCTCTCACGCGCATGAATTCAGGTCGAGGGGGTGAGAGGTAGCGGAGGATGAATTGACGGGTTTGGAGGAGTGAGAGTGTGAGGAATTGATAGAGAGGCGAGGGTTTGGGGTATATCATGGCTGTTCTCAGACGCGGGCCCATTAGTACTCCTACGGCATCATTCGCAAATGGGAGTGCCCATTTTGGAACAAGGAATAGGAGGAGCGGGACGAGTTCATCTGCTGTTTTCTTGTTATATGGATTTGGGAGCATGAACTTTTCCTCGTATTTTTGAGCCCAGTTTTTAATGTCGTCGTAGAATTCTATTCCGTCTTTCCACTTGTTGAAACGGGCGAGCACATGATAAAAAATTTCCATCGCATCACCTATTCCTTTCCAGAAAGTAGAGATTGCACATATTTCCATATCGTTTAGTTCCCTCCATTCATACTTGTCAATCCAATCTATGGGTTCTGTGATGAAAACACTTAATGTATAGAGTAAATCATCGTTGGAGATTTCGCCCGCTTTTTGGTATACGGAATGAAGATAATTCATGCGGGAAATTGATTTTAGAACGCGTGGATGGAGTGGAGGATGTGATGAGAATTCTCCAATTAGGATACCCGTGTCGGCGTAACGTTTGCTGGCTGTTTCTTTGGAGCTGAATTGTTTGGTATCGGCGAGGAGTTTGGAGATTGTGGGGATTCCGTAGGTCTGAGGAGGGGTTAGTCCGTTCTCGGGAAAGAGGCCTTGGACGGTGGGAGAGTATTCATGACGAGTTAAAGAAATGGCGAGTTTATATTTTCGACTATAAATCACATTCGAAGACGACAAAGGCTCAAATTCAAAAAAAAATCCACATCACCGAACAACCAGAAAAACCATCATACCTTAAAAAGAGCAAACTGCAAGCTCATCTTATAAAAGCTCGGAAATTCCAATTCTCCCAGATGAGTGATAATCTTCTGCGCATCTATATTCGTCATATCTATAAAAGATTCTCTCTTCGTATATCCGAATTTCCTAATCATTGAATCTCGTCTTGAAAACCTGAGCAAATAAAATAAGAGGAGATATGTTGAGAGGATGACGAGGATAGTGGCTGTTGAAAGGGGGAGGAATTGGATGGGAGATGAGGGGGCGAGATGGATTGTTGTTTTACTGGACATCGTGATAGTGAAGTGAAGAGAAGAGAAGAGAAGAGAAGAGGAGTGGCATCGAGTCCATACAAATATGAGATCACTGTTTCGGCGACCTTTTCATCTCTTTGTTCGACAAATGAGGAATCTACATCCCAAATTCGAAGCTAGTCACAACGATAACTTTTGATTGAACATCGAATCTCAACAAGGGAATTAAGGTTGTTTTGATAGAATGTGCCAAACATGAGAGGTCAATAGTAAGATAACTATGATATCATGGACCACTTATGATTGACCTACTTGGTCAAATCCTGTTTGTTGAAAGATGACGATGTGCTTCGACGTCGAAAGGAGTAAAACTAAAAGTAAATATTTGCAGAACCAAAAATCGAAATGAATTCATGAAGTTATCATAAGAACAAGGTTAAAAATGAGAGAAAATAAACAAACTAGGTAGGCACTGATTGAATGGAGCAACATTTGGTGGCTGTCATCATATGAATTAGATCATAAACCAAGGTTTAGTGGTTCAGTTCTAAAAGTCGTCGTGTATAGTCTCACAAGCTCTATAAAACTAAGGTGGCAATGAGGTGAGAGGCGACCAAAGGTCAATATCATTCGTTGAGTCTTGTAAGCCATATGTGGTGCCCCCTCACATTCAGTATACTTCTTACATGGTGAGTATGAGCCATATTCACTTATCAATTGGAGACTTTGCCAGTAATTGAGAGTTGATTCAAAGTAGACGAACGTGAAAATCAGCTGGGGATGATCTAGAATTAGCTGTAGACTTTTGAGGATAGGAGCGGGTAGCCACGAGGAGCGGGAAATACCCATCATGGGGAAAGCTGGAAGGCAGGAGTGTTTTAGTTAGGCTCCGACGAGGAAGCATTTCTGGGACTAAAGGAAAAGGTGTAACTTGTGGCTAAGTCAGTGGACTTGAGATATGAGGCGAAGAAAGGAGGATTCACAAGACAGCCAAAGGAAAATTCCACGATTGGGCAATAGACAGGCAATAGACAGGCAATAGACAGGCAATAGACATTCGGATGCATGTTTCGGTCTGGTAATGAATTAGATGTATATTGGCAACCTTGGCAAGACAGCGCAACAGACCCAAATCCAAAAACCTTCGCCCCAAGTAATCCAGTTTAGCGATTAAAAGTTGGTATCCAAATATAACTATCTAAACTTAGGTGACAGGACCTTATTCAAATCGACGTGATCAACGACTAAAGCATAGTGGGTATAAAGCGAGTGTTCTTGTACCTTTTGAAAATCTATCCCTCGATGTTGGGCAACTTATCGAATCAATTCGCACAAAACTTTGCGTTCGTTCCATCATAGTCATATCGTCGTAAATTTCTGCTTAACTCCCTGACACATGGCGAAGAAAAGTTTCCTATTCCTTTTGAGCCATGCTCAAAGCTACATCCTTGATTGCGAAACTAAAAGGACTTTTGGTCATCTCCGGACTTCTTGGACTCATTTTGATGGCGAATAATTCATCTTCTGTTTGATCTTCATCAGATTTCTTTTGTGATATACTACCGATTGCAAGAGCGTTCAAAGAATTCATCCCTGGTTGTGACGTATGATTCGGTGGATGTTGAGCGACAAGACGTAGTGGTTGAGGGCGAGCAGGTGCTCCATGAAATAAAGAGAATGATGATACGGCGACATCACCTTGTTCCGGAGATAATGGATTTAAATGACTTTCGAATTTAGGTTCTATAATAATAATATTTAGTTTCATTCTCTCCATTTGTAGACACATACCCTCGTACATACCTGGAACATTACTCAGGTCTTGTGCACTCGTTCCCAATTTCAACCCCTTAAGCTTCTCGGATAACCTTCCACCACCAGGAGTTTTTGGACTAGCCGGTGTAGCATTATTTTGTATATCCGGTTGTGTAATTTTTGGTCCAACACCAAAGTTTTCCTCTATCCATTGTCTTTCTTGTATAGCCATTTCCAAACCTACCCCCTCCCCATTTGTTTTCATTTCTTCTTCAATCTCCCTTTGCAGAACGGATATTCTCTTCTTTGCCCATATCGTGTGCAATACACCTTTCCGTCCAGCTTGTCGCGCAGTCAATCCTAATTCGGGTGGGAATATCGCGGGCAGTGGATTTGTTTGAATCGTTTTTCCTCCCACTTGTGATAATTTTATAATTCTTGGTATGCTGGCGCCGGGAGCCAGTAAAAAGTAAAGTCGATGAAGTTTCCCTTCTGCTCCATCTCGTGCCGATAAAACGGTGCTTTTTCCTTCCCATGATACCTCCCAATCTCCCATATTTTTCGTGGATCCTTCTGTAGTGTCATCTTCCCATTCTACCATCAATATTTTGGTTCCTTCATTTCCTCGACCGGATTCGAATTCAAAGCGTGCGAGAGCGGTCGAAGATGATAATGGCGGAGAGGCTTGTTCTACATTGTCGGGGGAGGTAGGTAATGGGACATAATCCGGTTCGAAATGTAATCGTGGTGAAGAAGCTGAGACTGCCATTTTGTGTGTTGGTGTGATTGCCGTTGGTGATGGTAACAAGCTTTAAGGAAGCTTCGTCTGAAGACTTACGGAGTATAGGATTATCGAGGTTAATCCATTCGATTAGAGCTTAGATGAAGGAAGGTATGAAACAAGGTGATTACCCATCCATCTGCTTCCAAAGTTTAGCCAGAAAAACACCGCGGGCAGCTATTGCGGTGTCTTTCTAGGACATCAAAGGTGGAGACGTTGTTGAGCCCAGGGGTTCATGGGTAAAAGGAATAGTAATCAGAATACTCGAGGATAAAGAATCATAAGAATCGAATCATAAGAATCACAAGAATCACAAGAATCACAAGTGGTATTTGAATGTGACGCAGTAAAAGACAAATTCATAAAGAGGGGTTGTTGACCTTAGGTAGGCAGGTGAAGGTGGGGAAGAGGGAAGAGAGGATTAGAATTGAAGATGGTTTAATTCGATAGAGATATAAAAAGATGGAGATATATATAATCTTATGATTATTAATACCGATATTTTGTACATTTGCATCCAAAATCCCCCTTGTAAATTCTCTTCTTGTACGTTCCAGCTTTAGATTCTTTCTTTGATCTCTTAAAGGATTAATCATCGTCTTTACTTGATGTATATATAGAATTAGAGGATTAATCATCGTCTTTACTTGATAGATGGCCAATTAGAATAATATTGATTAATTCTCAAGTTAGTCTCAGTCTCAAATTAAGTCAGCCATCTAGTCAGAATGTCTAAATATATAAATATATAAATATATACCAGGAGGTCAAGGATTTATTCCCAACCATGACAAGTTGGGAAGCGAGGAACTGTAGAAAGATCACTCACCTAATGTTACCAAGAATTCAATGCCCGTACCGTTCCGTGAGGAAAAAAGCTTCTCTTCATGCAAATAATCATGGCTTACTCGAATAGATTCCTTCAAGTCGTTTCTTATACACATCTCACGGGAAAGAGTCGTATTTGAGTTTCTATGCGTCAAAGCCTTATGCATCCATCTAAATTCGAATGTAGCATTGTCCTCCAACGCCCTCATGGCGTATCATACTTCATTTCACCGTTTCTACGAGGGACATGGACAACCAGTATATTATCCTCTTATTTTATTCAACTGGATGGGACAATCCGGAATCGTTGTGATCATTAGTATGGTCGAATGTTGTATATTTCAAGTCGATGAGTTGTCATATGGTTTTTGGGCAAGGTTTACCAAAAATTATCATGACCCTTTTACATTCCACTTTCGAAAATTTGACAAAGATAAACTGGAATTGGATTGCACTACATGGGTCAAGTAAAGTTTGTGCAAATTTTGCATATATGTGCCTTACATTCCATCTTATGTCGTCTCATTTCTAGGCCCTGGTGTCCATAAGCTTATGAACTACAACGCTGCATATCTGCATTGGTTCATTAGAGAATCACGATAGCTAAGTAGCTCCTGAAATGCCGGTAAACCCATCTCAACCTTGGGAGTAGGGTCTCATTGTTTATTTTGTGGGGACGATATTCAAGTTCCGAATCTTCCAACTCGTGAAATCATCATGACACCGAAATACCTCTTCAGTCGATATCAACTACCATCGTCTAAAAGGCCAATTCTAACTACAATTCCATTGTCTGAAGAGATAGCTTTAATTCTCTGGAATGTAGCATCTCTTCCCAATTTGCATGTCAGCTGTAAGGGCTTATTGATGACTGCAGACCATATGCTGATCTTTAAGAATAACATCTTCACCGCTCATTGTCAATTTCTGATCTCTCACTAACACACATATTCAGACTCAAGAAAGCAGGCCTTTTTTTTTTACGAAGACTGGCAATTCACGGTTCGCTGTTCAGTTTCTAAATACAGAGATCTTTGATCAGAGTTGGTAGACTATTGACGAATGTTTAAGCGGAGTTTGTGACTTTACCAATGGAGATTATTATTAATCTTCGACAAGGTGGAAATGACTGAGCATCGAGCTGCTGTCCAACAATGTAGGCCGAAGTGGGAAATTTTGAACGACTCTTTGACCGCTCGTTCATCTGGCACGACTGTCTCTCCTGAAGGAATCTTTTTCATTCTTGTTTCTTTTCACATCCAAATTATAGGTATGTCGCCAGCATTAATCAAATTATCTTTTGGGTATCTCCTTTTACTCGGGTATTTTCTAAATAAGATTGGACGTCTTGTTTGTCTTTTTCTTCAACGCCATATCCTAATATCCATCTATGGGGCAGTAGAAGTTAAAGGCAGGGTTTCTTTTACAATTGTTCTTCGAAATTGCTCGTGGAAAGAGTTACTTTACTCTCTCTTGGTGATGACGGATAGCATCTTGTAGAACCTTTGCTCAGGTTAAAGCGTCATCATGCGGTGAGTTACTCCCTACAAGGTGAAGATAGACCTGGATGGCTTTCAGTCCATAAGTTTCCGATGCTTAATGTGGTAAATGAAGACGTCCAAGCAAAGCTTTCACATCAATGGCCGATATGGAGCTCTTCTTGAGGACTTCCTCGACTTTCTCGATGGAAATAAGGTGTCTCTAATTGTACTAAAATAGAAATGTTAAATGTATAGCACCTTGTATATGTAAGCTTTGCATACCAGTTCTACAAATCCATAGCGATATTCATTACCTAGTGACATTGCTCAGTCTACAACATAATCATAATCATGAACATGAATAATTCGTCCACTATTTTATATATCACGGGAGGATTCATCCATAAATTTATTACGGAATTTGGAGATTACTTTTTATTATAGGATGTCAATAAATGGCAACAAATGTTCATCATGTCCCGATATAACCTGATGGCAAAAAACCAACTGCAACACCTGTTGTTCGATACTGCACCATACCCATAACTAACTCAAGCATAATCAGCCGCATCATTATTTGACTTCACTAATACCAATATGGAAGTCAATCAGCAATAATTGGTAAAATTAAGTCTAGACCGGTTCAACTCGTTCATAATCATCAACTCTCAGCCCAATACTTACCCCGCAATTAACACATATAACTACATAGTGAAACAATTGTCATTGGTTGATCCTCTAATTCAGCTTTCCAAAAACGAAGATCCCTTCATTGTCTTACATTCCAAATATATACGAGCCGTCTTCTGATAAATCGAGATTATGCCAATGTTACACCTCTGTTAGGTGTGTTACTCTTGAGCTACCCCGCCATGGGTTCGTTACCTTATGACAGGTTATTAATCTAGAAGCTATCATTTTTGAAGGGAGAACAAGCGAGCGAACGGGTTTAATTCCGTTAAGTTTATTAGAAGCGGAAATTTTACATTCAGCTATCCTATTATAGATCATTCATATACTTTAATTGTACCCTCTCTGCATCTGAATTCTTGATTTATTGATTTCTTCCCTATAGAGGTTATTCCCTTTTCGAGATTTACAAAGACTTCATCTTTGTTTGAATCTAGAACAGCTTATAAATCAACATGCCAATACCGCCATATCTGTGATCAGTCAGCTCTACATTCTCATGGCTTTGTGGCTTCACAGGTATTGCTTGCTTGGCATATTCTAAAATATTATTATAACCAAACATTCATCTTTTCTATCCTCAAAATTGAATTAATTTCACAAGTACACGACTCATAATTCCTAATCGTTGCTTTATCCATTCTCCTCACATCCTCTCTAGAAGACATATCACAGAATAACAGAAAATCCGATTATATTCCACAATGACATCCACACCACACAATACATATGATTTTATAATCGTAGGAGCCGGTCCCGCAGGCCTCTCGCTTGCAGCTCGTCTCTCATCATCATCTTCTCATCCATCCGTTCTTCTAATCGAAGCTGGAGGTCCAAACAACGATCAAGAATATCTTGTCCCTGCTGAAAGATTCACATTATTTGGAACACAGCCCTCCTTAAACTGGGGATACAAAACAGAACCATGTGAACATTTAGCCGGTCAACAAATAGATTATTCTAGAGGAAAAGGAATTGGCGGTAGTACCGCTATAAATTTCTCATGTTGGGTAATAGGTGGAGCTGATGATTACGACGCATGGGCTGAGAAAGTCGGTGATGATACTTGGTCATGGGTTAATGTTAAAGAAAGATTTAAGAAAATCGAACATTACCATGATGAAGTAGCGGATCAATATCAAGAATTCGTGAACCCGAAACCAGAAGATCATGGCACGAGTGGTCCTATCCATCTTTCCTATGCTCCTATTTGGGAAAAGGGACTTACGGATGTTTTTATAGCGGCAAAACAAGCGGGTTTACCGTTAAACACTGATGTTAATTCGGGAAATCCAATTGGAATGGGAATGGGTTCATCATGTATGTATGAGGGACTTCGAACAACCGCTTCTTCATATTTATCATTCATGGGTCCACGATTCGAAACTATTTTAAACTCACCAGTGGCCAACATCCTATTTGCTGAAAAGAAAACGAGGGGTATTAGGACGATTGATGGTCGAGAGTACTATGCACATAAAGATGTCATTTTATCAGCTGGTGCATTGAATAGTCCCCAAATCCTCATGCTTTCGGGAATAGGTCCTGCTTCTGAACTTCAAAAACATAATATTCCTATTGTTAAAGATCTTCCGCAAGTAGGAAAGAATCTTCAAGATCATGGCTTTACAACTACGAGTCTTTTGCTCAAAGAAGGATCAAATGATCGGATGGAATTTGAGACAAGTGAAGAAATGAAGAGGACAGCGAAGGAAGGTTGGATTAAAGATAAAAGTGGGAAGTTGGCGGAATTGTATTGCGGTGTTCCAATGGGATGGTTTAGGAATGATAGAGTTTTGGAGTCTAAAGAATTTGCCGAGTTACCAGAGGAGAAAAGGGCATTTATCAGAAAGGAGAATGTCCCCATTTTCGAAATCGCTACAGTTCGTTCCATACTCTTTTTGTTGTTGTTTTTTTTTCATCTCCTTTTTAAAACATGCTAACATCCATCTAGCACGTTCCACCTCTCTACACAGGAACCCACGTCCTCTCACCAAAAGACTGTTACCTAACCTGTCTCTCCTTTATCATGAATCCACAAGCCACAGGCAGCATTACACTTTCCTCCTCCAATCCCTCTGATCCACCAATAATCAACTCGAATTTGATGAATCATCCATATGATCGAAGAGTATTAATCGAAGCGGTGAAAAAAACGTTGGAATTCTTAGACACGCCAATTTTTAAAGAGAAGACTATCAAGATGATTGGTGTTCCTGAGGGTGGTGTTGAGGCAGGGGATGAGGAGATTTGGGTTAGTTTTTCTTTCTTGCTTGATTTTTCGTTCACTTGTGATTTTTTTGACATTGATTATTTGCATCTTATTTTCCCTTTTATATCCGCTCGCTTGCTTTCCTTCTTTTCTCCTTAAACCAAGCCTCACAAGCTTAAGCTAACACAATCAAAGGAACACTGTCGTAAGAATCTCTTCAGTAGCTGGCACATGTCTTGTACCGTCCGTATGGGCAAAGATAAAGATGATAATACAGCATGTGTAGATACAAATTTCAGGGTATTAGGAGTAGAGGGATTAAGAGTTGTGGATTGTAGTGTACTTCCGCTTTTGCCTAAGTGAGTTTTTCTCTGTTTCCGGAGTATTTCACAGTTCCTTGCTTGAAGTGCTGCAAAAGATCGATTGTGAGGGGGAAGTGAGCGGGGAGTGAGTAAGAATTGACGGGAGGGGATTAAGAGAAAATGAGGAAATGAATAAGTTAAATGGTGAATGAATAAAAAGCTAATAAAGTAAAAAATAGTAACCACACACAATCAACAGCGTACCTAGTAGGTGAAACAGCAGCCGAGAAAATGATTGCAGAATATGCTCTGGATTCATTTTAGAATTCTAACTTGGCGAATGGTAAGGGTTATGGGGAAGTTAGGACGAACTTTTAGGTTTGAGTTTCGGGTTCGGCGTATGAAAGGAGGGCGGGTTGGAATTGAGATATGAGACACCTTTGAAAGCTTGGGTGGTGTGTATACTGTGTGTCATTGGAAGATTTATATTCTTGGTGCTTCGATTTTGGCTGTAACCTTCTGACTATTCTTCATGATTAGGTATAAAAGCTGGAGTTGGCTGGAAGCTAGGAGTTATGATTCCTTATTTATATGTATAATACAGAGGGAGATACACAATTTATATTTTTATACTTACAACCTAACCTTTTATTTACCATCCATTCACTCCAAGCCTCTTAAAAGCTAAACAACTTTTTTTGAATCCCGGGGACTACTGAATATCAATCAAATGAGGACCGAAATGCTCATAACTTTGACGAGGTTAATGAGATAAAACCTGACTTCCTTTATGTTCAACTTTTCACTCCCTCTTATACCTCTCATAAGAAAATATACTCGAACAAGCTCTCCCACCTCCAACGAGGGAAGCCCGTACAGTGCATTTCTTAACACGCATCACTGAGTTTTTTCTCCCGCTCCGCTACTCCCCTCTTCCCTTCTACCTTGCAAAATAAAATAAAATAAAATAAAAACCCAACTATTAACCACTTACAACGGCAACAATAACTGCGCCAGTATATAATATTAAAGAAAACAAAAATTGAGATCCAAGAATTATTCTTAATATTAATCGGAGAATACTTCTCAATAGCGAGCGAGATTTCAAATTTATAGAAGGGAAGTTGATGTAGTTGTTTGTGAAGAGAACAAGAACAAGAGGTGGAAGGTATATTGGATGATTTTGGTTTTGAGGTGGGTTTAGGTGGTTGTGGTTGTGGTGGGATTGGGGATGGAGTTTGAAGGGGAGAGGGAGGGAGGAGGAAGGGAGGGGGGAAGTTGGGTTTGGTGTAGTGGTTCGGGGTGATGTAAGATCTTATTATTTGAAATTGAGTAAGGAGGAGTGAGAAATAGAGATAAATAATGCTAATATGTACAGACAGACTTGGAAAAGTGAAACGAGGGGTGTTATGATTGATATACTACTTGATATTAACTAGTCTTGGGGAAAATTAACACAGAATCTAATATTCTTAGAGCTCTTCACTCTACTTATATTCAATTTCTGAACACAGATTGACAAATTAAATAACTGTTTAACTAAATGAGTAGTGGTCCATATCTCATATTTTCGCTTATTTGAATCCCCCTTTTCCCGCAAACTTTTCGATCCTCCTCTAGAAACTAATTTTTTGTTTTCTTTTTTCATCTAAATTATCCATCCACCTGCTTTTTCTTGATACATTACCCATTTATACCATCCTAGCCATGCGGAATTTCGTTCTTTGACACTCTTCCATCAAGGCCTCATCACTACAATAGGAGAAAGCAAGTAAGCAATCCTAGCTGTCTAAGAACATAAGCCTTATTGTCAAAATTGTTCCTCGCTTTATCCTTCCTCGAGTGACTCCGAACTAACACGTTTCTTGTTTTCATCTGATATAGTCCATCCACTAACATAATATCTCAGATCAGGTTAGTATATAAATATACTCTATGTGATAACTTCCAGACTGTATTAGATACCTCTATTCGTAGTATCAAATCTCTATTAAAGAATAAAAATAAAAATAGAAATAAAATTTATTTGTATATTTTTTTAAAAATCTTATATTATTAATAGATTAATGTTATGTATTTGAATATATATAATATAAAAATTCAGATTACCAAATGGATTTTATATATTAGCTTTTGAATTAATAAATATTAAATACTATTCATAAAAAAGAAAATATATTAAAGGGTTAAAATATAATAACCAGTTCATTTTATTATATCCACGTCTTCATCCTCATACCTACAACAATTGAGAACGTCACTTGATACTCGCTACAAAAGTCTATAATCATCTATTTCACTAATTTCATATATATTTCATTTGTATCAGTCTCGCAATGTCTCTATAAAATACTACCTATTCCCACACCTAAAATGAACTCACATGCGCCTTTTCCCCTTCATCCTAAACCCTCCGCTCTACTCCATCCCGCCCCCTTCCATCCCACCAACCGTCATCCACGCACACTCACATGCACATCCTCAGTCACGCCCATCCATCTCGTATTCAGATACCAACCTATGTAGATAGATCGAGATTTTCATCTAGTTACCACGGCCGGATGATCTCGTATTTAAATCCTCATGCAAGCAACACATACCAATACTGAGTCATTTCAACCTCAGATACATACATATATAAAATTTTTACATTTCTACCTCAGAACTATCTATCTATAAATCCACTCCATATATCGCCGAATTGTGTAACCCCAATCGCGAGAACAAAAGACGGCAAAAAAAAGCTTCCTCCAAAAACAGCGTGACACAAGCCAAATCCATCTCAAGCTTAGCAAATCTTAAAGAGATACCAAGCGAACACTAAACACCAAACACAAGCACGCAAACCGATGAACCAAGAAATTTGCCTTCAGGCAAAATCCCAGGGTAAAGTCTTAGTTCAGAATGTAACTGTAACTGAAAGTGTAACCCTAACTGACGGATATACCCGTTTATTTATGTTTACACTGCATGTTGCATGTTCGTCCATCCAACCATTAATTTTCACGAATCATGAATCACGAATCAAGACAGGAAAGGAAAGGAACGGAAAAGGAAATGAGTCAAGTTACCAAATCAGCTACTCGATTATAATACTTTAGATAAGATACTGATGCGGATACTGATGCTGATTATGACCTACACACCATACTGGTATCACCACCATATCACCAACAAATCATCATCCTGATTCTCATCCTCATCTTCGGCATACCATACCACACCACACACCAAATAAAGTAACACAACCTACCCATCCCATCGCATCCGCCACTCCCGGTACCTATCAACGCCCCTTCCCGCTTCTAATAGGTTGACCATTAATATTCCATTCGGACCTAATATCTGCTGTACATCTCCAGAGTACAATCAGTATCTCCTTATTCCTCATCCCCTGACCTACTAGTTTTGGCTAGGGAAAATTCGAACTCCTACCTATATATGGTGCCGGCTACAATCTATAGTACATGAAATATATAGAGCTCGTAGATGTTTTTGTAATAATTATACAATTATTACGAAAAGTATATTAATCCTACGAATATGATATCTCTAAAGAAATATTAAACAGAACTATAAAGAGGAAAACTATTTATTTTAATATATTATTTATAATTTAAAAAAAGAATTAATTTTTAATTATTAAAAAAAATTTAAAAGATTATTTTTAATAATGAATATTTTCATCATTATAAAATATATATATACTTAAATCTAATAATTTGTTTTTAGATTATTTATTTTGAAATTACGTTTTATATTAAAAATAATAATTTTAAAATCAAATAAAATAAATTTAATTAAGATTTTAAATATAAATTCTTTACATAATTATTAACAGGTTTTTTTTTGATTTTCAAATTATAAATTATATTAAATTTATATATAAATTTCAAAATTATTCAAATTTCAGATAACTCTTTAATAAAAATAATAAATTTTTTTTTTCAAATTTTTATATTAAAATCAAGTAAATAAATTAATTTATTTAAAATAATCTTTCAAAATAATCTCTTATTGATATTTATAATTTATCTTATAAATGATTTTATATAAAGAAATATTCAATCAATAATAAATTAATTTAATTAAACAATTATAATATAAATATTAAAAAAAAAGTTATTATAATTCATTTTTAATTCTTTTTACTAAAAACTTATTAAATATTTTAATAATTTTTAAAAAATATACAAATAAAAATTATATATAAATTAAAATACAAAAGTTTAATATTTATCTTCTTATTCAAAAATAAAATATAAAAACTTATTTAATTATATTTAATAAGAAAAATAATCTATAATGAGAAATGATTGAAAGTAGAGTACTAGATTAGATTATATATATTTCAAAAGTCATTTACAATCTTGAAAATAAATATAACAACTAGGATTATATATATATATTTCTTACAATATTATTTATACATGATATTCATGCCGGTATTTGTTTATCCTTTCGTATTCTTTCCTTACATCCTGTCGGAAAATACTAGGTATAGGTATATTAACCTCTTATCTTTAGTCTCTTGTTCTATTTCTGCTGTTATCCCTGTGACTATACTATCTAGAATGTTTACAACTGCCGCTTTAGACTTGTATCTTCTCATCAAAGTATCTTACAGCTATGACGTATTGTATATCTCAAATCATCTTTCTCTTAATTAACTAATAAATATTAACGTTTGAATTTCAGAAAATATAATATATCAAAACTTTCACATCATCTCCAACCCCCAACTCTTCCTTCATCCCATCTATCCTTCCTCTCTCTCCTTGAATAATAAACTTTCTTCGTTTCCCTATACTTTCTAACCCAATCAACTGCTTCCCTTTCCGTAGCCACACCGTCACCCTCAAGAAAACTTTCTTCCATGGCCCTACAGATCATTTCCTGTTCTTGAACTCCTTGTCCTAATCTTTGATATAATGAGCTCGGTGAGAAAGGAGCTAAAGTTCTATCCATCTCGGACTGTTTTTGTTTCCATTGACGTTCCAATGCATGTGTAGATAATAATTGAGCTTGTGTTGAAGAGCGCAGGTGATCAAGTCGAGACTCAAGTTCCAATAGATGACTTGCTAGTGCAATGTTATCATCCAATGCGGATTTTAGTGGTTCTTGTGATATAGAAATGGAGGGATGAGCGGTAGATGTTGAGTGTGTAATGGCGGCTAGGAGAGCAGGGTTGGATAATATGGATGCGAGGTCTTGCTTCCTGAATTATGTTAATATTATAAGCTAACTAATGCAATGTTCATGTCCTCCAGACACCAAATCTTAGCAATCTTACTATACACCAAGGTAATATACACAAGGGTAATAGAGACATTCATGAGAATCATGATAGGTAGAATAAGAAGTTGTCCGCAGTTCAAGAATGTTCAACTGCATATGGTAAGGTAGTACATACGTTTTATCCAACAATATATTTGGAAGCCATTGATCCCCAGGATCTTGAATTTGTTGGGATTGTTCTCGTGAAGTATCGTCTTGTCTTCCTTCGTATTGCATTGAAACTCCAGGTCTAGGAAATGATTGTGTTCCACTTCCTGCGGGTGTACCTTGACGACTCACATCTCGGGAATTTGGTTTAGGAGGTGGTGGTGGTGGAGCATTTGGATCATTCCCAGAGTAGGAATGAGAGTTTCGATGAGGGGTATAGTTTGAGGTAGGATATGGAGATGGTGATGAAGACATTGTATTGTTGTGTTGTGGTTGATATTTGATTAGCCTGATAGTCAGACGCTTGAATAGTATAGCTTGTACAGCCGGATGTATTGAGTAAGGTTTTGATATTGGATCGACCAGCTGTAGAAAGGATTGAGATTAGATTATAGAAGGCGGGATGTTTGTCGCAATAAAAGATAGAAGCTTGTGATGCATTGTGATTAAGCTTCAACCCCAGGATTTGATAGCTCTCCATAATTTCACGTGGCTATCTAAACCTTAAATTGATAGTGTGTGAATAATAATCAACTATCGACACACCGTACAATTTTGGTCAATCCTGATGACATCGTTTCTAATATCACACCCCATAAAATATAAAATACAACCATCCACATCTCATATCTTTCCAAACCCCCATAGCTGCTGCGCTCGAGATCTTCTATGCAATACTCCGTACAATATGCTGTTGATGTTGATGTTTCTGTTCAAATAGCCAAATAGTCTGCCTCCACGGTAGTGGCCCCCGGAGGGCCAGCGGAGCGTCATTCAACCAATCGCCAAATTCCGATTAATCAAAAAATCATAAGAAATCTTTTCATTCTCATACGACTACTCTAGTATAAAAATTATATATCCTTTGCTACCTATACTTGTATGATATTATACACCGAGTTCATCATCGATCACATCACATCACACTATACATCCACACATATACACATACATCGTATTCTGACCGAGTACTAGGTATTGTTTCATTTCATTCTCCGTACTCAATCTCGTACAGCCATATGAAAAATTATCAATTCGCTGACATAAATCCATTCCATCCATCCCATCCATCCCATCCATCCCATCACATCCCCATCAAATCCCACTTCCCCAAATGGCTTGGCAATGACTTTACAAGGAAATGGGGCCGGATTGTTCATCATGACTGATTCATTCATTCTAAAGAATTCCAAGGTTTCTTTTCCTTTTTTCCCTATCATTTGGGTTCTCTCAGAAAAGTAAAAAAAAAGGACAGTACATACATACATACCTACACTACATACGCAAAGTCGCGTCTCGTTTCATCTTTTAGCTTGTTCACAGTCCCCTCAAAACTTCCACCAGTGATCAAGAACCTCTATCAAAAATTTATAATGAAGTTTTATTATCATCAAGATCTTCCTATTTAGCTAAGTGTCAGGTCAGGTACTTTTAAAGCCAATACTAGAAAAGGGTAAAGCAGTAAATCAGCCGCTCAGTTGCGTTTTGCTGTTCCGGATGAAAATCCAATGTAGGTTTGAGAATAGGGCCGAATGAGTTTTCTCTTTTGGTCCAATTGTTTGATTTGTTGTTACATTTCATTTGATTGGAATTCATTGAAAGATATGAGCGAACGGAAAAGGAAGATTCAATGCCGAAGGGGGATTGATTTGTTTCCTAAGAGTGTGTTGGATCATGTTTTATTTAGTGGGAGATGGTTGATGGCAGTTGGAGGGTAAGAGCATCTACGGATATCGATGGCACTAATTGCTTGATTTTCTTGAGAAGAGGAAAGTGGAAGGTTGAGAAGGAATAGATTAGTATCTGTACAGGTATAATCGTACAATTGGGATATGTCAATTCATGTGACCAACGTTACAACTATAGTATTTGTTCATGTAGCTATCCTCGAATGGTGGTAGCTGATGGTTAAAGGGTTAAGGACTTGGAGTATATATCTATCTATCGACCTTCGTTCACGACATATCGCATGAACTATAATATGCATCGCCGCATCATATCCAAAGGTTCAATGTTTATAAGCAAACAAGCATGAAACCTGTATTTCTCCAATCCCCAGGGAAGTACGCGTGCCCGGAAAACCTTCCACCATGAATTTTTTACCCAACATTTTCAAATTTCACATCCGTCGTAGCTTCATCGCTTTCAACATCCTCGGCTTCGGTCTCAATCTCACATCATTATGGGGAAAATCCACACTTGATTTGCCCCAGATCCCATTATTTCGGCGTAGAAATTTAGGAATGTCATGTGTGTGGGAAAGAGTGGGTTTTGGGAAGGGATTCTCCATCATGATGTTCTGTGTCGTTTCTCCACCATTTGGAAAGCGTTTTGACGTGAAGATATTATGGAGCAGGCAGTGTTGATATGGAGGAGAAGAGGGTCTAGGTGTTCAATACTCGGTAGGTAGGTAGTTTGTGAAATGCTAGATGGGATGTAGGGTTGTGGTGAGTAAGTTTGCCGATAGCTTGGGGTTTGGGGAAAGGTTCTCCGTGGGTAAGGGGGGGGGAAGATGTGGGAATATATTAAGTAGGTGGATGAGGAACGGGTGTCAATCAAGGCATTGTAGAATTTAATCGGATAGAAATGGATACACGGACTTTAATATTTGGTAAGCTTGTGAATGAGTCTACTAAGTACCGACAGATGTGATGATCCTATCACAGGAGGAGAAAAGAAAACGATATCATTCGGGAGTAACGATGAAATATAAGTCCTATCATTTCGATGAATAGGAATGTTTCCGATAAGACAAGTAGGTGTGTACTCTGTAGAACACCCATCGGTGCATGCATGAGAAGAAGAAAATGATGAAACAAAACCAAGCGACCGATCTGATTCCTTCCTACCTACATGCTGTACTACCTACTGTACGACCTACTGAGTAGTGTAGTCGAGTAAAAGCCATCATATCATATGGATAACAGCATGGGATAACAGCATGGATAACAGCATGGATAGCTCACGCATTCCCATCTCACCATCTCGGTCAAATATCCTTTGCAGATGGATTTGGTTTGATAATGTCAAGTAAATATCCTGCTGATCCTATTGGGCTCGGGGATAATGACGGAAGAATTTATGATTTATGATTTATGATTTATGATTTATGATGTGTGATGTCTATTTTCGGGACAGCCGTGGGTGGGTGATGGATAAGGTTTGGTAGGACCGTACCAGGGTAAAAAGATGTTGATTATTTTTTGATAGTGAGAAATGGATGATGGATGAAGATTATTTATGATGTTGTTGTCGTGTGGTCATGATTGATCAGTCGAGGTGAGATTATACCAAGTCCATCTTGACTTGAAATACATCTTCTCCTTTAATCTCTGATAACAATAGGAGGACAATCTTTCTTTTACCTAGGCACAAACATGATCTACCGGTATCAATTCTCTCTCCTCCTCATCCTCCCCACTCTCTATCTTCCATCAGTCACGGATCAAGTATTTCTCATCAATTACCCCGTCACCATCCATGATCAAATCTCTTTCTTCCTTTCTTTCTTTCTTTCTTTCTTTCTTTCCCTCTCTTTCCCTCTCTTTCCCTCTTTCTCTCTTCCTTTCCTTCTCTTCCTTCTCTTCCTTCCATCATTCTCCAATTACTTTAACCGGATTCCAGGTTCCACAATTCCCAATCGGTGGAGTGCGCACAGAGAGAGAAGTTAGAAATGTGTGTGTGGAGTCTCCATAAAGACGCCGACCGAGAGGTCCCTTTTGATTCTCGGCACTAAACTAAAAGTGGGTATAGGATGTGGTGGAGATAAATTATAAGACCCTGGGTTGAGATGAGCAGTTTACGGCTTTACACTTGGATTTGGACGAATTGGAGGGAATGTGTTGGATAATTGGGCCGATTGAGGGAGGAGAGGAGAGAGATGTTAAATTATACTAATGAGGGAGGAGAGAAGAGAGATGTTATATTATATTAATAAGAGAGAAAAGAAGAAATATGTTATATTATATTAATAAGAGAAAAGAAGAAAGATGTTATATTATATTAATAAAAGAGAAGATGCGGTTAATAAATAGAGGAATATAAGCAGAGAGGTGAAATAATTATATGTTTTTTATTTATATATTTACCAGTATAGACAGATTCAAACGGAGAATTAATTCTAGTATCTTCAATCAATAACCAAATCAGTGATACTTTGATATAATATTTAGGACTACTTCTACTTTCAATCACATATACAATTATCTTCATATTTGATCATCGTGATTCAACAGCTCGGCTTCATTATTTCGTTGGGTAGCATTTTCAATATCCATATCGGTATTACTAAAAGCATCAAGGGGAAAACGTGTCTATCCGTGACTATCCCGCCCAATCACTCCATCCTATTCCTCATGTCATTAATTCCCCCGATATACCGAATTACTTAGCATCTACCTACCTACCTACCTCTTTTCGACCCTTTTTCTTCCAGGGACTTTACCTCATCCACCTCATCCGCCACACCTTATTAATCTTTCCTCCTCAGAAAAGGTTCCAGATTTTCATTCGTGTCGTTCGTTTGTTGTTCATTCTGCCTCCTGCCTCATTCCATTTGTTCTATCCCTACCTGCTCGAGAACAAGGGAAACAAGTCCAACATTACCTATCCACCATTATCATTTTATTCCTACCGTCACAAAGAAAACACATATAAGAAGAAACAGCGGAAAAGGATTGAGAGAGGAGGAAGGGAAATATCTTCATGCCAATCGAGAAATATTTCTTAATTCGGATCATCTCGCTCTCAATTGAAAAATCCCCGTCCGGACTGGGTCTGTACGTAGTATGTACTGGTCCGTTACTAGTCTGTTCCCAATTGTACTATAAACTACCAGACCCCTACCCCCATCCAAGAACCTTAGTCGTACTCCGTCCATCCATCCATCCATCCATCCAACTCCAACTCCAACTCCAACTCCAACTCCAACTCCAACTCCACCTACATCTCTATCTCTATCTCTATCTCATTATTCGACCTGGAGTCCATTTGACTCATTCGCTTCAACTCTTCAACAACCGTCGCTCCGATAATTCTTCGACACTGCCGTCATTCGATATCCTTTTCACCATCGTCGGCTTTATCATTACTTCGACTGCACTCCCAATAATGCATGAGCTCCAATCGTGCGACGTCGTTTCCTCAACTTTATTCCAACTCAGCACAACCTCCACCACTCGGGCGACTCTCCCCAACGAAGAGTGTCGTCCATAGATTTTGATATGATTAATCAATTACGAAGAACTTCAACTCTACGACCTATTGGCATCAGGGACCAAACGTAGGGGAAGAGATGGAACCACTTCACATCACCGAATTCGCTTCCGAGCGATACTTTAGTAAATTACGACAAATTAATGAGAGTGACAATGGATCGACTTCAGCTTCCCCATCCGCCACGGGAACAACATCCAATGCACAAATTGGTCCTTCGCCGGTTCCCATCATTAATCATGAGCCATCTCCATTGGAAGCAGCTACATTCAATCTACCATCCAGGCAACGGAATGCGAATCATGAGAATTTGGTTTTAAGACCTAGCGATCAAAGGAAACGTTCACTTGGACACGACCTCACTTCACTACGAACACAACGTCGACCAAGTTTTAGTGGTTCATTGGGCGCTTTAAGATCGAAGGTTAATATCACACATAAAGCTCCATCGATTGTCGAAACGCATCAGGGATTGATTGTCGAGAGGATTGAAAGACAAAGGTAACCTTGAAGGAATCATGTTTCTCTCATGCATGTTGGATGAATTGCTAATCTGACATAGTGTCAATCTCTCTGATCTCTTCCTGGCACTCCCAAACGAATTACAAGCTCAAATCATCGCACCTTTACCAATCCATACAATACTTGACCTACGACAAGTTTCCAGATCATTTCATGCTTTAGTTACATTGAATGAAGCACCGATCGCAAGATATCATGCAGCACATACATTACCGGATTATACCATGCGATTATATCCTCTACCGGACCCTGGGAATCTGAATTTACATTACTTGGGTGGAATATGGCATCGATTACATGTTGCATCGAAATTATCTACAATGATCTCTCTACAAGCTCGAAAGGAGATATTCTTAAGGACGACTGAAGCTCAAAAGGCGGAATTCCAACCACAATATGAACGAATGCGTCAACGATTAATCCCACTCGTCTTCACAATCTTTCATTTCTTCGAAACTTACCGCAATATATACGCTCAACATCTTGCAAGACGTGGGGCACCTTTAACACGACTGCCATATACGCTTAATCCATTCGAATCTTATGTCATGAGTATGTACGATGATAGAACATTATTACATGTTCATCAAGTATTTCCTTTGGTCATGTCATCATTTTCTCGTCGATTAAGGCCTCCTTCGTATGTTGGAAGAGTGGAGAGATCAATCAGAGGTTACTTGAAGGATAGACCACCCGATGAAGTTTATGCGACCATCTTGACCGTAGGAGGATTAAGACAAGCTCAAAGATTTTGGGAAACGAAGGGATATAATGCGAGGAGAGCAGCTGTCGATCGATGGTATGGATTTTTACAAAGTAGTCGCTTACCCGTTGTCGAACCTAACGCGGTTACACCAAAATCCAAGATGTCGAAATTTACTCATCTGGGAAGAAAGAAGGCTCCACAACCTACAGCTCAACCTCCACCGGATAACTCAGGTCATGATTCTTCAGGATGTAATGAATGGTTTTGTGTTAAATCTAATTGTATAGCCGCCAGACGAAATACATCGGACGATAGTTTGGTATGGAGAACTAGTCTTTCAGCAGGTCCACCGATGCGTCCATTAGGAAGAGAAGAATTAAAGCTGTTGGTGGAGAATGTCCCCGATTTACATGATATTTGGGCCAAAACAGCTGAAGCTACCATTCTCGAGAGAGGTATTGTGGATAGACCTGAGAGGATCAAGAAAAATAGTTTGGCTTTACTTGATTTAATCAAGGAGGATGGAAGAGACGAAATGGAAGGATGGGAATCGGGAAGAACTGGAGGAAATGCAGCGGATGGATCTGAAGTTATTGATGCAGGAGCGGTTTCAGATTGATAAGTCGTTGTTTTGGAGAGGAGTTTTTTTACCTGCACCTGAAAGCACGATGATTATTATCTCGTGTTAAAAAGTGATTCGCGCATCATTGATGGATGCGATGCGATGCATTTTACGAAGATGAGAAGTGATGGGAAGTAATTATTCGAGGTTGGCGATTCGGAGATGAAAAGCGTGAGGGAAGGGAAGGGAATGCATTGAAGGCGTTTTTGAGCGATACCTTTTATTTCAGGTGTACCTATGTCATGAATGGATGACTAGGTTTGGGGTTCTTGGGGTTCATGGCGTTTTCTTGGTTGGAAGGGAGTTTGAATTAAGATATAGGGATGGATGATATGAATGAATGGTATCGATGCCTTATTGACTCGGAAGCATGGTGTTTATGTTTATATTGATTTGATTGGGTGTATGGGCCTGGTTTGGCCTTGTCACTACTTGGGGATTGGATTTACTGGGAAGGTGGATTTAGGAGGATGATGAATGGATGGGTAGGGGGTAGTAAGGTGGTTGGCTACATATTTGTATGAATTGGAGGAAGGGATGGATGGGTGGGTGGGTGAATGGAAAGGGGATGGATGGTTAGGGTCTGTGGGTTAGGTTATAGATTATTTATTGTCTTTTATGTTTTTGTTTATATTCATGGGAATGTGTGTTGGGGTGAATGGAGGTGGGAGTGGGAGCGCAGCAAAGAGCGGAAACTGGCTTTTTGTATCTATGCTGGGGGTGGGTGAGGAATGAGACGGTGGATTTGGATTGAAGATGAAAGATGAAGGAATCAAGTGGTTTATATAAAACGAATCCATGAATGAATTCGTTAAAGGCAATAATAATCTTATTCTCTCTTGAAGTTGAGGTTTTTGTATGTTTTATTTGAAAGATTTGGTATACCATCTGTCTTATGTGTATCTATCTATCTGATCATTTATCGGGTCCAGTCTTGTCCAGTCCAGTCCAATCGACTCCACCTCTTCATGTATGATATTTTTAGACTTCGGCCCGAGTGTATCAATGGTTTGTGGCTGATTGTCTCAGTACGCGTATGTAGGTAGATAGACGTGGGAGAAGGAAAGAGGGGAGGGGAGGGGGAAGGGAGGAAGGAAAAGAAGGAAGAAGAGGAAGGGAGGAGGAGAGGTAGATGGAGAGAAAGGGAGAAAAGAAAAAAAACCTTTTATTCTTTACAAATAGACTTTTATCAAAATAACAAAATCAAATTCTTATTTTTATATACATAATAATAATGTTAATTTATAAATCTATAAATAATATTTAAAATTTATTAAAAATACTAAAAACTTTAAAAATAATTATTTAATAATAAATTATAAGATTAATTCTAAAGGTAATTCTTTAAAAAGATATTGATTATTATTTTATTTTGAGATGATTAACAATTTTGAATTGTTATTGTTATTATTATATATATAATTAGAATATTGAAATGATTATTTAGGTATTTACTATTCATTTTATTTTATTTTGAAATAAATGTTTGGAAGTAAATATTTTGATGATAGGTTTTAAATATTTTTAAGATAGATATATATAAATCTAATTTTTTTTGGAAAAAAAAATTTATATCAAGAATAAATATTTTTCTTTATTAAAAATTCAATAATAAATAAATAATATTTTAATAAAATTTAAATTATAAGTTCTTTTTATAACTATAAATAAATTCTGAAAATTTTAGATATTTTATAATTGATTTTATTAAATTTATAAGTTTAAATATTTTGATATTTGATAAACCATATAAGATTTATATATAAATTTAAAGAATTATAGAAATTTGAAATAACTTTTCAATAAAAATAAACAAAAATAAATTATAAATACTTTTAAGATTTTTGAGATTTTTAAATTAAAATTTTTTAGGTAATTAAAATAATTAAAAAATATTATTTATAAAAATTCTGTTAGGTTTTCGTATCACAGTAGGGGATATATAATTGTTACGATTGGTAACAATTAGGTCATAGGACCACTTTATATGTGATGCTAAAGAGCGAAGAATTCGAAGATTTAACTTCTCAAACCCTTCGCGCAAGGAGAGCAAAGAGATCGAAGCTCGATCCTCTTGTTCCCTTTGTATCTCTAATTATAAAGGTCTATATAATCAAGATATATTTCCTTTGTAGAAGAGCTTTATACTCAAAATTATTATTTAGTATATTCTATTATTAATTACAAATTATATTATATTATTATTATTACTTTAAATCCCTATTTAATATCTAATTATAAATCTATTTCGAAAATCTAAAATACTTTTATATGATCTAGATGGCAACCCTTGTAATATTTTGAGTATTATTATTGTTTTAAATATCAACTCGATATAAATAACAATATTATATCTTTTTCAATTTTATAATCTAATAATTTTGTTACAACCAATCAGATCACCTTGTAACGATACTGTACTGGAGGCAGCGGCTGCCTGAGGTTTCGTTGGTTGGTAGTTGTAGGTTAAGGCTTTATCAATTGGGTTCACTTGGAAGTGAAGTCGTTACTAGATCAAGTAGAATGTAGGTAAACTAATTGATAACTAAGTTGAGCACGAAGCTCCTAAACTATGAAACTATTCTAACTATATACTAATCTTCCCTCGGGTGCTAGCTGTGCTAGCTGGCTAGCATAGCTAGCATTCCCTCATTGCTAGCTCTGCTAGCTGGCTAGCAGAGCTAGCACATCACGTGATCTAACTTTGGCCTCAGGACACTAATCCTGAGATGATTCCAATCCTAGGATAATAATGAGTGTGATTCGTGACACACCTCTAAAAGTACCAACAAAGATGAAGATATCATTATAAGAGATATCAAAGATCTTAAAGAGATCATTGTTATCAAAACTTTTAAAGTTGCCTTATTAGACCGATTTATAAGCAATTGATAAAAGCTAGAAACCTTCTTACTTCAATTTGAGATCTACTTCTAATTCAATTAAGATAAATTCAATTATAATATCGACAAACGTATTTAGGCTGTCTTTTATCTTAAAGAAAAAGCTACTAAATAGATCCAATCTTATTTCAAAGATTATTTTGTTAATTTGAATAAGCTAAGAAAACGATTATATCTTATTCAAATCATTTTTAGGAAATTTGAAGGGTTTAAAAAAGAAATACAACGAGTATTCAGAAATATCAATGAATTATATAATATTAAATCCAAGATCTATAACCTCAAGCAAACAAAGTCAGTAATCAAGTATATTGTAGAATTTAGGAGATATATAAGTATTACTAAATAAAAAAAGAATGGGATAATAAGCCATTATTAGAAAGAGCTCAAATCTGAAATTAGGTTAGAATTGGGTTACAATTGCATTTGGAAAGACCTAAACAAATTAATCGAGGAATCTATCAAGACAAATGAAATACTATATAAGTATCAAAAGAAACATCGATCTTCTAACTTTTATAGAAATTAAGATTATGGTAAATATTACAAGAATAAAGAAAGATCTCAAGAAAACAAATAATCTTATAAAGAACTTATATAATTGAATATAATATTTAAAAACAAATTATCTAAGGAAAAGGCAGAACGAAGATATAGAGACAAACTATACTTCGAATATAACAAATCAGATTATCAGACCAAAGATTATCAAAATAAAAAATTATCAAAAAGAGATTACTATAAGAAATTTAATAAAGAACAATTTAATACCATTTTTGTATCTCAACTATACACCTCGAATCCGATAGAAAACAATAATTATAAACGAAAAAAACATCAGAAGAAAATTGATACTATACTACAAGACAAGGAAGGATTAAACACTATAAACCGTTATAAATAGGAACATTTCCGAATCTCTTCACCTTCCCTTATCAAAGAAAATCTGAAAGAAATACTATCGATAGAATATACAATGATGAGCTGAATAACTTGTTACAATGAATTATACAGAGTTCATTTATCAGATAAAGAAGCTATAAAATGATTTCCTCAAAAAAAAAACGAAAAGATTCTATAAGAAAAAAAAATCAAGAAAATTATCCTTACAAAATTATTCAAATGACCAAATCAATCAAATTGATCAAATTGATTATAATAAAGTTTTAGATCAAGAGCAATTAAATAGTATAGGATAAACAGAACAGATTTATTGTAATACGAAGATAAATGAACAAACAATCTGGGTTATAATAAATTCAAAAATATAGGAAATTTTATAATATTAGGAATTATAAAACATTTAGAAATATAACTTCAAACGAAACAGAAACTATATCAACTACAACTAATTGATAAATAATTAGTTGGATTGGACAGAAAGATTTTGCAGGAGATTCGTTTTTTATAGATGAATATAACCCAGTATCAAGAGGTTATCCAATTTGATATTATTTTATTAGGGAATTAATAGATTATCTTGGGAATGTTATAATTAAAAGTCTATAATCCCAAAATTGATTGGTTTAAGGAAATTGTTAGTTTCCCAGGAAAAAGCAATTATAAAGATATGTTAAAGTTAGCAAGGTTGAACATATATAATAAAGAACTAAAGGCGAATAGTATTATTGATATAAAACGCTTAGTCCAGGATCTTTTATTAATGGCAAAGGAAGGTGAATCTTTTATATAAATGAAGAATAAGCAAAAGAAGTTATTTGAAATTACTC
The DNA here is from genome assembly GCA_025389085.1 of Sclerotinia subarctica. NCBI lineage: Eukaryota > Fungi > Ascomycota > Leotiomycetes > Helotiales > Sclerotiniaceae > Sclerotinia > Sclerotinia subarctica. Next base: position 72,136 of record QRFI01000016.1, read on the forward strand.
TTGTAGAGAAATAGGATGAAATATTTATATCGATATAATACCAGAAGTACAAGAAACTATTCGAAGAAAGAAAAGGCTATAATACTTTATTAGAATATAAATCATAGGATTATAAAATAATATTAAAAAAGGTAAAATATCTTCATTTGGACCAATTTATTCAATATCAATCTTTGATTTAGGGATACTTAAGGATTATATTGATGATATATTAGAAAAGGGATGGATTAGAGAATCTAATTTATAAATAATTAGTTTTATATTATTTGTATTTAAGAAGGATAGTACAAGAAGATTATGTATAGATTATCATAAGTTCAATAATATAACGATCAAAGATCGGTATTCACTTCCATTAGTTACGGAATTGAAGGATCGATTGGGAAAAACTAAGATTTTCTTCAAGTTTGATCTACGAAACAGATTTTACCTTATCAGAATAAAGGAAGGTAAAGAATAGAAAACAGTATTCAGGACTTGATACAGATTATACAAATATTAGATTATACTATTTGGATTGATAAATATATTAGTAATATATATATATTTGGTTAACAATATATTAAAAAAATATTTAGATATTTGTTATATATATTATCTAAATAATATTTTAATATTTTCAGAAATAAAGAAAAAATATATCGAGGATATTTATAAGGTTTTATAATATTTGAAGAAAGTAGATCTCTAATGCAAATCTAGCAAATGCAAGTTTTATATTATGGAAATAGAGTTCTTAGGATATATTATATTCTTTGGAGGTCTCAAAATGAATTTTAATAAAGTAAAAGCAGTTAAGGAATAGGAACCTCCAATTAGTATAAAGAAAATACAATTCTTTTTAGGATTCACCAATTTTTATCAATGATTTATTAAGAATTATTCAAAGATAATTGTCTTAATGATCGAAATTATTAAGAAGAATCAGGAAAAATTCTGATAGATGGAAGCAGTATAAACAATCTTTGAATGTTTTAAGAATGCATTTATAAGGGAACCAATTCTTAAAGTATTTGACCCAGAATTATTAATAATTATAGAGATAAACTCCTCAGATTATACAATAAATATAATTTTAAGTTAATCAGGTTTGAATAAGAAATAGTAATTTGTTGTTTATTATTTCTGCAAATTATTTCTAATTGAATTAAATTATGAAATATATGATAAAGAATTGTTAGCGATAATAGATGCTTTTAGGGAATGGAGAGTGTACTTGAAAGAATCAAAATATACAGTGTAGGTGTATATAGATTATAAGAACTTGATATACTTCACTACAATAAAGGAATTGAATCGATGGTAGGTCTGATGATCGGAAATCATAACCGCCTATAACTGTCACGAATCACATTCATTATAACATAATAAAAGCAAGTACAATGGTTTGAGCTGTTGTTTTCGGAAGGATCCTTATCAATAAGGAATCCTAAGATAAGTGTTCTAAGATTCAATTAATCCTAAAATTATATATATCCTAAGATTAACTAATTAAACAATTATAATAATTTAGGATAAGTTATTTTAGAATTTTATTAATTTTAGAATAGAAAATCCTAGAATAAGATTGATCCCAAGATTATTATTCTAGAAAGTATATTATCCTAAAAAACAAATTATCTCAAGATTAGTATCCTAAAGTTATTAAAAGGATCATATAATAAATAGATTGGATAACCTAATCTATTCAATCTAAAAGATAGTCTAAATAGATCAATCTATCCAAACTATCCAATAATATTCAGAAGTATATAATTAGAATAGTTTCATAATTTAGGAGCTTTATGCTCAACTTAGTTATCAATTAGTTTATCTATATTCTACTTGATCTAATAACGATTTCACTTTTAAGTGAACCTTAATGATAAAGCCTTAACCCACAACTACCAACCAGACGAACCTCAGGCAGCCGCTGCCTCCAGTACAGAATCGTTACACCAAGCTACCCAATGATATTCAGAAATATATAATTAGAATAATTTCATAATTTAGAAGTTTTGTATTCAATTTAGTTATCAATTAGTTTACCTATATTCTACTTGATCTAATAACAACTTCACTTTCAAGTGAATCTTAATAATAAAGCCTTAACCCACAACTACCAACCAGACGAACCTTAGGCAGCCGCTGCCTCCAGTACAATATCGTTATAGAAACATCTGATACATTTACAATAGAAATCGAACTAATCAATCCAAATACTATATACAATATCAAAATAATATTAAATTATAAATATATCAAAAACAAGATCAAGTATTTGATCAAATGATTGAATTATTTATATTCAGAAAACATTTAAGAGTTAAAAAAGGATCTCAATTATTCTGAGAAATTGGAGATATTTCATCAATATTACTCAGATCTCCCTAAAAAGGATTTGAAAGACTCAAAAAAGAAGAAAGATTGAAATCGTTCAATATATTCGAATTAGTATCAATAAATATCACTGAATTAATATCTGTTTACTCTTTTTTTATATATTCATTTTCCAATTTCTCCTTTTTTAAGTGTTCTTCTTTTGCTTTAAACTTTTCTAAAACCTCAATTATATAAAGATTATATTGAAGTATTTTCTCTATCTTTTCATAAAGAATTCTTTATTAATATTATAAAACAAAGAACCTTTATCATTGTTATTTGATTCTGATATATAATCTTTTGAGATATCTCAATAGCTATCTTTTCTTTACAATACAACCTATTCTTTTTAGAAGATACATAAGATCAATCATTTGCAAAATGATTATAAATATTACAATAATTGTTACCTACACTTTTTATATATTCGCTATAATGAATTGTATTTGATAATATATAATATTCCAAATTCTTTTTGAAATAACGATTGTATTTGAATGATATTATCACACCTTTTTCCTTGGATTGAGAATAAATATTTTGACGATTAATAATAGATTTTGAAGTATAAATAACACTTATATTAAAAAGAAATTTAGAGATTTAATAATATACGAAAACAAAAAACTATATAATATTCAAAATAAACATTAAGCAGAAAAGGGGGTAATATTATAAATTATAATAATATAAGATTATATATTAAGAAAAGATAATAAGGATAATAAGGATGACCAATTATCTTATTAAATCACATAATTCTATTAAGTTTATGAATTCTATTATAATAAGATTTATTCCTATTCTAATAAGAATATACAAAGCGATAAAACAGAATAATATGAAGATCTATATAACTCGGAATGATTCCCTTTGTATAAAATTTCGTGTTCAAGATCAATTATATAGTATACTTTATTATTAATTACGAATTGTATATCATTATCTTTATTATAAACCTTTACTTAACATTTAATTATAAATCTATTTCGAGAAGCCTAGAGCATTTCCACATGATCTAGACGGCAACCCTCGTAACAATAAATCCTATATAAATTAAAAATCGAAAAGTTTAAATTTATAAATTTTAATGAAATCAATTACAAAAAATCTGAAATTTTCAGAATTTATTTATAATTATATTATAAATATATGATTCAAATTTGATTAAATAATATTTATTAAATATAAAGTTATTAATAGACAAAAATGATAATATTTTATAAAAAAAATGATCCAAAGGGGGGTGGTGTGGTCCGAAAGTAGGGTATTAGACTTATTGATTTGGTTGTGGATTAAATAATGATAGTATTATTTATAAGAGAGTTGTTATATTAAGGAATATGAATATAAGCCTGCAAATGGAGGATTGATAATTGCAAAGGGGGAATCGGATTGAACGCTTGTAAAATTCAAGTACTAACATAAATGGAGGAATGATCAAGAAGACTTGGTCATTAGAAATCGTGACGATCTGAACGAACAAAATGGTAAATAAAATCAAGACACCAAGGAGCTCAAAGACTAGATAGTCTAATTAAATGAACTTGACTAATTGGTAAACGGAATCAGGAGATAGAACAACTCAAGAAAAAAGCAGCCTCTCTAAATAGAATAAGTGAACAAGCCGAGACAGTTCAGGGTCTCTATAAAAGCAGGCCGACCTGAGCGGATAAAATAGTCGAACAACCCAGTCCATCAACCACTCCGCGTCCAAGTAGTTTCAGTTGCTGTCGATTCCAGGAAAACCAGAGACATATTGCTCGTTGGCATAAAGACTATATTATCAAAGCAATTCAGCAAGATTACTTGATTAAATTTAACGATATCTCTCGAAGCCATTTGAAAAGGGCTAGATCAGATCAAACCATACAAGAAGATTAGCTCCCGAAATCTTCAAAAGATCATTGAAAACGTTTATGACTTAAGAGGAGTATCCATGAAATAGGTATCAATGATCAACAAGCTGGTGGCTGAGCTTTTCATGGCCAAACTCCCTCAATCGTTTTCGACTGAGTTAAAAGAAATAGGAGCCCTTTACGAGAGGCTTTCTTAATGGGAAGAGCAAGTAACCGAAATTGAGGAGTCGATGATAAGGAATGAATCTTCGACCCATAACGAGGGACCGGTGGAGGTGGTAGAAAATAGTGCCACAGAATCTCGAGGTGTTAACGAAAGTTGATAAAGGGTCTAACTAGCAACACAACATATAAATGAAACAGAACTATATATTTCTAGTAGAATCCTAATCTAAAGCACACACTGACGAGAAAGCTCATTCAGCGTCATGTCAAAGAGAAGTAAGTTATAGATGTAAGAATTCGTCAAAGAAACAGGGCCTAGACTAGATGGAGAAAATCTCACTATAGCTGGTCAGATTGACCAAGATGAGTTCGTTAACGATGACTAGATAGTACCAGCTGGTACAACATACTAAGCAAAAATATAAGTTGAAAAGAATATAAAGACACTACTAGGAAAGGTACCAACATTAAAGCCCTATTTGATGTTGAGGAAAGGTATCTGATGGGTTTATACCCCAGCCCATGATTCCGACTTGAGGTTTGGGAAGATGAAGGTGTTCACGATACTGTTCTTCCGAATATTGATTGGAATGATACTGAGTAGGTGCTATGCTCCGAAATATGAATAGGATGTGTTGGCTCAGAACATTAAAAAGGAAGAGGATATCAGTAAATAAGGCGCTAAAGACGACGAAGATGCAAAGGACAGCCCTAATCAGATAGAGGAATTGAAGAAGAAAGGTTAAGCCTCTAAAGAGAAAGAAAACCCACAAGCCCTTCTCCATCTTGCAGAGTCAAGACCGTCCGTATAGAATGCAACATAAACCCCAGAAAAGAAAAGATGTATCGGCAAAAAAGACCCTCAAAACCAGATAATGGTAGAAGTAGTAGAAGTCGCCACAGTCCAACTCATAGATCAAGTCGGAATTGATTGGTGTCAAAATTCAACATTTTAGCAGCATTGAATATTTAGCTCCACGTTTACCCCCTACATCGTTCCCATTGCAGGTAAATTGAGGTTATTGTGGAAAATGCTATATTCTAGTTTCCAACCTCAAAATATAGTCTCTCCTAAAATATCAGTTTGAATGTGGTCTAAAAGGCCTTTCGCACCATTCGGATTCACATAGGAAACCCTCAAAGCCAACCCGAGCTTAAAGGTAACGTAAAGCAACGCTCTAGGGAATAGAACTGTTGCGCATAATTAGTGTCAGGACATGAGAGTCATGATATTAGCCCAAATGGGAGGATAGACCAACCAGCAGTCCATTGCCCACAGCAAAATAAGTTCCCAGGTCGATTCCCCAGTTCATGTAGAGTAAGAGAATGACATCCAACAGGTTAGACATACATCATTGCAGATGAAGAAATAGTAATAGAATATCTCAATCTTCAAATATTTCAGTGTTTCTCACGTAACTTTGCTAAAGCTGCGGCGACTCCTCCACTAAGTTCTTCATCTTTTCTTGCCATCTCTTCTCTCTTCTTTCGGATCAATCTATCTTCTTCTTGCCGAGCGGCTAGAATTAATGCTTCTTCATCGTCATCGCCTAATATCCAATCATCTTGTCTTTCCTTTGGAAGACTGTGACTCCGATGTGACGAGTCGGTAGATTTTTCTCCTAAAGAACTCATTTCTCTCAACGGTACACGACTAAGAGGTATAGCACGATCTAAAACTCCTTCCAATCTCTCTGCACCATTTTCTGTTGTTTCCCTCCTACTCAAACCTCTCCGAGCTGCCTTTCGTGCTCTAAATGGTTCATCAACAACCACACACCACTTTCTGACCTTTTTCTCTCCCCAACCATTAACAACAGCAATTTCCTCTGGTCTTGCATTGATAGCATTCTTAATACTTCCAAATGCATCAACTAGTGCGACGGCGTCCGTTTTATTAATATTCCTTGGGACCGTAATGAAATCTACCATTTTATCCCCATAACTCTTACTTTCAACACCTTTGATAGCGCTAGCATTTGCATGTTCATAACTCTTATATAACTCAAGATATCTTGCAGCCTCCGGAGCAGACCAGCATAATATGACGGTAACATTATTTACCAAACTTGTCTTTGATAATTCCTTCAAACTCTCTTCGTGATTCCCAATATCAACCATTGTAAGAAGTATTCGTAGATTGTATTTACCCTGTAAACCCTTTATTCGATTGTATATGTATTCGGGATGTAATCGATGGTATTTGAGTGATAGGAAGAGTGCGCATGTTGTTGCTCCAAGGACATAATCTGCTGGAATATCTGAGTATTCCCATGGAAAGGATTTAAGATTTGTCAGTATTGGGTTGCCTTTCTGTCGCAATGATACTTGAATCGTTGAACCAGAAGATCTCGATGCAATCGCTTGTGGAGTTGGTTGAACAACTTTGGGACCTGAGGAGGCATTTGCTGGTGGTGCGCGATCAAGACGTTGTGGAGTAGGTTGTTGAACGCGTTGCGGGGTAGGTTGTTGAACGCGGGTTGCAGGTGAAGCTAGAACGGGGGTTTGTGCGAGAGCTGTTAGAAAATCTGCATCTGCACCGAAATCATCATCGTCGTCCATGCTGACTGTGATTGTTTGGAATTAAGAGGTGGTGGTGATCAAATGTACATTAAAGGGTCGAGGTCGTGATGGAAGGTGGAAGGAAGCTTGATATTCATCAGTTTAGGCTAGCGAACGCTAAAACCACATAGAATCATGACGCCAACTCTAACTTCAATACAACGTCACGATTCAAATGAGCAATCAACTTATCCATGAATGACAATACAGCAGCTTCGTGCCGAAAGTATTCCTCACATGACACTGCAGAATAGTCTCTGCATCAATACACAAAAGACGAGCAATATTGAAAGACCCTCACAATGATATATCTCAACAAGACCATTTTGAGCTTGTCTATAGATCGAGAATAGTTTCTCTTTCGCCACCAATAGCCCCATTTCCATTACTCTTGGACTGTATTCTTAAAGACATTCTAAATACAGTTTCTCAAACGGGGTGAGGAGTGTCCTACGAGATACTTCCTTCTCAAATTATGTATATATTGCGAACCTACGCAGTTTTCCTTCGACGACATGTTATTTTGACCCATCAAATGAAGAGACGCACTTTAACAACAAAACTCCAGTGAATTTCTATGTAGTTACTATCAATTCTATGTAGCTACTACCAATGGCTCAGGTTCCCGTGTCCTGAGTCTTCCTACATTGACTTCATAGCTGCCAGTGCAGATCATACTTATTTAGCTGATGATTCATGTAAAGTTACCATATTGACAGCACTTTACCACGGTGGTTATAACTGAGGTGCCGACTCTTGAGGGATAAGCAGTCATTCTCAGTCCTAGAGTAATTGCATTCCACTATGCCTTGGCATTAGAAATGGGACTTTGGCAAATGAATGGAAGGCACTGGAAAGACTGGCTCGTAAGGGCAAAGGTTACTGTAAGCTAGGGAAAATTTACAACATTTTCCCTAGTGGCCAGCCATACTTTCCTCATCAAGGTCAACTTCCTGACCGAGTATATGGGGTCGTTGCGCCGGCAAAAATACAATAGATGGGACCAATAACAAGCAAGGTAGAGCCATTTTCAGATTCCCTTAAGAATACTGTTGATGGCTGACCCGAAAATTACGGTATTACTACAAATGACTGCCCGAAAATTCCACTCCTGTCGTCGCTAATATAAACTAGATGGACCAGCCCCTCTTTCTCCGCATTTCTGGCTGAATTCTTGCTCATTGTGTAAAGTTTAGCGGAAATAGGAATTCCACATTCTTTCTATAAGGTAATATTCCAGATCAGGAGTGGATTTCAATATCATGACTTGAACAAGCTTGACATAGCATCCGCTTTTATAGATTTTTTATGTTGTCCAAGCTATTATCCAACATGATGCGAGTTACAACATGGAGAGACATCTAGTACTCCTATCCTCGGAAATAGAGTATCCTTTCTCCTAGGACCAAGCAAGTGACTGACCAATTGGCCGACATTAGTTACTCGGCTGCAATGCCAAGAACAAGTTTACGCCAGCCGCTACTCACCTTTTGTCGACCCGTACCATAGCCGACACATACATAATTCTCAATACTTCGCCCCGAATTCCTCCCACTGGTGGCTTTACTTGCTCCCCCATCGTAGAATCCCCGGCCACTTTACAACCAGTCATCCAACCAAATCTCCCCTATACCACTTATTCTCCGTACCTACTTCCCCATACTATAAAATCCCCGGCCATTTCACACAACTCATCCAAGCAAATCCTTCCCATGATCTCACTATCGACATATCCCATCCCCTTGAAGTCCCCACAAACATCACTCAGAATCCATCCTCTCCCAAACCATCCCATCATCTCTTACATCCCCCAAAACCATCCCCAGCCATCCCCAGCCCTACCACCAGTGGACACACACATACCGCTCACAACTTTCTCCCAAACCAAGCCCCCAAGCACCAACTCACAACATCCCTCCTCCCGAACTTACCCCACGAAGCCCAAGGGCCATGAGGTTACAACGGCCCCACCTTAAAACCCCTACTCCGTAATTAGTTCTATAACCTATTTCAAGCGGCTAAAAGCACCAAGCAAAAATAAATAATAAAACTCCGAATACTACCTACCTACTGGTAAGCAACAAAAATATATAAAAAATTCCTAAGAATCAAACTGCTCCATTTCCTGCTCCATTTTCATTTCCATTTTCAAGGGTTTTTGTTTCCCTGTCCTTCCTTCGTTCCTTCCTTCCTTCTTTATTCTTCCTTTCTTAATACAGATTTAAAGTTCAGATTTTTATACTTTATACTTTCTACTTTCTTAATTTTGACAGCACGCACGATTACCCCAGTGCGCCTTCCCTCCCTCCCTCCCGACCGACCGTTGGACCCCTGAATAAAACCTAAAGCCCACATTTTCGGGCACTACCGCTTTTATCCTCGGCTTGGCGGGAGCGTCGTCGTATTCCTGCTTTTCTTCCTATTCTCGGCATCCGATTCACCACGGTTTTAATGCCATGTTCATATTCCGTGGTTCATGTTTAGATTTTTTCTTCATAAAATCATAATTATTTCTATCAGTACATATGTGTGTATGTATGGTGTATCATCTAATCTATATGTCTAATGCGTAGTATTCTTACAATACGACATGATACATGTATTCATTCATTTAACCCCCTTTTCCCCAAAATCCGCACTAGGAGTCCCACTACTTTCATCACCAACCACAATCCCCACCACTTCACCGTGCTGCATAGCTTCCATATCAATTTTTGGACCGGTGAAGTTTTTCTTGCCGTCGACGAACCATTGTATGACTGCAATGACGAAGACGAGGAAGAAGGCTACTACGCAGTAATCTGTTTGTAGCGTATTAGTATTGTAGAAGGTGAGAGATAGGGGGGACATACTCATATTACTTCCAGTAACGGGCAAATCTGGAGGAAAGAGGAATAGAACCGTGGTTACCATTACGTATGCAATGCCGACCTATTCATTGATTAGTCAATGTCGCAGAAAGAGAGTAAATAACTCACCAAATTACAAATCCACCCAACCGGTTTCGATAACTTGAAAGCTCTCGTCTCCGGTAAACAATTTCTACCCCTCAAACAATTAATCGCAACTGGTATCGCATAACTAACCCCCAAAGCCACCACACTCGCACTAACAATTGCGTTGAAAGCCGATGAACTTCCCAAGAAAACGAGTCCGAAAAGCAGTACACATGCCATTGTAAGATACAATGCATTTAGCGGAAGAGCTAATTTTGGATGAACTCTAGAGAATACTCTTGAGAAAGGGAGGCCGTTGTCGCGAGCGAATGCGTAAGTCATACGCGTAGAAGTTGTAGTGATAGAGATGGTGGCGAATAAAAGACAAACGAGTGGGAAGATGAGGAGACAGATTGCTCCGGCCTTGCTACCAGTTGCATGGTAAAAGATCTGGAGCAATGGACCCGCTGCGCTTTCAATAACATCATTGACGTTACCTCCCACGAAAAGAAGGACCATAAGGAAAATGAATCCTGTGAATACACCAATTAAGACACATCCAATCATAATCTTTGGACCCTGAACTCCTGGGTCGGGAATTTCTTCAATCATATGAGCGACGGCGTCAAAACCAGTTAATCCAAGACCAGCTTGGAGTAAACCAAGAAGCCAAGCAATTCCATCGGGCCAGCCTGTGCTATTGATAAAGTCGGTGAAGACGAATGATGCGTCATTGTATTCTGGAGATGCTGTCGCCAAGACTGTAATACTAATGACTGCAAATCCAACAATTGACCAGATAAATGCCGATTTGGTAATAAGAGGTAGTAGCGATGTCATGAAAGCATTAACGATAAAAGCGATAATGTTATATCCAATGTAGAGGAGGAATTGATGCCAGCGTTGTGGTTCATAGTCAGGGTTCATGAGCGAGATGACTCCGCCGATGAGCTGCGAGCCGAGAAGACCACCTGATGAGACGAGTGCAATCCAACCAGAGACGTTGATCCATCCTGTAATCCAACTGAGGATAGGAACATATTTCTTCCAACTTATAACCGCAACCCAATGATATTGGCCACCTGCTGTCGGGTAGGCAGAAAGAAATTCGGAAAGAGAGACGGCGAGACATAAATTACATACTCCGGCAGCTTTGAATTCACAATAAGTATCTAGTCCATGAACGAAATATAGACCGTTGAATTAAACTTACTGATCAATCCCCAAAGTACTGAGGTTGGTCCACCACTTGGTAATGCTACACTTAAACTCGCAGCTAGAGCGGTCCAAGAATTGAGGATTGCAAATGCAAGACCTAACATGGATAGTAAAGAGAAGTTACGTTCTAATTCTTGTACATGGCCATGGGCAGCCAAGTGAGCTGCATCAGCATCAACATCTGCATGTCGAGCCATGGCGACTTGATATGAAGGAGAAAGGGATAAAGAAGGATGAGAATGTTTTGAAAGGGAAGAAGAAGGAAATAAACAGAGGAATGTCTCACATATTTCTCTCTATCTAAAATTGAAAGAGATAATACTTTACCCACCGGCGTACGTACGGAGTACAAGGTAGAACCCCCGCAAAATGATAAGAATATGACAGTAGACAAATAGACAAGGGCTTCCAAAGATCAACATGGATTTTTGTAACAAGTCGAGAAAATTGTTATGTAAAAGGAATTTGTGTTTTGACAGATTTTAGTCCCACATTGACACGGGATCCTGTAAATTGCCTAGTCAAGATCCACTTGCCCGTCAACTTAACCTTACTCTCCGGCCGGGGAAAGTCCTATCTAGACCCCAGACCCCTGGCACGTGATAGCAGGATATGAGAATATGTGATGTTGTAATGGATGGTACGAGGGTGAAGATAACGAATATAAATGAGTGGTAGAGTTGAAATGAATGAATAAACAGCCTTTAGACGTAGGGCAAATATGCAAATATCCAGACTCGTGTGGTTCATGTAAGTTCATGTAAGTTCTTGTTAGTTCTTGTAAATTGTAGTTATACTCCGTAACTTTCCAAACACATGGACGTCATCGGCGGGATCGCCGGACAAGGGACACTGCATGATGTCTGTCTATGGCGTATGGGCGTCAATTGGATATTTTGCTGATCTTTAGTTACTGCGTGAATGGAAAAAGTAGAAATGGTCCGGGCTGAGTGCAAAATTTAGGTGGTACTCGCTGTTTCATTTAGAAATTTGACTTGATTCGATTTTCATCTGGTTCCAGAAACTTTGATTGAGCGTGGTTCCCGGGATGGAAAAAAAAGACGATTAGACGACCAAGGAACCAACCATAAGAGATAATAGATACTCCATGCAGCATGCAGCATGGGTAAAAAAATACTCTTCGAATGTGTCGGATAATTGTCGTGATATCGCCTTCTGTCTGTGCGGTAACCGATGCATATATTTGATAGGCCGTTGATATGATGGTGCAGTAGTGTAGTAGGAGTGCAATTGAAGGACCAGCCGATTAAATGTTTACCACCAGCTCTTTTTCGATGCAACCTGTATCTTCTCTTCCATCGTGGCTTTCACGCCACTCTCTTCCGCTTTGGCTTTTGGCTTCTTTAACTCAATCCTCCAGGTCGTTCCTCCATGGCGTCTTTTAATATTCACAACTTCAAGTCCACTTTCCTCGACAATCTTTCCCATGTCCCTATTCCACCAACACCCAAAAAGTTTTGCATGCCCTTCTGCGCTATTATCCAACGCTCTATTCAGCCAATCCCATCTTGCTCTTCCATGCTCCAATAATAATATGCGCCCCTCATCTTCTTTCACACACTCCCCCAGATTCTTCAACAGCCCTACCGGATCGGCAACGGAACACAACCCCATAGTTTGGATTACGGTGTCATATTTTGAATCCTTGTTCCCGCTTGTTTCATTTGCATTTCGGGGGGGCCCAGGTATTTTCTCGGCAGCATCTTGAATAATCCATCTCACACCTAAGACTCCTGGAAACATTGATGAAAACTTCTCGTGGGCTACTTCCAACATCTCACCACTTTTATCGACAGCCGTAAAACTCTTGACTTTCCCCTTCTTAATGCCACCCACTTTTTGAAGTTTTCCAACACCATTGAATCCTTTGAAATTCCAATCATAATACTCTAAATTCCTGCCTGTACCAATGGATACTTCAAGTACATCTCCATATGCTTCTTGCGCAAGTTCCTTGCGCATTTTCGTAATTCCCATACTCCATTCTGTCCAATCAACTTCCGAGTCAAATGTAGACGCGATGGTATCATAACGACTTGAGACATCAGTTTGAACCTTGGATGCAGAAGATTCGGCCGGTTCCTTATTTAGTAACACAAATAAGTAGGAAGAATAGCCGGCAAATATAAGGGCCGCAAAACTACTTCCTATCAATGCAAATTTCCTGCCTCGAAGTGGATTCTCTTTCGATGGTGGAGGGGTTGGGGGTGGAGTTGGCTTTAGAGGTTGTCTCGCATTTGGAGTCCTGCGACGAGTTAGTTGAAATCCATAGTAACTGAATAATGAAGCTCTACTTGTATTGCTGTTGAGGCCTGGAGGGTTTTTTCGAGATCTGGGCTTTCTGGTTCGTTGCTCGAACTGTCGTTGTGTTTATTGAGCGATGACTTAGATCGAAACGACAATTGATTGCGTTTAAACAACGAAATCGAGTGCCTCTCAGGCCATTGTATATCATCCTCCTCCTGATAACCTCCATAACGATAACCCCGCTCGCACCAGCTATCTCTTATTCCTGTCGCATACAATAATTGATTAACTTCTGAGATATTTGGAATCTCAATTTCTTTCGCAACTCAATAGATCAGATTCTTTGGGACATATTGTGTCGAGATGTGCGGAATTGGTTGTATTGTTTGGGATTGAAGTGGCCGATAGATTTATTTTATCCGACACGGCATTCACAAGGCTGTGCGCGAGGCTAAATCGAACTTCCCCCCAAACGTGGTTCACATAATGAATATTCTTGCGACAAGGCTGATATTGAAATAACTTGTTCCGTTGACTAGGTAGGAGACCATTGATTACCTACCTGAAGGTGGTATTATTGTTTATCCTGTCTTCCGTTCTCATCCTCTCATCCTCTCATCCAAAGTTCTGCTTTGCCAAAGCCTTGAGCATAGCCATAGTTCCATCCTCCTTTTGCCTATACTCCTGCAATCGCTCCTCTCTTTCAGCTTGCCTAGCTCTCATTATTTCTTCCTTCCTCAATTCTCTCTCATTCTTCTTGCGCTCAAACTCTTCTTTCTTCTTCTTGAATCCTTCAATCCCATCATCACCGCCCATCAATTCGGTATCCGGAACTTCTGCTGCACCAGGAGATTTCTCTCTGAAGGACTTCATCTTTTCATTCACTTCCTTCTTCTTTTCCAATTGGCGTTCCCGCGTTCCAGCTTCGGCACGAGGAACTAATTCGTCTAGTGCTTCCTTCTGTTCTTTGCGATCGATCCTTCGTTCATACCTTATATCGTCGCGCCGAGCTAATCGATCTTCAACAACCATTTCTGTGACATAGTTAGCGACAATCCGGTCTCAGAATTTCGGTGAAAATACCTCTCTTGAGCTCCAGATCTTCCATGCTTGGCATACTTGGTCCAGGCCTATTCCTTTTGAATTTATTCATTTCTCCTGGCAAAGTTGGACCTATGGAATCATCGCTATCATTTTCATCACCTTCCACTCTGCCCGGGCCATCGTATTCGGATTCGCGCTTTGTGAAACTTGAGGAGGAAGGCTCGTTGGATTGGATTGGATTGGATTCTCGAGAGATTTCATCCTCGTATTCCTTCGCTGATTCTTGAGCTTTTCGCAAAGTTGATGGATCATACCAACCTTCTGAAAGTTCTCCACGATTCCTCACACATGTTAGCCAGTACCCCAAAGCTTTCTTAGACCAGAGCCAGAATTCGTGGTTACCATTTTCCTATGAAACTCTTCCATCTCCCTTTCACTTCTGTGTCTCCTAATTCGTCCAAAAATATGCCTTTTTGAATATCCAGATACGATGCAAACATTGGTTTGAATGAATCGTAATCATGTTTCGTGATCGGCCTACAATTGTATGGTAGAGGCTCTGGTGCTACTTCGGCGGGTCTTATGCTTCGATGGTGGCTACCATGAGGTGATCGTCTTCGGTGAGAATGCGAATGATGTCGCCGAGGCGACCTGGAACGTGAATGTCTTCTGCGGCCGTATTCACGGTCTTGTCGTGTATTATCTGCCATTGTTGGATTGATGGATTTAGTTGGTTTAGTTACCCTGGAGGTGGAGGGTCCAAGTTTAGTTAGGCTGTAAAGCCAGAAGGCATGAATCACGTGAAGTCAACATATGTTCAGTAAGAATTTATAAAGGTTGACAACTGATATTGGTTTATGATACATTCATCTACAAACAACACTTTTGGGGGAAGGTGTCAAAGGAAGCAATCTTATAGTCTCTGAAAAAGCCATCACTAACAAGATTACACAGAGAATGCTTTAAGTACAAACTCCTCCCTCATAACGTTACTAATCTTCTTGCAATCAAGGCAAAACCATGTCACTTTCATAAGTTAAATCCAAAAAACCAACAACAACTATCAAGAAGGTGGCATATGTGACAAGCAGAAACCACTGAGACAGATACCAGGAGATAACATGAAGTTCAAGATATTTTGACAGTATGATTAGTGCGCCACGCAGTGTAGACATATCAAGACCAAACCTAAGATTGAGCATCAGTATCAAGCTTGATATCGATATCTTTGGATACTTAAACTAATTTACGAACTACCTCCCATTTTATGGTCTCCCATTTATCGCTGGAATAGGTACTAGAGACTTTTATTGAGATCCATAACCGTCATCTCATAAGGGCCGTTGTTGAATGTGGTTCAGTTCGATGTCGAGGATACTAGATGGGGCCTTCAACAACCATTTCAACAATTCTTTAGTGAAGTCTATCGGATCCTTTCTGCACAAGTCCAATATGATGCACTATATTCTCATCATCCGAGTTTCCAGAAGCTTGGTGAGACGTGGTGGCTAGAAGTGGTGATAGAGGTTCTAGAATGATAGATGTTCGATCACCGTCGGATATTAAGGTGCAATGAATAGGCGTTGTACTTCTATCACGTTTTCTGGTATTTCTCAAACGAGCAAGTACTCGGTTGTACAACTCAGAAACGGATAAAGCTTCTTGTGCTGCAGCTGAGGACAAGTTCCGTATAAGTGCGGATGTGAAAGAGTTGTTGCCGACTCCCGGGGCAGTTGTTTAAAATCCACCTGCCGTGATTAGCTCAGTTACACTTCTTGCTGAAGGGCTAAGTGTCATGGCAGTATCTGCAGAATGGGACGTATCGTAAAATAGAATAGCGTCTGATTCGGATTCCTCAAGTAGAGTCTGAATACCACTGGAGGGCATACAAGGACTTTCCTTCTCTGTGGTTCTATACTATCGTTAGCTGGGAAGAACAATGGTGGTATGGATTACACTTACGCAAACCAAATATGGTCATGCCTCGTATCATGAAAGCCACCGTGACCATGGTACGAGAAAATGAGAAGTGTGTCTGGAGAATTGTCTCCAATAAAATTCAAAACGCGGCGTAGTAATACTTTTATGGGTTTGATATCAGGTATCTTGTATTTCGCGACCTCGAAGTTGTATGAGTTTTTGAAAATGCTAGCCAGATCATTCATCTCCTGGGAAACACCTAAGTCATCTGAAGCCCATCGAACAATCAATACCTTCACTTTAGTATAACAATTCGAACGTCGATCCTGAAAGGCGGTCTGTAATTCATCTCTGATTGAATCCGACCATTGTAAGTCGCTGTTCACTTCGAGTCCATGTTCCCAAACCATGTTCTCCAGCTGCTCAGCTCTGCTCTCTAGTTTCTCTTTCTCAGCTTTTATCTCCTCAAGATATTCTACTCTCTTTTCAAGTTCTTGACTTTGCTCCTCGACTTCTTCAAGATCTTCCAATCTATCTTCAAGTTCCTGCATTTGTCGATCAACGTCTTCGCCATATTCAGTGAGTCTCGCGACTTCCCGTTTGTGTCGTACAATCTCGTTTTCTCTTCGCTTAAATTTCGACTTCTCTCGTTTTAACTCCGAGTATTTTTCTTTTGTGCGTCGCTAAGATACTCATTAGAGATTCCATTCATATTAAAAAAAATTGGAAACATACCAGTTTATCAACTAGCACATCATGCTGCTCTTTGGATATGAGGTTAGACTCCTGAGCCTGGATACGAACTGTTAGTGGATTTGGAGGCTGATGGTTGGGCTGGTTGTTGGGCTTGGGCTTGGGCTTGGTTTGAAGCCGAAATCTGCCAGTGGCACGATCTCTAACACGATTACTAGTTCGTTTCCTAATTCCACCATGTGTAATGGGCTCGACTCTGCTCGGGGAAAGCATATTGAAGTTGAGAGTCTAATGCGTAATGATCCTTCTTGATTACTATAGTACTTTTTTCGAGGTATGTCTCTATTATTTCTGGGTAGAGTCTATGATAGGATAGGAAATATAAATACAAGAGCGTCGACGCACTAACACGCGCCATTGCTCTACGGCTCCCCTGTTTGAAGAAAACGCGCTCTTCGACCTTCACAGAAAACCGTATCACCGCCTTTACGGTAAGGAAATATAGAATTGTGTGGCAAAAGATACCGGAAAACAAATGAACATTACATGGTTTCCTTTCCCACATATTCCTACGTCCCATTTCCTCCTATTTTTCCGTTTAACCTATAAACTCTGCTGACTGAAGATATGCCATTGTTGCAAAAACATTGTAAGAGTCAGCATTCGTCAAAGCCTTCGATCTGTCTACTGTTTCTTGTCCAGCTTGACCTCCCAACATCCACACTGCAATTAAACCATAAGCTGCAACTTGTCCCCCCTTGTCACCAGTAACTGTATGATCGGTGACTATACCTCTTATTAGCAAGATCTAGCTAATCCAAAAAAGAGAAGACCTACCATGTGGTTTCAAGTCAAGGAAATGCATCATTTCATGTAAGAAAGTTCCAGGAAGTGATCGAACGTCATTCCATAGAACTTGAGCTGTCGAAGTCCTCATGCTTTTCAAACTACTTTTGTAGTTGGCACTATTGAATGTATTGGGACAGAGGAACATATTTCCGCTTTGCCAGTATGTGATGGCTTCAGCGGATTTTGACCCACACATTTGGTCTCCGTTATATTCGTCAATAATGAAGTTGTAGTTTTTTCCACGTTTGTGGTCGGGATCCTTCCATAATCCCTTGACAACGCTGATGTCACTGTAACCTTGAGCCTTGACTGGAGATAATTCATTAGCTAGTGCTTCATGATGCTGTCCATTTATTACTTACAGTATTCTTCAGTTGTCATGGTACCACCATCGGGGAAGATATCGATGGCTTTCTATAGACATTTTTAGTTATTATATCTCTACTGCTTGTAAGGCAATCATACAGTGGTCCATTTCAATGTCGAATCATCACAAAATAATGTGTTCTGGTTTGCGGTCATTCCAGTACCGGAGTGCAAGGCTGCATAAAGTTTCTGATAATTTCCTATATCATGTCAGATTTATTTTTATTGATTTCCGCTTCAAAAAAGATCCATTAATACCTTGCGCTGCTTTTAATTGAGAAATATCAGCTGCACTTAATGAATATGACCACCATTTAGGTTCTGTAACTCCCCAAGCAGTGGTAGCAGCTTTCGTGAGAGACTTCATTTCGCTGGAGGCAACATTAGGGTTGAGTTTGACCCCGGCATTAAGAAGACTATCAATTCCTTGAATGGCATTATTTATCATGTCGATTGTTTCCGTCAACATGTCGTCAACCTTAGAGGTCGAACAAGTAGACGAAATCGTAAAGCGACTGCTCATGCTAACAGCCATCGCCTGACCAAGTAGGCCTGTTGTTAACAGATATGGTAGAAGCTGCATTTTGTTCTTTAAAGTATTTCAAAAAAGATTGAGAATTTTGGGATATAAGTGAGAGTTTAAAATACTGAACGAATGTAGATAACACCAGGTAAGGACAGAAAATTGCTACGAAAGCAAAAATACAGAACGAATGTGTTGATGATAAAGTTTCCTTGACTACTTGGAAGGATAGAATATATACATGGAAGGCAGAAAACTACATTACATAGAAGTTAGAAGTATGTTATATCAGTACATATCCACCTCGTTTGCTCACTGTGTACAATTTCCCCACAACCCAAAAAAAGATATGCCAAGTGATTACCATATTGCCTCAGTTTCATCCTATTTCATCCTTCTTCTAGAACTAAAAGATGGAATAGAGGGAGAAACCTTAAGTTTATCATACTGTAGGATCTTTAAGGTTAAATGCTTGAGGCGCAGTTGCTCAGTATGTCAATCCAGAATACTTATGACCCATCTGACATAAGCGATAGTCATGTTTATTTTGTGGAATTCTGCTTATGTTTTCATTTCGTTTCTGATTCCTAATCATGTATATCATGATTGGAACCCAAAAATAATAATAATAGACACAATCTTGATCCATTGTACTACTGATGCTGTGATTGCATCAATTATTCAAGATGTTAATCAGCATTCCCGAATGTCACCTCTTCCATATAAGATGTAGTCTTCCAACTAAGAGATTCTTGATTCAAACTTTACTTGAATATTTTATACAGTCTTTCTGTTATTACAGTCATTACAGTTCTTTTTTTTATTAAAATGTATTTCTCTTCCCGTTCTCTTATTGTCTCGGTGCTTTTAGTTTCTGCTATTCAGGCATATCCCGGTGTTCAAGCAGACTCTGTCAGTACTGATCTAGCTACAGCGATTTCAGGAATTGCTTTGGAGACTCCTTCGCCTTTAGAAGGATCCATTGATAATGCTGGGCTGTTTAGGTTCTTCGCAAGAGCCGCGAAGAAAACTACCGCAAAAACTACTGCAAAAGCTATTGCAAAAACAACAGAGGTTGCACCAACTACTCTAAAATCCACGGCTGTAGCAACAACTCAAAAAACTACAGCCGTGGTAAGTACACCAACGACTACCTCTGTCAAAACTACTAAAACTCCTATTACGAGTTCGGTAAAAAGTACCTCGGATCCAAGAACCACGACCACTAGCTCCAAATCTTCAGTTTCGAGCAGCAGCTCTATTTCTACTTCAGCGAGTTCGATCTCAACATCTAAAGTCTCATCTTCTACTATTTCTTCCACCTCATCGACCAGTGTCAGTAACACATCTGGCTCTGTCATAAGCACCGGTTCTCTATCATCTGGAATTAGATCAAGCTCCATCTCAGGCAGTGTAACCGTAACCTTCTCCTCCTCACTCACATCCTCCACCGGCTCAATCTCTTGCTCTGTATCTAATACCGTAACTGATATAACCTACTTCGTCTCCCCCGCAACAAACATTCTCGGTTCTGTTACAAAACTCTCCACTGTCTCTTCCACAGTCGTTAAAACCATCGGATGTTCCCTCAGTCCCACAACAGTTACATCTACAATCTCATCCTCTGCTTCCATTAGCAAAATTGTTATTCCAACCGGATACAGAGATTCAATCATTAGTGCCGAGGCAGGAAAGGCGGCTTGGTATCAAGCTGGTGTTTCCGGATTTTCAAGTCAGATGAGTGTATATAGTGCCGCGTCGACCAGAACAAGTGGGATGACCACCGTGGCTTCTTCTACGGGAAGTGCTTCTAGTGTGCAAAGTGGTTCTGCTTCCTCTAGCGTTGCGAGCGTGACGGCAAAAGGAGGCCAGAGCAGTGTTTCTACCGATGTTTCGAGTATTACCAGTGCGACTTCTGCCTCTCAGACCGCAGCTTCGGGGATTGTTGGTGAGATTTCGTCACTTCTTGACATTTTTTGAGGATGAGGGTGTATAACACGTGAGGGGGCTGAATATTGAGGTAGTAATATATGCAGATGGTCATGAATTTTGTTCTCTTTGCATAAACTAAGCTTTTGATCTTGTGATGGCAAATGACATTTTTACATAATGACATGTCCAGGTGATATCTCCCATCTATTAAACACTACGAGTCATTTGATTTAGGCTGGATGAAGACACAATCATGTCCCTCGCTGGAAAAGCGAACTTTTTTGGCCTGGAACTGTCACACTCTTGCTTCAATCCTGTCGTTCAGTGTGGTCAACTAAGTAGGCTTGAAGGGTAACAACGAAGCCGGAGATCACGTCTTGCCATTCATGTGACACCTGGAAATATGAGTGCATCTCTTATCAATAGTTTAATTGAATTTTACTGTGTATCAGATTGTCATTGTCATTGTCAATATATCTTCTTACTGCAACGCAGAAATTTCAACGTTAACGTCCACTCGCCATGAAATGCCAAAACAATATACAGTTATCTTTGTTCTCGTTCGTTGGCTCGTATTTCTTTCAATGAATGGAAGTATTAAAATGAAACCGCCTATGGCTTCTGATTTATATTTCGTAGTATATTTCATCACTTGAGGACCATTTACTAAGTTTTTGTTTACCAAAGGTCACATCTTCAACGTATCGGAAGGTATTGAAATACGATAAATCCATATTTCCAATTTAAATTGATGTAAGAAACGGCAAGCGACCGAGTGACAGGCATGTATAGAATGAAACTGCAAGTTTTGTCTATCTTCAGTATAAGATGGTCACGTTTTCTAATCTCAAGGGCCCACAGAGTAAATCTTCCTTCTGGCTGTAAAAAAACCTCCTCGGTCGATATTTGTAATTTAAATCTATTGTCCCTGCTCATAGTCCTATAGTCGATGAGACTCAAATGTCAGATTGTGAGTATGAATATTCGAAAAATCAAGTAAAATCCAGTTTCTAGATCGATTATATAAGTATAATAACAGCGAGAAGTTTCATATAGTTTACTCAGCTTTTTAACACTGTCACTGTAGAAAATTGTTATCAATTTTAATTATTTTGATATATCATTTTCTTATAACAGTTTCAATAAATAAATATATAGCCCCCCCCCCCCACAATTTCTTTCTGCATTGCTAATACCGGTGGGTTTTCAACATTATCATCGTCTCTTCGCCCTCCCCCCTCCCCCCAGCCGGCACTTTTAATTATTTATTTAAAATTCCTATAATTATTTTATTTTATTAAATTTATTCTTATTGAAATTGTGTATTTCTATTTAATCTTTAATCTTTAATTATTTCATTATTTAAAAATATTTATATATCAGATTAAAACAAAACAAATTAAAATCAAAATCAAAATCTAACAAGTATCTATTCTCTATAGATAAATTTCGATTACCCAAGACGGATACAGAGATAAATACAAACATAAACAGCATCAGTTCATAATCAAATGAAAACAGATCAGATCATTAAACATGTTAATTCATTCCGTTAAAGATTTTTGCCCGCTTACTCGTTTGCCAGCCCACACATACTGTATGACTATCGATCGCCGAATCAATTTCAGATAAAAGTACAGCCCACTTGCCCCTTAAGCCTTCTCCTTATACATTCTCCTTACGCCTCTAAACCCTTCCCCACACACATCCACCCATCCACCCTCTGCCCCATACCCCTCCTACTCCACACTCCTAACAACAAGCTCCTTATACATCGCCTTAATATCCTCTACATCCCCCCTCAACTCCAGAACCTCCTCACTCTTCTCCCCAAGTAACTCAAGCGTAACCTCATACCTCTCTTTCACACCTCTAACCTCTTCTTCTAATTCCTTAACCTTCATTTCTACCTCCCTCTTACTTTCTACCTCCTTCATCAACGCTACGATTTCCGTCCTCGCTTCATCACGTTGAGCGGCTAATCTAGCTACTTCTTCTTTCGTGGCCACTTTTTCACTCTCTAATTTGCGAACTGCGGAACTCATTCTTTCAACGAGTTGGACGGTGGGTCCTGCACCAGCAGTTGAAGTGGATATTATATCGTGAAGAGTTTGTTGGGGGGATGAAGATCTATGATTTTCGAAGAAATCATCATGATCTAGTGTATGAAGAGATGGGGTTTGTGGTTTAAAATCATTTCTATCCCCTGTGCCATTCGTAGCAATTGAATTTAACGAGATAGAATGTGGTAATGATGTCGTTGAATCATGCCTGATAGGTGTTCCAGGATCTGGAGATTTTGAAGGTAATTGGCCGGATTGACGACGTAGAAGTCTCTCCGGAGTTGCTTCACCGGTTGTAGATCTACCTGAAGTTCTTCTCAATTGCATATTCTGTAAACCCAAATATTCTGATGTTAATCCCCTTCGGCTTGTCGCTACAGGTGAATCTCCGCGACCACTGAGAGAAATTTCTTCAAGCCACTTTTGTTTCTCATCCAACAACCGTTGTTGCATTTCAGAATTCCAAGTCTGTTTCTCATCCTCAAATTCGGCCTTGGCTGATACTAATGCAGCTTCAGCCTCTTCGGCACGCTTTTTGAGATCATCTAATTGAGCATTCCGTTCGGAAAGCTCTTGCTGAAAATTGGGTAACTTCGACCTAGTTTCTTCCAATTCATCTTCATTACGTTTGGCTTTTAAAGTCTAAGCGTGATTAGTGGTCGTTCATAGACATATAGACAATTAATACATACCACTTCACGAGCTTTTCGCCTAACCTCAGCTTCTCGCTTAGTCGCTTCATCTCTCTCCTTTTCTAGACTAGTTGCACGTGCCGTTAATGAAGCTTCAATTCCTTGCCAATTCTCACTCGCAACAGCATATTGTGTTTGCAAAGTTTCGATTTGACGTAAAAGTTTTGCTTGCGCATCTCCTGTAGCACCAGATGATACTTCTTCAGCTCTAGCTCTCATAACCTCTAATTTACTCTCTAACATTTGTTGCTCATTTTTCATTTCAAGAGCTGCAATTCGAGCATTTTCCGCTTCCCTGTCCATCTTCTCTCTAAGCTCCTTAATCTGTATCTGTGCTCTGTCATTAACAAGCTGCTTCTCGATTTTGAGGTTAGAAATGTCATCCTCAAGTTCAGCAACACGTTTCTTCTCGGACTCAAGTGCTTCATGAGCAATTTTTGCCTCTGCTTGTTTTTCTTGAGCGGCATCATCTTCGATTTGAGCCTTTAAATTTGCGATTATCGTATCCTTATTATCTCTCTCGATCTTAACCGCATCAAGTTCCTTTCGAAGTCGATTAATCACGTTGTTTCTCTCACTTAGATTCTTCTCAGCACCTTCAGATCGTTTTAGACGCTCTGCAAGGGATGCGGCCTCCTTCTCAACCTTTTCCTGTTTCTTTTTGGTTTCCGCGACTTCTTTGTTGCTCTCAAGAATTTTCGCACGAAGCTTTTTGATCGTCGTCATATGGGTTAACTCTTTCTTAGACAAAACCTGGCCCTCTTCCATGAGTAAAATGACTTGTTGTTCTTTCTCGGCCAATTTTCTTTCCAGGCTACCTGATGGTGCAGCATTCTTAGCGTTGCTAGCGGATTCTAGACTTTCTTTTGCTAAATATTGTAATTTTGCCTGCAGTGCATCAATACGTTCTATGTATCCATGAATTTCCTCCTGCCTTTGTAATTCCGATGTTTCATAGTCTAACTGAAGCTGATTGAGCGCAGCCTCTAGTTCAGCCGGGGTTTTCGACGTTAGAACCACATCTGGAGCTGAAATAATCGCCGGTAGCTCATCAACCGATGAGCGTGGTATCGGCTCCAATGGTTGAATAGAATCAATAGATCCTCTGGGTACATTAGACCTGGTAGAATCTGTCGATAAGCGGGAAGTCGGTTCAGCCTTCAAGGCAATTATACTGGGTGACGCCTGATGCGAATCTGAAGCGGGTTCAGTGACAGGAGTACTTGGTCGAACCTCCACAGTAGGTGCATCCAATTCGACAGCATTTCTATTTGCAGCAGACCCAAAGTCTTGCGAAATTCGTTTGGCAGCTTCGTCACCTCCTACACTAGAACTCGCATCTAGACTCTGCCTTGGACTTTCGCCAACTGTGATTGCACTACCAGTTCTCGAAGGTACATTGGAAGATATTGATTGTGTACCAGATTTCTGTGCATTCTTCGCAGCTACCGCTCGTGCTAGACGTTCTTGTAATCGATCGTTTGTCCTACTACTATTTGATCCACTTCGAGAAATTGCTAGAGGCCCTGTCAGATCAATGTATCTCCCAAGAACTTTAGACAGATTTTCATACCTGCCTCTGGTTTTGCTGCCACTGTACTGCCAGCCGTAGAAGCTGGTTTGTTTGCTTGTCCTTCTTGTCCTTCTGCCAATATATTATCTAGTCTTGATTCCAATCCTCCTACAGCTTGGGACAAAAATGATCCCCATCTCGAGGCGTTTTGTTTTGCAGGACTAGTCATGATCTTTCAAGCTTCAGAAATGAAACACGTTGCTCTCGTAAATTGTTGTTTGATCAAATCATGCATTGCATATCATGATCCAGAATAGGAAATTGTTGTAGCCTCGCAGCATGAGATTGACTTTATTTGCTATCGAAAATTCTTGAAGTCGATGGACAATATTTTGAAGGGGATCTTGGGTAAATTCGCATACTAGGTATTTATTCATAGAAAAGGTACGTACACTTCATTAAATGTATGCTGACATTGAAGGGTTGCGTATTGCGTATTTGCCGTGGCTGAAACTATTTCATTGATATTGGACACGAATTGATCATCCGGCCAATCATGATTAAGATTTAACCCTGTTGGGCTTGTTGATTTGCGCAAGGCTGGTCTTACATTTTTAGACAAGGCTAGAGCTTATCGTGGGGGTGGTGGGGGTTGGGGTGTGTACCTATTAACGACCATAACACCTCATCTATGAGCTTATCCCATATGAAATGTCAGCCACTTCCCAGTTCGAATAATCCTTTGAAATACTAAATAAATAAAAATGTACACAATCTATTGAATCAATAGCACAAGTTCGAGGTTGGTCTAATTCATAATCTATAAAAAAGGGTATCAATATTTTGTGTCTAATCAAACAACTACTCATACTCGATGCCCACTCTCTATTCTAAAGAGGTATTCCCAAAGCCATAACAAACCACCCCAACATCCTTTTCAAACGGATTTTCTAGATTCATCTTTGATATGTCCGTTTTGTTTTCCGTTCCGTCTCCCATTCGAGATTTTGCTACTTTCAGGACGTGTGATGACTTCCGGTAGACTGAAGTAATGTGGCCAATTCAAAACGTATTCATCTTGCTTATCATTCAAGCAATGTCGTAGCCAAATACCCCAAACCAAATAGAAGTATGATCCAATACCCGTCATCAAATGCCACCAACCATGTCCTTCGAGTAATAATCCCCACGGAAGTCCAATCTCATGTCTCCACTGTCTAACCGTCGAGCAATAATGATTATCCAAAGACCATATCCCAAAACCACCAAGAAAGATGGAAAGGCCTAAGCCAACCATCAACCACATTTCTTTCAAAATATCATGTTGTCTCTTTTCATTTGCTAAGCGCTCGGAATGAGTAGTATCAGGATGTTCGTGAGAAAGTTCTGTGGTCGCATATTTCTTCCGAAGAGAAGGACGTATGTTAACTTCCATGACATACATAGAACGGAAAAGTACGGTAGCTGTCAGAAGCGCAAATGCATTTTGATGGAAATCGGGGTCTTGGAGGTAGTGGTAGTAAAGCTATTGATATTCTTGTTTTAGCATTACAAATTGAGGAAGTGAGGACGAGACTATCTGCTTACGGTTATGAATACGGACAGAAATATTAAGCTAAATGCTAATACCTGTCTGAAGATGCGGGATTGAGAGAAGGAGAAAGTCGCATAGCACATTAAGCATGTAGTATAAATCATAGAGAGTTCATCGACAAGTTGCATTGGATCTAAACTATCGTGTCAGTAGTTGAATGCTCACATCTAATAGACATGACTTACATTTCAAGGTTGAATGGAACAGGAATGAACCTTAGCTATGTCA
Organism: Sclerotinia subarctica; assembly: GCA_025389085.1. NCBI lineage: Eukaryota > Fungi > Ascomycota > Leotiomycetes > Helotiales > Sclerotiniaceae > Sclerotinia > Sclerotinia subarctica. The sequence goes on from QRFI01000016.1 coordinate 98,922, forward strand.
GTCTGAGTATGAGTATTATGAAGATTGGTCAACTACTCACCTGTGCCTACAGCACCATAACCTAGAAATGCCACCAGAAATACGCTATCATGGTCATACTTTAAACAATTCCGAGTACCTCTGATGCAAAGCCATATAAAAAGTAGGTTGGTAAGAGTGTTGACGATCTCGGCAGAGTAAATAGTAGCATAGTAGTCCTCTATGATCCTATGTTAGCAGATGATAGCGATAATCTGAAGTTTGGAGGTATTGCCTTCACACCAATTTATGGTAGATGTTACAGGAGCCCAGAAACCTTCTTCTGGTCGCGCTGGAGGATATGGGATTGATGGGAGATGAAAACCCATGGTGAAATCGTGGAGAAAGCTTGTCGTTATGATCGCCCGCAGGTCAATGTACTCTGCACGAACAGCGGGGTGATAGTTTTGATATCGCAGCAAAGCAACAAGAGACAAGAATGATGATCAAAATATACTTGAATGAATGAACAATTCCAAAGATTGAAAATATCTAGATTGGTCTAATACGCAGACATAATTTTTTGACTTTGAATTCATTATCAAGAAGAATTAGCAGGTTCTTTAGTGTTCTAGTCAAGGAAACTACTTTGGTACTTGATCTAATTGTGTCAGGAAGTGAAGGGCCGAGCCTGTCAAAATGAGAGAAATGCTTGAAAAATGAACGTCATTCCGGATATAGGTCGAAAAGGTGGATCTGATACGAACTTGTTGAACCGTTTTGACCGGAAGCTACGGGAGCTAGTATCTAGAGGTTTGAATGAATTATCAAAATATAATTGTATGTCTTTGAGTATGAGGTTATATACAATGGTTTGGCTGATCGGGAAGAGAGAAAGAAGTTAGTCAAGTGCCAAACTGTCAATATGGTTTCTCTTTGTATGGTTGACAATACTTTATACCTGTACTGGAGTATCTCTTTGCTAGTAACTACTATTTAGATAACCTTCCTGCATTGGATTTGAGCTTCATAGGTACTTTCACATGTACAGAGTATTTCTGCAAAGCGCTAGAAACAAGAACAGAACGTTACAAGATAATTACAACAACCGAGGTATCAAGACGTAACCACAATTTATCCAATGTTACCTCTATCATCATGGGTTTTTGAAGTTGGATGACTATCTATTCTGCCACCAACTTCAATCTTACCGCCTTTCTTATCGAGATTCTTATCGGTCAACGCATGATATTTTTGAAAATAGTTCCCCACGTGAATTGAAGCAGACGGACAGTATTCCACAATCATATACTGTGAAGAGTGAAGAATCATATTCTCCAATCCAACGTTATTTGATACCCAGTTACATATACACATACATATACCCATACACATACACATACAAACACAGAGATGTCTATCTCCAACGAAGCTTTACAAAAGGTAAACTTAAGCACCAAAGACTCTTGATATGCCCCTTCCCCTCCAAAGCCTTTCAATATCAAAACCAACGTAAGGCTCACTAACCATCTAATAGCTGGTCAACGAAATCCAATCTCAAGCTATTCAAGCCGAACAACAAATCAGTGTGGTCAAATCTCAAATCTCTCTCAAACAACGCGAAATCCGTTTGCTCGAACTTACATCGACCGAAGTATCCACGTTACCACCTAGCACCAATGTCTATGAAGGAGTTGGTAAAATGTATTTATCCCTTCCACCTTACACTTTTCTCTAAACCTCTATCTTCCTTGCTTTTTCATGTCACGGCATCATTTACTTGTTTCTTTGCCATGAAAACCACATGATCACTTCACAAGATGGATGGATGTAACAAGCATTAATGATTGGATAGGTTCGTTTTCAGCCCTACAGCCAACGTGGACAAGAGATTAAAAAGCGAGACCAAGGAGCTGAAATCGGATATTGATAATTTGGGCAAGAAGTTACAATACCTAGAGACTACGTATGAGAAAAGTACGGAGAATATTGCGAGGATTCTTCAAAGTGGTGGTCGTGCTTGAAGGATTATTATGTATGGTATGAAATGGAGCATCTTTTTGTATGCATTTTATATTTATGAAAAGTTGTAAGTGTATGATGGGTAACGGTAGCATCTCTGGAAGGATTTTTTATGTCACTTGGGATGGTTGATCGCTGTGGTGAGACTTGGATTTGGGTGTGTGGGGATGTTTATAGTGGAGGAGTCACTCTTCACTTCTTTAATGTCATGTGGAAAGATATAAAGATCAGGTACTCATAATTTGTTGGCATTTCAGTCAAAAGACATTGAATGTATGTGTGAATGGATGTATGTATGTATGTATTATGTATGTATGTATGCATGTATGTATGCATGTATGTATGTATGTATATATGTATATATGTATCAAATACCTAGTATCAATATCCAAGGTACTCGCCTCAAAATAGCACTATCCTCCTATCTCCACCCATTTCTCTTCCTTGCGATTACCCTCCAAAATACCCTCACATAATCCATCATCGATACTTCTCACCCAATAACTCATCCAAAGAACGCAAGGGATAAAACTCGACTCTGCGGAGTATACCGGTAGTATAGTACGGATGAGAGATGACCAAATCATCAAACCATCAAATCATCAAATCATCACCACATTTCATTTACAGACGACTGTAATTATGTAACCAAAAGACCCTAAAGACCAAATCTAGGCGCTTACTCTACCAAGCAGCGTATCGCACACACATGAGAAACACCAACATTTTCTTTCTTTTCTTTCCTCTCTTCCCTTTCTCCATCTCCCGTACATTTCAACCCCACTTATCTTCGTACCTCTCAACAAACCATACGTAAAGATTTACCGCAGCGTGCAGTTTTAGCAGCTAGAGATATGCCAGTTCCTCCGTACACGGCAGGTGAGAAATCGAGAATTAAGGGTGCAGTTCCATTGCAGTGGAGAAAATAAACGTTCAGAGCCTCAAATGCACCCTGTAAACTTAAATTTTTTCCATCCCCCATGTGGACCTTGGTAGTCTAGGTCTATGAGTATTCCTAACCTTACCTCTCACTCCAGTAGCTCATGTAGCTGGATGATGTCTCCCTACCAATAACCCTCTCATATCGCCGTCTCCCCACCAACCTCCCCTCTTGTCATAGGAGCAGGATACGAAGCCCTGTCAGATGTATCGAATTAGCTGCATCATCGTTTCCAGGGTAGAGTACATGGAAATGCACTAGGGAGCAGGGAGCGCTTCTCTTTCGAGGGAGGCAAAACTCTACCTAACTCGCGTCTTAGGGCTGTACGTACAATATATGCTGTCAGCTCTGGGCATGATGAGGAGAATCTATGGGTATGGTTGGTAGGTCGGTATGTACTAGATAGGTAAGTTCTCGATGTTGGCGTCGAATACCTAGTGCTTTGTAGGGGTCTGGGAAATATTACTCTTGCTCTTACTCGATAAGATGTGAATAGATGAGATGAATGGTAAATGGTACTTAGATATATCTATATATATACATTCTAGGTATATACAGAGTACTCAAATACAATACACCTACAACCAACCAAGCTTGAATCAAATCAATCAGTCATGCAGCCGCAAATTCGACCATAGATCCATAGATCCATAGAGACATACCTACCTACTACCTACCTAGATAGATACCTACTGCAGTTGTGCATTATTAGAAATACAGAAACCCATCCATCCATCGCATCAGATCAGATCCAGTAAAATAGCTTTAAATCAGCCCATGCCCATTCCTGCTGACGAGACCTGACCTGACAAGACAAGACATACATACATACATTGATCACATTTTACTCATCTTTTTTTTTTCTCTTCTCCTTTACTTCCTTTCTCCTTCTACTCGACTCTTTTCTGTACTATTGTACTTTGTGCTCGAGTTTGAACTTGAGGGAAGTTCAGTTTAGTTGTTTGTTGCTTTATTGCTCGTCCTGATAAGGATATTTTATATCAGACATCAGACGGATAATATATCTTCATATCTCATCGCATACCTAACTAGGTATTTTCAGATGAGATCCGAACGATAGGCTTTCTTCAGACACAGCATCCAAAGACACAGCAGACGAAGCAAAATAAGCAGAGTTCGAAAAAGAAAAAGCTTATCGCATCGCATCAACGTCGCAATCAACCAAACCCAACCCAAACCCTCGGTCGCGGGGTTAGATCTATTTGAGCAACCCACCTACTCTATTTATCCCATCTTCTGAACGAATCAGGAAATCATACGAGATACAGATTTACATCTAAATCCAACAGCTTAAAATCCAACAAAATGGCACGACACTACTATGAAGACGAAGATCTCGACATCCATATATCCCGCGAAACATTAACGCGAGGACGAGATCCCGTCCCCACAATCCCCTACCGACGACCACAACCACAACATAATCCCGTTCCAGTCCCGGGCTACCGGTACGGGACATCCGCCTATCTCACTCCAGAGATTTCTTCCATCCGACGAGCCCATTCAACAGGTCATCGGGAACGATCTCCTTTCCCTCCTCCTCCTCCTCCACCCGCTGCTCCTGCTCCCATCGCACAGCCTATCATCGTAGATCAGCGACGGGTCTACAATGATTTCGACAGCGATAGCGATGATTCTTCCGTGTATGAAACTCGTCGTGCGAGAAGTAGATTAAGTGTAGGAGATGGAGGGAGACGTAAACATCGAAGTCATAGTCGTCATGTGAGTACTTCGCACAGTGGGACATCATCCGGACGAGGGAGTTTCACACGTGAAGAATTTGAGTTGGAGAGGACGAGGGCGGAGTTGGAGAGGATTAGGATGGACAAGGAACGGGAGAGGAATGAGAGGTTGGTGAGGGATTCGGGGGAGTTGGCGAGGTATAGGGCGGAGACTGAGAGGGAGAGGAATGAGAGGTTGTTGAGGGAGGATATTGAGTTGAGGACGACCAGGGGGGAGTTAGAACGGTATAAATCGGAACGGGAGAGGGAAAAGGAGAGAGAAAATAATGAGAGGTTGTTGAGAGAAGATATTGAATTGAGAATGACAAAAGGGGAGTTGGAAAGATATAAAGCCGAGAAAGAGATGGAGAAAAAGGAAAGAATGTTAAGGGAAGAATTCGAACTTCTCTCCCTTAAGGAAGAAAAAAAGCGAATGGAAAAAGAAAAACGTACTCAGGAGGAAAAAGAAAGAGCCGAGAGAGAAATCAGAGATACATACGAACGAATGAAGCGCATGGAACAAGAACGACACGAGCGAGAAAACAAAGCACGCGAAGAAACGATTGAAAAGTACAAGAGAGAAGAAGCCGAGAGGGCAGCGCGAGAACGCAAAGAAAAAGAAGAGATAATTGAGAAATTCAAAAAACAAGAAGCGGATCGATTAGCGCGTGAGAGACACGAGAGGGAAGAAAGAGAAAAGGAATATCAACGACGTCTTCATGAAGATCTTCACAAGGCCGGTTTGAACGAACAACAAATCGTAGCTGTGAAGGAAGGGAAAGCTCTTCCGCCACCAGTCGCTCAGATGCCTGCTCGTCCCCCTCCTACTCCTACTCCAGTACAGCATAATCCTCCTCAATTTCAGATTCAACCTGCGGGTCCAAGACCAACTTATACCAGAATGTCGAGGAAACATTTGTCGCTTGAAACATTACGTGTTTATGGAATTTCGTACGAATTCGATAGAGAGGTAATGACCCCCTTTCCCCTACCTTTCCCCAAAACATCCCTTCCCCCTTGAAAAGAAACCCCCACTAAACCAACCCCCAAGGACCCCGAATACCTCCTGATCAAACGCTGGGTACCAGAAGAAGAACAAGACATCCTCTGGACGCACACACGACAACTACGGGAAATACGAGCCCCAGCACCGCAAAAACAACTACAGCAACAGCAACAACATCAACACACCATCGAATACGTCAAGGAATACGTCGTGGAAGATCGGCACAAGAAGAAACATCATCGTAAGAGTGATGATTTGCAGTTGGTTATTGAGAGGAAGCATAAGCGTGGGCATAGTCATGCGGGGAGTAGGAGCCCGAGTCCCTGGGTTAGGTGGGCGGCGGGGATGTAGATAGATGTTATCACCAGATGTTGGTGGGGAGGGGTAGAGGAGATGATGATGATGGGGATGATGACGGGTAACGGCGAAATTGAAAGGATGGAGTGAGCGGGTAGGTGGGTAAGGATCGGGGTTAAAGGTTTTGGTTTCGGTTTTTGGTTTTTAATGAGGGATGAGTGATAAATTATCTGGAGCAAGATTTGGATGATGAGATTGCTTTGTTTGTTTGTGTGTTTGTGTGTTTTGTTTTGTTTTATTTTATTTTCTTCTTTCTTGGATGAACTCTCATCTCTTTTTTTATGTACTGAGCTGAGCTTGAATGAATATCCACAATGTAATAGCATGAACGATCAGGAAATAGGAATAAACAATCAAACAAAACATGCAGAAAATAAAGTGGATATCATATTTTTCATCTATGCTAAAGAGGTAATCATACAAACTCTCAAATCAATAATGAGTAGTGAATCACCTATCCTCGCCTCCTCCGCAAGATCAAACAATCACCTCCTCCCCCTTCCAAGCCAACTCAGCCCTCCTAATAAGCTCCTCATAAATCGTCCAAGCCAACGCAGAACTAACAGCCTTCCTCCCCATCCTCAAACCCAACCCATCAAAAAGACTCTTCACTCCCTCCTCCCCTACCATCTTCCTCCCCGCCATAACCAAATTCGTATATTTCTTCGGCTGCAACTGAATCCTCGTTTTAATCGCATCAAACGGATTCGTTATCGCAGTTGCCAAACCCGCTGCTAATACCCCCGATCCAAAATTGATAGATGCACTCGTACTCCCCTTCATATTTTTCCTCACAGCCAGATTTTCGACTAATTCCTCAGCTTGAGGTACCGCATGCACAATATGACTTAAACGTTTCTTTAACTGTTCGTAAAAGAGCACGTACAATCCTGCATAAGGAGCATCCCTAATAGCCGTAGCACCGAAACCAGAGAAAAATCCCCGGAATCCCTCGGTGAGGAATATATCCCTCCCGGCGCCCATGATCGATTTGTAAGCGTACAAATTCGATTCATATCGTACTTTAATAATAGTCATAGGCATGAGTACAAAACCGGCCCCAGCTCTCGCCACAGCCCCCGTCGTCAAATTCGCTAGATTCGATAACTTAGGTAAACTGGACGAATGCACCGGACCATTTTTCGCATCCACAACACCTATCGTCCTCAAAAGATTCGAGCGCGCCACATTCTGCCGTAGAGCATTCAAACTAGTGAAATAGATCGCAGAACCAAAACCTGTGCGAAGAGCAGAGGGAACGGTTCCCCGCCAAAAAGATCGAATGCTATTTGGAGATTGGGAGAGCTCCCGGATGGTGGTGTAGAGGGAAGCATGGTTACTTTGTTGCAAGCGGGTTTTGAGGAGATCGGCAGGTTGGAGGAGAACCGCAGAGAGGATTCCTGATCCTAATCCTGCTGTGAAGTGGAAATCTGGGAAGAGGTGGTATATTAATTTCAATTCTTCTTGAATCATCGAGTAGAGGGGCAAGTAGATTACATACAAGAAGAGGATTTTTTCCCAGCATTTCCTCCATTTGACATTTCGGTTTTCTAGAATCACAATGGCATTTCGTTTGTTGATTCAAGAGGGAATTGGATATTTTATAATCCGAAAAAAGGGCTCACGTAAGGTTGTTTGTGAGAGTGGAGGTTTTCGAATTGTCACAAAAATGAATTGGGAAATTCGGAATTTCGTTAAAAAGTTCGGATCCTTTGTGGTCATGGACGTCATGGACGGAATTCCGCATGTGTGTGCACAGTTAATAAATTTGGACTGATTAGAAACCATGCATCCATCATGCATGATAAGTTCACGCAATTGCAATGAAAAGTAGAGATGTATTTGTTTGAACCTCGGGAATGGAATATTGATTAATGATCGTCTACTCAAGTCATGAGTTTAGATATTAATTATCAAAACTGGTGAATGATGATATTTCATCGGAAGTCTCACTTCCCCTCCCACTTTCACTTCCTAGCCAAAGTCAATTCTCATCCCATCAAAAGCTTCATTATTTGTCAGCAGCATCGACCATTATCGATATCAATACCAACATCTAAAACCAATCTACCTTTTCGATCTTTTACCACTTCATCTCCCTACCATTTAAAGAAATCAATTAGAATGGATTCTCAACCAAACTCAGAGACTATCATCGTAAGATTTATATTTTCTACATATAAACATGATTCCGATGAATATTGTAGAAAGAAACCAACTAACTTTTCAATCCCTAGGCAATAGGCCAACTATGTTCCACATCCAACATTGAACAAAATCTCCTCACTTGTCAAAGACTCGCTCAAGAGGCCTCAGAACAAGGAGCAAAAGTTTGTTTCCTTCTTCCTTCCTCTTCGTCTTCCCCCTCACCAAATCCCCCATCTCACATCCCTTTCTAAAACCCATCTCATCCCTCCTCAAATTTAGGCCCTCTTCCTCCCCGAAGCCACAGACTACATAACCACTCCCGGGGTCCCCCCCACCTCCCTCGCCCTCGCCCTCCCTATATCCACATCCCCCTTCGTACTCGGTCTCCAAAGCACTGCCAAAGCGCACTCCCTTGCTATCAACGTCGGGATTCACGTGCCGAATCTCGACGGCACAAAAGTTCTCAATAGGAGTATATGGATTGATGAGTTGGGGGTGATTGTGGGTCAGTATGATAAGTTGCATTTGTTTGATTATGCGGCGGCGGGGTTGAGGGAGAGTGATAGTGTGGAGGCGGGAGTTAGGATTGAGAAGCCTGTAGAGACGGTTGTGGGGAAGGTGGGATTGTTGATTTGTTTTGATGTATGTTCTTTTTTTTGTCCTTCTTCGATTCTCTTATTTGATACATTTCTGGGGATCTCAAATTCTTCGATGAAATGGGGTTGAACATTCAAGTGTTGTATGTGTTCTTAATACCTTACCATCCCCGGAAAACTAACCCTAACATTTACATCACCCCTTCTCTCCTGGAAACCTCTGCTCCCGAGAAATAATAAAGTTGAACCCAAACATCATACCACCATCAAATCATATACTCAATCAGGAGCAAACTCATCACTGCAAAAAAACACCCAACTAACCTCCCCCACCCCACTTCTAGCTCCGCTTCCCCCTCCCCGCCCTCACTCTCCGCACCCTCAACACCCAAATCCTCACCTACCCCTCCGCCTTCACCGTTCCCACGGGAAAACTCCACTGGGAAATCCTCCTCCGAGCCCGCGCCATCGAAACCCAATCTTACGTCATAGCCGCCGCGCAGGTAGGTGCGCATAATTCGAAGCGCGTCAGTTATGGACATTCGATGGTGGTTGATCCGCAGGGGAGAGTTGTGTTGGATATGGGAGAGGAAGGGGAGGAGGGGGGGAAGTTGGGGATTGCGAGGATTGATTTGGGGAAAGTTGGAGAGGCGAGGGAGAGGATGCCGTTGGTGGCTAGGACGTAAGTGCTTTTTGGGGGGAGTTGTGGTGTGATTATTTGAGGTGATTTGCTGACTGGGGGATTTAGTGATGTTTATACGGGACTGTGATGATACAGGACCATGATGCAGGACTAAGATGATTGAAGGACCCACAGTCAACAGTCAAAACAGAACATAGACAATAGACATAAAGATCGATACAATGATATTAAGACTGTACACTATTTCTGTCTTGTTTTTCCCTGCCATAAACACCTGTAATGCAAAGTAGTTGATATCTATGCGAACCAATCATGCCCATTGTTGAACCCCTTTTTGGTATCATCTTTTCCCAATGTAAATGCTTTACCCAATCATCAACCCATCGTCATAAATGAACTTCTCGCCTGAAGCTCATTGCTCTAGCTTTTTTGTTTCTTTGGAATTTATCAATCTCTCCTCGCCATCATCACCACCATATACTACCTCCACTGCCCCATAGCACTACCCCAGATCCGCACTTCCCCCGGTTTCAAACCTTGACTCCCCCGCACTCCACCAGGTCCACCCATATCTACACAACTCTTTCCCTCCCCCAACAAATATCATCTACAATCCCTTCTTTCCCTTCTTTGCACTTCTCTCCCTCTCCCTCTTAGCATAAATCCCAGCCGTAAATGGATCCTCAAACCTCAACGCCAAAAGATAAACCACCAATACCTCCACCGTCAAAAGAATCCCAGCTGGCTTTCCCCACCAAAGTGCCGTTCCCAAAAAGCTCATCGTACTTCCATAATACATAGGCGCACTACTAACATTAAATGGAAAGCCGGTCACCATTTTATCCATCAAAATCCCAAAATAATCTCCTAAGTATGTACCCGTGACACCCAATGCCCACATGGAACTGATGACAAGAGTATTACCACAGATAAGAAGTGCGTAAGATGCATACTGTGAGAGAGGGGACAGAAGTAAAGGATGAGTGGGTTGAGAGCGTAAGGCGCGTTCGTAGAGGAAATCCCGGAAGATACCAAGGGAAAAGATGACTACAGCGAGGAAATAACATCCATAACGAGAATTTCCATTGAAGAGTCTTGTGAGGACTTTATTGTGGTATTCTGAATATAAGAAAATCAAATCAATAGGTGCTTTTGGGAAGTGAGTGGGCTAATTGTAAATTTACCTTGACGAGCGACGGTACTGAGAGCTTGAGTTAGCTTGACACTAATTGGAGGGGAAGAGGGGAAGAGGGGAAGAGGGGAAGAGGGAAACAGGAAGCTTACTTCCAGAAGATAGGGTTAAAGGCAATGGATGCTGCCGCAACTAGAAGAGTCAATTAGTATGTTATGAAGCTATTGCGGGGATCAAATCCTCTCGACGTACTTGCAAGACTTTTCTGGTCAAAGTCGACGAGACCTCTGTTATTATCTAGGAAACTCGACATAGTTATAAAACCCTTGTGAATGAATGTGAGATGTAACAAATTTGAATCGGAGGAGGCAATACTTGATAGCTTTCCTTATATATCAAGTTGTTGAGGAAAAGAATTGGACAGATTGTCTTGTATGAAAATGTTTTGGGAAGTGGAAGTTACAAATTGTTATTAAATATTATTTAAAATAGTAGGGGAAATCTTTCACGTGAAAGTCCCAACAAATCATACTGTATGTACAACCTGGTACAGTACAGTACAGGACAGTACTTGTGGCATGACGTCTTTTGGAAGCGAGCACAAGTTCGAAAAAGAAAGGAAAGGAAAGGAAAGCTATGGCCAGGACCAAGAGAATTTTAGAAAATGGTAGCGCAGCACAACATAAGCACAACACAACACAACACACCACAGAATTTGCACAAATCATGACATGACCCTTTCCAATTTCGCTTTCGATCAATCAAACTTGAATATCTTCATTTCTTATATATACTACATCCCACTTACCACTTCCCACTTGCTACTTACTACTTACTACACACATACCACTTACTCTACTCTTTACCTAAAACTTCACTATGCATAATATGGGTCCCATTCACTCCATTTGATGCTTTCAATGCTTTCAATATAGAAATGCATAATGAAATCTCTCCTAATTGCGCCCATCATGAATCATGGTTTCTTCGTGCAGTATATCCCTTATCCCCTATTCAATTTCCTATACCGTTACGCCTCTCATTAAACCCCTCATCCAAAAATATTGTTACCCATCATGGAATCACTGTCTTCTCGTTCTAGTCTTCTTAGCTGTCGTCGCCGCATCTTCCTCTTCTTCATCTTGTCCTTTCTTAAGATCCTCATCCAATCCCCATTCGTCTTTGTCATACCAATCCTCACCATCTGACATATCACGATTGTCACCGACATGTCCTTCGGCTTTCGTCCATTTCAATACCAAATGACGCATGCGATCGGCTCTCAACAATCCATCGTATACTTTTTGAGCCCCTCGGATAATCTCTTCTTGCTTTTGAATATAGTGTACCAACAATCTTCTCAGTTCATCAGCCTCGCCATGTGGTAAATAAAGATCTCGGTCCGGAAATGAGTTCGCCGGCGCGAGAAAGTAAGGGTGAACGAAGGGCTCGCCGTTCAAATCAGGTGTTATAGACCTAGAGCGGGTTGCATTGTCAAACACCGCTTGTGCTTGTGCACGAGTCCTCATACGACGAGGAATAGCATTATCCCCGGTATCTTCGGCCATCGGATCAATATCCATTGCATCTCCGGCCACTTGCGAGTCATCCTGACCCATATCAACATCATCTGGCAGTGGTATTGACTCAGGTGCCAATTCGGAATTGTTGCCCGTGCCATTTGCAGCAGATGTATCTGCAATGTCTCCATTTGCAGAGGTAGATGTCATATCTTTTTCAGAATCCAATCCCTTTCCTTTTCCTTTCAACGCCTGAAGGGCAGCGACCCCAGACGCAGTGTCACCTTCGACACCCATAATCATTAATCCAGAAACAGCTACGCTGTCGTCAGATTCAGAAGCTAGAGTTGCTCTCGACATCATGTCCGCGTGCACTTTTGCAATTCTCTTTATTTGAGCCCGGTGCCGCTCTGTTTCGGTCTCAAAGAACGAAGCATCATATTCAGTTTCGACAGATTCACACGGCATCCAAGTATCATGACCGCTGAATCGGGTCAGGAGATGTTTTATCTTCCATAAAGACGCCATTTCTTTTTGAACCATCTCTCCGGCATTCCTTGTTAATTCTGTCAGAACTTTCGATGTGAAGGGCTGCGAGAGGCTTGGATGGTCTGGTAAGTCCGAGGCGGCGGTTAGAGGTGCTAGGAGTTCTATTCGAAAAAGTTAGTGGGAGGCTTTCGAAGCCATTCCATTTCGATTCACGGACCTTCCAGTTTAATATTTGCATATGGATCGAATTCTGCCGCTGCTCCCCTTGCGGTTTCGATTTTTTCTTCGTCTTCTTCATCGCTATCGATCTCCTCACCATCTTCGTCGATAAGCGGGGGTTTCCTGCTGATGATATCTCTCATGTAGCCGGCATGATCAATTGTCTATGAAGAGTAAGAAATTAGACAGTTTCCTATGATCTCCCCAATTTACAAATCTTACCTCTCTATATGGATGTCGACCACTTGGCGGGATCAATTGACCTTGCTTAACGTATCTTGCTCTCTTTCGCAATTTGTTTCCTCGATTTGTAAGTCTTTCGATTGAAGCATCGGAATCTGATTCTGCCAAACATTGTTAGATATATCTATCAACTTGTTTCGTTAGAGGAACCAGTATATACCATATGCTTTTCTCTTGACAGCTCTTTTCATAGCAACGATCGTATCCGCGATCATAGCAGCTTGAGAAGCCATTGTGACAATTTCGAAAGATAATGTAAACGAGAACAATAGATCTGCAGGAGCTGTATTCTTAAAGTCCTGCGAGCATGCCGTTATTGTTCGCATTCAATAAAATCATCCAGAAGCTGAATTTAGGTGCCTTGAGTACGGGGTAGATTGACGAAAGGTATTCGATCGCAATGAGTTTGTGGGAAACAGGAATGAATGCGCCGGTTTGTTTATTCTTAAGGATAGGGAACAAAGGAAGTTTTGAGTTTTGAGTATCGAGAAGTATGCAGGAGGAGGACAAGATATGGGTAGAGGAGGATTCACAATGTACCGTAGAAATAAAGTCGAGAATGATGAATGATGGAAAGTTATCTAAAGAAGCTTTGTACTTGCTGGGAGGGTACAGTAACTTTACACAAGGCTGCGTAGATCGGCATGTCGGTGCTTAAACGTGAATGATCTGTGCATTGTAAAATTATCAGCCTTTCGTACTTATCGTCTGGGGAGTTGGGGAACATGCGTATTCTAGTTATTGGAACATTGGAGTTCATACAACATTATATTTTCTCTCAAATACTCGTCCTATTAATCATATTCTATCTCGTCAACTATTTGCCTGATTACGAACCCTGCAACAGAGCTACCTACGGGTAAATCATTGACCTCAGCCTTACCTATCTCTACTTGCGAACGATCCATTCCAGCATCGACCAATCCATGTCCACGAAATAACATTGTCTTGGAACAAATCCTCAACTGCCTTCATTTGTAGTCCTATGGAGTTATTGGCACCACACTGCCATCAAGATGGATGGGTATGCGACTGCATGGGTTGCTCATAATCTACCATTGCTCGTGGTCTCCGGGTTAGGAGCTGATCCATCGCCCACCAATGCCAGATTAAAGGAAGGAGGGGTGCTAATCACTTCTGATATTGCGCCATTGGGATCGGAGGACGCGAACTACATTCTAAAATATTTCAAAGCCAATGACGCGGAGAATCTTCCATGGAATGGATCCGAGCACAGTGAGAAGAATAAGTTCAGGGTGAAGGTTATTGGAAGGGTAGCTAAAGAAGGGACCACCAAGTTTGAAGTCAATCACTGAAGGTTCATAGGATTATATTTTACCAAGTCGCAAGGCACCACCTCCAACGAGTATCTCGCATTCCCCCGATGCTGGGAGTCCAGCTCCGAATTCTAGGTTTATTCTACACTCTCCTCTATCTCCATTAACCCCTGGAGCAACCCTTTTCCCGGATGGACTGTTGGATACAAAGTGGATAGATAAACACCAAGATCTCGTACCGAGCGCATATCTTTCATTCTACAATTTTACATCTGATCCGAATCTAGCAACTCTACATGATAATCATTTAAAGACGGACATCAACAACATCAAAAATATATTGAACAAATCTGGTTACAAAACTCGATTGATAGTTGCATTGTTGAGCGAAACACCTGGAGTGCCATCTTCTGATGTAGAAGAACGTCTTTCCAACATTCGTAAAGCAACTGGTCTTGATTCGAAAACTTCCTTGTTTTTCTTACCTTCTCAAAGCTCTCCTGTTGAAATTGAAGCTTTTGTTGAGACGATTTATTTTACCATATATCCGCTTTGTATTGAATATTACCGTGACTTGAGCAAGCACTCAAGAAGGAAACGCAACCGAGGCGTAGTCCCACCCCCAACAGCACCACCCACATCCGGAACTTCACAAACATTAACCGGACAAGGATGGAACGTGAGATATGACTTTAAGCTTGGAGTTTTTGCCGAATTCAGGCAGGAGATGGATGTAGCTGTTCGTTCATTTGAGAGTGGCTATGAAGCATTGTTGGGTGAAGAGGTCCTTGAAACAATTGCTACTTGGAGTCCTCGCTTCAATGAAGGACGTCTTATCGCCGATGTCTTTGCAATAAGAGTATTGCGGTGCCTATTATGGAATGGACACACATCCACAGCATTCCGTCGATGGCAATTACATCGGGATAGAGTACGTGATTTCGTAGATCGTAGAGGCAAAGGTTCATCAACATATGGTTGGCAAGCATGGGAAGCTCGCTGGGCAACCATCATGGCGGAGATGATTGAGAAAGTCGGACTTGTGGATTTTACACAATCAAAATCGACGATATACCTACCACTTGATAAACTTACTTCGACCGGGACGCAGCCATGGGAGAACCTGCATCATCCAGGGTTTTGGTACCGTGAGGCTTCGAAACATTTGATGGCTCGCCGAGCTCTTGCGTTGGCCATACCGGAGGAAGATAGGTCTCCCCCGGGGTCCTCCCCTGCTTCACAAATTGCGAGTAGGGTTTATACATATGATACATATCTTTGTCCCCAGCCGCACGAGGAAAATCCATTACCAGGACGAAAAGGTGTTGATCATGCAAATCTTATAATTGACGTTCTGAACAAAGCCATTGCCGAATTTCAAACAAGAGGACAACATCGTTTCGTGCAAGAGCTCTTGTTTCAATGTGGAAAAGAACACATGAGGCTGGAAGCATGGGATGATGCATTGCGAATTCTTCGAGCCTTATGGCAGAAAATGACATATAGGAATGAAGGGTGGTGGGTTGTGGTTGAGGAGATTGCATGGACTTTGAGAAGGGCTGCAGCTAAGGTCGGTGATGGAGGTACAGTCGTTGCCGTGGATTGGGAACTTCTACATAATTGTCAGTATACTATGGAAAATGAACATCTATCTTCTGTTAACAAGTATCGCAGGCTTTTCCCGTCGATCAAACTGGCATTATAATATCAAGAAGTCTTTAGATGGTTTGAGCACAGTCAAGGTTAAACCTGCTATTGTACTTCATGTGGAAGAAGTTCAATCCTTCTTGACTGCATCATATGCTTTTGAGAAGTCTGAAGGAAAGGTGGGCGAGCATTCATTATCCCAACTAGCAATCAGGTCTTCTGCTATAGCTGCATCCACCCCTGTAACAATTAACGACATACGTGTAGAGTTCACGGGTGGTATGAAACCTATTCTTCTGCGGCACAAAGCAGGCAATGAAGCGTCCGAGATTCCCAAATCCGGCATTTTATACAAAAAGACTTCATTGGTTGATGAGTCTGCTGTAGAAAACGAGCACGATCCAGTGCCCGCTCGACATACGTTAGCAGGATACGAAGATCTTACTTTTCGTCCAGGTCAGATCAAGGCCTTCGAATTTGTCAATCTTTTGAGAGAAGCCGGCGATGTAAAAGCTTTGAGAGCTACATTTTCCATTACCTCGGATCTCTTTGATTTTGATTATGTCCATTCTTTTGACAGGCCAACATTTCCAGAGATGTGGTATGGCGAGTCTGGAACGAAGAAGAAGCTCGTTCGCACCAGACCGTCATCAATTCACGTACTTCCCAAGCCGCCCAAATTGGAGCTACGTATTCTTGAATTACAAGACCAGTATTATACAAATGAACTCGTCTCTTTACATCTCGAAGTGAAGAATGGAGAGGATACCGATTCTGTCGTAGACTTAGAAGCCCGTCTTCTTGGAGAAAACGTTCCAACCAATATTATATTAAGGCGTCTCGATCTAGCTGATCCTTCAAATGACACCAACCCTGAAGAGGAAGATAATCATGAAATGTCACTGGGAATTATTGCTACTGGCTCCTCCATCACCTTGGAGATGCTCATTTCATCTATAGATATACCAGCAGTTTACGATCTTAGTCTTAAGGCTTCATATAATCTTGTAACGGATCTGGAAACACCTATATCGCAGGCGATGTCGGCACAGCTTTCAATCTTGAATCCTTTCGAGGCTAATTATGATTTCTCTCCGCGGATTCATCCGGACCCCTGGCCGAGCTTCTTCACCCATGAGGAATCATTGGAGATCGGACAAGATGGACAAGATTACGATCGTGAAGCATTTGGGTTGGCACAAAAATGGTGTCTAACGACTCGTTTTGCTTCATTTGCAACAGAAGACATAATTGTCGAGGATGTTGACGTTGAAATCCTTGGTGTACAAGGTGGCATCCAGTGCTCCACGAAGAGATTAACCACAATACCTGATGGAGGCGTGAAAGTTAGTCCGAAAGTCCTCGAAGAAGCTCAATTTGATACTTTCACACAAAAGTACTCACTTGACGATCGAGGTACAGCCACTCTTGATTTATCTCTTGTCATCAAATGGCGTAGAGACAAAGATAGTTCCACTATAAATACATGTATAGTACCTGTCCCACGTCTTCTCGTCTCAAGCAGCGAACCTCGAGTCCTAGCCGCAGTAACTTATTCATCAACCATATCATCCATGATCCATTTCGATGTCACAATCGAGAATCCTTCACATCATTTCCTCTCTTTTGCAATCACAATGGAACCCAGCGAACAATTCGCCTTTTCGGGGGTCAAACAGTCTACGTTGCAATTAGTCCCACTTTCAAGGAGAACTATTAAGTTTAGATTATTACCGACGGTTAGAGGTGATTGGATTGGGCCAATTAGGTGTGTGATTAGGGATAGGTATTTTCAGAAGGTGTTGAAGATTGCTCCGACGGAGGGAATGAAGAGTGAGAAGGAGGGATTACTTATTTGGGTTCCGAGTGATGAGGAGTTTTGATTTGGGTATTTGGTGGGGGTGGTATGTGATAGATAAGAAATTTATCACCTTGGTCTTGCAATGCTTTTGTTATGAGTGAGTTTTCTAGAATTTGACGAGCTATTAAGTGAAATTTCATACATGTATGATTACCTCAGTCATTATCAGAATATACATAACAATCAACCCTCCTACCCCATCCATGCATCCTCCCTCTATTCATCCCCAGATCTCTATCTATCTATTGTTGGATATTGTTTCTTGTTAGTAGATTAATTCACAACGACCCCTCCAATCCAATCCAATGTTCTTGAATGTATTATTTGTCTGTTTGAGATGTGGGAAAGGGGATTTCACCTCCTCACTTCTTTCTTCACAGTCATAAAAGTCACACCCTTTATTAGGTAAGGTTACTTGAAGAAGTTTTGTTGCACTTCTCGTAACAATGCAATGTAGAAGTGGAAAGTTGAGGACTTGTAAGGTAAATCATTGCTAGATGTTCAAACTTATTCTCTGATAAAGTCCTTCCTTACATATGGATGTCACATTGTTACTTGAAAGGTTTTGTTGCATGTCTGATAAATGTTGAAGTTACATACTGGCAATTTTACTCGGAATATACTACGCCTAGTCCATTAAGTAGAGAAAACCATTTTGAAGAATGGAAAATATATATTCTAAGTCTAAGTTAAAATACTCCCACTCGGTACCCATCTAGGAAAGTCCAGTAAATTATCAACTTACAGAGAACATTTCATATCTCAGTTTCATCACGATGAACCATAACTCACAACTTACTTGCCTCGCCACTTTTCCCAGCCCTCTTGGGTGGTCCCCCAACTCTCTTCTTCCATTCTTCGGAAAGGGTTTGTTTCTCAACCAAACTCTTTTTGGTCCACTCCAAATACTCCTCTTGTTCTTTCCTCCACCTCTTCAATTCTTGTCCTACCCATGGAGCCAAAGCATCTGCACATTGCTCTGTTGCCTCCTGTGCTACTAAGTGACCTACTCCCTCTAATACGACTTCCTTGACTTTTCCTTCTTTGGCACCTCCGCTGCCTCCGTGTTCGGTACCTGTTAAAGCGAGTTTTTCAACACGGGAAGGAGGATCACAGACGGCGCTAATGGCGCCGTAGATATAGAGGACAGGAGGGCGGAGTTGTGGTAGCCGCATGAGAGTGTTGATTGGTTCTGGGCGGTAGAAAGGGAATTGTACTGGACTCTTCTCGTGTAAATCTGGGATGAGATCTGGACGGATAATAGTTTTACCATCTGAAGAAAAGGCTTCCCAACTTGGTCGCATGAAAGAAAAACATTCTTGATGCTTGGTTGTAGTTAGTGTTGTACTTCCTGCTGGTTCATCGGGGTAGACAGCAGTAGGAGTTTCGCGAATGGCATGTTGACACCAGCGATCTAGAACACGAGGATCCCATTTAGCGTATGCTTTGGATTTTCTGAAGGAAGATTCAGCCGCGGCGCGTGAGGGCCAGAGATCTCGACGAAAGGTGGATAGCTGGCTAGGATCAGGATTACCGGCTGGACTGGAAGCATATTGGTGAATTACGGGGTCGAGCAATACGAGGGTAGTTAGGAGGCGTGGGTGCATGAGGGAGAGGTTGGTGAGCATGTTTGCCCCGAAAGAGTGACCAATTCCAATTATGGGGAGGGGCATTTGAGAACGGTAGGTGTTGACCATGTGGAGGAGATCTCGAGCGTGGTCAATCCAGGATGCTAGATGAATGATGATGTTAGATGATTTTAAGAACGGAGCTCTTATAGGAAGGTGACGGAATGAGGAGGATTTTAAAATATTGCAGTTTATGATCTTTATGGGGATGACTTCTTGGACCCTCAACATAGACTCTAGGAGGGAACCACCAGGACTCTGGGTAAGATTTTATTTAACCACACTTGTGAACATTAAAAGATTGGAGCTCCTGTCACAAAGCTGTAATCGCAGGAAAGGATGAGGATTAATAAATCGACGAAAAAAGTGTCTCACATACGATCGTTTCCCAATAATTGCTCATTCAGGACACTGCTAGCGCCTTCCTGAGCTAAATCAGCTATCCAGATACTTCGTATCCTGAAGCCATTGGACTTTGAGCGTGCGTGAATATCTTCCCACAATGGCTCATATAATTCCTATGCAAACTTAGTGTTTCAAACCTTCAAATGGAAGCGAAAGCTTACCTTTGGGTATCCATTTGCATGAGCGCCAATGATAGTCACATCTCCTGGTTGCGGATGAGGATTATCCTTAGGTATGTATTGTTTAATTGCCAGATGCAATACATCTTCTTGGGTATTTGAAGTGGCACGAGGGTATTCTCGAATGTGTTGACATTCGAGGGTGTGTTCCTTTATCTCGAATATTGCGGAGTGCATGATGGGATGAATGCGGAGAAGGGGTCCTTTAGTGTGATGGAGGTGTATTTATGGGATGGGCGGAAACTTCAAAGGGACGACGTGAAAATAAAAGAACAAAATACACTTCGACCCTCAACTCAGCGACCAGAGTACAAAAAGGTTTGAGGATATTATTGAAGGGGGATGAAAGGTATCCCCAGTGCTTGATTATCTATCCAGCTGTACGCTGCTTATGTGCCTCGCTCTCCACAAGCCTCGGTCCGGGAAAGCTAGATTAGCGGTAAAGGGGAGCGGGAAGTGATAATTAGCATGATTAGTATCATTTTCATTATTTTCCCATTTTGTTCGATACATTTCAAATAAATACAAACCTTTCCTATTCGGCAAGGCTGAGGTTTCAAAGAATCAAGGTCACCGGGTTTACATATCTGAAGCTGTGTTTATGTTTTTGAATTAAGTGACGTGAAGTGAAGTGAAGTAAATTAAAGAAAAGTAAAGTTCAAGCTCACACGTGATCAGGCGTCAAGAGCAATCAATTGACCCCTGTCGTTTTAGCGTGTTTTCCCAAAGTTTGACCCTTGACGTGATTTTTGGAAACGCGCATCAAAGTCCCGCGTTTGTCAATTTTGAAGATCGAATAGAAAGAAAATCAAACATTACAACAACAACATAGCATCTTGCAATACCTATCCAAGTACACAACAAACTTCACTCATTATTTATTAGCAAGACACTTTTCAATCGCTGCACTTTGCTACCTGTCATAAATCTGGCTGTTCATGTAGATTGGCATTTCAAGATGACTGAAGTCGAAAGTGGCGCTGCTCCCCTTCCCATATTTGATAGTTGCAACATCACTATCATTGTGAGCAAAGAGCTTCCGCTGACGCAAGCGGAACAGGTTTGTCGTGTTCCTACAACCTGCAATGTCTTGTCCGCGTACTGACTTAAACTTACAGTTAAGAGACATTCTTGAGGATAATGGCGCTTCAGCAGAATTTAAAAACCGAGACGATGGCATAAAGTTAGAGGATTTCACTCATATAGTCTCTACCACAACCGACTTTGCATCTTACAATCAGGCAAGCCTCTTGTTAGTACCAGTTGTTACGCCCGGTTGGGTAACACAATCTCTCAGCAGACGCAGACAAGCTCCTATACGCCCCTACACACCCGACGAACGACTTATCTTCTCCAATGTCAACCTTACATGCGCAGATATCCCACAAGGTGATAAAGTTGCGATAATCGGTGCGACATGCTCTATGGGTGGAATGGAGAGCAATAGCTTGACTAAATTGGTAACTCACATTTGTGCCCTTAGTATGGATCATCCCAAATGTCAGACGGCCAAGGAGAAAAATATGAAGTGCAAGATTGTGCTTCCACAGTGGTGAGTGTTTCCACTTTGGCACATTTTCTCAATTAATCAAAAATAGGTTCGATGACTGCTTGAAGTTAGGAAGACGCATTGACGAACGGCCATATCTGCTCCCGAATCCTGAAATCTTTCGCATGAATCCCGAAGATAATCTGCCAATACCTTCCTCTGCAGGACTTACAGGTGCTACTGCGGCGCACCCTGATATGCTCGAGACCCCAACGGCTTCTCCTATACAACGTGATCTTGATGTGTTCAAAGGGAAAAAAGTCATGTTGTCTAAAGACCTGGACCTTGGAAGCCGACTTACCGGATTGCTTTCACGTCTTATCGAACATGGAAAAGGCACAATGACAACCTCAGTACGTCAAGCTGATATCTTTGTCTGTAATTACCGAGAGGGTAGGAATTATGTCATAGCCTCCCGATCAGCTTCAACCCATGTGGGTAATCTCTCTTGGCTTTACTACTTGATTGCTCACAACACATGGACAAATCCGACAAGGAGGCTTCTTCATTATCCTATGCCGAAAGGAGGGCTACCGGGCTTCGAAAGGTACAAGATAACTCTCTCCAATTATGGTGGAGAGGCACGTATCTACCTTGAGAACCTGGTAAATGCTGCAGGTGGGGAGTTCACAAAAAGCATGAAGCAGGATAACACACATCTTATCACGGCTCGAAAGGCGAGTGAGAAGTGCAATGCTGCCGCCGAATGGAATATTGATATGGTCAATCATCTTTGGCTCGAAGAAAGTTATGCCAAGTGCGAGGTTCAAAAATTGACTGATCCTCGTTATATCCACTTTCCTCCAAGAACAAATCTTGGTGAGGTTATTGGCCAAACCCAGTTTGACCTAAAGGCTTTGGAGAAGAAATACTATCCCAAGGATCCAACACCTGGCCCAAGTAGTCCGAAGCCCGCGAAAATGAAGAATCTGACAATTCAAGACCGAGATGAAGATCACGATATGGACGGTGAAACTGAAGATGAGGAAGCAGGAGTAATTGCGGCTCCTCCGAAACCCAAAGCCAAAAGCAAAAGAACTTCTACAAATTCTACAAATGTTCTTTCAACACCGGCTGGCAAGAAGCGCACATCTTTAGGCAGAGAAAATGACACCCCTTCATCGACTAGCAGCCGAAGTGCTAAAGACAAAGCAATTCATGCCCTTCATCATCTTGCTCCTGATATTGCCCAGTACGAATTGGAAAAGAAAAGAAAAGGGCACGTCTTCGGTGGTGATCGAGCGGCCAATAGGATTGAGAAGGAGCGAGAGTTACAACGCAACTCGAGTCCAGTTGTAAAACGCCAACAGGATGAAGAGGAGAGTGGTAGTGAGAGTGAGCAGACTGATGTTCGTCCACAAAAAAAGGCAAAGACTACGATAAAACCAGAGGTCCAAGTTCGTATGCTTATTACTGGTTACAAGGTTTGGGCCACGGAGGCATCTAAGGAGGAAACAGATACTGTAAGTTGATTTATCTAGTCGGTCGCCGTCATTCTAACAATCAACAGAAAAAGCTACGTAATCTTGGTATTGCCGTGTGGAATAATTATGGCAAAGTCGACATTATGGCTGCTCCTAAAATGGTTCGAACTAGGAAATTCCTCGTTGGTCTTGCACATGGACCTACCGTTGTATCAGATAAATACATCGAGGCTTGTATCAAGGCAGGGAAGATGTTAGATGTTGAAGACTTTCTATTAGAGGATACAGAAAACGAGAGGAAGCACAAAATCAAGCTGAAGGATGCTTTGAGTCGAGCTAAAGTCAATAAAGGTCGACTCCTAAATAAAGTTCCAATATACTCTACTACGGACATTGACAATGGGGTCGAAACTTACAAGGATATTGCAGAAGTCAACGGAGCTACTTTTGGCGTGTATAAAGGACGTCCAACTATTAAACCCACCAGACCAGAAGATGATGATGGACCTCCTGAACCCGTCTATTTAATCAGCAGTGACAAAAGATCCGAGCAAGCTCTCTACTCGAAATTCGAAGAAATGGCCAAGGCGGGAAACATGGAGCCAAGAATTGTCAAGGTCGAATGGTTGTTAGATGTTGCCATGTCTCAACAAATTAAGTGGGATAAAAAATATTTGCTAAAGCGGTAGTATCTGAGGTCAAAAGACTTTATTTGATCAATGTTATTGCTGGCGATTTCTTGCTGGCGCTTAAGGAATAGATGCGACGTACTCATATACCTTTTTGGTTTTTGGTCGGACGGAATACCATACAAAAGAAACAATGTTCTTTGCAGACAGGCTGGATCTTGGGGGCTTGATATTGATATGTAATGTAGAAAGGATTGTACTTTAGCTTATGAGATACGTATATCATGAATTTTTGTGTGCTTGTGAAGCAAAATGTCGGCTCTTGTCATAATATAGATCTCGGTTGATATAGCAATCTTTTTTTAAGAGCTATTTGTGAATCAGATGTTAATCTGTTCGGGATATCATAATTCCTGTCTTCCTGCTTATGTGGTAATCTAAATGGAGTGCTCAGTTTTCAGTGGCACATTCGTCCTATCGAATGGCCAGATTATGCATTATAGCTCAAGTATCTGTATGGTATCTTAAAACTCCACGTCACCTAGCTCTTCACTCCTTTCCCTCCATTGGGCCAGGCACATCACCCAACCCTTCCAAAAAAGCATCGGCCTGCTTCTTCGCCCTCTTCTCCCCCAACACCCTCCTCCTCTCTTCAACCTCTTTCCTCCTCTTCTCCTTCGCCTCCTCCCTTTCCTTCCTTCCCCGTTCGGTCTCCCTCCTCATCCTCTCCAAATTTTCCATTTCCTCCCTCCGCAACGTCTCATCCTTCGAAAAACTATAGAATCCCTGTCCCTTACTCCTAACCTCCTTATCAGCCTCATAATGTTTTTGTTCTGGCGGCGTGGCACTCCTATCTCTTTTTCTCGCCAGCTCTTCCATCTTATTTTCCGTTTCAGCATCTAATGCGCTGGTAAAAGCATCCGATTGGATTGTATCGCCGTAGATGAGTTGGGTTGGCATTGATGGGCGAGCGGACATACGTTCTAGTTCCTCCGCGCCGAGGAGTTGTTTATTCCGACGACGTTCTAGACGGCGTGCTTCGGATTTCGTCACTTGGCGTACGCGTCCGTATTCATCTTCGTATTCGACGAGTTCGGTGTCCGAGTCTGCGCCGCCGGCGCCAAATGAATCGTCGCTATAGTTCCCTTCGTCATTTTTTTCTCCTTCTTCAACCCATTTTCGATCAAAGTCTACAAGTCCTTCTTCTTCATTCCCGTTTTCGTCGAATTTATCATGATCACCGCGTTTTAAACGGGAATAGATTTTTGCTTTTTCAGCAAGTCGTTTTTTACTTCGATGAAGTGTATTATCATCTATTCCTTCGCCTGTTTTATGTATTTGTGTATATCCATTTTCGTCACCTTCTAGATCTTTCGCAGCACGTTTTTTAGCTCCTTTGTTATGGGTTTTGAAGATATCTTCTTTGGTTTTTGAGGGTCGAGGACGTCCACGAGTGGTGGTTGACGAGGATGTGTTGGAGGTGAGGAGTGAGGAGAGGGTCGAGCTAAATGCTAGGTTTGTGGATGAGGATAATTCTTTTGCTGATGAGTCGTGGAGTTTTGGTTTTTTGAAATTGTAGAGATTATTCGGGTCGTGTGACATTTTGTTATCTTTATTATTGTTGTGGTAGAAGAAGAGCTGGGAGATGCGATCGATCATCGATGTGATATAAATCTTATGTGCTCGTAAGGCTGAGGGAATGGAATCAATCAGGGTAGCTCAAAAGTCTAGCCTCGTCTTTCCGGGATTGGCCAATGACAACTAGTAAGGTTAGAGTGGATAGAGCAAGGTGGGGGGGGCATCAACATGTGCGAGATCGGATTACTCCGTACCTGTTGTGCATAGAAACAACCCCACCGACATTATATAATTAATCATTTAATTCATGATCATCTTGATTCCTACGTACAAGCAAGACAATTACTCAGACAGGATACTTATAATCAATCTATTTTCAATCTCAATCCACAATTCAAGTCAACATGGTAGCCAAGGAAATTTACGTCGCCGTCATTGGTATGAAGCTCTAACTTCTAAGATTTTGATGGGAGCTCCAATACTAATACATTATTAGGTGCTGGTGGTGTAGGAAAATGCTTTTTATCTCAACTTGAAGCCCTTTCTCAACGATACACTTCATCCAAGATATCCCTAATCTTCGTATCAAGGAGCAAGAAAGTTCTCTACAGCCCAAAATATACTCCTCTCTCATATTCCAACCTCTCAACCACACTCGCAGACTCCACACAAGAACCCCTCTCTATACCAAAGATTATCGAATACCTAGCAGCTGCACCTGCAAAGGTCGTACTTGTCGATAACACAAGTTCGCAAGATGTAGCAGATGCATACCCACAAGTTTTGTCAAAGGGAATCTCGATAGTCACTCCTAACAAGAAAGCATTCTCTGGATCATATAAGTTATGGCAGGATATCTTCTCCGCAGCTTCATCATCCGGGGCTAAGGTTTATCATGAAAGCTCAGTTGGTGCTGGATTACCCGTTATTTCTACTTTGAAGGAATTGGTCGACACCGGTGACTATGTCACCAAAATCGAGGGTGTCTTCAGCGGTACAATGTCATTCTTGTTCAATTCGTTTGCTCCCACCGAAGGTTCAGGAGGAAAATGGTCTGCGGAGGTCGCAAAGGCAAAAGAATTGGGCTATACTGAACCGGATCCAAGAGATGATTTGAACGGTCTGGATGTTGCCAGAAAATTGACAATTCTGGCAAGATTGGCAGGTCTTGAGGTTGAATCTCCTACTTCATTCCCAGTTCAAAGTTTAATCCCCAAAGAATTGGAGAGCGTTTCAAGTGGAGAGGAATTTCTTCAGAAGTTGCCCGAGTTTGATTCTCAGATGGAAGAAACAAAGATTGCTGCCGAGAAGGAGGGTAAGGTTGTGCGATTCGTTGGAAGTATTGATGTGGCAAAGAAGGAGGTGAAGGTGGGTTTGGAGAAATTCGACAGATCACACCCAATTGCTGCACTTAAAGGAAGCGATAATATCATCAGCTTCTACACAAAACGATATGGATCCAATCCCTTGATCATTCAGGGAGCTGGTGCTGGAGGAGACGTGACGGCAATGGGTGTCACGGGTGATCTGATCAAGGTCCTCGAAAGACTTTCTTGAATAATTGCTATAATACCATAAAAGTTGTGTGCTGCTTCAATCGTCTATAATCGCGCCGCTGTCCTTTCGTGGCTGACCCGCTTTTTCCATTATCTTCTTCACTCCTTCGGCTGTTTCCTCCATCATCTCTGCCACATTGACATGACCATTCGCTGAAGGCATTGTCAAAATCCTCGGCCGTCCTTGCCCATTCGGTCGTTCATTCAAGCTTGGCGCACGCGGTCGTGGTCTATTCCTTGCTCGTCCACCAACATAGGGTATTTCGTAAGTTACCACGCGGAATATGTAGAAAACCACGTCGTACACAAGGAGTAAGAGCCAAGGGCCTATGCATATCATGCCCAGTAGAAACTATGATAACAGGTCAACTTCGGTGCCCCAGGATCGGACATGTACATACAAACGTATTCATAGCCCAAACTTCAACAAACGCCAGACTTTCAGGAAGAATGGAAAACCACGACATGTTTATGAGCAGAATGCCAACAAACTACTAGGTGGAATCGAAAAGTCCTTTGATGATGTCGAAGGGTGATTGGCCTAGAATGTTGAGCAACTGTCTGTGGTTCCCTCCTTCTTAAATTGCAGGAAATGCTTGTTGTTGGCAGAGATGTAGTCGCGAACTATGGGCCTCTTGAATCATGTTGACATTGGTAAATGTTGAACAGAGTGCGGAGATATGATCTTTATCATATTTACGTATGGGAAATTTGACATGAATGGGCAGAAGATGATAGTAGGAAATGAGAAATGATGAATGGCCCAAAAACATAAGTCTACACCCCCACATATCGGACACCCCCACATTTCGGACACTTCAAAAAATGAATTTATATACATTTCAAACTTCAATTATTCAACGACCCTTGAACTTCAATACAATCGCCTATAGAGTCACTATCTATAGTAGTAGAAGATTCATTTCCATCAATTTCATAATCTCCAGCTTCAATTTGAGCCTCTTTTATAGCTTTAATCCCTACAAACTTCGAATTTGGAGACGTTCGAACTTTACGTCTTTTTCTGGGAGCTAGTTGATCCAATCGATATTCTAACTTTCTGATTCTATTCTCTATCTCTAAAAGTTTATAATCCTTGATATCGAATCCCTTTATAATCTTGCAAAATAAGAATTGTTGTATTGCTAAATTCAGGGTTTTATTCTGAATTATTGTATCTTTATATTTTTGAATATCAGATGCTTTATAAGGAGTTTCCCATAAAACAAAAGGTGATTCTATATCAAATTGAATCAGGGGATTATTATCAACCTTAGAATTGGATAATAGAACTTCGTTATTATTGTTTTCGAGTAAAAGTCAACTTATAAGAGGTTTGGTCATATTCTTAGGCCAAAGACTGTTAGCTTTCCATCCAGCTGTGATATTTTGAAGTGTTAAACCTTCTATTCTAGCTTTCTGATAGCAGGAAAGAAAGTTTCGCTTTCCAATTGGTGTAGAATCTGATAATAGATCTAATTGATTGAGTTTTTTTTGATATGCGTTTTTCAAGGACGAGAATACTGATAAATCGAGTGGTTGTAGTACATGTGATGTATGTGGCGGTAGAAATAAGAGATATATCTTATTAATGAAGTATTCTAACATGAATTCTGTAGTTTCATAACTTCCGTGTCCGTCCAAAATAAGGAGTCTCCATTCTTCAGGATTGGAGGGGGCACTTTGAGAGATAAACACCTTTTTTAACCACTCTAAAGCTGTAGCATTCGTAGTCCATCCATTTTCTGTAGCAGTGAACTGCCAGTCATTATGTAGAGTGAGATCTGTAGGAAACCATTGTTGTTGTACTGATTTTCCTTTATATATAACAAATGGATTAAGTGCTTTTCCAATAGCTGAAATGCATTCGATAAAAGACGTCCAAACTTTCGAGCCAGATTGCTTTTTCTGAATAAATCTTCGACTAGTACTCCCTAATACTAGTCCATTAAGTCCCTGACCCTCCATAATCCCTGTTTCATCTATATTCCATCTGTTTTCTGGCTTAATAGCCTTGATTTCAGGAATTAAGAGATATTGGAACCACTTCTTGATAATATCAGATGTAGCACCAGAGACTCGTGCAGAATCGACACGATATGACCTCTTAGTTCCAATAAAAGGATTCCGTTTGAAAAAGCTCTTTATCCATCTTTTTCCAATTAGTGAATCCTCTCCTCGTATAATGAGAAGGTGATTCGCTATATCTTTTATTTGCTGATGTGTTATACTAGTATCAAGAGATTCCTGTACTAATATCCAGTTTGCTAATAGTTCCTCTTGAATCGGAGCTATCTTTTGCTAGCTTTAGGCACTTTCTTGATGCGATATACCATCATGTATACGATTGTGAAGTGTACTACGTGGTACACCATAATCCAAGCTAGCCTTCCTGATACTAGCTCTATTTACTATCGCTTTGAGCGCTCCGTGAAGATCGTCTTCGGTATAATCATTTTTCATTATATGAATATAATAATTTCAAAATTTTGAATCAATTGATCGAAGGATTGTAGAGTTATTGAAGTTCTAAATATAATAATTACTCAAAGCGGGGTGATTTTTGATGTGTCCGAAATGTGGGGGTGTCCGATATGTGGGGGTGTAGACTTAATGCTTATGGCACAAACACATACCTGAAAAACAAGTATATCAGCCTCCAGCCAAGGGCTGAGTTCAACTAACTGTGTTTATAACGAATGCTGATTTCATTCCAAATGTAGATGAATGCGAATGACAATTTAAAGAGGGTCTTGTAATATATTGAGATCGCTCTTGATATCATATCATGGGGATGGATATGGGGGATGAATTGTTATCGCAATCAAACTGCGCAGCTCAGGATGACGATTATCAATTATTGCTCCATTTTAGTGCTTTACAAGGGTTGGACCCAAAGCTAAATCCTTAAAGCCACGGCCCATTATCACTAAAAAGGTACTAAAATAGAAATAAGCCACTCACTAAAAATTTAAAAGTTCAGCCTCGAGCTTTCCATCTCATCATGCTCAAGCCTCGTTTGCATCACATCAGAATCCTACCATCCTTTCAAACCATCATTGTTCCACTACGAGTATTTCAAGGAGAATACCGTTGACTACCGAGAAGCTTTGGAAGTTCTTCAATCAAGATGGCAGGCCCACCAAATAAAAAGCAAAAGAGGGAGGACTACAGGACTGCGAGAGAGAATGGTGAGGAGAGTAAAGAGTTGCCAAAGAAGAAATTTTACAGGCAGAGAGCGCATGCCAATCCTTTCTCAGATCATCGTCTGGCATAGTACGTACGCTTCCAATTGTCCATCTGATGGACATTCATTGACTGGTATTAGTCCTGCTTCCCCAGCCCAGATGGATTGGGCTTCACATTACCCCGCCTACGCAGAGTCGCCAATAGCTTCCGAAGGAATTAAAGAAACCTCGGAAGGTTTGGAATCTAGCAATTTGAAGAAGATGAAGCAAGATGTTGAGGTTGCAGATATTGGTTGTGGGTTTGGTGGTTTGACAGTAGCTTTGGCTCCTAAATTGCCAAATTCTTTAATTCTGGGTACGAGTCCTTTTTGGCACATAGTAAGTTCGCGCAATTCTAACTTTCTTCGACAGGAATGGAAATTCGAGCACAAGTTACGGAATATGTACAAGAACGAATCAAAGCTCTGAGGGTTCAAGAAAAAGAAACTGGCCTATTTCAAAATGCTTCATGCATACGAGCCAATACCATGAAGTTTATGCCAAATTTCTTCAAGAAGCACCAACTCGCGAAGATCTTTCTTTGCTTTCCAGATCCTCATTTCAAGGCTCGAAAGCACAAGGCCAGAATTGTCTCAACCACATTAGCTGCCGAGTATGCCTACGTAGTTCGACCAGGGGGAATCATATACACTATCACGGATGTTGAAGATCTCCATAATTGGATGGTTACACATTTCAATGCGCATCCCACCTTTGAGCGAGTTTCGGAAGAGGAACAAGAAGCAGATGAATGTGTCAATATAATGAGAACGGAGACTGAGGAGGGAAAGAAAGTAACCAGGAATAATGGACCAAAATTCGTTGCTTTATTCAAGCGTTTGGAGGATCCTCCTTGGTAAAAGAGCCTGGGTAAAAGAGCCTTGGTATATATAGGAGGGGTGTGGATGATGCTGTACGGCACCAGTTATATAAAAATGATGTCATTTATGATACTTCACACTCTTGACAAGAATTGCGATGGGTTGAAGGAAGGTCAATCTCGAGAAATCAAATGAATAAAACAACTAATTTGAAAATCATATACTTCTATCCTCATTCTCATTCGCAAGCTAGGAAACACTGTGAGGAAGATCAGTATGCTTGCTATGCTTCTCAGCATCGACCATGACTCGTCCCGTCCATCACTACCTAGGTAGGTACTGTAGGTACTGTAGCTACAACAGGTATTGCATATTGCACGTAAAAGTGTAAAGTGGAAAGATTACCCGAAGTCCCTGAAAGCCGAAAGCTACAACCAAGCCATTGGTGACCTCTGACAATCTGGCACAGCTCCTCCAAAAAGTTTCCACCCAAAAATGCTGTTCATAAATACATTTGCCCTTCATAGATTATGGCCTTGAGTCGTCGAGATGTGATCCTAGCTGGTATCGCCGTATTTTTCGCATGGGGATTCGCTACCAATTGGATTCCGACCTTACGCTGGGTTGGATATGCATTTGTCGCAGGACTTATCGTACCCGTCGTGGCGCTCATAGCTTTGCTACTTCTCACATCTAGAGGTTCCCAATATGCGGAAGAACGTATTGTCCGTCGACCAAAAGGACCTGCATTTCTGGCAGCGACGAGATGGAAGAAGGAGATAGCTGCGTTACGCACACGACAAATTCACATCCGAAAGCCGTTGGTTCCCGACTCGTTCACAGTATCATGCGCCCTCGACGATTTGTTAGACCTGATACTTCGCGATTTTGTGGCATCGTGGTATGGAAGTATTAGTAGGAATCCGACATTTACCAATGCGGTCGACAAGACGATAAGGCTGGCTCTTGTCAATCTGCGTGAGCGATTCCTAGCTATAGATTTGGTGGAGGTTGTCACCACTCGTTTTGTTCCTATTTTGACAGGACATTTCAAGGAGTTTTATAATGCAGAGGTTGCTATCAGAGGCAAGAATTTAAATCGGAGTGTTACGGAATCTGATGAGCTGGACCTTGCGATTGCCGCAAAATACAATGATGGAAAGCTACACTCTGCTGCATCTCTGGCCTATTCAGATCTGAAGCTGGTGCAACAGGAATATCTACGAAATTTAACACAAAAGCTACTGCCGGAAATTTTACCGGATAGTGCTATTGGGAGTCGTGCAGTGGGTGTTTTGGTCAGGGAATTGTTGGCTTGTGCAGTCCTTTTTCCCATTATGCAGATGCTTTCTGATCCAGATATGTGGAATCAGATAATGGAAGCATATGTATGTACTCCGGATTACTCGATTTCACGGTTGCGCTAACATGGTATAGGGTCGTTCTATGCTTCAGGATAGGTCGACGGTACGAAAACTGCGAGCTGCTCTAGATGAGCATGCATCGCCTGCTCCTAAATCAAAGCGTGCAGCACAATTTCCAAGACTTTCTCCCGGGGATCACGAAAGGAGGTTTGAAAAGTTTATTCGTGCTATTCGGAAGACCAGCAATCTATCAGATGCCAGAAGATTTCGAAGTGAGGTGTCTAGTCAGTTTAAGAGAGATGCTCTAAAGGAAGGACAAGATCCAGTATACTTGCGACGACTTGATATTGGAAAGAGGATTTTGGATGAAAGAGTTAATCAATTGGCTGCCACAGGTGGTCGTGGAGCTCAAGTGTCGCAACCAGGTCGCAGTGGCGTTCAAGCTTCGAAGCTCGAAAATGCTTCACTCGTGGATCTCCTACACGATCCCTCCGGTCTTTCATACTTCATGGAATACATGGATAGACAGAATTGTATGTCTCTCGTACAGTTTTGGATTGTAGTCGATGGATTTCGAAATCCTCTTGAAGATGATGGTGCAGAAGACGATGAAGTCCCTACTACTATTGCTCCTTGGACCGACGCTGATAGAACGGATCTCGCCCAAATAAATGATGCGTATCTTTCCAAACCAGAACTCAAAGTTCCGGAGACGTCGAGGCAAATTGTCCAGGAATTTCTCAAAGCTGGAAACAAGGCAACCTCAAAGCAATACTTCATGGCTAGAAGAGCTATCTTACGTGCTCAAACTTCTGCACTTGAAGTAATGCAAGATAAATTTTACCCGCATTTCAAAAGATCAGATCTTTTCTACAAGTGTCTCACATCTCAGGAGGCCTCGAAGGCTCGGCAGCCTTCCCCTGCACCGTCGCTTAATATGGAAAATACAATGCGAAAACCTGCGATAGTTTCTAGGGCAAACAGTACCATAACAGTCAACACACGATCCCCTTCTTTCTCGAGAGTTCCATCAAAGCTGGGTCCCAAGAGAGCGGATTTGCGGAGGACTGCCATGTCTTTTACCGATCTGACCACTCATCAACCGGACCAAATGTCAAATTCTCGGGGATCTCTAGATGAAGAGGCTCCTCTATTTGACGAAGAAGATTTGGACAGCGATGCAATGGCAAACTCAATCATGAGCCTTGATCAGGAGCCTGAAGTGATTGTACCAGATAACAACGTTGTGCAAGCTATGGAGGCAGCCTTGAATACGATTATGGAAGATAACCCGGACATTGATGATCTTCGAAGTTCACTTTTCGGTCCCAATGACATTTTGGATTCGTCAGTTCCAAGTCTTAACTCTACATCAAACGACATCTCAAATAGGAGCTCAAGCGATCACAAGCGCGCGGATCTATTTGGATTTGAGAGTGGAAAAGGGGTAGACAGACATGAACGAACGGAAAAGCCAAGTATAGCATCTCTCGGTCTTGTAAATACTTCATCTAGAATTGGTGTTTTCACGGATAACGATTTATTTGGGGATGAAGAGAAATTTCTTTCTGACGAACATGACGATCCCGAGAAAGATGAGGATGAAGATACTCAAGATGAAGTTCATGAAGCAGCTCCTGGAGATTTGGGTCTAGCAGAGGCTATCACGATTCTCACCACTGATATTGATCGACTTATAGCTCAAGATGCTGTTGTTGATTCATTAACAAGGAAAGCGGAACTCACCAACAATACAGCCGAGCTTAGAATTCTCCGGAAGTCTAAAGCTAGTCTAGAACGAGAGATACGTCGCAAGGAACTTCAGAGGCAGCAATATGTCATTCAAGAGAGTGATAATAGTCTATATGGACGTTCAACAATCAAAATCAAGTCAATCATGGTTGGCAAAGAGGATGATGGCCGAGAGTATGCCGTTTATGTTATTGAAGTGCAGAGAAAAGCTGGAGAACAAATGCCAGCCGCTACTTGGACAATTACTCGTCGCTACAGTGAATTTCATGAACTTCATCAACGATTAAGAATCAAGTATCCATCGGTAGGGCATCTTGATTTTCCTCGTAGACGAATGGTTATGAAGTTGCAGGGTGATTTTCTTCAAAAGCGACGTGTGGCATTAGAGAAATATCTTCGAGAGATCCTTCTGCTGCCAGATGTGTGTCGAAGTCGAGAATTGCGTGCATTTCTTTCACAAAGTGCTCTCGCTCCAGATTTAGAAGACACGGATGCTACCGACAATAAGAAAGACATCATAACAAGGTTTTACAACTCAGTAACTGATGGGATGGAGGATATCCTTGGAAACATTCCAGTCCTAGATCAACTTTCGGTCGCAGGACAAAACCTTTTATCAGCAGCTACTAATCAACTCATTACCATGCCCGGGACAATTAGCGAAGATCCTCTAACAGCGGCCGAAGCGGAGGCAGAACTCAATGCGTTTGAAGACCGGGAACTCGAACCCTTCGTGAAACCTATTTGCGATATCTTTCTTGAAGTCTTCGAACTCAATCGTGGAAATAACTGGTTACGTGGTCGTGCAGTCGTAGTCGTTCTTCACCAACTCCTGGGTGGAACAATCGAAAGAAAAGTCCGTGAAAATGTTAAGGGCCTTGTACAGGATGATATGTTGGTGAAGTATATATCGATATTAAAGGAATCAATGTGGCCTGGAGGACAGAGAAAAGTGGATGGCAAAGTTAGGACAACGGGAGAGAAGAGTAAGAGTAGAAAAGAAGCGAGTTTGATGCTAGCTACATTAATACCAGAATTGGCGGGAAGCGTGGTGGGGAGAGTTAATGCTCAGGCGGCTAGTAGAAGGATCTTCGCTACGTTTAATAATCCGAGATTGAAGTGAGTTCTTTTTTTCTTCTTGTTTTGCCTGGTAGAGGGAATGGCGATGGTTGGCGGCAGGTGGGCCACGGTCAAGGAAGGGAAGAGGTGACAGTGATGAAACAAAACTAATCGAAGTACAGTGCACATTTAGCTTTCACGCTATTAGATGAAATCATCGATGTTTTATTTGGGGATTTGAGTGCATAAATAGCTTTAGCGGGGGCGTTGGGATGGTTGACTGGTTGGTTTTATTGAGGGCATATTTGATATGGAGTTTGGAGACTGAAATTGAACATGAGGATGATGGTGATCTGATGGGTGGATGAATGAATGAATGAAGTGGTAGATATGGGTGTGGATGTGTTTGGAGAATAGGGGAAGAGAGATGTGGTGTGCGTCTGCGTATGCATATGGTGTAGGCATATATATATGGATATTGGATATTGGATGATGTTAGAAGTGTGTGATCTCCGTCCAGTACCTTATCCATATCCATCATATCCATTCCGATTCATACTCCAAATGAAGGAAAGTATCCCACCATACACCATTCTCCTCGAAACAATCCTCAGATTTCTAGTCTATAAATCCCACAGCTAAGAACCACATCTCTCTCCCTCTATAACACAGTAAAATACCCCACCATCTACACCTCCACCTCCACCTCCACCATACTCCTTTCCTTTTTTTCATATTTTTCTCTCATATATCGTATATCATATATCATATATACAACACTAGCCAATAATCAAGACAACAACAAGACAAGAGAAGAAGAAAAAAACATAGATATTAATTTTTTAA
Organism: Sclerotinia subarctica; assembly: GCA_025389085.1. Classification (NCBI taxonomy): domain Eukaryota; kingdom Fungi; phylum Ascomycota; class Leotiomycetes; order Helotiales; family Sclerotiniaceae; genus Sclerotinia; species Sclerotinia subarctica. The sequence goes on from QRFI01000016.1 coordinate 134,739, forward strand.
TTTTTTTTTCTTCTTTTTTTTTCAATATAAAAGTAGAAATTTATATACTCGACTCTATACTCGACTCTATACTCTATACTCTACACAATGATTAATATTCTTTATATAGGCATTTTTTATTTTTTTTGAAAGAGAATTAAGAAATAAAATGTATTTTAAATTAATAATACTTTGAGAATATAATATTGAAAATGAGAAGAAGAGATTGGGGATTAGAGGTTGGAGGTTGGAGATTGGAGGAAGGTGTTGTATTCAGATTTATATTATCATATAAATGTGTCAATCTTCATCTTGATATTTTGCATTTGTCCATCCCGCGGTTATATGTTTCTATAACTCACCTAAATTTAACAAGGACGGGCATCGGCTCACAAGCATATCATGACATGTTCGTTTGACCTCAATTGAATTCAATAAGTCTTAATCAATAGACTCCTATATTTGATTCAATTCTTCAATATCATTTCAATCAATTATCTAATATTGATTTCAAATTGCTATCAAAAGCTGTTCATCCAAAAAATGTCATCCTGGGCCCTTCCTTTATCCCCCTTTACTCTTCCTCTTCCCCCTCTCGTAAAACCTATCTTATCTTAAATCTTCATATTCATCCATCCATTCATCCATTTCTCTCCTCATAAAATTTCAACGACTACCCTTCATTCATACAAACACCTCCCTCCTTTTGAAACATTCCATTCCAAAAAAGGAGGATAAAATAAAGTGGCCACAACATATAATGTCTAACATAACCCAAGACCAACGCCAATCCCCTAGACCCGATTCCATTGCTCCATAAAAAGACCAAAAAGTAAAGTAGGCTTGCTATGCACTTCCCATTCTAAAACGCCATGATCTTAATCAGGTCCAATATACAACAAATCTCCCTTCCCATTTGAAACTCCTAGATACCCAAAAATCCCCAAGTACGCCCATTATTTCAAGATGATTCAAAGTGAAGAATCTAAGTCAAATCAAGTTTCAAGATTCGAGCCATACACATCCACAACTCTCATCACCATCTCGCCCTACCACATCTCGTTCAAAGAGATCCGGGACAAGACTACGTGATTGTAGAGGCGACAAAGTTGTAGGCTGCGTCTCGTTCAAATATATAGTAATTGGCTGACCAGTTGAGTTCATTAAAGGTGCAGCATTACCATCCCATAAAATCTGATGAGCTACACAATAGGCTGGAACAGTTTGACCACCTCTAGGGACACGACGTTCGGCGACTTTATAGACTTTGGGGTATTGTGGCAAGAACTGGGGACTATTTTGTGAAGATCCAGATGAGGAAGAACTTTGTGATTGAGCTTTGGTAGTTGAAGAAGGTACGTCTGATGAATGTGTGTTCGTCCCATATCCACCACCATTACCTCGAGATGAGCCACTAGAAGTAGTAGAGCCTGCGCCGCTGCTAGTTTCGTTGACATAAATGAAAGCCTCTAAAATAGTTCCATTCCAATAACAAAACCAAGGTTGATCTCCCGCTTGAGCTACGCCTTTATGATTCATGAAACCAGCAGCGGACTGACCACGCTTCATAGTTGTTGAAAGAGCCTTCTGTGGTAACACAACGACCTTGTTGTATGGCATTTGGAAAAACCAAGCTGGACCTCGACTAGGATATTGTGAATCATTGACGAGAGAAAGCACTTGAGCAGTAGATAAAATCGGTGGTTGGGCGCCATATGGATAGAAGTTTAACGATGAGTTGCCATAGTTCATCATGATTTCCTTATTGGCGAGTGCACTTCCTCCTGGAATATCTACGATGGACATTTCAAGGGGTGTCATTGGGATAGAGCAACTCCAGGCGGAGTTTTGGGCGGTGTTCATGATGCAACTACTTTGAGCAGTTGAGGGAACGGTGAGAGGCATGTTGTAAGTTCCGGTTGGAAGTGATGGGAGCGAAGCAGGCACGGTAGAGAGTGGAGTCGCATCGAATGTGGTGGTCATGGTGGCATATACTGTTGTTTGGCTTGTTCTATATCAAAGGTTAGCAACCTTCCAAAGGTGTTAGTTGACGAAGACTGACTGGTCATTATAGGGCTGATTGTTAGGGCTGTCATTATTATGTCTTGGCCTCAGAATGGCAAAAACGGTTCCCAGCACGATGCCAAAAAGAATGAAGACCAATGCTATTAAAACGACAACCCATAAAGGAACGATGCCACATAATTTCCTTTTGGCAGCAATCTGCCATTTCTTTAATGGTGGCTTTTCGGAATATTCCATGTCGGCGTTATTGCTGTGATGTGAACTTCGATCTGACATGACACTCCTGGTTGATTGACGCGAACGAGATGAGTGAAGATCCTCTTGTGATGCAAACTCTGGATTTCGAGTCGCTAGTCCCATGCCTCCAGCACCAGAGATGGGGATGATAGGAGCTGGCATTTGAATTGTAGGTACAGGCCCAGGTGTTGGTATAGATGCGGGTCGTGATTTCCTAGCAAACGCCTCATCCGGGTATTTAGTATAAGGTGGCAGTTGTTCCGTGTGCCCATCAGGTCCAATAAGATCCGCTGCCTCCTCACCTTCCGGACCTAATCTTCGTTGATAATCGTTATTAAGGCCGGGGAAACCAACCGGAATAGGCGCAATCGGCAAATGATCAGAGTCACCTGAAACTGTACTCTGCGGATACATGCCATAAGGATGAGTTGGTCCACTTGGACCCGTGTACAACATTTCTTGTGGTGGTGCCGGGGTTGTCGAAGTTGTTGCTATACTCGCTGTTCTCGCTAATCGAGATTCTTGATTGTACATGTTATATGGATGCGATGGTCCTGTAGGTCCTCGGTATGGGCTCTCCGGTCTCATCATTGTTGATTCGCTTGATACGCTTGACATACTTGATACGGTAGATGACCTTGTCAATCCATTTCCATTACCATAACCATTTTGCCCTTGGGATGCGAACGTTGGACCCCTTGACATTTCACCCATTCCACCATCATGCCGTAAGGCGAACGAATCAATGCCTTTTGGTTTTGTTGTGCTCGACGGTCGTGGTGGTGGTGTCGATGCTCTTCTCCTTTCTAAGGGTGGTAATTGACTCTGAGGTTGTTCTTGCTGTGGTGGTCGTGGTGGTGGTGGAGTGTATGTATGTTGATTCGAGTCCGATGGTCTGTACCCACCACCATTTGAAATTCCCAAGGCTGCCAAAGCATAATCATCTTCATCTTCGTCCTGCATTTGCATTGACAATCGCGCCGACCCTTGAGACTCCCTTCTATTATGTTCGAAATGCGAAGGATGATCGGATTCACCCATGTTTTTCGATCGAGTGAGAGTGAGCGCCTATTGAGACCTCGGATGTCCGCGCACTCCCGAGTGTTCAACACTCTCACGACCCACGCCTCAATCCAAGTCCGTAGGTACAGCTTCTCAATGACACCTCCTGCAGTAAGTGGAATGCTATATAATTGATTGATTATTCATGAAAGGTAAAAGAAGATGTCGATATGGTTTAGATTGTTGTCGTCGTTTTCGTTGTCGTTGTCGATGTCAAAGTCGATGTCGATGTATCTGTCTGAGGTAAGTGTCGTTATTCGCGTTAATATGAGATGATGATCAAAATAACATGGAATGGATTATTTATTGAATTTGTGATTTGAAGAGTAAAATGAGTGTGAATTGATTTCCTTTGGTGTAGTACACGGATTGGGGGGTTCTTGAAGGTATTTTTCCAGGAGAGAGTGTTTGAGAGAAAGTTGCTTCATGCTTGTTGGACCAGTTGAGAAGAAGATCGCCAAGCACAAGTACGCCAAGTTCCTCATCCGAGACGATAAAAGTGGATACGAAGAATTTGGTTAGTGATGATTGGTTGATGCGTTGATTGGTTGATTAGGTAAATGAGCTATAAGTTGATTGGTTGATTACTTAATTGATCTATTAGTTGATTGGCTGATTAGTTAATCGATCTATTAGTTGATTTGTTGATTAGTTATTACTACAGTATAGCTCAAGAAATGAAAATGCTTGTATATAAATAAACCTACGAGGAGTTTAGAGGTTTATTTATTAGTGTTGATAGTGTTACTATTGTGTTGGTGCATTCACTTTGAATAGTCCCTCTTGTTCCTGATGTCCCTCTTGTTCTGTATCATTCCTTTACTCTGCATATTAGAAAAGTATCTACCCATTTGATCATGGAGCGAGCATTCTTCAAAGATATCCTTCATCAATACGCTTCGATTCTCCAAGTGCTCGTGTGTAGATTGTTGTGTCTGCACCTGCCCCCCTAGGGAGTTGGCTATGAAAGCTAAGATGAAAACTTGGTACAAAAAAGTACACACAAGAGCAAATGTGGTCGGAGCAAATGCGAAAATGGAAAAAGACTTGTCAATCAGTAGAAGTATGTACATAAAAAGACATGGAAGATGGCATCGTTAAAATTCCGGTATATAGTAATAGTATAGTCACTGATTGAATGACTCTCTACTTGAGGTAGTCAGACAAATCCCTAGTATCTATCACATCATCTATAAAAGACGATGTAAAATTAACTGCGAATTGCACTTGAAGTATTTCAGAAAATGGAGAGTTATGTGATTGACTCCTCCGATTGTTGATTCTATTCTGGCAGCATTCCATCACTGACACTAAGACTGGGTGGGTATGCTACGGGTCTCTGGAAACTTTTCAGGGCTTAAGAAAAAGCCCAGAGAAGTCAACCAACCTTAAATCCAAAAATGCCCGATGACGATGTCATAATGATTGGAGATAGGTCCGTTCTTCACACCAATATATTGTATGCAAGGTGGAGGGTGTATGATTAGTATAGAATTCCAGTCAGACTGATCTCGGAACTCATTCTATTTGCTAACCAGTTGACAGCCTTTCCATACTCGAACATTAAAATGTATAAATTCAATTCGATTGAATTGAATTTTCTATACTGACTTTTGCTTACGCCCCAGCATTTCTGGATGAGAGATAGAATCCTCGATTCGGAATAGCATCGACAAAAACTGGGAAATCTATGGGCATTGGTATAGAGTTTTTGGCTGTGAGACCAGCATGGCTTTACAAGGAACGCGAGGAGGAGGTTGCGGTATGGTGTCATGTTTCTGATTCAGTCAATATGAATGTGTCTACTTTACAAAGTGGAATCCATAACTCTGTTGAAGACTGGCAACAATTTATCTAGGAATTGGGGGTCCTAGTAGCGAGGCGATGAAGGGGCTGAGGTGGTGTGGGGTGTCTCATCCAACCACGCATTTTACTGCTTCAAAAATAGAAGAGTACCATTCATGTATCTTCATCCTCCATTCCCCCACCGTCTACTGATATGCATCTGAAAAGTTTTTCACACCAAGAATTTTCTTTTCATCTATTTTCATTATCTTTCAACCAGCTGCCTCATCGGTGTCGATGCCCGTGTATTTGATACTACAAATTCAAGAATTGAACATGGGATAAATCTTCTCACACCACTATTCGCATCGAACCATGCAGGCCAACTGCCATAAACTCATACATATCTGGACATCACCCGACACACGTGAAGCACACTCGATACATTTCCGGTATAGTGCACAAGCATTGTTTTCAGTGACCCATTCAATATTGAAACATTCTCCGGTCTAGAAAGAAGAAAAATTGACATTCCAGGTGGTAATATGGTTCCCCCAAAATGCTCTCGAGGTTGCTCGCTATGTAAGATCAAAGATGATGCCCGTTTCGTTCTTGTTCAACGGATGGTTGTCGGGAGCAACATCTTGGCACTTGGATCTCGTCCCGCCTTCCTCAATCCGAAGTTCAAGCATCTCTGTCCAGAGATTAAAAGCTTGAAAGTTGGTAAGATCTTACCTGTACAAAGAGATACTGTAATCTGGAATCCGAATCCGATGCTTAATTTGGTACCGATGCCGGGGTGGGAACGAAAGTTGTTGTGAACCATGTCACAAGGGGCTGTGTATTTATCCTCGACGCAGCAGCCGATATCATGTGGAATTTGTTAGGTGGCAGTTGGGAATATCATTCAAATACCTGTCTATTATGGAAGTGGTCCATTTGACCTGGGCATCTGGTCAAGCAGTTTAGAGGGCCAAAAATCTTCCATCAACCCTCCCCTCATATTTCTCTACTCTGCTGTGGGACGAATATTTCCATCGTACTTTGGAGATCCGGCACCGAACGACATTCGTCCAAACCTCCAAAGATATCCCAACAATGAGGTTCCATCATTTCGAACTTTCATCCATTCTCTCTCTACTTGAAATTGTATATTTGGGTGAATTCGCAACTCGTTATATATTGATTTCGTGCTGCTGATGCGTATCTGATACCAAACTCACTTAAATGTGGGAAGACATGTTCCTTTGTCGATCATGTTTTTCTCAAAGGTCCCTGTTCTTGGTCTCCAGAAGCGATTGGTACCGTACTCTTTTTTTTACTTAGTAGCTTCCTCTGGAGATTTCAAGGTCTTTTGATTTTAGTATCAAAAGGATGGAAAATCGTCGCCAGGATTCCTTTCATATCCCATCATCAACCCCCTGGGTGGAAAGACTTTGGGTGAGGCAATATATAACTATACTGTATCGAGGTGTATGGCGTTAACTTGTAGTTTCCAAGCGTCGACTTGCCTGGAATGAAATCAAATGAATGTTCTCGAGTCTCGACCTGCCTTGACTGATAGATCTTTTGGAGATAATGATAAGGCCGCACGTATATCCCACCATGGTGAGGTAATTTATATCAAGGTTCTCAGATCCATCTTGACACCACTTTGAAGAATTCCTTTGATAAGTTCCGCCATCATGACACATAGCAAAGAAAACCCCTGTTTGAAGTGAGAGGTTGTGGACACCCTTTATGGAGAATATCCTAGATCAAAAGATAAATCTTATCTGATCAAAAAGATAAATCAGATAATAGAAACCGTCTCGATCCTCAATCCAAGACGAGCTAATGTACAGAAATCCGTGGAAACTATCCTGTCGGATGCCGGGGAAAAGTTTTCGACTCAATTCATACTTGCTCGTGTAAATAGTGAGATTTACATCGCAGTGGCACCGTCTTACATTGGGAGGTTTCATGATCGTGTACCATTTCTGGCTTTGTGCGCTGAACCTTGAAGAGAAAAGGACTTGGGGCGAAGATGATGGATGCTAAACGTTACTTTTTTTCCTCTTATAGAAATGCAGTAGGACGTATTTGACGATTGGATCTGAGCTGGCGAAAAAGTTGATGATCTGTCAGCCATATCTCAAACGATACGAGAGTAAGCTTTCACGAGTTCGGCTTGACTTGATCGCCGTTCCTGCATAAGCTGTCCCATTATCCCTTATCACAATCTCAATTATGATTTGGTCCCTTTCCTTCCCGCACGCAACACAAGAGCTGCGACGGTAACTTGAACCTTTTCTCTCCCATTTCCACCTCACTCGCTTTTATTTCCAGTCGCCGGTGATGCAATTAGTTTACGATATCAGGTCTTCTCTTTTCTCTTTTCTCTATTCTCGTTTCTCGTTTCTCGGAAGCCGAATGTCAAGATGGAGAAGAAGTTGGAATGTCCTGTCACGGAAATTCAAGGGTCCGCATTAGTTCAAAGGGTTCAATCATCGTTAGCATATCCGTTGTCAAATGTATGCACGTAACACCACACTCAAAGTGACGAGTCCTTTAGAGTGAGTGAGTGAGTGAGTGAGTGAATGAATGAATGAATGAATGGAAGTCGAAAAGGGGTACTGTATTATCTTTCTTCGGAAAAAGAACCATCGAAAATTCCTCATACACCTACCTACCTTTCGTATATAACCTCACCATCGAGTCTTCTTGACAAATCTAGATGTCATATCATATATATTCCGTATATACCAATCGCTAAGTTAACTCAATCCACTCATTGTCTTTCTTAATTTCGTTAGTTGTAAATTGTTGAGGGACACTTTACTACGAATGGCGTGAATGGACATGGGATCATAACCTTTTAGGCCTTCTACCGATTATCGGGCTGTGCTGGCGGCGGTCTAGTGGGAAATTGGAATTTATTTGGTTGATACCGATAACCAAAAAAATAAAATAAAATCAAATAAAAATAAAAATAAAAATAAAAATAAAATAGTAATATTACAGGTATTTCTTTATTGATTTTCTTTCCCCTTTTATTTACTGTCTTGGAGGACACAATTCTTTTATTTTCTATTTTCTTTTAATTCACTCTCTCTGTAAAGTGGTAATTTCGAACAATACTAACACCAATCTTTCTTTGTCTTCAGTCTCGTCAACTTTCTTGACTTGTACATACATACATACATACATACATACCTACCTACATACAAAAGTTCAAAGAGCTTGCTTCAGATACCTTCAAACCAGAACCTCAAAAGTACACCGCCCCTCGCAATCATGTCTACCCGTCCTCAAAATATCGGCATCAAGGCCATTGAGATTTACTTCCCAAGTCAGGTAATCCACCATATCTCATTTGTTTCTGCAGAATCCCGTTTGTTTACCCTGGAAACTAACTTGCGTGTCCCCACCAGTGTGTTGCTCAAGAAGACCTCGAGAAGTTCGATGGCGTTAGTGCAGGGAAATACACAATTGGTCTTGGGCAAACCAAGATGAGCTTCTGTGATGATAGAGAAGGTGAGAATTTACATGTCCGCAACAGCTGTCGGCGTTTTGACTTATTCATGGCATCCTGCAGACATCTACTCTTTTGCCTTGACCGTCACCTCCCGTCTTCTCAGCAAGTACAACATTGATACAAACACCATTGGGCGTCTGGAAGTTGGCACAGAAACTCTTCTCGACAAATCGAAATCCGTAAAATCGGTTCTCATGCAATTGTTTGGAGAAAACTCGAATATTGAGGGAATTGATACCGTTAATGCATGCTACGGTGGTACCAATGCTGTATTCAACGCTGTTAACTGGATTGAATCGTCCGCATGGGATGGAAGAGATGCCATTGTGGTTGCTGGAGATATTGCCTTGTATGCAAAGGGTGCAGCGCGTCCAACTGGAGGTGCGGGAGCTGTTGCCATGTTGATTGGACCAAACGCTCCAGTTGTTGTTGAGCCTGGTCTCCGTGGAACATACATGCAACACGCCTACGATTTCTACAAGCCAGATCTTACTAGCGAGTATCCAATCGTTGACGGCCACTTCTCTCTCAAATGCTATACCGAAGCGGTTGATGCTTGCTACAAGGCATACAACAAGCGGGAACAAACTCTCAAGCCTTTAGCAAACGGACATACAAATGGTGCCGTCTCAGAGGAATCAACAAAGTCTCCTATTGATCGTTTCGATTACATGGCATTCCATGCCCCCACCTGCAAGCTCGTTTCCAAGTCATACGCCCGTATGCTTTACAACGACTATCTTGCTAACCCGACCGCATCCACTTTTGCTGATGTTCCGGCTGAGTTGAGAGATATGGACTATGCCAAGTCTTTGAGTGACAAGGTTGTTGAGAAGACATTCATGGGATTGACAAAGAAGCGTTTCAATGAGCGTGTTCAACCCAGTATCCAAGTCCCAACCATGTGCGGAAACATGTACACTGCCAGTGTTTATGGTGGGTTGGTCAGTTTGTTAAGCAACGTTGACAGCGCTACTCTTCAAGGAAAAAGAATTGGTGTATTCAGTTACGGAAGTGGTTTAGCCGCAAGTTTGTTCTCCTTGAAGATCAACGGTTCTACTGAGACCATGGCAAATGCTTTGAACCTGCAAGAAAGACTTGACGCTCGCCGAACCGTCGCTCCAGAGGTTTACGAAGAGGTATGAATGATATTGTGAGAAGGAACTCTTGGATCTTGTGCTAACATAGAACAGTTCTGCAATCTCCGCAAGCAAGCCCATCTCCAAAAGTCATACACCCCACAAGGCAGCCCAGACACCATCGCTAAGGATACTTACTATCTCAAGAGTGTTGATGATATGTTCCGCCGAGAGTACGAGATCAAGGCATAACTTCTCAAAATCAATTTTAATTTGACTGCGAATCTTCTTTGCATGCTAGGTGCCATAGATTGATTGGGACGGGTTTTTTTTCTCTTCTTTAAATTGCATGTCCACGGTTATCCTATATAGAGCGCGATATTTGCTTGCATTTACTCTTTACGTCTAAAGTGACGGAGAGTACGCTAGACAAAGGTGCTGGAAAGTGGGAGGGGATGGGAATTTAAATGCATGGGATGATTTCAACGAAATAGGAATTTTAATACTTTTGATACTGATGAAGGGTTGTGGGGAACGAAGCGGGAATGAAGCATTGTATGAGCGGTGGTTGAATGATCTCGGGCCTTGTCTTACACATAGATGGACAGCGCAATGATAGATGAAGATGGTAATTTTGAATTCTGGTTCAGATATCAATATACTCGAGTTGTTTCTTTCTGGTGATGCACTTGCTGATTTTGACAATCTTTGAAATGTCGAGGGGTATTTTAATTTCTTGGTCGTTTATTGATCAATTCTATCCGTTATTCTCATCTGTCATCTAATTTCCAAATCCTCACATCACAACCTCGCTCTCTCATTCCCTCCCCCATTCACATTCTCATTTCCATTCCCATCCATCTTCTTCCCCAATGAAACCAAAAGCCTCGCCCTCTTTGTCATCCTCTCCAGCACAACCTCATCACTCTCCTCCCACAACCCTTTCACATCAACTCCCGTCTCTTTGACACCGTCCGCGCTAATCTTCACTCCGTTCGTCGTTATCTCTCTCTTCTTCTCTTCTTTCTCCACCCCTTGCAGCCCACCAACGTCCCCACAAAACCTCGCCCAACTCTCAAAACACCTCTTCGTACCTCTCAAATGAGGTAACAAAAGCGCGAAACAATGCGGCATGTATTCATATTCTTCCCAGCTAACGCTTACCCCAACATTCGCCAATCTAGCTGCCAATATTTTACTCTCGTCGGCTAGTTGCTCGGTTCCGATTTGAAAGAGGATGGGTGGACTTCCTTTCCATGCTGAGGCTCCGGCGGACAAGGGAGATACGAGGGGATGGATGAGGAATGTATCTTCGCAGTAGATGTTTGAGCGTGGGGAAGGGGTAGGCCAGAGAGGGCAGTTGGGATAGGGGATGGAATGAGGAGCGGGGAAGATGGAGGGCGGAGGTATGTAATCATATGCTTTATTTGTTTCTAACGAGGGACAAGAACAGAGGAGATCTGTCCAAGGGGAATTTAGCGATAGGCCTGCTGGAAGTGGAACAAGACGCGATTCGCCGTTCCAAGTTATTGGTTGGGATGTTCTGTTCAAATGCAGGAGTACGAGTAAAAGTGATAATGAAAGATTTCCTCCGGCGCTATCGCCGGATATGATGATATTTTCTGGAGAGACAGCAGTGTGTAATGAACCTGCTGGTGGAAATAGCAGATTTAGATACGCAACCAAACAATCCAGTAAAGCAGCTGGAAAAGGATTTTGCGGTGCAAGTCGATACCGAAGGGATAGTACTCGTCCTCCTGTTAATTTAGCCAGTTTCTTGAGTTGTTGACGATAGCTGGCTGGATCCAAAAGCCAATGTGCGCCACCGTGCATATAGAGAATTGTCACGGGAGAAGTAACTTCTTTTATCATTTCAGCGTATTGTTGGGTTTCTGATATCCGCAATCTTGAAGCACTTTTAGGGCAAAAGGCGCGATAACCTGTCCATTCGCCTTCTACGGGCAACAACTCCGGTTCTATAAAACCACCGGCATGTTGCAAGTCCCCTGGATCTTTCAGCTCTTCTATTACCTGAAAAAGCTTTTGACGCACATCGTCTTCTGGCGGAACTGGTAATGTGACTTTAGAGATCCAGATCCTACCCTTGATACCAGGGTCACGCAGCGTAGCGGCTTGGGTTCGAGAGATGGGGCTCAGGGTGCTGTATGTGAAGGACCGGAGGATGTTGACTGTGAGTTCGGTTTTGAGGTCCCAGTGTGTTGAATTGGGGGAAAGGCCAAGGGTGTGTGAGAGGAGAGTCTTGCCTATCATGGGCATTTTGGGGAGTAGGACTTTTGAGAGGGAAAGGGAGGAGAAGGTATCCATGGTTGATGGATGTGTGGATTGAGAATCAGGTGGAGAGTTTGAGATATACAGGTATGTGTCGATGTATTGGTGAAGACAGGGCAAATTATGAGTAGCGAGACTTGACCAACAATTCAACAATCTCTTTGTTTGCAAGATCGTGTAAAAAAATATGATAAGAGATTACTATAAATTCAACTTGAATTCGGCTCAAATCCATACATAAACATAACAGTATAGCAGACAAGATGTATGAAATTGCTAGACGCCGCTTAGTCGACTAACCATGCACATGTGAAGCTAATCAACCTCGGCTGGTATAATGTCACGTTCTAGAGCAAATTTAAAGTGGCACATTGATTCTGGGTTGTGAATAGCTGGAAAATGGAATGGACAATGAGCGGTCTCGTCTCATACACCGGAGAAGGATTCTAGTCAAGCGAAATGATTCACTTATGTCAGTGTTATTCAAAGCAGTCATCGGATCATGCAGTCTAGCTTGAGGAATCGTTCAGAAACTATTGAAAATAAATTCATCGTCCCTTTCCCAACCCTGGAGTTTTCAATTTACGTTACAAAGCGTTCCAGATTGATGAACTTTTGCCACAACCAAATTGACATTCCTGCCCTCAACTAAACATAGGACTCCCTCTTGACATTATAGGTTTAATACAAACAGCTGTGCTCCATTAGATTATATTGTCAATATTCCGACGCTACATATTCCAAAATCTCCATCTCCAGTCATTAACACCCTAACACGCCGTTCCATGCAATTTCGCTGACTCCAAAATATGTCAATATAGGATCTATGCCTAAGCTGATCCGCTTGCCTCCGGTGTACCATTTGTAGTGGTAGTAGTAGGAATAGCGCTAGTGCTCTTGTTGGCAGCTGCCATTTGCCAAGCTGGAATCTTTGCTCCCCCTGCTGGCGCACCAGTAGTGAAGCTGAACGGAGTGGCATTTCGACCTTGGACAGATGCTACGGCCTCGGTACCTGAGCTAGTACTGACTGATGCTGGTCTAGGAGTAATACTTTCAGTTGGGGAATCTTCAGCAAGAGTTGGATTGCTGGAAGGGCTAGTTGCGCTGATTGGAGAAGGAATCGAGGGTAAAGCTGCACCCTGAACTCTGTTGTATGGATTCATGGTCGAAGACGGATTCATTCTTTGACCCATTAATGTCTTCAAACTCTTCAGTTCAACGGCCAATTCTTTTAACCTGGTATCTGTTGCCTCCTTCTGTCCTTCCATAGCTTTGGGTATTAAATCCTTAAGCCCCCTGACTTCATCGCCCATGCGTCGAGATTCGTCATCCCTTCTTCGGCTCGCAGATTTTAACTCGTTAATCACCGTCTCTACTTCGGTTAACGCTATATCTAATCGTTCCGTTCGTTCTTGCTCGGACGTCTTGAGGGTTTCGGTATCTTTTGCTAACTGATCAAGAAGAGAAAATGCCTTTTCAAAGGAATCGTCAATCTCCTTTTTATCTTGTTCGAGCTGCGGAGGTGTAGGAGGAGCAATTATTGGATATATATAACGCTGTATAGGTTAGCATAGTTGATACCTCCAAAGAATTCAGACCTTTACCTTAGCTAGGAAATATGCCCCGTATCCTATGCCACCTGTCACAGTAGCCATGATAAACCAATCTCTCCAGTCCCGTTTCGGTACTTCCGGTGGCGGAAGCTGTTGCCATGGGTATTGTTGATATCCTCCATACGCAGGTGGAGGCTGTCTTACTACTTGCTGTTGTGGCGGATAATTCGAATAGTTTTGTGGTGCTGGTGATTGTTCGCCGCTGGCTCTTCCTAATGCCGCATCTACTTCCTCCTGTGTAAGGTTTTTGGATTGCAAAAACGCGATTCGATTCTCTAGGGGTGATGCAGAGACACTTGGGTCCTGGAGAACTATTGAAATATTAGAAATGATGAAGCCATCTTCACTGAAACGTTCTTACATGTAACCTAGCTACGTATTAGTATTCGAATTTGTGAGGGAGTTGGAATAACTTACGGCAGATGCCACGAGATCCTCACGAATCGCCATGATGAAGAATAGATGAAATGAAGAAAAGGGTTGAACTTCCTCTCACCGTTAAACAAATACCAAGTTGTGAAATCCGGGGAATTTGTACATACATATCCACACGCTAAAATAAGAATGGCCGGAACCGAGGTATCGCAGCTTTGTTCCCGTCATCTTACCTGATCGTGCACGTGACTGGAATGTCTAATTTTGGGCCTAAACTAGATCGGATTGTTTACTTTCCCTCTAGCGTTGGCCATTCGATAACAACCAAATTCAGAAGTTTTGTTATGGTGGCAGTGTAAATAAAAGCTTCGCATAAACAGCATTTTCGATTTATTCAATACAATAATATCTTTCACATAGGAAGAACCCCGTGGCATTTATTTCATAGAGGGAAACCTCACTTTGGAGGATAGATTATTGAAAATGTCGCAAGACACAGGTCTTTTCTCCGTGCGCCGACCCAGAGAGGTAAGGATCCTTATACCCCCCCATCCAAATGTTTAATTTTGAAGTGGCTCATTCAGTATAGACACTGGGAAGTATCAATTATAATTCGAGTTTACCACAACCAGCTTCCGCCATGAAGCGATCGAATTCAATCGGTGGTTATAATAACGCACCTTTTACCGCCAGCCATATTCGCAGTGGAGCCAGACAATCTCTTGCACCTTCGCGGCCAAATCAACCTTTATTCTCACGATCTTCCTCGGGCACAAATTTGGCAGATATTGGAACTTCGTCGGTCAAAAGGACTTCATTTCAGAATAGCAGTGGCCGGAAAAGTTATGCACCGCCTCAAATGGGCCGCGCATCTGCGGAAGGAGCAGAACGTCGAAGCAGTGTTTATCGATCCCGGAGTTCAACAAGTGGACCGATGGGACATCAGAGTTTCTTTCAAACTGGACCTCAACCAGCTGGAGTACCGAAAGACCCACGTCCATTGAGAGATCGAGCTTATCAGGGAAAGATTGGACAGGAATTGTTGGAGTACATGGCCAATAACAATTACGATATAGAGATGAATCATAACGTATCGGCCAATACTTTGAAATCGCCAACTCAAAAGGACTTTGTCTTTATGTTTCAGTGGCTTTACCACAGAATTGATCCAAGTTATCGGTTCCAAAAGGCTATCGATCAGGAAGTGCCTCCAATCATGGCTCAGTTACGTTATCCCTACCAGAAAAGCATAACGAAATCTGCATTATCCGCCGTTGGAGGCGCAAATTCGTGGCCACTCTTTCTTGGATTACTACATTGGATGATGCAACTGGCTCAGATGTTGGATGGATATGCCACCAACCGATATGATGAGGCATGCGCAGAAGCTGGTGTCGATGTGAGTGGAGATCGCATCATTTTTAACTTTCTCAGCAGCGCGTATCGAGATTGGCTTTCCATGGACGAAGACGCTGGAGACGATGATCAGGACCAAGTTCTTGCACCACATATTCAGGCTATGGCACAGGAATTCAACAGAGGCAATTCAAAATATCTCGATGAAATGCGTGTTCTTGAAGGAGAGCACGAACGACTACAAAAGGAGATCGAGATCCTCGAAAAGACAGGCTCGGATATTGCTACTTTGGACAGAAACTTTAAGATCATGGAAGATGACAAAGTGAAATTCGAAGAGTTCGACAATTGCATGCATCAAAAGTCTGAGAAATATGAGTCTCGTATACAATTCTTGCGGGAGGAGCTCGACAAAGTCTTGCAAGAACTCAAAGAAGCATCTGATGAGCGATCAAGGTTACAAGAGGAAATAGATAGCAGAGGAATGAGTATGCAAGACATCGATCGCCTGAATTCTGAAATG
The DNA here is from genome assembly GCA_025389085.1 of Sclerotinia subarctica. Taxonomy (NCBI): domain Eukaryota; kingdom Fungi; phylum Ascomycota; class Leotiomycetes; order Helotiales; family Sclerotiniaceae; genus Sclerotinia; species Sclerotinia subarctica. The sequence goes on from QRFI01000016.1 coordinate 150,579, forward strand.
GAACGACTTCAAAAGGGACATGAAGCTTCGCAACAACGATTGGAGGAAGCGAGGAGAAAAGTTGCCGAAAAGGAGTTGGAAGCGAGTCGCAAATTGGAAGAGTTGGAGCGCGTCGTGGAGAAGTATAATAGTCTGGGATATCAAATAGGACTCATTCCATCCACTGCCATCAACGCCAAAGGGAAGAATTACGAGCTCCAGGTTGTTGTCAATGAAGGACCTAATTTCTCGGCATCGCAGATGGCAAGTTCTCATTCTGGCGGGAGAGATGGCGATAGACTTCTTGCCGATCCTACAACAGGTTATCAACCAGCTCATATATTAAATCTGGATCTTCGAGGTCATGTGAAGAACAGTTTCATTAGCCTCCGAAAAGAGATATCAGAACGAAGAACCCTTGCAGTTGAGGAGATGGAGAAACACAACGATTTGCTCGAAAATATCAAAGAAGCTATTGACGATAAAAGGGGCGAGGTTGAGGCTTTGGAACACCGCGTTAGAGCTGCAGAAGAAGAGTATGAAAAGACCAAAGAGGTAAAAACACCGATCTTCACCGAGAATTGACGGGAGCTAATGCACAAATAGGTCACCACAACCCAAAAACTGGCATCTGATGCACAAATTGAGAAGATGGAGAAAGAGCTAGCTAAAATGCGAGCTGGTCTTACGGAGTCTGTGCAACTTATGGAGCAACGAGAAATGAATACAAACATTGAGTCAGTAATCCCGAGATAGTTTTAAACAGCACCACACTGACATAGTCTAGGTATGAACAATTAACACTCCGAGCCAACACTCTCCGCGAGGAACTGCATACGGAAATTGAAAAGATGTTAAACGACATTATCAAGTTCAAAGTCCATATCCAGAAGAACCTTGAAGATTATGAAGGATTCGTTGTAGATGAGGTTGAGCATGAGCTCGGGGGTGATGATGAAATCCGAGACGATACCCAAGATATTGAAATGAGTGGATGAATTCCTTTTTTTTCCAGCCCTGTTCCTCGATGATTGTTTGTTGGAGTAAATGTCAGGGTTCTTGTGTATTCGGGGGTCTACTCTGGTGGGTATGGAAAGGGATTGACAAGCAAGGAGTTATCCACGTTTTGGATGAATGGTCTGGCGTTGTGGGTTTACCTTGGTTGATTCTTTTTGGGAGTCCTTTGTTGGTAGAGTGACGGCACTGGTGCGGTTATGAGAAATGATACGGATTCAAGGTTGCTTGATATTGATTGAAAAGTCATGTTCATAGCTTATTGCATACACACTAACATGTGTGAGGGTTAATGAGGTATACATGTGTGAATGTGAATGCAGTGTAACTGCGGAGTAGAATACGGTACTTTGCGGAATGTTAGCGAAAGTAGGTAGGCGAAGACGAAGAAAGGAATAATCAAATAATGAAGCGAGTGAATGGGATAAATCTGTTGAGAAGGACTTGCATGGGATATGGATCATATGGTATGGTGAATAGGTTTGTTGCACTCTATCTATGTAATTTTTCATGCATGGTGGATGGTAATGATTGGACCCATGACAACAATGTTCTTTCGATAATAATAAATAAATGAATCAATAAGTATTAAACAATGATGGTGAATGATTGATGATTTGATCCATCGCACATTCACCGACTGCTAACATGGTTCTTTTGATGCCTGAAGATCTCCCCATCTTACTTTTATTAGAGAAGGTTCAACCTGCAAAGATCCAGCTAAGAAGGAATATAAAGTAAGTCTTACATCGGAAAGCAGGTACATGAGGCCAGGAGTTGGCTGAAGCGTTGAGAATTGAGTACAAATGGCTCTGGTTGCATCATAGTAAAAGTGTAGGTCTGTATGTAGTATACTTATGATCTTCATGTGATAATACAAATTTCAATAGTGGAACGTGCTTATTAATCCATTCATTCGATCCCGCTTTTTACTCATCCACTTCTCTTCCCACATTAATAATTTCACCCTGGCAATTTTATTCATCCCACTCCCTCCCGTGATAGCCAGTCAGCCAGTCGCTCACTCGGTCACTCAGTTTATCAATCAAGCAATAATAGTACTACCGAAGACTATTTACTAGCTTCCTCCCAAGGCTCGTCCCTCCCTTCCTCAGTTCCCTCCAATAATCTGAACCTAACCTCATTTTTCCTTAACCCCATCCATCCATCCATCCATCAAATCTTCCACTTCTCATTCATCATCCACCTTTTTTTATCCCCACTTTCTTGCGCACAACCAGTCAGTACCTGAGGTTAAGGTAGCTGCAGCAAGCATTGATCAATTTACATTTGATTGCATTTCGCGTTCTACTTACTGCTTTTCAAGATAATCCCAAGTCAAGAAGGGTATTGTCTTCAATTTGCGATCGCGACGACGGTGTTGGTCTCTCGATCTAACAACAAAAAACAAAAGCAAAAACAAAAACCAAGCTGCCGCTTTCCCCGAGCCAGAAGTTAAAACAGAAAGTTTTCAACTATTAGCAGCATTTTACTACCACATCAACAAACTACTTCAACTTTATCAACACCAGTTCCATCAAAATGACCGAGGTTTCCTCCACCAGACTTTATTTGGGAAATCTCCCTCGTAATGGTAAGCTGAATCAAGATCCCAATTGATATGCGACGGGGAAACTGCGAACTGCGACACTCGATTAATTTTGTTTACTAACAAATTTAAATAGCCACCAAAGCTGATGTTGAAGCTCATTTCAACACTCATGGCACAGGCGAAATCACCGAGATCAAACTCATGAATGGCTTCGGATTTATTGAATACAAGGATGCAATGGATGCGCGCGACGTCGTTCCTGGTAAGAATTCAACAACAGCCAAAAAAAAAATCATCTCGAGGGCGAATGCAATTGTTAACATATTTTTCTCCACAGCCTTCCATGGTTCCGACTTCATGGGCGAACGCTTGACGGTACAATTCGCCCGCGGTACTCGTAATAGAGATACCTTTGCCAATCCTGAGCGAACTGCTCCTCGTCCCAGACGTACCCCTCATCGAATGCAAATCTCTGGACTTCCAGGTGAGACCAGCTGGCAGGTCTGTTTACCCCGTTCCTTCACCCGGACTCATGGATATCAATTATTGCTGCTATTTGGACTACATACCACATAATTTTTGGACGCCTTCCTTCTACACAGGCCTTCACTGGCCAAGTTACCATTGTAATCCTGGTCAGTGGCGCGCGGTTATGGAATTTGCATTTTCATACCATAACAACATGCTAGTGCATTTGCGCGGGCGGCCGGGATATTATGGACTCATAAACACTGATCGCTATTCGCCTTTTTTATCATGTCTCGACTTCCTTTCTGCTATCATTGCTTGCCCTTGCCCTTGCATATCCGGAATAGTGGTCAAACTGCGCTGGAAAGATGCCCAACCTCTGGAAGGTGAATCAGCTACCTTTGAAAGGATATATTCCTAGCTACTAATTCAAGCGCAACATCCATCCCTTGGCATTTGCAAAGCCCAACAGTCCAGGACAACAACTTACGTGGATATCTGGATATAGGATCTTAAAGATTTCGCTCGTCAATCTAGCCTTGACGTCGTTTACTCGGAGACTGGTCGTGACCGTGATGGCAAAGGGTAAGTGACGCCTGTATCGTTTAGATTGGATAACCACTAATTTTTGACCAAATAGAAGTTTCGTCGAGTTCGAAACGGCTGCAGATTTGAAGACTGCAGTCGAGAAGCTTGACGGCCGTGAATTTAAAGGCGCCCGAGTCGCTTGCACTGCTGATGTAAGAACTATTTCGTACATAAATTCGCGCATCTACGCACGTCGCTCGCTTTTGAATGCCCTCTTGATGAGATGCTAATGAGACGAAACAGACCCAGCCTGATCTCCCACGCGATCGTGCCAGATCTCGATCGCCAATTCCTCGAGGACGACCTTACCCCATCGATGATTATGATCGACGTGGTCCACCCCGAGGTTATAGTCCTCGTCGTGATGCCTACCGCGATCGAAGCCCCCCTCGTCGTGGTTATTATGATGATGATCGTGGTCGTTATGGACGTTCTCCACCACCTAGACCTCGTGGCCCAATCGACGATTACCCACCGCCACGTCGTAGTGGCTTTGATGATCCTTACCGTCGTGATTACCCCCCAGCTGACCCATATGTCAATGGGCATGGTAGACCACCTTATGATCGTCCTCCTCCAAGAGATTACCCACCAAGAGATGCCGGATATGCTGATGACGGATACCGTCGTGGCCGCTACTGGTAAATCATCCTTTCCAAATAGGTTGCTCAGTAACCATTTGGATTCTGCTCACATAACATAGATTTCTAATGACAACCGGGTGGGATATGAAATGTTTTTCTATTGATGATTCACGGTGAACGGGCCAAGGGGCGTTCACGGAGGTTATGATGTGAATACACGGATTTCGCTAGTTGGCTCTTTTCGGTCTTGTTACTTTTTCTTTGCTCAATCAAAAGCATACCCGGGGATCATTTTCTTATCATTTGTACATGAGAACATGCTTTCTCTGTAGGGGGTGGACGTAACTCTAAGTTATGAATTTCACCTTACGACCTGTATTCATAGAAATCAATGGCTATTTTATTTGCGAAATGGATATGTCTGTGACTTTTTTGCCTGGTGATTTGTATTCTTACGTTACAGGTTTTGATTGCCCTGTGATACTACCATCATGATGTGCTAATATACACGTAACTTGGTCAAGCTATAGAGTGAGATTTTTGAAGTGTACCTACCTAGTTACATCGTGCAAGGAAAACCGGAGGAAAGTCCAGCCGACTCCGAGGCTTGAACTTTCCAGGATGAACACAGTCAAATCCTTCATCACTTCATTAACTGCAACGTCCAGTACCCCATCACCTGAGACCCATTCCGGAATCCGATGCTGTTCCGCTTTAAATTGATTTCGGGCCATGGGAAACGCCATCTCCATGATATCACCATATTTAACTCCGTCGATAAGAGTATAAGACCCTTGCGTTGACGGTATTGTACTTACAATACAATGCTAGAAACTTAAATGCTTTCAGCCTATTCAGAGTAAGACTGTGAAGATTCATTAACCATCTATTTCTCATTTCTCATCTCTATTTACATCTCATTCTTCATTTCTCATCTCTATTTACATCTCATTCTTCATTCCCTTTGTCCCCTCCCCTTCCCCCTCCCCCACCTTCCCTTCGGACAAATGCGCTTCTCATATCTCCGCTCTCTCCTTCGGCATCCATTGCGCCAAACATCCTCGTCTTCCTCCTTCAATCCCAATCCAAAAAATACAATAAGAGCAATGTCGGGATCTCTAATCGGTGCAACCTTATACGCCGCCACCATAAGCAGTCCAACTGCTCTCGGCGCCGTACCAGAGAATTCAAAAGCAAAAGCGCATCATCTAACAAATGGAAAAGGATTTACGAATCCGTGGGATTCTTGGGTGGAGATGAGTGCACCGGGTATCGGTTTGGCTATGTTACGGTAAGTGGGGGCTTCGAAGTTTGCATATACATGTTCCAAGGGTTATGGGGAGACTGTGGATGTGATTGTGGACAAATATTGGCTCAATAGTATTCATTGGGGAGCGGATGGATCTCCGGGTGGTGGAAGATGGAGGGAGGAATCTTCCATGCAAATGTTCCCATTGTTTTCATGTCAATGTCACGTTGTTTTTGATATCTCTTTTCAGATATTTCGCTTCCACGCCAGTGGTCCTTGGAGGGCCACTGAAGCATCATGGGGTGCACATGAACACATATAGGTTCAGTTGAATCTGCCGGGGAGCTATTAATTCACTCAAATACTTCAATAACTACTAACTCGATGACCTCTCCGTAGGGCGAAACTAACCGGCGAATTCGGGAACCCGGACACAACTCCCCCAACTGTGCCCGTCGTGCAGCCGAACTTCCTGCCTACTCGTACTACGCCTTCTCTTCGCGCAACTTGGCTCGGACACGCCTGCTATTACATTGAATTTCCTTCTGGTTTACGGGTACTCTTCGATCCCGTCTTTGAAGAACGCTGCTCACCATTCTCGTTCATGGGTCCCAAACGCTACACACCTATCCCTTGCAAATTATCTGAGATTCCAATTGTCGATTTCGTGGTTATAAGTCATAGTCATTATGATCACTTAAGTCATCCGACGGTTATGGAAATACACAGAAATCATCCGAATGTGCAGTTCGTTGTAGGATTGGGGCTTAAGAAATGGTTTGAGGAGTGTGGGATTAAAAATTGTGTGGAGATGGATTGGTGGGAGGATATTGATGTTAGTTTATCCCCTATCACAGGGGAAAAGCGCATATCCACTTCCTCGAAAATTTCCTCAAAGAGCTCTCCACCACCCTCTCCTCCTTCTTCCTCGCCGACATCCACATCCCCAATAACAGCCCGCATAAGCTGTCTCCCCTCCCAACATACTTCAGCACGCACAGCCTTCGACAAAGGCCACACACTTTGGTGTTCGTGGGCCGTCTCCTCTGGCTCTGGTGACAACTCAAAATCTGTCTGGTTTGGCGGTGACACTGGGTATCGAGCAGTCCCGCAGGTCCCGAAGGGTACTGATGATTACGGCCCTGAGTATCAACATTTACCGACTTGTCCTGCTTTTCAAGAGATCGGGGAGTTGAGAGGTCCGTTTGATTTGGGACTTATTCCTATTGGTGCTTATGGTATGTGACTGCTTTTCCATCTCACCCTTCCAATTTTCATTCTCGTCTCCCAAACCTCAAACTAATCTCAAGCTTGATGAAGAACCCCGCCACATTTTTTCTCCCATGCACGCCAACCCCTTCGATTCCGTAAACATATTCCTCGACACCAAATGTCGTCGTGCCATGGGTATCCACTGGGGTACCTGGGTCCTGACACCGGAAGCCGTCATGGAACCGCCTCAATTATTGAAGAAGGCTCTAACATGGAAGAAGTTACCTGAAACTGGTGTTTTTGACGTTTGTGATATTGGAGAAAGTAGGGAGTTTTAGTATGTCATTTGGACTGGTTTACTTTTTTTACTTGATATACATTTCCATCCGTTTGGATGTAGATCTTTTAAGTTAATACCGGAATACTGAAATAGAATAGAATAATATCCGCACAAGTGTTTGTGTTTTGTGGTCATGATAAAGTAAGATGAATCACCTACACCAGCAGCTGGGAACCCGCATACTGGGAGATGTCCGGTTTTTTGAAAATGTTGATGCGCTTGATACCTACTCGAGGATGATTTTATGACTTGACCCAGTTTAATCAATTGGTCATCCGTTTATACAGATATATGTACAAATATATATTTATATACATCTCTCTCTCTCTTCTTTAATTGGCTTCTCATCAAATTTATGTGGTGCTTTTGCTTAGAATTATTAGTCAAAAACCCGAGGCCGAAGCTTTTATTTCTAAGCAGCTCACTAATGACTTGTAGGTAAACTTGATAAGCATTCAATAAATACCCAGGTAATGAATTGATTATATCTACTTTGTTCAGATATAAATTTCTTTCCTTCTCTTCTCCATCCTCATGTTTAAAACATCTTCGAGTAGATTATTCCAAACATCGAAACACTTTATTACTCTAAATACATCTCGAGCAATGTCTTCGTCAAATAGACCTTCAGGATTAATTGCCAAGTCTGGCATCGAAATCCTCACGGCGGGTACTCCAAATGGTCACAAAGCAACAATCCTTCTCGAGGAGCTCAAGGAAGCTTATGGAAAGGATTATGTCTATCAAGCTATCAACATTGGGGAGAACATCCAGAAAGAACCATGGTTTACCAAGATTTGTCCCAACGGTCGTATTCCTGCCATTGTGGATCATGACCGAAATGATTTTGCCGTTTTTGAAACTGCAGCTATCTTGACTTATATGACCCGTCATTACGATCCTGAACATAAATTCAGTTTTACCGACCCTGATGATATTAGTCGTGCTGAGCAATGGATTGTATGGCAGTAAGTTGTCCTGAGAACTCTTTCTATAAATATATGTATATACACATGGACTGATGCAAAATTTAGACATGGTGGTTTAGGTCCTATGCAGGGGCAGGTAAATCAAGGGACCGCTCCCTTTTACTGAATTCCATGCTAACAAACTCTAGTCAAACCATTTCTACAGGCTCGCCAAAGAACGCATACCATATCCAACCCAACGTTACGTCGGTGAAAGTGAGAGATTATACGGAATTCTCGAAAGCCACTTGAAAGATCGTGAATACATCGTCGGGCCAGGAAAAGGCAAATACAGTATTGCCGATATCGCCAGTTTTGGCTGGGTCAACGTTTCCTACTTTGCAGGTGTTGATCTCGCCAAATTTCCCAACTTGGAGAAATGGTGGGAGAGAATTAATGCTAGACCGGCTGTGAAGAAAGGAACGGCTATTCCGAGTGAGAGTAAATTTGGCAATGAGTCTTATCAGCGTAGACTTAAGGAAGAGCCGGAATTCAAGGAGAGTGAGGAAAAGTTAACGGATTTAGCTAACAAGGCGAAGGAGCAGTATGGTTATAAATATGCATCTCCATGATCTAATTCGCGCCTTTAGATTTCGGCTAGATGTAAGACTTACGTCGGAGTGTCGTTGTATTCAATACGACTTTGATTTGAGCACTCGTTTTTTGAGATACTAGCAGCCAACAAAATGAGAAAGATCATCAAACCGTCTTTCTTTTGAAAAACGTGATCTACTCCAACTATATTCTCCACAGCACAGTGCCAAGTGGGTCACAAAGTCAGATATGCAACCTTTGTTCTCGAGCAGATGCTCAGCGTGGCACTACCTCTAGTTCATTACTTGCGTCGTCACACTTTTGTGGTATTCATTCCCCCGCAGTGTGATATATTTATCATCCATATATATAGTGGACAGATCGATTCCTGGAGTTCAAAAAGGCAGTATATCAACCTAATTAGAGACCTGTAAAGTAAAGACCTATTGTCATTTGTGAGGTGCTGATGGTTTGTGGTCCCGCAGCTAGCTTGCTATTCCATGTAAGTAGGTAGTGATAGATGGGTAACTTGCTCCCTTGCTTACCTACTCGATTCTCTTAACCCTCGGTAACGGTAACTTTGATTACATAACTGTCTGTCTGTGCACCAGGAGAATCTAATCAAACAATCGTCGTAATCTTCAATTCTCAACATCGCAAATATGCAAATATATCCAACGCATCAATCTATCTATGTCAGTGACATTTCCTACGTTATGTAGGGTAGAGATATTCGAACTCCGCTGCCGTTTTCGTGGATAACCCTTAGGGATCCTTCGATATGTCGTGTTTGAGCCCTGGTGATAGAAGAAGAGAGGCACATGGCTATAGTTGCATGAATCTTCCCACGTACTTACTAGCTACCCCCCATCTCTCATCATTCAATTAACGGAATTTACTATACACATTTTGTATTTCCATCCATCTCATCCTCTCATTCTCTCTCTCTCTCATCCTTTCATCCTCTCATCCTCCTTCTCCATCCTCCTTTTGCTCATGACTCTCGCTCCTTCAATCTGCCCTCAACGTTAACTTGAGTATCAGCGGCTAAAACATGATTCAAGTAAGCCTTACTATCCCACCATAGTAGAATCCCGCCGCACTACACAAGGTTGTGGTTCCGATGAGTACCACAGGAGAGCTTATGCACACATGGCGATCGGGTGGTCATTCTTTCATTAGAAATCTCCAAGCTTGTCTAGACTCGATGCTTCATTTAATCGAATCCTCCGTTCTTTATGTTGGTTCGTGCAGCATCCTGCATAAATCTGATCACCCGCCAACGTACTCATCTTCATGATTGCCGAGTCCTGGGCACTCTACATCTAAATAAATGTACGCGCCAAAATTAGACAACTTGAATTCGGGCCTAGTTTCTCTTACGTGGAATGCTTGAATCGAATGAAATGTCTCAATGTAGAATTGTAGCTACATGTACGATACAAGGATTATGTTGAGTGCTACTTTCGCTGTTCAGCATGATAATCAAAAAGTTTTGGGTGCATGCGCTACACTTCAAGTACAGCTGGTGGCATATATGCATATATACTTAAGGCGGTGACCTTTTGAGGGGGTCGTTAGACGTAAAATTAAGAACATACATATTATCCAGAGATTTCCCAATTAGTTGTATGAGTTTGAAGTTGTGTTGAGCTTTCAACGGCTTTTCCTCATAGTTCTCATCCGATTGTCGATACAAATGCAAATCGTCGCGTACCCCGTCATTCACAAATAGTATATATCGCCCATTCACATGTGCTCGTGTCCAACCTCCTAGCAGGTGACCTCCCTATCCACTGTCTCTCGAGCCTCAAGTCTTCAACTCTCTTTCCACTGGAAGTACTCCTCGGATACATCTCATTAATCTATACTTCAATCCTAATCTCTCACACATTGAATCACTTTCCTCAAATTTCACCATACTCTACTCAGGGTCTCCTTGAACGGTCAAACTAGATCTTCGCACTTCCTCTCTCATTCAAAATGACATTCTGGCTTGGAGTTGTAGCCTGCTACTTTATAGCAAACGCACTCTCCTCGCCAATCCATGGTGAGAAAAAGGGACAGCCTAGATCTGTCGTAGATTTAGTATATGCTCAATATCAAGGTACCTTGCTAAGTTCAGGAATTACTCAATACCTTGGAATGCGATATGCATCTCCTCCTCTTGCCGATTTAAGATTTCGCGCACCCCAACCGCCGCAAAGAACAAGTGGTGTTCAGAATGCACAAACGGTATATGATTTCTCACCGACAAAATTATATATTCACTAAATTTCTCCTTTAGTTTGGACCGATCTGCCTCGCTACTAACAATGGGCCCACCTCCTCACAATCAGAGGATTGTCTTTTCGTCAATGTATGGGCACCCAGCACTGCTACTTCGTCTTCTAAACTTCCAGTTTGGGTATTCATACAAGGGGGCGGGTATATCTCCAACTCCAATGCCAATTTCAATGGCTCAACAGTAGTCAATACATCGAATCATGGTATCGTCTTTGTCAATTTTAATTACAGGGTTGGGCCATTTGGATTTTTGACGAGCGAGAAAGTGAGAGGTGATGGTGATTTAAATGCAGGCCTACTGGATCAACGTTTCCTGCTACACTGGGTTAAAGATAATATCGCTCAGGTAGGTATGGACTGTCCCATTCCTTCCAAATTTACTAAAAAGTACAGTTTGGCGGTGATCCAAACCACGTGGTCATTCATGGAGATTCTGCTGGCGCCGGTTCGGTCGCCCTTCATCTTACTGCATAGTAAGTCCAAACGGCCTGATATGCTTTTTTATTGACTCCGAGATAGTGGAGGTAGAAACGATAATCTCTTCATGGGCGCAATTGGCGAATCTGTTTTCTTTCCCACACAACCTCAAGTATCAGGATTAGAATGGCAATTTGACCGTTATGCAAACTCAACTGGTTGTGGATCGGCAGATGATGTTCTTGGATGTTTGAGAGCCCAAAGTACTGCGGTTCTTCAAGCTGCAAATGTCGCTTCTCCATATCCAGGACAAGTTGACTCACCTCTTTTTTATTGGACACCAACTATTGATGGAGATTTTATACAAAACTATCCTTATGCTCTATTCGAGAAAGGATTATTTGTGAATATACCAATTATGTTTGGACGTTGGTTATCCTATCTCCCCCACTAATTTCTACCGTAAATATTTACTTATTACTTCAACAGACACAACAGATGAAGGCTCCGTCTTCGCCTCCAATGCTGCCACCTCCAATGACGTTTCCATCTTCTTTGAAAACAACTATCCCTGTCTGACCCCCGCCGATACATCCTCCATAAACGCCCAATACCCACTGATGTCTCCTCTTGCAAACCACAACCCATATTTCCCCTCCGCCTCTGCCGCCTACGGTGAAACAACATTCATTTGCCCCGTCATAACCATCTCCATCTCCCTCGCTACCTTCAACGATCCAGCGCAGGTTTGGGTCTACCGCTACAACGTGCAGGACAATAACAATGTCGCCAATGGACTAGGTGTCCCGCACGTTTTCGAATTACCAGCAATCTTCGGCCCCGGAAATGCAAATGATGGGGATGGAGGAAGTTACAGGACATACAATGCAGATATTGTTCCAGTGCTAATGAAATACTGGATAAGTTTTATTAAATTTTTAAGTCCGAATCCCGGAAAGAATGCGAGTGCGCCGCATTGGGAAAGTATGGGGATGCCTTCTGCGGCAGGTGGGACGCTAAGGAGGTTGGTACTGCAGACAGGGGCGAGCGCTATGGAAGTTATTCCGGATGATCAGCTTGGGAGGTGTAATTTTTGGACGGGGTTGGCGGTAAGGATGGAGCAGTAGTTTGAGCTTTGGCATGGAAAGGGAGAGAGGGGCTTTCCCTTTGTTTTATGGAGTAAGGGGTTAAGGTTTTCATGATTTGGCGTTTCGGACATTTATGTGCCCAGTGGTCAAGGCATTCGGTGGTTGGGAATTCGATAGTTAAGGATTGGGTGGTTAAAGTATTCGGTGGTTAAAGTATTCGGTGGTTAAAGTATTCGGTGGTTTATGATAGTCATCAGAGTCGTCATAATGACTTACTATCTTTATAATATCCTCATAAATATGAATTGGTGTTTTTCTACAGTGAGATGCTACTGACAGAGTCATGCGTCCAATCTTTGATTTAGATATCCATCACAGTAATTCTATCATCAACCAAACAAGCTTTAATACCATTGATACAGACACATGCCTTCAAACACCTCTTTCAATGGACTACGCATATTATAGCTTGATTCCTAAGACGTCAGATTTATTTTCCATTGCAACTACTGAGTCCGTAGAGCCCCAGAATGTTCTCGTCTTTACATCGACAACCGCACCACAGAATCAGGGGGTGACTTTCCCCTGGTAACCCAACACCTTGCAAGACTCCCCCTCCCTATTTACATTAAAGCTAATCGCTTTTCGGTGGTAGATCTTACATGTCAGTTTTACATAGTATCCTGCACCTATTGGGAATTATAGAAACTCCTCTATTTACCTCACCACATTGAGATTCTAGCTTTTTTTGATTGATTGATACTCTCAACTTCCATTGTTTCTCTTAAGTAGTCTAGTCTCCAGTTCTAGCCGTTCAATCTCCTTTTTTCAGCTATAATTACCTTTTTTCCTGCAAGCATTTGAGATATCCAGTTTGACGGTCTTTATCGATGGAACGAAGCATGGAGATCAGATCAACAATTACACCCCAGGTCCGAAGGGGGATGAGAGCGTGTTGCTATTGGTCAAGGAAGATAGATAGATGGGTACCATCCCAAGGTCACTATCCATTAATCTTCACGGGGGTGTAGACACTGTGTACGTACGTAACCGCGTGCACGCCATACCATCCTGGAAACTCGACAATAAGAGATGGATAAATGGGGAAAGGGAGAAAGCGTAACTCTAGTTTCGGAGGAGACAAAGAAGAAAACCAATTAGTACGTATCGTTCTCACAGAAATGGATACTCTCCTAGTGAAGACGAGACAACAACAAGAGAAGGAACAATATCAATCCCAGGAGAAGAAAAGGAAGAAAATGCGTCTAAATACACGATGTAATATAAAATCTTGAACTTCTCCCTTCGGAACTGCTTCTCCTAAGAGCTGATTTCGCTGTGCTGGTACTTTCTTTCCTAGAACTAGTATTGATGCTTTTCATCCATCACCAGCATCTCACGTAGGACTACAATCTCTCTCGCCAACAAACCTTAACAGTGCACCAATCGACGCTTCAGATACAGCCAGCTCGATTAGACACGCTATCTCGACTAAGCAAACGTTGGATATTCTGCAGCTGTATTAATCTAAGTTTCCAACATAATCTAATACTTTCCAGGGGGTTTTTTTCATATCGATCTCTCATCTACGTAGGAACTACAAGATAACAACCCCATACACTTACAGCCAATACGTTGATCTCCGCTTTTCTCTCTCCCAAATCTACAACAATTCCTCCTATCATGCATCACACTGTGAGACACCGGTTGTATTGGTTAGTGGCCTACGAAAGCTGGTTTGTTGAGCAATAGCGAGTTTATTCTGTGTGATCAGATTAGAGATTTGTATGGGTATTATCGAAGTGACGAAGTGTGTTCTTCCAACATCGCGAGGCAATAGAGATTCATTACCTTACATAGGCCGGTATATCGTACAGTTAGACACTGGGAGCCTCTAGTCTGTCAAGTATAAAGCACGTATTAATACCCATTCTGTAATTCCTATACGAGTGAACGCAATTTTTCAATACTATGTGAGAGAATCAAGTTCATTGTCATTTAAACAAATCACTATCATCTAACCACCCCTGCCAACATGATTTCAGCCATTTCAATTCTCAGAGCAGCTCTAGACATGCAAGACAAATCGAATTAAGCTCCCATCATAAACATGGCTCTATTGTCCCCAGGAGCATGAATGGAGCGACCAGAAGTAGCTTGATCATTAATTCTAACCACTCTACCAGTGATAACTTGGCCATCGCTTGCCACTGCCCATTCTCCAGCTTCTCTGCCACAGATTGGCGCATATCCCACACCACGCTCCATTTTCACTCCCTCATGATGGTCCTTAAAGATGTCCTTAAGCCCACCCCAGACACGCTTTCTGAACCCCAATTTGACCCCTAGAAGCAAAGCAACATCATCTTAGTGAATATTTCCTGAAGATAAAACGACGTGGAAGCAGCGCGTAAACAGGCTAACATGGCTCAACGAATTCTTTGACACCCTCTGCATCTTCGCCATCATTTTTCTAAGCTCACTGCGATATCCTCGACCTTCAGCTTCACCTCAAACTTTTCATTTATGTCATCGAGCCTACTAAAAATTCTCTCAAGCTTACCATCGGTCGTTGAGCCTGCGTAGCTTGTCTGACTCAATGCATTCGCCTGTATCATCCAAGCCGTGTGCCCCAACTTGACCAATTCCGGTCCAAATTCTAGTAGCAACTCTTGAACTGTGTCATCTGTCGGCTCCTCCTTTGGTAAACCCGTATTATCTGGACCTCCAAATGTGGCACGATACTTTAAATCAAGAGTCAGTTGTGCTCGTAGCAGGAAGATTTCTTACAATGGCCAAGCCGTGAAAACATAGGGGATATGAAGGGGTGTAACACTCTGAAAAAAGAACTCACCCAGTCTTCCTGCCATTCTTCAATAGCCCTGAGTGCGTCTGGATGATTGACTTTGATGTTTTTTGCAATCATGTAAAAGCTACTTCTTGTAGCGTGTTTTTTGACTGGCTTGAAGACTTCAATCTCCGCAAATTTCGAAAAAGTGTACAACAAGAAAGCTGAGTGCCATGTATCAACCTTGTGTAGTAACATAACCAGGGTGCCTCCATTGTGCATTCTGTTCATGGCGAGGATTAGTTGCGAAGTTTGTAAGCGTACTGTTTCCTTATTAAGGTTGGAATCATAGGTGTCCTTGATGCGATCGTGGGTACGAAGAGTCTTTCCATCCGCAAATACCAGATGATACTTGATAGACTTGAAGGGCCTAACATCACTAAATTTTGACCTGAAACATTCCGGAATATCTTTATCACTTGGGCAAAACTCTTTATACATTGTAATATCATGGAATCTGAGACCTTGGAGACGATTTTTGTCGATAATAACAGTATGACCACCAGATTCAGGAGCCAAGGTGATGCCATATGCTTTAAATCCGTTGCGATGGCTGAGAGCTGCTGCTGTATAGCCCCCGGGAGCCATGCAAAGATCGAGTATGTTGACTTGACTGTCTGGGACGAAGGGTATAGTAAAGACGTGGTGAGACTTATGCATTTCGTCCCCGATCTGTTGCATCATCCTGTAAAAGCTGCGTTCCTCCTCAGGAGTCGTCGAATCAGCACGTTTCCGCTGCTGTCGGAAATGCTCGTCGCCCTCTTCTCTGTTATCATGCCATCCCTATGTGCAAATATTAGTGATTCGCACGCGACTGTGAGTCCAATAAGTAGCAGAAGAACAGTAGAGGGAGATAGAAAAGACGGTCGCACGAGAAGGTCAGGCGAATCTGAAATAGATATGTCGCCTAAGGGCATTGAAATAACCTACCCGGCTCCTAAGTTCCACAACTCTTCTACATGCTTCATCTAACAAGATCAAATAAATCTTCAATATCTGCGTAGCTTGTGTGATTTGTTTTCCCCTGGGGTCATCACGAATACCCAATTCCGTTGATGCCTCTTCAAGAGTAAGATCGAAGAGCTCTTCTGCGAGACCTTTGATGCTTAAAACCGTACCATTATTCTTCAGCGTGGCTAGTTTACTCTTGAAGATCTCGAGCTTCGCCGCAGTATTGGGACCATTGTTGGTTGAAGAATTCATGACTGTAAAGCAATAGTTGATAGATAACAACCATTGACTTGATCGTTGTTGTTGTTGTTGGCAAGCAAAAAGAAAACTTCAAGAGATGTGATCTTTTGAAAAAGAAGGAGGATCAAAGAATGGAAATGGAAAGAACGAGACAGCCCTCAAGGTATCCGCTCCTCAGATATTTAGGATCTTTCATCGATCAAACAAATGACAAGGAAGTGAATGTTTGAAGGGGGAAGAACCTTCCGGAAAGTGAAGTGCTTATCCGAAGACTATGTCAGTAGTGATAATGTGTATATGGTAAAGCTGAGGTAGAGAGAAATGATATAGAAGAGACGTGGAGGTGATTCTAGATAGAAGAAAGGAGTAGTGGAAACTGTTGGGGACTTCTGGACATATAATCAATATCACCACACAGTGAGATGTCATTCATCAATCCAAGTTCAGATGATGAAATGAGATATCAAGTGACAACTTGAAGGACTTTGTATTGTCTATGATGTCCTTGAGTTTGATGGAGATAAATGAAGGTGTTTCGTTTCTTTTCCTCAAGTTTACTCAACACCTGACAAATATGGATGGCATGTATCGTATACTCACCATTGCCATCTTAGATGAATGACCAGCACCTTATCACCCAACACTCAACACTCAACTCTCTATTATTATTATAAAAACTTGATTCATCAAGACCGCGCTCCATTCATCCACAATATAAAACATGTAACCATAAGACACGTAACCGCACAATTCAACAACACTTCAATTGATCAGAAGATAGTTTTGCTGTTAAGATTTTCTATGATACAAGGTTGCAGCAAATTTGGGTTTTCTATCTTATGTAACATTGATGCATTTCCACGCCCTCCTATCATTCATGGGAGGAGCATGATGCAACATATCATTGTATTTTGCGAAATTCGCATCCGCCTCCCTCACCCCTCCAAAAACAAGTAAAAGCCATTTTTCGCAACCATTAATCGCACGCATAAAACCCAATCTTTTCTCGGAAAAAGCAATCACCGATTGACAACATGTCGAGGACGTCCGATGGTGAACTAAAAGTATGCCGTGGCTATGCCAGAATATGAACATGTAAAAGCAAAACATGGATGAGGGAAAAAGCCATATTATTTGTCATGCCCACCCAGCACTCTGCCGAGATAGAAGGTTGGAGCTTCATGATTCAAGTCGTCGTTGATGCCCAGAGATCTCCAATCCTCTAATAGCTCCTGATAAACGCCGTAGAAACCACATATCAAAACTCGGGAATACAGTCAACTTAAATTGCTCAGATCATAATATCTGTATCGCTACATGTCATACAAGCGAAAGGCAACGTTGCATGATTGGAGCGATGAACGGTCGTGCCACGTTGGTTGAAGCGATGCCAGAAGATATAGAGAGGGCCGAGTCGTAAAAGGTGAAGGGGGAACGTAGATGTCAAGCCAAGTATGTAACCTCCAGATCAATGGCTAAGCATGACTCCAAAGCTACGTGGGTATCGAGGCGTACATTGGAAAGGTAAAGGAAATTTATTGCTCAAGTAATGCCTTCAACTGAGCATCGAGTAAGTTGTCAATCTTTTTTCGACTCTTCAAATCAAGAGCACCATTTCGCCAAGAAGTACGGAGTTTGGAGAATGCAGATCGTTGAGTCGGGGAATCATCACCCTTGACAACATCTACATAGTGTCCGGCTAGGACCTCGTTGATAGTCTTCTTCTTGTTGTTGAGAGTTTCATCGTAATAAAGGATTAACTGTTCCATTCCTGTAGGTGCGTTGTTGCTGTTGTCCTCAAGAGCCAATCTGCGGAATTCGTAGTACATGCTTGGGTTGAAATTCCTGCACAGAAAGTGCGCCCAGAACTCGTAAAGTAACTTCATGTCAGTGTGAGTTTCACCAGGCTGAGTAGTTTCTCGGACTCTAATTGCCCTTTCACGGAAGGTGGTATATTTCTCGGTGGTATTAGATTCGGAGATTGCTGCTTGTCGTCTTTGATCCTTAACCCACATGACTGTCGGGGCATTGCTGTAGCTTGAATGGGGGGAAAGTGTCCCTCGATCACCTTCTGTAGAGCTAGAGTGGTATAAGTCAGAACCGTAGATCAACGTGGAATTCAAAGCGGCACAAATTTACCTCTCTTGTGGGTGGGACCCATTGACCAAAGGTCGACCTTGACGCTCTTCATACAATTCCTCGTTTATTGACCTACCATCAATTGACCCATTGGAGAAGGTTCTTGATGATGAGTGGTGGTATGGGTGCTTGACAGGTTTTTGGTCACTAGTCTTGCGGGAAGCTTGTGAAAACACCAAATTTAGGTTCTCAACCTGTTCATCAGTGAATGTGGTTTCTGACGCTAAAGGGTCAGACGATGGGACTGCATTTCCATCTAACGTCAACAGACCAGGAGTGAAGTTAGGTACGGCAGCTGATAGCGGCGTGTCTTCGTGATAGTGGTTGCCATTACCATTGGCTAGAGGCGCTTGCTCGGCTCCATTCCCAAATCTCATAAAGTCTTGTCCACCGGAACTGAAGGCTGGTGAGCCGATCTCTTGACCTGGCATCATGATTTGACCTATATGGCTTGGTGGTCCATGGTTATCACGAATTAGGGTAGCTGGTCCATCATTATTTTTCATTGACTCTTCTCTCTCCTCAGATGGCATCACCCATTGATCCCAGCCATCACGTCTTCGTATTCTATCAACACCATCCTCGCCCTTAACAATCTCAATTTCGGTGGATTGTTGACACGCGTATCTCAACATATCAATGTCTCGTGTAAGAGACTGAATTCGTTTGAACTCAGCCACAAAGTGTAAGAATACAAACCCTTGCGAGTCCATGTGCTTCCTTAAGTAAACATCCTTGCACAGATTGTCAATCGAGAAGTAATATTCCAATTGCATCTTGACCATTGACAAAAGGGTCACAGACTGGGAGTCTGTGAAAGAGGTGTATGGTAAAGCGCTCATGGCTTGCATTGGTACATAGTCATACATAGTCTGTAGAGGTGCCATTTGTTGATTGCCATTCGCATAGCCACCTCTTGGGTATACGGCGACGTTTGGTATGGATTGTGATCTCGAGCTTCCACGAGTACGGGGAGGAGCTTGGGTGTATTGGTGGCCGAAGGGCCCTTGAGGGGGGGGACTGTAGGGTGCTGAATTCTGACGCCCTTGATAAGGTGGGATGGCATTGTGGCCATTAGCGAAAACATGCTGACCGTTAGGGAAAGCATTGTGGCTGCCTCGACCACGATATCCTCCGCGGCCTCTTTCCGCCCGACCTTCAGCTCTCTGATCCTTGCTTCCGTTTTTGAAGTCAGAACTTCCAGAACCGTCGTTTCTGCGATCACCAAAGCTAGATTTAGTTGGAAACTGTCCTTCGCTAACGCCCTGTCCTTTCTGAACGGTCTTGCCATCTTTGTCCGTCTGGGTAGCAATAGGAGTTCTTCCAGTATCAGTCGGCGATACAGGTTCATTCTTACTAGCATTCGCCTTTGCTTTCTCTGCATTCGAGGTGGTCATATGCTTACGACTGGCATCTTCCTCGTTTGCAGGTCTCCTGGAGGAGTTTGGCGGAAGAGAAGATGATCGGACTCCGCGCTTTTCAGCTATTTCACCAGACTCGGCAGGCTTAGCAGCACCTCCTGTCAACTTTTCTCCAGTAACACCATTTGCCACATGACTAGTACGTCCACCCTCACGGCCTACACGAGCACCACCTCGTCCTCGTCCGCCTCGAACTGGTAATGGGGTATTGAATGTGACTGATGGAGTGTACGGCACTGGGACCCACTTCTCCTTCGTTCTTGGTTTGTTGGAGGGATTCTCGTCCTTCTCGTCCTTCTTGACTTTATCTTCCTCTTGGAGCTTACGCTTCTCTTCTTCAAGCGCGGTTTCTGGTGTTGGCCACGCCATAGAATCCTCAACTGGAGGAGGTAATGGACCGGAAGCACTCTTGTCCTTTTCTTCGCCGGCCCTACTGCCTCTTGCGGGTCGCTTGTTTGGATCCTCTTTCCCCTTGACCAGACCATCTGGACCTTTCTTTTGACCCTTGTTCAAGGAATTGTCCTTGCCGACCTGTGGTGCCTTCTCATCTTCAACAGGACCCTTTCCCTTTCGTCTAGGGTCGAAAGCTTTTGTAGTGGAATTGGAGGTAGAGATTTCGCCGAATGCGTTTGCTGTTTGAGGTATTGAAGGACTCGACTTTGTCTTTGCTGCCTGTGCCTCTTTGCGCTGCTCCCAGAAGTTTACGGCTGGAGGTGGAGCTGGAACCAGGGGAACGTCTGGTACCTTCACTTCCTCCTTTTCTTTCTCCTTCTCCCTTTCTGCCTCCTTGTCGTCCTTCTTTTGCTTCTTGGACTTCTTAGGTTTTCTCCCCTCACTTGCCTCTATAGAGGGCTTATCTTCTCTATTCCGTCCGGCTTTCTCCCACCCTTGTTCAGACGCATCCGCAGTTCCATTTAAAGCGAGCTCCTCCTCCTTTGGTATCGTTGCACTTGGCGCAGAATTCACATTTGGTGACTCGGAAACAGAACCCGTGCTTACTTGCGGTGTTAGTTTCGCATCCGTGTTTAATCCGACTCCAAGCGGATCACTATTGCCCAAAGCTTCCGTGACGCCATTGATATTTCTATCGCCGTTTTCAGATCCCGCTGCCCCAGTGACCGACGCAGATGGTGTATTCGATACGGAATTCGATTCTTTAGCGGGTGTGCTGACACCAGAAGCCGATGCCTGGCTTGACTGCATGGCTGAGTTTGCAGTTGAAGTTGCGCGACCTTTTGCGGCCATCGCGTATGAGAATGTAGGCGGGGTAGGGGTGCTCTCAGATTTCGGTGTTGCCGATGCCATTGTGACTTGTATCACAAAAGATATGGCTTCTTCACTCAATCAAGCAAGTCCAATTCTTGCGAACAGGTACCCTTGATGCTTGAAGTTGATACAGAGAGGCGACTAAAAATTCACCCTCAGTACTGGACGTCCGGAGAGGTTTACTCGACCTCTCCGCACTGCTATCCGAATGCGCTGATCAAATATCAACGTCTAGGAAAAGTTGAACTGATTTGCTGCGGACGGAGGAATCGGGATCTGGAAAGGTCGCTGCGGAAACTTCGTTTGAAATAGATGAGACGTATTTGCGCGATATGAGGAAGTATTTTGTAGCGCGAGTTTCGCAAAATATCGAAGTCCAAGAAATGATCTGAGAATGTAAAGGCAGATCAAGGACAGATAGTTAACAAGTTCCGGTGTTTATGAATCGTAGGCAGTAAGTCGTGTAGAACGAAACGGAATTTTTGTTTGATGACACAGGTAGTGCTGGCGGCGACGCGAAATTGAGCTCGAACGGCCGAGTGGAAACTATGATTCTATAATGGAATGTTAGCTATATTATTCCAACATAATACGACCCATTTGTGAATCAATATGGCATGGAACGCAGCTTCTTCGAGTTGCCTGATCTGCAATTGCGCGGATGCAAAGCCGCACAAAAGTAATTAATATGAAAGTATCAAAATCCACCACGCACCTTTCAAAGATGGTAGATATACCAGAAGATCAATCCTCTGAGATGGATCTTTCAGTATTCAATCCTCCAGAAAGAACAAGTCAGCAATGGTGTAAAACTCTCAGTGTTCCCAGTGTTCCCAGTGTTTGACAATGTATTACAATTGCTGTACGGCCGGAAATCTTTTTGGTTGCCCGTTCCAAACGAAAACCAATGGTTGCTATTTTTCTTTTTTTGGTCTTTGGAAGAGATGGGTATTCAAATGAGAGAAGACCTCTTTTTAAGCACTTTTATGACAGGAAGTGTTCAAATGGGGTCGGAAGGAAAGAGATTGAAAAGAAGATGGGAGATGTGAGATGGGAGATTAAAATTGAGAAAAGGCAGAAAGAATCTTTAGGGTTGAAGTCGATCTGAATTATTTTTGTTAGATTCTGAAATTTAGTGGATTTTCTTTTCTCGGCTGAGAATTTTCGACTTCTTCCATGGACGCCGAGCGGCTTCACGGAAGGTCCTAGTATACAAGTTCCGTTTGGGATTGCCAAAATCGATATATTGATAATATGATTACGATGTGTGTGTATATATATATATATATATATTGTGTTATAGATGTTACAGATGTTATAGATCATTCGTTTCATCCGTTTCATCTTTACCTTTTGGAATTTTCTTAACTGGAAATCATTTGTGTATGTGATTTTATAATTCCCTTCTATATAAAGAGGCATCTAGAAATAATAAGAAAGATTCACAAGTTCACAAGATCTAAGCTCTTTGTAAAGTTACAATATTCCTCCATTAGGATCGATCATCACTCATATAATGAATGACCTACTAGGTAATTACCTAATGATCATTGGTCTAAATCTTCTCCAAGCACTCATTCCCACCTACCTACTTAATTCCTCCAAGGCTAGAAACCCATCTGCATGCTCAACACGACGACGAATCATCCATCCAAAATAACCTCTCATCCACGACATACTGACTGTGTTAGGGTATCAGCCAATGCTCTTGCGACTGATTGCGCCTTGCACAATAACATATCAGGCAGGACGTGAAGTTCAGCCATGAGGATCCCGACCAGCTGTTGTGCCAATAACGTACAGTCCTCGAAATCCCTCAATTAAGCGCCAACGTTCTTTTTATACCTTCATTCTCCTCGACGAACCCAGACCAATATATCAACAGAATATTCATGCACATATAAGATCATTCCAATAATGCCGGCTGAGTATTTACAACTCGTCCCTAGTTAGAGCAGCTGAATACCATGCGATACTGCTCTGCCTTACATTCCTCGCCTTCCTCGCCTTCCTCGCCTTCCTCGCCTTCCTCACCTTCCTCACCTGTCCACCCTTTCCAAATCTAGTCACGATGCAAAAGGGGTCTAAAACCTTTATTTTATATTGCCTCATCCACGATTTAATCTTCTTCGTCAGATCAGATAACCAAGATACTTTCCTATTTCTCACACCTGCATACATGGTGGATCTGTTACTTCCTGCCCCTCCACGTCTTTATTCCCAAAAACTCCCGCTCGCCATAAATAAGATCTTACATGAGACAACAACGTCATTGTCGTCATTATCGCCGTCTTTTCATTCTTCACCCAAATGCTGTACCTCCCTCTTCCCCCGCCCTCCTCTCTTTTGAGAAATCTGAAACCAAATGTACTTTATTTGACCTTGAATTCGGTATCGGCATGACTAAGTCATAATCACCAACCCTCGAATCGCGTCTTGCGCCTACGGGGAAAAAAACAAAAATAAAAATTTCACTCAAAACAAGCCGGAAAGGTGGGCGGGCGTAGGTGTATCCACACCAAAAATTACCCCTCCATTTTCTAGCTCTGGATCCGTATCCACCTGGTCATCGCTTTGATCGTATCTGAAAACCTACACCACCCAATCCCTCTCATTTTGGCCATTCTCATCAATGTGCAAAATCTGGTTATCATCAAATCAGCATAAAAATCAACATAATAGATCTTCAAGTTTTGAGCTCTACAACGAGAATGAAATTGCGAATATAGATATATTTTCTCAGAATAGGGGATTTTCTTGACCTGATACGGCAGGTATAGATATACATACATATATATATATCTATACACATTTACATGTTTAAAATCCAAACTTCCAAAGCTATCTTATCTACGTGCATGATGAAGAAAGATCACATTACCACAATCCAAACTGCAGCCAGATAAATCTTCAGATGAACGCGCCATTCCGAGATATTCTGCTATGAAGTGCAAATCCCAATCACCGGGTTATCAAACCCCTCACTTCCTCCACGATATTCCTCATCCCCGTTTTCGTGACGCCAACTATCTGATCTGAGAATGACGATATCTGGGAACCCTCGATAACGGATGCCTCCCCTCAAATGTAACCCCCGGACTAGAGACAAAAGTACTTTTGGTCGACTCGCATACACTTGCAGGCATTCGAAAGATCTTGTATCATTATCTGCAGCCCACTCTCTGCCTGCATATACGCAAATAGAGTGCGAGCACTGGTACATAACTCGAGGAAGCTGGTTATATGTCACGTCTCCCGACGAGATGCTGCATGCAAGTAGAAGGTTACAAAGGCTTCCTCATTTGCGGATAACTTCCGAGATTATTTACATCATTTGATAGGCACATTGATACACTGCCTGATACAAACCGGGCAAAAGAAGGCCGTCGACATATTTATCATGATATAAGTATCTGTACGCACTATTTTACAAGATTGCTGATTCAAAGGGATTACCTCATCTGTCTCCACAAGCTTATCCTGACATCCACGCAGCTGCTCTATTGACTCCAAAACTTGTCGCCAATCGAAGACCGCTGGAACCCATCGGGAAATAGCTGACCAGATACCAAGTCAAACATATTATTTGAATAATGGCCGAGATCAAGGTCAACGGCTTGCTTCGAAGCTACACGCCAAATGTTATTAGAAGATGGTGGGGAATTATATTTCGGAGAAAACGCTTACACCCAGACTGAAATATAGGGTTAACCCAATGGACCCAAAATAGGTCGTGGTAAATGGAAGGCGTGGCGCTGATATCAGGTGGCTAATGTACGTCCACGGGCCCATCATTGCAGCCCATGATGCGAGGAATAACATTGAACCTAGAGTCCATCTAGTTGTCACACGCTCCAAGTCAGTTCTGAGGGTGTAGATGTATGAATCATAACTTCGTAATTATTCAATATCTCAAATCATTCATTAATACTTGAGTAGTATCATGAGTGATAGACAAACTTAAAACCTCCATACACAATGCCCGACGGGTAGTTGCATAGAGGCGAAGTTGTTGAAAAGTTGGAAGTTCTTCGACTCGTATTGGACCCAGCTTGCAGGGTATGAGTTTAAAATAGCAAGAAAAGTGAGACTCACAGAATCGCAAACTTGGTTGGAAGAACAATCAAGTACGGGAATAATACGAAACAGATAACAAAGCAGGCCAATGCACCAATATTGAATCCTGCGAATAATAAAAGACGGTCCCACCTACTCACTGAATATGGGGAAAATGGAATGGTCAGCCCTCTAGATAATCAATTTTTGAAGTGACGCGAAAGGGCCAGGCAAGCCACACTCAACACCACCAATGTACGTCGCACCAGATGGCAGCGGATGCAGGGACAGTGCAACGTGTGGGGAAATGGAAACGTTCGGTAGGTTGACTTACGGGCAAACCATCCTTCTTCTTCTTCACGTCGATTTCGACCAGGCAGAGGCGCTCCCGCTCCCTCTGTGGTCGGCAGTCGAACATAGCCACTATCTCCAAATGGATTTAACGATTTTATTGAAGATAGAAGGCCGCCGGTCTGCTGAGCAGTGTTGACGGGGAGGTCCGGGTCGCGACGTGACCACCCTAGGGAATTCATAGAGTCTCTGAAAGAAGAGGAAGCCATTTTTGCATTAATCTTATTAACCTTTCGGCAGTTGTATGGTATCAAGGTTGCTTTTCCAAACCCTTGTTATCCCTTTCGCAGATGCCGTGAATGTTCAAGATTCAGGTAGATGGTTGGGTGAGGGGAAAGGACCGGTGTAGGTATGGGCCGAAGAGATGTGATCGGTTCGGAGTATTTTGCTGAAGAAAATACGGCCGTTTATGTCCTACTCAGTATAATTCGTCTGCAGGTATGTCGTGCGTTAATCGACCTCGTGGAAATAATGCGACTGGTTTCTTTGCGAATGTTGAAAGGGGTGTCCAATGACCTCTTCGACGAACAGGGTTATTAGTTGAATAGTATATCGCTTTGCAATAAAAGATCTCCTCGTGATCAATGTAGAGGCTCTCAAAATGATGAAAGCTTTAGCTTCGAATAATGGATGTGTGATGAAGATGGAATTCGTGATTGGAGGAGAGTTGGCCGCAGTCAGCAGGAATGGGGGGGGGGAAAGGGGGGTGTGGTGTAGCTTCTAGGGATGATCGGAATGAAAGAGTAGCAAGAGCCTTCTAACTTTGATCTCGAGAGGTATGCGATAAGCCCTTTTTGGAATGATTCATGGGTGGGATTTCTTTTATCGCAGATGGTGTGGTGGAAAAGTCAAGTTTAGTATTGTTAATAGGCAATCATGGGAAAGTTCATGAGGAGAAGTTGTCGGTTTGACGCTAAAATGTCTCATATCATATGGCGCTAGTCGGTACGGGACAGGCGAACCAAATGAAAAGGGAGGGAAGGATAAATGTACACAGACGCTTTTAACGAGTTTAAATAGTGAAGAAATAATGAAGAGAATCTTTTTACTATAATTACTAGGTACCTAGGTAAAGTCATGCAATATCGAGTTAACCCAGACATGAGAAATCCTGGCGAGAAGGGGAGCAGGGGAGAAGAGGAGAGAGGCATAACCCAATTTTATATTATATATTTATGCGCAAGAGGGGCTAGGAAAAATAGATGCACTCATTCATAAATAGAACAGCATCAAAGTCTTAACACGGCAGTCTTTCTACGAGTACATGTCATTCATTGCCTACAACATAGAAGTACATCCACCATCAGATTGCATTGTAGCCTATCTATCCCTTTCCAAGACATCAGAGGAATCTGTTTTATCTTGCATGCTTGCGTGTTGGTGTGTGTGGCTCAACTTCAAGACATCCGACCCCCCCTCCATCTCATCTTTTTGTTCAGGGTAATAAAATACCGGACATGGATTACTAGATCTGTTTATATTGTTTGGTCTGGATAAGGTTCTAGTGATGAGTAGGCAAGAGTGAAAAGGGTGTGAAGGGTGGTTCACCTAGTTTCGAGGAGGGGTGCATAGTATGAGTCTTTCGTCTTTCGACACCATCTATTTCTAATATCGAGTGAAACCTTCCCCAACCTTCCCAAGCTTCCTATGAAAAACTTGGAAAACCTGGTAGAAGTTACTTTGCGGAGCTATCTGCTCCCTCCAAATTATTCGTGATTAGGAGGTTCCTCTTCTTGTTGATATAGGTCAAGTGGCTTAAGCCGGTACATGTATGCATGAGAGAAAAGACATAAAAGGATATCCTCGCCTCCTCAACCTCTCAACCTCCTCCAAAGTTTCCCATTTCAATTCCAACCCTCTCAAATTCAAACTACCAAAGTTTGGGCCACAGTCTATCAATTCAGCCCGAAGCTTTTTATATACTTGCACCAGCAGCTAAGTGAGGTTCAACAATCACCCTCGACTTGAACACCACACCTAGCACCTACCTAGCACCTAGCACCTAGCACCTAGCACCTATCACCAACCACCAACCACCAACTCAGCAACATCATTCATTATCCTAAGCCGAGGTCTACCACCTAGGTACATAGAACTACGTAGAACTACGACGCCTTACCTGAAATTCATTCCTTCTCCTCCAAATGGGATTGGACTGAAGTGGATTACTACCTGCCTGTTTTATCCCGTCTTACTCAATCGTGTGAGATTTTCGGCTTTCGGTTGCACCATCTCATCTCATTTGCTTGAAGAAACGGCCGAATTCCTAAAAGCTTCTCAAAAGTGGAAGCTTGCACCCGTTTCACCGGACAGGCTGAACTCATTTGAATAAACAAAGCATCTTGTCGGTCTTCTTATCGGCGACATATCACATTATTGGCTTTCTTGATCTCAATCCTGTACACAGAAACAAGGAAAACAAACCGCCCATCTTACCTCCTTTCGATGAAGATTCAGCTCGCCATTGCTACCTTAGGATTCAATTATCCATCTACATACGGACCCATACCGGATAACGGACGGGTACTCTAATCCTTCAAACCTTTCGTCGACTGCGACAATTGTGACAACTGTGACAATTGCGAGCTTTAATGTCGTAACGTTGTCGATTTTGTGGAGGAGATATCTATCTATATTTGTTTACTCCTTATCAATTATCTACCCCGCTATTCCAAATAAACCAACACCCCCCCATCCTCCCCTTTGGAAGTTTCGCATTCCTTCCTCGCAAAGAGCTCCATGCTATTGGTAAATTCGGTACTTGACTCCCATTCCCTTACTTTCTTCTCTCCTTGGTGTGAAGTATCTGGCCTTGGTATTCATTTGTTGGTTCGGCAAAAGCCCAAGGAAAGAAAAGAGGAAAAAAGAATTCAAGTATAACGTTGGACAACAATGAATAGAGAACTTTCTTTCTTCTCAACCAATCAGGAAACTAATTGAAAGTTATTTGTCCTACCTCTAGAAATTCCATCTCTCGGTCAAATTATTACACGCGAATACCTCATCACCCATCGCCCATCACCCATCGCCCTTCTACTCCAATAATTGCTACGAGTTGAGAGAAGGTCGGGCAGGACAGGACAGGATAATCTCGAACCAAGCTGCCCTTCTATTTTAAACTACCTCCACTACTATATGACAGACAGACAATAAGGCCGGTTTTTAGCCCTTGTCGAGCTAGGAATTTCGATAAGTGGTGGTCTGTCTCTTACGAAGGACCCGAAACACTTCCTCCACTTCCTCCACTTCCTCCACTTCCTCCCCCTCTAGGTAATCTATCTATTGACTTGCCTTACCTCCTCTCTCTCTTATCATTCACATCCGGCTACAAACAAACATACATCTTTGTACATCACCATCCATTGTACAGATCTTCATTGGCCGGTGATTTTCTTACTTTCCTGCGAAACAACAAGGCCGTCGAATCAGAAGGAAAGCCGAATTCCTATGCGAATAACCCACAGACTTCCTTCCAGTTTCCCGATTATTAATAAATCACCCAAGATTCCATCTTATTGTTATTATTGTTTTATTTTATTTTATTTTGATCTTTTGACATCGCTAGACGCGCTCCATTCGTCATTTACTTTACGCCAAGTCCCGAATTGACCGTCCCATCCGCCCCGGATTTCAAAGAAGCAAGGGAAGGGGAAGGAAATATTTTTGGAGCACAACTCCCCCCCCCCTCTCTCTCCCTGCTCCCTCCCTATCGAATCGAATGATAAATAACCCGAAATTGTCATCCCCAAGCCAATAATTAATTCGGGAAAAAAGGAAAAAGGGAAAGCCAGCCAAACAACCAATCGCACCAAGCTTGGAGAGGAATAAAATTCAAGAAGGGATTCGATCTAAATTATTCGAAACTATCAGAGAAAGGGAGTACCGGTACGAGTATCATCCATTCATTCTATTAGAATCGAATGGGAAATTCTTACTTGCTCATCTTCATCAACTACGACTACGAGTTCAACTACGACTACAATCACAACCTCAACTCCATCTCCATCTCCATCTCCATCTCCATCTCCATCCTCTCCTCCTCCACATCTCCACCACCCACCATTACCACACAAAACCACATAACACCATCCATTCCTCCATTTCAAGGATTAGTAAACTTGAACGCTTCAACAAAAAGCGACTCACACTAGCTAAGTCAAACCTGACACTACGCTCTACACATGCTCGATAAAATCTACGCTTCAACCTCAACCTAAACCTAGTACTATTCCATTCTAACCTCCACACTTGGACATTCAGGGAAACGAAACTCGAAATACCATTATTCAATTTTATCCTTTTTCTTTTTCCTGCATTTCGCTGCTCCGGCGCTGAAAAGATTTCATCCATCAAAGGATATTTTGGTTTTCATTGTGTGATTTGATTTTCCATCATATCATCTATCTCCTGGTGGTTTTCCATCCCTTCCACAGACCACAGAACACCTTCCTCTTCCTTTCCCTCTTCATCCATCTTACAGAACTTCTTTTACTATCGATTTTTGTCTCGTCACACACAATAAACTCATTCTCAACGAAAGAAATTAAATTTCTATCACCTCGTCAAATCCATCAATCAATCGATAGAAGTCAGTCACTCTGTGCGACCCTCGGCCATTGCTACCGAGAGTAAAAAAGTGAAAAAGGTTAATCCTCCCCCACCCACCGCCTTTCACCGAAATATCGTGAGTTATCCCACACAACAACTGTTTTGGCGCACACATTCTTTTGGAAATTCTACTCCCCAATCATAACTTCTCCGCCTTTTTCTAGCGCACTCCTAGAAAAGGTAACCTTTTCTCCCCCTCTTGGGTTGACAACTCAATTATTCTTTCCAACTCTACCTCCATTCTCTCCCTCTACCTTGTTAAGAGTCATCAAAGGAAGTAGATATACTGACGATCTGTCGGACAAGGCCCCCCTCGCGATAATAAATCTACCACTTCGCCCTACCTACCTTATCAGCCAAATCAAAGACCGGATTGATCTTGGTCGTCGTGGCCTATTGTCCAACAACAAAGTTCCAAGA
Source organism: Sclerotinia subarctica (assembly GCA_025389085.1). Classification (NCBI taxonomy): domain Eukaryota; kingdom Fungi; phylum Ascomycota; class Leotiomycetes; order Helotiales; family Sclerotiniaceae; genus Sclerotinia; species Sclerotinia subarctica. Next base: position 181,158 of record QRFI01000016.1, read on the forward strand.
ATTTCAAGAAGACCCATATAAATCCATTTCACCCAGGAGCCGGAAGTCAGCTTCATTTCTGCTTACACCTTCGAAACTCGACAACTGTCTGCCCGCATGTAAGTGCACATCCTCTCTCTATATGCATGTCCCCCTATGACGACTTGGCAATCAAAAAATAGTCTGCATCATGGTCATGTAGAAATGATCATTGGTTATAAGAGCAAATATTGTGTCATTTTATCAGATAGTTACAAGCATACTATCAATTCTGCAGTAAATCCCGGCATATGCTTGCTCCTCCTTCAAATGGCTTACTTGAAGCTGTAACAATGGCTAATGTTTATCACACAGATAGATAAAGATCATCTTTGTTCAAAAAGAGGGCTGCAAATACAAATCAACAACCAACCATTCGCGGGACACACAACCTCCTCAGGGACCTTTATAGTCAGGAGTCAAAATAGCCAAAATGGCTGGCACGGGTGCGTCTAGCCCGTTTATCAAAGACGAGCCGGATGATCAATTCTTCTCCTCCCACAACCAAAGATTCATGTCGAACCCGCAAAGCTTCGGTCTAACTCAGACACATTTCAATCAGTTCGGCTCACACGGAGGCAACATCAATCCCAATGACCTAAATGTTGCCAGCAATGGCATGTCTATACCAAATGGTGGATATGGGACCTCTTTCCAGAACAATTTTTCGACTCAGCCCTCAAACCCAAGCGCAAGCTTCTCGAAGGGTATCTCAACATTCGGTGACGACGAATTGCTGGATAGTCTAGACACCCTAAATAACCCACACTCCAATCATGGTGGCATGCAAAACGGTCAAGATTTCGGTATGGAATTTGACTTCAATAATCATAACATTTACGGAGGTAACAATGGAAACGGCTTGGGTGTTGACCCGAATATGAATGGCTATTCAAATACCCCAGATGGAGATCCTATTCAAAGCCCCTTTGTTCACAACTTCAACCATGCGCAATTCAGACACATGCAAACGCAGCATAACTTTGGCTCGTCACTTCAATCCCCGGCTTCATATGCAGGCTCCCCGTTGAGCGGTGCTGACTTGCACAATGGAGATAACAACTTTACCAAGCAGCAACGGCCAAGGTTGACTCAAGTGGGATCCGGAAGAAAAGCATCCAGCACTAGAAGTCCATTGACGCCGAAAACTCCTGCGATATCATCTCTCAATATTGGATCAGCAGATCAACCGAACTTCCCAACTCAGCCAATCCGTACTAATCATGTCCACCGACACCAAAAGACCTTGTCTGGTCAATGGGATCAGGCACCGAATAGTCTTGGCTCCTTTCCGGGTTCTGAGTTCGGTTCGCCTATTCAAGGGGTTCATCCAAACCCACAAATCTCCGACATTCTCAAGGGTACTTCAATGCCAACGAAACTCAACAATGGTCATGGATCGGCGAATGCACCAGGTTTGCAGTCACAAGAAATGAAGAGAAGACGCCGACGGGAATCACACAATCTTGTTGAGAGAAGAAGACGAGATAATATCAATGAGCGCATTCAAGAATTGAGTCATCTTGTTCCCATGCATCGACTTGAGGACGAGAAAGTACGAAAAGCCATCATGAACAATTCTCCTTTGTCTCCGACCCTCACCGCTGTGTCACAACCACCGCCAAACGGAATGAGCCCTCCCCAAGCTACGTCTGGTCTTGCCGGTCCCGGTGCCAGGAGGGCCACGGGGAATATCACCACCGGTATTCCGATTGAGGAGAAAGACAAGGGACCAAACAAGGGTGATATTCTCAACGGTGCTGTAAGCTGGACCAGAGATCTCATGTGGATGTGTCATCACCAAGCTCAACAAATGGAGGACCTTGCCAATCTCATTGCCGAGTTAGGCGGAACATGGCCATATGAGAAAACTGAAGACGAGAAGCGCATGCATACTGAATTGATGGATGCTATGGCTAAGAATGGTGAGGCTAGTTTCGAATACACCCGACGCCCCGGCACGGGCTTGAGGGTGCCGAAACATACCGATTACAGGGGTGAACCAGACCGTGGCTCCAACTTTCCTCAGCTTGACAATTCTCTCAGTCCAGAAAACCATAGCAGTACGGATGCCGGTCAAACCGGTATGGGTGGTGCGGGTCAATATTGGAGTGGCCACAACAGCGGAGGTAGTGGTCCTGGCTCTATTGGTGGCTTTAAAGAAGAAGATGAATACAACATGGATCTGGGTCAGTGAAAAATTCGTTTTACTGGTTGGTGAGCAATTGGTCATCCGATTACGGGGAAGTTTCATACGATTTTGAAGGCAAAGCAACAAGAATTTGTTACCAGTTTGCATGCACTCTCCGCTTCGCATCTGTGTCCTTACTTCGCTGGCGTTTTCATCTATGCATTTAATGGTAGTTACGGGGCTTGATCTGGCTTGGTGTTGCTTGCGGTTTGAATAATTGCTCGCAGAAGGCGAGTCAATCATATGGACGGAATATGGATATTAAGGGTTTTTTCAATTAGGGTTGGAATTTATCATTTGTTGGAGATGGACATTGGTTTTACTTGCATTGCATCAAACTTTCATTTGGATTTTGGCTTTATTTTATCTACTTGCATCGATGTTTGCGGTCTGGGCTCCTTCACATGATACCTGTGCATCGGGATACCGATGTTTGCTTTTTGTTTTTCCTTTCTTACTTGTACGGCTGGATGGACAGGATCGCATCTGGGGCTCTCTTTCTGCTTTCTATTTGTTATCAATTTGCTTTCGACTGAAACCCCCCGCACAACACCTTAGCTAGCTTAGTTTAGTACTCATCATCTTTTCTGTCCTTCTGGTAGATTAGTTTTGAGAAATCATTCATGAGTTGCTTAACAACGAATGAAATATACGAAATGAACCCCCACATTGTCAACTTCGTACATTAGTCTTGGTGCAATGCCAAGTTCCAAGACTATTTTTCCGTTGCTTCTTTACCACTCTTCTTCATAAGGACCCGCTTCTTGACACTTTGGGGTGCTAAGGTAAAGTGTGCATGCCTTTATGACCCACTCACATGCTATCAAATGGTCCTGCAATATGCATTAGATCCCTTCAAGTGTGTTCCCCATGGAGGGGTAAGGAAAGTGGCCCCGGGTGGAGAATATATCGGGCATTGATTGCTGCCTTTGGGCAAATAGTCGTGCGTTTGCGGGATGGGAAGAGTGGAAATTTTGTATCCGAGGCTTATCTGAGAGGAGAGAAAATGAAATCTGGGTGCTAAGTGGCTGGTTTAAATGATGCTAGGTAATAGGTGTGATTGTATTTGTTGGGGTAAAGCAGGCGGATCGATTTCTTTGGTGAGATATGTGTATGCATGCATGCTTTAGATGTGGATCAAGATCTGGGTCTAGAGGAAGGAGCCAATGCAAATCCTGCTGCTTGGGGTATATTGTATTCGTTTTTGGAGCTTCCCAGGAGCTCGACGGATTATGCTTGGTTCAGATTGATGTTTCTTGGGGTCGATCTCCTGCCTGGTTCTCGCCACTTTTATGTTGGGAGAAATTGTAAGAGGTCTCGGAACTACGCAGTGTATACTAAGACGAAATCATAACAAAATTATTGATTTTTCATCCTTTCGAAATTTGATTATTATATATTTATATTTATTTTAATATTTTAATATTATATTAAATCTTTTAATCATTTATATATATATATATATATATATAAATATAAAATTTAATTTTTAAAATATATTTATTTATTTTAAATAAAATAAAAAAAATTCATTAAAGTTTATTATAAATTAAAAATATTTATTAAAATAAGTTTAATTCCAAAAAAAGTTTAATTTAATATATTTTTATATTTATTTAATAAAAATAATAATAATAATAATAATATTATTATTATTATTAAAGATTTCTTTTTGTATTAAAAGTCTAAAGTTTTAAAGGCCTGTTTAGAAATTGTACAGCGAGAATAAAGTAGGCCCTTTTACTATCGGTGGGATGCAATCCACTAATGGGGAAGGTCATCCAAACTCCTTTCATATTCATACTCTCGAAGGAGCCAAGAAGTATATCCTCGATACTGCCACAACCGCATACCACTCCTGTGGTACGACTGCGATGCTACCAAAAGAAAAGGGAGATGCTGTGGATGAGAAGCTAATAACTTGTGCGTGGTTGATGGAAGTATGTCCGTCTAATCCCGCGTGGGAACATCCAATCTTCGGTTTATACTATGGATGAAAAAGCCGTTGATATGCATCTATGGGAATCATATCATAAATTTCTCCAAAAAATTGAAGGATAATTATACTTCTGTTCGAAGATAATAAAGTGTCCACAACTCGAATAATGTGTTAGTTAGCGCTGCAGTATACAACAGAATGACCTGTGATTACAGATTTAAAGCTACAGCTTAGATGGTAAAGATTCCACGATTGCCCTTAGTACACGGTCAGGTACACGGTCAGGTATACAGGTCATAGTCATCTTTGATGCCTTCAAATTTAGCTACATTGGTCACTTTCATATTTTTCATTATTTCAAACACTGCAAAAGGTTATGATTTTTCTCATTTAAATGACTCTAACTTTGTCCACCTTCTATTACTCGCCTTCACCCTTCATTCAATACTGTATGTACTCGAAACAATCTCAAGGCTGACAGATATATGATCAAAGAATCCTTGATACTTCCGGATGTGGGAAACGAAGCTCTTTGACAGTTATCATTTTACTCGTTCAAAGCACTTCTTTCTATCCTCGAACCAAGCCAGAGATAAAGAAATGATTAAATTTGAACGTAGAATTCTGACCTCGAAAGTTCGTATCATGAGTATTTAACCAGCATCATGGTGCTGTTTGAAGCCGAAGAAAAGGCTGCTGCTTACAAGCGTGCCAGTCCCACCTTCAGAATTCGAGACAACATACACAGGAATCAACATAGGCTGAACCCTGAAGCTATTCGATTCGATACCCACTTACGCAGCAGTGGGAAGAGCTTCCATTTTGGAATCACTGATACAGGCACAGCAGGACACCGTCAGTATGATCTCAAGCTGCAAGTCATACAAGATGAGGGGCCATGGTCCCCTCCATTATCTCCAGGTAGCGAAGATACAGAACAATCACCAAAAAAAATTGAAAGTGGGAGTTACGATGCCAAACGCCAACATGAGATAAAGACATATCTTCGCTACATTAAGAACGGCCATGAAAACATCAAAAACCTTGAAGCTTTTCATCAATACCGCGATGGCGACAAGCTTATGATGGCCCAATTCTTCCGGATTTGCGACGGTGGTAACCTTAAACAGTTACGTATGGGTTACAAGGAGAATGGAACGATGCCACCGGAGCAGTTCATATGGCGAATATATAGTCAACTTATTGAAGCTCTTGCTTTTCTTCACAATGAGCATCCTAAGTATCAGAACGATCCTAAGCATTTGAATCGCCCGTCCATTCTTCATCCCGATTTAGCCGCCGAGAATGTATACCTTGTGTGGCCTTTCATGCAACCGCGGGATGGTGTCTATCCAGATGTAAGACTTGGAGATTTTGGGAAATCGCTTTTTGTTCCGATCGGAAAAGGTGTTGTGATAGACGATCCGGATGTCAACCCGAAATACAAGCCTCCAGAAGTAAATTTTATAAGTGCAAAAAGTGATGTTTGGCGTGCGGGATCGATAATGTACTCACTAGTCAAACCTCGGAGGAGTACATCTACCAAAACACCATGGATTACGGACGAAAATAAGTCATTCGCAAATCTCACCAAGGAGCATCAACAGTTGATTCTTATGGATCCTAGAAGAGCACATCCCATCAACCTTAACTACAGTGAGGATTTAAATAGCATGATTCAAAAGTCACTAGTCCTTGATCATAACAAAAGACCCTCCGCCGGAGAATTGCTCAAGGAACTTGAAAATCCAGCAAAATTAAGAAAGAATGCCGAGTGGATGTACAGGGCATTGCCTAGCTGGATGGCAGATAAAGTCATCACGCCAGACAACACATTCTCACAGGAAAGACTGAATAAATTAATCCAACCTGATCAGATGGCACTGGCACGAAAAGCCCACAGGAAAGCAAAAGCAGCGGAAAGAAATAGACTGAGAGAGGAGGAGGAACGAAGAAGAGTGGAAGGCCTGAAAGAAGAAGAACGTCTCGAAGCGGCTGATCGGTATTTCATCTGGGAGGTGAGAGAGTCAGATCTTGGAAGAATGGAGGTAACAATAGACGACGACGAATGTGACGCTTTCATTTCGAGATTTGCGGTTATTAGAGCTGCAGGGTTAAAGGCTGGAACTTGGGTTGAGCCAGGTCCACCTTATGAGGAATTCCTGCGACTTGAGAAGGTTTACCTTGCTGGCCAAGATCCGGCTCCTCAGCCTGAGTAGAATTTGCCATCGATTTCCTAAGTTTTTTAAATCTTGGTATAATAGTAGTATTTAGATTATTGGGGTTAGCCCGCAACACAAATAGTTGATTTAGGTTAGGTACATTATACACATCCACCCCTTTATACTTTTCTTACTGAACCGCGCCAACCACAGCAACGGGTCTGTCTATGTGCAATTTTTTTGGGAATTTGCAAGCAGTCATCTACTAGACCATTTTGCAGTTGCAAAGATGAGGTGGTGAAGAGTCTACCTTGCGACGTATTTTCTCCGATGCTATTCTTCTGCCAGCTAAATTTTAAACCGGTCTATCATTCTCTTCATCTTTATAATATCCATGCTTTTATTTATGTAAGAAATAATCAAGGGTAGAAGGGGACTGTGGGAGAATAGGTCGAGGTGAAGACACCCGTAACAGCTACTGCTCAAGTCCTGAACAGATCAAGGACAATACAGTTCGGAAAGTTATATAAATTTGCATAGAACCACGAGAGATGCCAAAACATTGACTTATTATTCAAGTGACTTTACCAAGATGTGTAAACAAACCACAACTACGTACACCTGCAAATGCAGTTATGCTATTTTCAAAAAGTGTCCAAAGGCAATCCGCAACAAGATCAGGTTGTCTGAATGTAGCAAATGCTCAGACTACTTCCGGGAACTGGACAAGTCTTCGGAGTTCCGTTGCTTAGCCTGTATATTCTGGGATGTCTCCTCAGGAGAAGATGAATAGAACGAGGTACCTAGCCAATACTCTCTTGTGAATTTTCGATCCTGCGTGCGCTTTCCGAGATGGGTATCTCTTCTGTTGGTGGTGCTCTTGTCGATATTATCGTTATTACCTAATCATAACAAGTGGGTTTGTTTCTTCTGTTCCTTTTATCAGTAGAGACTTTTATTTTATATCTAATCTAATCAAACTTTTTTTTTCTACAATTATTTGTCCCTGTTAAAGGATGTAAGAAACTACAAGATTAATTTATATTACCCCGAGATCTACTTCTATATCAAAAGTAATCGAAATATTTATAGAGATTAAAAAAATAATATTTAATAAGATTAATAAAAAGGACTTCATAGAATCATATTTTTAAATTGTTTATAAATCCTGAATTTTGAAATATTAAAGTAATAAAAATTTAATATATTCTTGATATATATATATCATTAATAAAATAAAATATTTAAAGAAATGAATTTAATATAAAATTTTTGTTGAATAATATAAATATACAGTTTTTATATTATGATTAAAAAAAAATACAGACAATCGCTTGCAAACACCGTTCCGATACATTATCTATAGAAACCATTTTCTATGCTCCAGAGGTTGAATACCAATTAGATCATGCTACCTAAGCAATAAACCCAATGAACCTAATCCAATTGACATTGCTTCCCAATCATCACCATCATCCTCGAAATCTATCTCTTCATCATGTTTCTCCATCCAACTCAAGATCCGCTCCCTATCCACTTTATTGGCCATATATAGTCTTTTCCATTGATGTTCTATACCCATCATCCGAATAATTCGCAAAGCCACTTGATCGATAAATATCACTAAGCACCACCTCTAACTCCCTTCCCTGTCCCCTTGCCTTTCTATAAATGTTCTCCGCTTCAATAACTTCCTCGGTTGCCACCTGATGTTCTTGTAGAAGAGTCAAATCGAAGAAGCTTCTCGCAGGTTCTATTGTTCCATTCTTGACCGCACGTATATAATCTGCATACTCATCTTCGTAATAGTGTTTCCAATTATTAAGTTTTTGATGCGCTAATTGCAATTGATGTCCCGTTTATTTCATGTGATCCGCGGCCTCTCGTTGTTTCTTTCCGGCCCGCTCTCGATCTGCTTCGCTACCGGCACGAGGTTCTTCGTGTCGAGGTATAAGTTGTGCAGCTGGCATACAATAAAATTGATTTGGTCGGGCATCCTTTCCAGCTGCATCCAAAAGATTCCGATCTTCAAGTACGTCTCTCAGCCTGCTAAACAGAACTTTTCTCTGCTCGCTCAGCTCGTCACCTTCTCGTTCCAAGACTTCTTGTAACTCCCTCTTCTGATCTCGGATGCGTGAGGAAACGTCAGAAAGATGTTTTAATTCTTCCAATTTAGCTTCTCGATTGCTTTCTCTTGTGGTACCTGATGATGGAAGTAACTGATTGCGTTCTTTCGAAGTCAATATGACGCGCCCATACTCTTCATCTACTCGATTTATATCCTTTCTATGATCATTGACCTGTCCTTCAAGGCGAAATATCTCATTCATATTTCTAACCGTGTCTTTGGTCAAAGCTAGAGCGGAATTTGGCACACCATTTCGTCCCATGTATATGAATATTTCAGGATACCTTGCCGTCAGAGGTGCTCGCGTTGGCCTTTCTCTTGAGTCGATGATTGATGCTGGTGATTCATATGAGCATGCATGACATTTTCTTATATTTATTTGTGGAGGTGAGAGTGATGTGGCATCGGTCAATACTACGCTCGAAGGCGATAGGGGTTCTCTGTAGAGAGGACTATCCGAATTGATCCTGCTCGCTCTTATTCTTTTTAACAGTTTCCTTCCAAGTGTAGAGATCGATGAGGACGCTTCTCTGATTGAAGTTTGACATGCTGAAGTTGATGCTGTTGCTGTCTATGTTGGCTCAGGCACTAAAACCGTGGTGGTTATTGGTGAAGTCTGAGCTGTTGACTCTGGTATATGCTTCGATCGAGCACCTCTGCCGAATACTAAGCTAAGGAATCCCCTGAGAGATTTACCATTCGTCCATTGATCAAACGACGTTTTCATTGAGAACAATTGAATTACGAAATGTACTCCACATCGACGCAGAGTGCACGAATGATGACATTCATGCGAGGTAGGTTGATAATAATACAGCCATTGAAATAGGCCAGAACAGAGGAGAATTTGTATGACCTATATTCAGGCTGACGTGAGACTTCGAGAACACGAAAACACGTATTTTCACGTGCATACCTCTGTTATAGGAAATAAAGAAATGTACCCCCGAAACCATAAAATTTATTTAGAGAAACCGCCTGCAAAGCGATGTCTGGAAATTGTTTAAGTGATGGAAATATTGCCCAGAAGTTTCCACAATCCTATCGAGCCCAAATCACGTGTAGCTGGTATTCTTCTTTTCTTCTTCTTTGGAACGTGGCTGCCAGATGGAATTGCTGTTCACCGAGTATATTTATGAGAAACCTGTGACCCTGCGTACATTTCGATGGACATTTTGTCTCATCCAATTGAGTATTGCATTTCCACAGGAGAAGCAGAGGCCCTGATCCTTTAGTCCTATGGTGTATCTTGAAGTTCTGAAGGATAAAGAGGCACACGACCTTTGATTGATCCAAAGATGTGGTCAGACTGAACGTTGTCAATCAATCTCCTAATATAGTTTCTACCATGAACTGCAAGTGTTGTAATATAAATTCAGCGATTTGCATGTTTTATATGAGTTTGACTATGTTTGAAAGCACCTGATGACATTCATGAAGTACCGGTATGCCAATATAAGCTACCGTTTTCGAGCATTGAACCCAAATGCTGCAGTATCTTGCTGATGAATGCTGCGTAAAAAATCCTCCGAAGAACTATACAAAGGGCTATGAACGCGAGGTAGGTTCAGTGGCAAAGTGCTAACCATCAAACCCACATTTGCATCGGCAATTTGTTGGCTTCAATAGATCAACCTCTGAATTCTCTGCTGTTCGCGTGAAATAGGTTCCCGGTATTTATTAACATGTCTCTCCCAAGAAATACAGAAAGCTGGATGGGATAATCATGCATTTGGGCGCAACAATTCGTTAGATGGATTTGGATTTGAGTATATATTTTTTATCTACTTCGCATTATCAGCCATAGAAACTCGTGGTTATGCGTCAACCCATGTGCTCTAATTGTGATCTGTGATGAATGCGTTTGTCAGTGGGATGCTCATGTTTTTTGATAGGATTTTGTTGATTTGATTGGTGTGAGGGATACAAAGTGTACTTGAAAAGCAATAGACGTTGCCAAAATGTATATCGATCGCGGCGCAACCTGGAAACTTTTCACGGCTCAACCAGATCTCGAATGCAGCTAGTAGGAAGTTATCTCGTGCTCTGCTTGGTAGCGATGAATTGCGGTCTACGCGATTTACTATATGCACATGGAAAATACCAAACACAAGTTCGGTGACTCTCGCACGAAGCTCTGAGCTGAGATACCACCGACGATCATAGATATGGGCTCTAGTGTATAGGAACCACTCTATCTGTAAGGTCAATTGAGCTACGCAATAAATCTCGCGCCCTCCATAGTCTTAGTCGATGATCTAGCCTTTGAGAATCGGATCGATGGATTTCATGCTGACCATCAACTCCTGTCCTGATCGGCCCATTTCACAACGAAACCGAAAACTGTCCTCCTCAGCTCTTCATCTCCTCTATCCTTCTCAAACATCACTTTTTCCATCTTCTCTTCTAAGACCTTTTCAACAGTCATACCTCCCTCCCGCACCAAGTCAAAGAACGCCATGTCTTTCTCCAATAACCAAGGTCGATATGGAGTAAAAAATACGAAGGCTGTAGAGTTTCTATCCTTCTTGAGAGTTTTTTTGATAGAATCCAAGAGTTTTGCATGCTCGGAGTGATTGAAGAGGAGATCGGCTAGTATTAATACATCAAACCCCGCGTCTTTGTCCTCTGAAGGTAGGAGTGACAGTAGTGGGGATGGATCGGCACCCCAACAATAACCTTCAGCGATCAAGCTTTCTTTATCATCCATCTTTAGCTCTGGGAATTGCTCATAAAAGACGGAAATGTTCTTTCGAAGATTATCGATGAGATCTGAATCTGGATAATCCGTGACGACGACATTTTCGGCACGAAGAGAAGCACAAGTGAGACTCGGAAGACCAGCACCTGCACCAAGCTCTAGTACCGATTTCGAAGAGATGAACGAAGGATTCTTTTCCAAGTAGTTGGATATGATGCGACCAGCGTTCCAAAGATGATGTCCCCAAAGTGGATTGTGACCGACGAGATGCAGAGTAAGTGTGTGACCGGAGAGAAGCGTATGAGTCTCTGTGGTTGGTTTTGGCGATGGAGGATAGTAATCAGCTGGCTCAGCGAATAGATCAGGACCATCCTCGAAATCCGAGTCAGTCATGATGATTTGGTCGGAGGATTTAATCACGTGTGTGAGTTGTGCCGTGTTTGAAAACTTCAAAGATGAAACGAGGTCAGTGTGCTACTAAGGCAGGAGGTTGGGAACCATGAGAGATGTAAGTGCTCTAGATGAACTCTGCAATGGGGATTGGGGAACGGGGAACGGGGAATGGGAAATGTTGGGAAGATCTCTACTCGTATTGTTTCGTGAATCAGACCAGATAAACTTATACGAGGCTGACCTTTTACGAGTACCATCTACCATTGATTGATGTTTTCCAAGTGAAACATGATACTCGAGTAGATGAGATAGAGTCAGGACAACTTTGCTCGACAACCCTGATGTATACACTCGAGTATACTTAGGGATAGATAGTTGGAGAGTGCTTACCCTTGTTTTGAATATGATATTTGTCTTACGGGAAGAAAGAGGAGGGAACAGGAGAGAATGGTAACCTTTGATTTATAATTGTCTGTTCTGTTTTTGTTTCTCTCGTCTTCTGAAGGTATTCTCTAATGTTTCCTGTTTCCTGTTTCCGGAGTTTCCAAACCCCAGAAATGCGTTCAGTGCAGTTGGTAACCTTATTGCAAAATATATTTTTCATTGCCCCACCATCGTTATGCAGATTTAATCTACGGAGATACCCAATGTCAACCAATAGATACCCAGTATACCTAGTATGTATATGTACCTGGTAGCATCTACCTCCGTAGTCTGCTTGATAAGATAAGCGAAGGGGAAAATGCCAGGACCGTCTACCTAGGTAGGTGCGTAGAGGAAAGGAAAATAATATAAATAAAGCTTCTCTTTTTGTGTGATATTGTACCCGAACATAAAAGAGATCCCGATTCCCTGGAGGATGAAGTTAGATCTATCTACCTAGTGCCTACGTAGTAGTAATAGCAGCAGGCACGGGCGGGCTATGGCTTACTTTCCTTGTATGGAGTAGTTGTATTCGTCAATTAATCTGGACTCGATCAAGTATATTCTTCTAACAAAGCGTGAAGAGGAGATAATGTTGATAATATATATATATCTATTCTCTATGTATACCTTGACATCTAACATTGTGGATTTAATCAATTGAATGACGCTCCGCTAGCCCTCCGGGGGCCACTGCCGTGGAGGCAGACTAGGTAGGTAGGTATAGATAGAAGATCTTCGAGCGCAGTGAGCTATGGGGGTTTGGGGGTTTGCCCCATAAAGAAGAATGTATAAGAATATATAATGATGAATATATAGATATTACGACTACTCGAGTGTATGATTTTATAAAATCATTTCATGATTCATTGACTTATTGTTTGGCCTTCCTTATGTTTTGTATGTCATCGCACGGCTGTCAAGTCCAAGCAACCAATTAAAACTTGCTCAAATGTTGACAAGGTTTTCACACTTCACTCCTCAATTCTCACTCAATTCAGCAAATAATATCAAGCAACAACACCTACCTACCATATTGAGATCTTACGATAATAGAAATTGATTTTACACCTTGATTGATACTTTAATACCTGCTTTTACTTAACTCACTTACTCACTTACTCACTTACTTACCATGACTAACTCAATTTTCTCTCGTTTCACTTGTGGCTGTCCAGATCTATTATTGTCATCCGGTCCAACGTCCTTACCAATAGCACAAACCAACCAACAAACAAATCCTCTCTTTTCTCAATAGAAGATCAAAGGAACACCAAACAAACGAGGCTTCATTGTTGCTTGATATCTGCAATTATCGATCCATCGATCCATCTATCCATCGATCCATCTTACCTGATCCTAATCATCAGCTCGGATCCCTTCAACAACTTTCCCACTTTCTACTGAATTGGGATTATCCAGTTCATCCTGCTACACCCGGAGTAATCACCCGTTCATTTCAGCTTTTTTGATTATTTCTGGTTTCCTGCTTCAATCCTTTCTCATGATATCAATTATTTCACATTCAATCCCTGTTGAATTCTTTCCACCTTCTGCGAAGCACCATCTTAGGTCGGATCTCTATTGGAAACACGCAGGAACCATTCCATACAAGTCGCACAAGTCAGACCGTTCATCATTTTCCACATCTTCTTCCCTGCGCGGTGGTTGCGCATGCAGTTAGTGATTCCAGAACACCAAAAAAACAATACCAAATCAAGGTCGTCCGAAGGAACTGTTTGCCCTTCAAATCTTTTTGTTTTGGTCACCCGACTTCGTTCTGGAGCGACCTCGAGAGAATATTAATTGTTTGAAAGATGCCATTGATCAATGGATTGAAAATGGCCTGGTATGTTCAGACCCACCCTTGGCGTGTTCGTGATTGGTAAAAATTCCGGATAGGTGCACTTGAAGTGGTTCACAAGACAAAGGATATATACTTTGACCTACCCGACCATTTGTCCTTGATGTGCTAACATGGACGTGCTATAGTGAGCCATGTATCAGAGGCCATCGATCAACAAAATGTACACACGCAAACGAGAGACTGATGGTACCGGTGAGGAAACCTGGTCGACCTCTCAGTGCATGCCCTCATCCGAAAGATCAACCATGTAACTGTGGAAGTGTCACGGCTGCTATTCCAAGGAAACAAGCATGTCACTGTGGTACCGATACACCTGTGTCGACCCCTCCGACCCCTATGCAACGACTCAACTCCATATCCGATCCGAATTCTCCAACGCAACTCACATTCAAAGTTCAGAAGACTGCATCAAGGCCGCCGTCGGGTAGGAGACAATCATTCGACCCGGTAAATTTGGACCGGATGGATTTGAATCAGGTCAACATAGTTCCCTTCGATCAACATACTCAGAGGATGCAAATCATTCCCCCCAACGCATATCATATGTCGACTGCTCCTCAAACTTATGGATTCGCTCCACCGCAGTATCCACTTCTGCAACAACAATATGCCAATGTTCCTCTCCAGCTACCTCTGCCTATGCATAGCTTAGGAGCACCAACATCAGACATAAGAACAAATGGATATACGAATGGACATGGCAGTTTAGATCAAGTTGTGGAAAGTCCTCTCGAAACACCAACTGAAGTTAAGAATGGGCAAATTACTCCAAAAATGAACGGCAGCTCTTGTTGTGCGCCATCTACTCCGGAAACTCCACCTTACCTCGATAATGCTATTACGAACGGTGGTTCATGTTGCGCTCCTAGAAAAAATACCCATAGCCACACTTCTTCGAATGCTAGTACAATATCGGAACCTACAAACAATACAGCTAAACCTAAAAGTTGCTGTTCTTCAAAGAACAAGCCGTCAAATACTCAAAGCTCGCAGACGAATACACCCTTGGTGAACACACAACTACCACAAAATGGATTTTCGATGAATAATGGCGTGTATTCACAATATCCACCTACTGTATTTACATATCCTGCTACTTATGGTTCCTATCAAAATCCGCTGCAGCCATCTGCTTGGCGCCAAGGTGTACGTAATATGAGTTATGGTCATATTCCGGGACAAACATCTACTCCTACCGCCCCCTTAGCCTTTGGCTCAGGTCCGCTGCCTCAGAACCTAGATACAGTTCATACTTGTGGCTGTGGTGATGGTTGTCAATGTGTTGGTTGTGCAGCTCATCCATATAACGATGCGACAAGACAATACGTCCTTTCCGCTTGGGAGTCAATGCAACTCGAACCAGAAATGTACAATAATGGCCACGGGAATAGAAATATTGCGCCTGCTTCAATTCAGACGCAAGATGTGATCAAAGAAAATCCCACTTCTCCGCCTCCTGCTACTCCATCGAGTACTACCTCTGGAAATGTTGAAGAACAAAGTCTTTCGGCATCGGATTTCTTTTTCGTGAATTATCCTTTTACTACCGACGATGGGTGTGGAGGTGATACTCAAAGTTGCCCATGCGGCGATGATTGTCAATGCTTGGGCTGCACTATTCATCGTGTCCCAGACATTCCTTGTCCAGGGGAGAAGGATACTTGTCCTTGCGGCGATGACTGCGCCTGTATTGGCTGTACTATACACAATATGTGATTTGTTATTATTACATATAGGCGACACCGTGAACATAATCAAGGAGGGAAATTTGCAGTCAAGATCATATGGGATCTGATATTTTGAGCGTATATTGAAGGAAATATGATACCCTTTTCATTATTTGAGTGCTGAGCCTCGAGGGCGATTCAGAAGGCTAGTTAGATACGCGTGATGAGTTGACCCCTGGGTTGGAGCGAGCTATTGCGAAAAATTGAAAACTATCATTTTAGGAAAACCACTACTGATTTAATTATTCCATGTGACATAATTAGTATATTTCTCAATTATCTTCCGCCCCGTTTTCAACTCAAACTTGTTGAGCCACCTCCATGGTTCCCTCGCCGGACTAAAGAGTTTACTATCTTCTACTTCTTAACCCAATCTATGCCCACCTGTAAAGGGAGACTATTCTATGAGAAGTACGCAGTGTTGAATTTGAGATGCCGAGGAACAACTTAGTTTCTAGCACAAGTCGTCTCGAGATCAGTTTCCGTTTTCACTCGGGTTTCATATTGAGAGGGTGACTTTTTGATGTTTTGGAATCCGCATTCAGATGCTACTGGTTCTACTGGTTCACCTTTTAATTTAAACGTAATACGGGTATGTTATAAGCTGTCTGGACTGATCGCAGCATGCCTTACAAAAACGGAAATACGAATGCTAACTTTTTCTGGGAGCGGGTGAAGTTGTGGGAGGTTGGTTGGTTGGTGATCGAGATGAGTGAGTTGAGTGTAGTATAAAAAACATTCTTAGCCTATAAATTTTGAGATGCAAAAAAAGAGTGTGAAATCTCCTGTTCTCTGGTTTATTTGATATCCTGACGACATTGCTTTCCAAATTTTATTTTATTCCTAACACCCAAGGAGAGCTAGGGCTCAAACTCTATGATAGCTTTAATATCCCTGCAAGTCTCCTCCAAAACTTCTATAAATTTATCAATCTGTCCAAGAGGACCCCAAATAGATATCTTTGTACTATTGTGAACAAAAAAGTCAGCAAATACTCTAGAACCTTGGCGACGGAGAGGATGTCAACTCACAGTTCATCCTTCGTCTCATAAGTAACGGAAACCCCATTCGGATGATCAAAAAAGTCACCTCCCTCAAGCGCATCACCCACAATACAATTCGTCATAATCTGAGGAGGTCGTCTTTTACTCTTATATGTCGGATCTGTGAATAATGCCGGGACCGTCTCGCCTTCTCGAATCGACCACTCGAGCGCGAAGAGATGTCTATCAAACCCGTGTCCTCGTGATGTATTTATTACATTACCAGCGTGAATTCGTGCAGCATCAAAAAATAAACCCCGTAATTCACCAGTAGGCATCTTAGTATCTGCGGCCGCGGCGCAGAAATTAGAAACAGAAGGACGCATAATGTGGTTAACATCAATTCGACCTTTGTGGAAGTGATTCAAGGAAATAGGTTCGAATGCTGCGGGGTTACGTCCAAAGTAGCGGCGGACGGCTAGTTGAATAGCTAGTTGGAAACCGGAATTGGGTGGACATTTGTGCAGACGGAAGAGCTCGCGATTGAGGGTGGGGATCTCAAAGGAGCGGAATTCGACGCGTGATGTGTCGTTTTTGAGTTGTGCTCGGATGCGAGTGATGTGTTCTTCGATTAATGGTGTAGTTTTGAATGTATAAGATTTTGAAACTGTGATCACAGATGCTGGGTGAGAGTGAATATTAGTGAGTTCCTGAAGGTCAAAGGCCATTATTGCTTTGGTGACAAAATCATTCAAGCGGAGAAATGTCACTCCGTCTAACATAGTGTGTTCGCCAATGGTTGCCGAAATTCCATTGTCACAGATGGAGAATTGGATGGTTTTATCACTCCATCTATTGAAACCATTGGCATGGAGAAAGTGCGGTCCCCTTTCTGAGGCATTCTGTGGTTGTATATCATCTAAGTAGACAACAAATGCGGAAGCTTCAATATCACGAATCCATGTTTCGTTCTCCTTGCTTAGACCTTGGAGTTCGATACGGAGCTATTAAGAATTAGTATAATAAAGAAAATGAACAAGAGCAAACATACTTCCGCCCAACGATCGCGAGTATCCTGCGTCAATACTCCAACCCATGATTCTGGCTTTTGATCGCCATCCAGAATATTTTGAAAAGCATCTCTGAGCGCTGAATAGGAGGTAACCTCATCTAAATCGGGTACAGAAATCTTGTAGACATGCCCTCTACGAAACGCAATCAGATAATCATTACCAGGATATCTTCTCATGAAATCTTTTGGATTTCCTGGTTCGCGCGTAGCGTTGAAAAACCACTGATAAGCATGTTTACTAATAGGCTGCTCATTATAATATCCATAACCTACTTCATCTCTTTCCAGCTCTCGCTTAAACCGAAATGCAGCATTCGAAATGATAGCTGCCCTCTCTGCGGCCGTGTGAGGAACCGGACTCATAAAATGCGTAGCAAAAAAGTTGAGCCAGGGAACTAATGGACGGCGACCTTTTAGGAACATACTAGTCGCGTAGAATTCGCTGAGCCAATTTTCTACCCTGGGGTCTTGAGCTACTTTAGAAAGTCGAGCTTGGAGTTTTCGCCCGAATCCTTCTGGTTTGAGAAATTCAGTAACGTAATTTTCATAGCGAGCGTATTCTTCCGAGGTGAGTACCGGGAGGAGAGAATCTAGAAATTGGGATAGAGAATTATCTAGATCTGGCAATGGCTGTTTTGGTAAGATAATGATTTCACTCACTTTCTTCTGCTCTACGATTTCTGGTTCCTTTTGCTTAGACGCAGCCCTCGAGTCGTCGCTTCCAGGAGGTTGACTC
Source organism: Sclerotinia subarctica (assembly GCA_025389085.1). NCBI lineage: Eukaryota > Fungi > Ascomycota > Leotiomycetes > Helotiales > Sclerotiniaceae > Sclerotinia > Sclerotinia subarctica. Next base: position 199,498 of record QRFI01000016.1, read on the forward strand.
GGTAAATCCTTCGTGATGAGTGTTGATCTAGAAGCCACAATCCCAGCTAAATTCATAATATTTGACGCATCAGATATCTCAGAGGCTTGAAGTTTGGCTTGGAAGGTCTGTGTTATCCAATTTTTCATTTCGATGGTGACCAAAGAATCCAATCCAAAATCAGCCATACGGCGCTCAAGTTCGATTTCTTCATAATCCATAGCCACGAGGTTGGACATCTTCCTTGCGATTTCTTCAGCAATCATCAGATTGATTTTGGAAGTATCTTTTGCCGCTGCGATAAGAGTTTGGATACTTTGAACGGGCGATTTATCCTCTTTGAAGCTCTGTCTACTTGAATGTCGGAGAAGATGTGAGAACATTGGGTTTTGGAGTGTATCTGTGTTATCTGATTCTGTGATGGATTTGTAATCAAATCCGAGGACAAATTGACTACTTTTCTCTCTTTTTGCAGAGTGGCTAATTGCGTAGCTTATTAAGGCTAGAACCTCTTTTAACTTGATCAAAACGAAGCCTCGGCGAAGCATACCTTCCTTTGCTCTCGTTCTATGGGCAATGATTCCGGCGTCATCGATGGGACCAAAATCAACTGAAACAAAATTGGTGGTTGCGTCTTGGGAAGTTCTCTTGTTCTGTGCAAGTGTATCCATATAATTATTCCCCGCCGCATAATTGGCTTGAGATATCATACCTAGCATACCAGCAGTAGATGAAAGCATGAGGAAAAAATCGAGAGGCTGGTTGTTGAACACTTCGACCAGATTACTAGTCCCAAGACACTTTGGTTCGATCGCTAGTTTGAAATCTTCAAGACTCATTTTGTTTAAGACACGATCCTGAAGGATTGTGGATGCTTGGATAACACTTTTAATTGGAGGCATATCAACGCCAAAAGGTGAAATTGACTCTCTCAACTTTGAAAGATCTGTGATATCGCAGGTCAAAATATACAACTTTGTCCCTAGATTTTTGAATTCTTCCTCAAGGTGTCCCAGCTCCGGTGAAGTTAAGTGTCTTCGGGACATTAATGCGATATTTTTTGTCCCATTCCTAGCAAGCATACGGGCAATTTCTAAACCAAGGCCACCAAGTCCGCCGGCAATCAAACACACCCCTTCCTCAGAAATCATCAAGTCATTCGCCACTACCGCTGGTGCTTTCACTGTCGCTTCGAAATCGGCCTTCAAGATAACCTTGCCTGTATGTTTGCGTGTTTGAAGGAGCCTAAAAGCATCTTCAATATTGGTAATAGACATTGTGGTAATGGGATTGATAGGAAGACGAGCCCCGTCTTCAAACAAGCCTAAAACCGCTTGCAAAAGGCTTCTTATCTTTTGGGGTCGATAGTCGGCAATCATTTGTAGATCCACCGAAGAAAATGTAACATTCCTTTCAAAAGGTGCCATACTCAAACCCGCGTTTGACAAAGCGTCGGCTTTGCCGAGCTCAATGAAGACGCCAAATCTTGCAATGGAAGCCCATGACTCCTGAAGTATCTCACCGGAAAGAGAATTAAGAATAACGTCGACACCTTTGCCCTTGGTGATCCGGTGAATGCCTTGTCTGAATGTTCGCAACTTACTGGAAAAAATGTGATCTTCCGGAATCCCAAACTGTTTGATAAGTAACCCGCGCTTTGCTGCACTTCCGACAGTCACAAATATTTCTGCCCCAATATGCTGGGCGATCCGCAGCGCAGCTTGACCTACTCCACCAGCTGCCGAATGAATCAAAACAGTTTGATGCATTTGAAGGTTGGCAATATCTACCAGAGCATGGTAGGCTGTTGCAAAAACAACAGGTATAGAAGCAGCTACTTCGAACGACATTGATGATGGGAAATGGCTCGCTCTTTGTCCATCAAGTCTAACAGTGCTAGCATATGGTGATCCGCCCATACCGCAAACACGATCACCAACTTGAAACGAACTCTGGTGGTCAGATCCGACCTTGGTGACTACTCCAGCAAATTCGGCTGTCATTGAATAGTCCTTGTTAATTTGGCCTAGCGCTATAAGGACATCTTTAAAGTTTAGGCCACATGCCTCAACTCGTACCTCTATGTGTGAAGCTGGCAAGGGCCCTTCCAATGCTTTATCATCCACAAATGAAAGACTATCCAGGAATCCAGGCTTTTGAACATGGAGCTTTAGTGGTCTACTGGGCTGATGGAATGGTTGTGTCTGCAGTTTTACCCTTCCACTGACGTTCTGTATACGCTCGTTGATGTTTTCGTTCTGCAAAAGTCGTGGTATTGACACCACTTGGTCTCTGTATATATACTCGAGCTCTTTTGCCGATTCACTAGAATCATCAAACCCGCTTTTGACAATTTCACTAATAGCCTGGATGAGCCCACCAAATGATTTGAAGATACTGTCTTGAACATCCATTGTTATGAAGTGTAAATGTTCATTTTCTGCTCGAACAACGCGGGCAAGCCCAGCAATCATCCCCTTTTCAGGATTCATGTTCGCCGTAGGATTATCTTGAGAGCTGACCCACAGTACCCGTGTAGCTTTCTGCAAGAGGTTTTTAACACGTTCAAATACCGTGGGGCTGTCGGTCGTCAAAATCGGATGTAAACCATCGTCAAGGATGATATATATATGCTCCCCACTAGACTGAGTGGTGAGAAGGCTCTCCATAGTCACGCTGAATCCGTGCTTAATCAACCCACAGCTTAAATCAATGGCAAATTGTGGAGGATGAACAGACCAGCTAGGGCAGAAGATGAGTTTTATCGGTACACTTGGCCGGATTGAGAGACTATTAATTCGATCTGTTGCTCTGGATACCAACATTGCCGAACGTTGCGCTTTGCCTTCGAAATCATTCGCCACAATTTCTACACCACTGAAACTGTTCCTTAACAGTGTGGAGTGCCACTGTTCAACTGATAAGCCTGGACTATCGACTCGACCATCTCCTATACCTGCCCACCAGCCTTCTAGTAAACCAACAAAGGTGTTGTAGAGGGGTACGGCACGAGTCATTTCGATCATAACAATCTTTCCACCAGGTTTGAGAAGGTTCCTGACGCTTGACATCACGCCATCCATAGAAGAGGCGACATGGAGACAGTTTGCAGCTATAATAAGATCATAACCCTCTTCTTCAAAACCCTGTTCTGATATACCAATGTTCAAGTCCAACTTTTTATACTCTAGATAGCAATCCCATTTCTGAAGACGAGCCCTGGTGCGCTCGAAGAAGCCAGAAGAGACATCAGTAAAAACGTACTTTTCGAAAGGAAGAATACCATTTAAATCTAGAGCCTCCAATAATGGAGCTGTGGTTCCTCCGGTTCCACCACCTAATTCAATGACCTTCATGTTTGGGTTTTTGAAAACAAGCTTTTTCATATACGAAATGACATGTGCATAGCATCGCGATGAAGCATCATCCGCGTAGAGACGGTATAAAAGATCATCTTCCAACATCAAGGAAAGCGCATCTGACTTTCCGATTAGAATGGAATCTAAGTCGCGTCCCACTCGCCATAGTAACTCTCCTTCGACTCCAAGTTTCTGCGCATCTTCAAGGATTTGCTCCACGTTAGTCTCGAAAACTTCTTGAAGCAAGGATTTAAATTCTTCAGACTCTTGCCATCGCTTCATCCACTTGAAAAGATGCGGGAAATGCCCCGAAAGTGTCGGCGGGCCACTGGCTATAAGACTATTCACACAGCGATTAACGTAAATTGCGGCGGCTTGATTCAAAAAGTCTAGCTTTCGCTCTTGCGCTCGATTGGCTTCGAAGGCATCTGGGCCTGGTAAAAACATTGAAGAGGTCATATGGTCAGCGTCCAAATCCCAATTCATGGTATAGCTCATATTGCGCTCCCGAGTGCAATCTGGCGCATTACTATTAGCACCCCCAGTAGCACGAAGTTTTGCAGCTTTCATTTGAATGACAACCTCCATGTCGAGATTCGAGTTCTTCTGAAATGCAGAGATGTCTGCAGATGGAAACCTTGACCCAATCCCCAAAGTAGTCGTCGCCAGTGTTAAAGAGACGCCTGGCTCGCTTGCTAGACGAGAAGATATCTTCAGTTCATTAATTCCAACAATCATGAAGACGGTATCCTGCGTATGGCGATTGAAAATTGCTACCGCTTGATGCATCAAAGCGTCGAGGGTTGCAGGATGGATTACATGAGGTTGCTGAAATGGAATTGGCATGCTTTGAGACATATCGGGAATGTTCAGAACTCCCAGAGCATTTGTGCTACCAAGAGTAAGTCCCTTGATGCAGGAGAAATTCGGTCCATAACTGTTCCCCCTTGATTTTAAATCGCGGTAAAGCTCCACACTATCTATTTCATCGTCGCAGAGTGATTCCACTTCATTAAGACGACGAATTTCAGATAAAGAATTAAGATTCTTTTCCCTTGTAGTTTCCACTTCGTCTGTGTCAGATGAAATCTCCGCCATGATGAATCCATGACAGTGTTCAACACTAGCGCCTTCAGCTGAAATCGAAAATACCTTGAATTCCTCCCACTTAGACTTTGAATTGTCCTGTTGATTCCTACCAGTAACAAGACTTAATTGTATCTCGACAGTAGTCGGTGAGTCGGGTATCACTAGAGCCGCTGGAATTTGTATGTCCTTGAAATTATAGCTTGAGATATTGAAAGGATCATGTCTCTCAGAAATCAATTGACGTATCGCTTCAATGGCCATCGATATGTATCCCGAGCCTGGAAATATCTTGAAACCATCAATGACATGTTCTCCCAACCACGGTAAATTATCCACACCGATCACATGCCGCCATATCGGATTCACACCTGTACTACTTACAACCCGTGAGCCGAGAAGATCATGGTATGGATGTTTGCGAAATCGATGCGCTTTACTTAATCGTGATTCGCGCCAGTATTTAGTTGAGTGGTCCCACGAATAAGTCGGCAAATCGACCAGTACCTTTTGCCGTCGAGTAGGCTCGAAGAGTAAATTCGCAGTTTGTAAATCTACTGGAAATCCTTTCTCAAAAAGCTTACCGGCAGCCTCTAGTAGAGTGTAACGTGCATCTTGGTTCCTAGCCAAGATCGACATACTGAAGTATCCCGAAGACAATTTTAAAGAAGCCATTGTCTGCCTGATAGGTCCAGATAGAGCATTATGAGGCCCTACTTCGATGAATGCAAGTTTACTTTGAGGAGAGGCTAATGACATCTTGTGGCATAATTCTTCTAGTCCATTCTGAAAGCGAACCGGGGAAACAAGATTATTGACCCAGTAATCAGCTCCAAATCCAGAAGTCATCTCTGTCCCGGTAACAGAGGAGATGAACCGTACATCTGACGATGTAGCGTTATATTCCAGTCCCTCTAGACTGTATAGATATTGCTCTGCTACTGATTTGACATGATGCGAGTGGTAGGCCGTATCAACGGCCAATCTTCTTGCAAAAATCGATTCTGCATCTAGGATTTTCTTCAGTTCGAGTATTGCAACTTCGTCGCCCGAGACGGTGGAGCTTTCCGGGCTGTTAGAACACGCAATTACGACTTTCCCGGAAGTGACTTGTGAGATGTATTGAGATACTGATTTCTCGCCCAGTCCTACAGCCATCATTGCCCCCTTCAATGATCCACTAACTCTAAGAAGTCCACGGTAATACGCGACTTTCAAAGCTGAATGTTGACTTAACGACCCTGCCGCATAAGCCGCTGCTATCTCGCCACTAGAATGACCAATAACAGCATCGGGTGATAGCTTTATAAAGTACAGGAGATCCAAAAGAGCGATTTGTAGTGCAGTCGTAGTTGGCTGGGCGATCTCGCTCTCATTCACTCTTGAAGTTGAGGCTTCCTTTGAAAGTTCCTCCATTAAACTCCAGGAAGCTCCAAATTCTTTCAAAATTCTGTCAGAAGCTTGAAGGGATGTCAGGTAGGGGGTACTTGAGCCCATAAGCTCACGGCCCATTGCAAACCATTGCGCTCCTTGACCGGTGAACACAAAGACATTATGGCACTGGTTGCCAGATTTCGTTGTTTTCGGATTACTTGAACTCAAGCGTGCCGCAATATCTTTGAATGACGTGCCTACGAGACTGTATCTCCACCGGAAAAGAGATCGACGGGTTGACAAGGTGTACGCCAGGTTTCGGAAGGTATCATCTCCAAGGTTCGAGCTCTGAGAAACCCATTGCCACAAGTTATCTATGTTCTTGATTAAGGATTCTTCTGATTTTGCTGTTATAACAAGGACTTGGGGATAGGTGCATGCGTGATCTGGCTGTTGCAAAACGCCACTTTTCGCATTGTCTATCGGCTCTGCAACACCGTTTGTGATATAACGCTCTTTCTGGCTGTTTGATGTAATATCGCTTGCTTCTTCATTTGTGTATTCATGGCCATAGCCGTCTACCAAAACAAAATCGTCGGAATTCATATTAGTATGAGCACTCATTCGGCCTTGCTCACCGTTATGCAAACCATTTAAAATTTGATAATGGTTGGGCTTATGACGCTCAAAAACTTCATTCTCATAAGTAGATAATGAATCTAGAATAAGGTGCCCATTAGTTCCTCCGTAGCCATAATTGTTGACCGAGATGCGACGTAAAGTATTTTCGTCCCATAATTCGAATTTGATTGGTATCTATCAGTATCAGCCCGATTTCTCAAAACAAGGGTCAATAGTTGAGGTCATGGAATGAATGCTCACAGCAATATCGTTTCCCTGAAGGTTCTCTTTCAAAGTCACCAAATTCACATTTGGCGGTATTGCATCATTCTCTAGCATCAAAACAGCTTTTATCAGACTAGCAATACCGCTTGCACTTTCCAGGTGCCCAATATTTGGTTTGATAGATCCCACGTTTATAGGAGATCCGTCATCACCACCGAAAGCTGCGCGAATGGCAGCAATTTCAGCTCCTAGGTAAGAATTAGCATATCAACTAAGAATATTATTAAAGTTGTAGTAAATAAAGATTGCTTACCGTCTCCAACGATAGTCCCAGTGCCATGAGCTTCGATATATCTTGTGTATTTAGGATCGAGGTTTGCCTGTGCGTAGACGGATTGAATGAGACTCAATTGTGCTTCTCGGCTTGGCACTGTGATACCCGGCGTTTTTCCATCCTGCCCGAGTCCAGAGTTCCGGATGATCCCCCGGATATTGTCACCATCCCGGATAGCATCATCTAGCTTTTTGAGGACTACCATAGCAGCCCCCTCACCACGACCATAGCCTGCGCCTCGGCTATCGAATGAGTAGCATTTTCCATCTTTGTTTAGTACACTTAGACTGTGTCAGTTGAACTTAATCTGTCAAGTTTTGTGGTAGAAAAGATTAGGGGTATCAAAGTGGTAGACGAACCCAATCATGCTCATGGGTATCATAAGGTCGGGAGTTATGATCAAACTCACGCCACCTGCAACTGCTATTTTGGTTTCTCCGGTTCTAAGTGACTGACAAGCCTGATGGATGGCGACAATACTTCCAGAACAACCTGTGTCCAAGGTGATGGATGGGCCCCGAAGGTCTAGCAGGTAAGAAATTTGATTGGAGGCCATGGCAGAACCCGTTCCTGTTAAATGATATTTTGAGACTGTATCGAGGTCTCTATATTGGATACCGGCATAATCATTCCCAAAAGTAGCGACATACACAGCGGTATCAGAACCACGAAGGTCCTTCAAGGAGAGACCAGCATTTTCTAATGCTTCATATGTAACTTCTAATTGAATGCGATATTGAGGATCTATTGCTTCACATTCTTGAGGGGAAATACCGAAGAACTTTCCATCAAAAGTGGCGATATCTGAATCAAGAAAGTGACCACCACGATGATTGTGTGTTCCCCCATTTTCGGGGTCAGGATGATGAAATGATTTCCAGTTAAATCTATCTTCTGGTACCTCGGACCATGTTTCTTGGCCTTCAGAGAGAAGTTCCCAAAGCTTTTCTGGACTGCTGGCACCGCCTGGAAACCGACAGCCAATTCCGACGATTGCTATTGGTGTTGGAATACCGGCCATCTCAAAGCTGGGAATAGTACCCCCCCAAAAATAAAGGATAGGTTTCAACCGGAGACTTTCGAAAGTAGTGTTAATACAATATATTGCTCGTATCAAGATCTCAAAACAAACACATGAAGTAGGAGTGTATGAATGAAAAACAAGCTAGCAATAAATGATGGTTATAACATATAGTAGATAGAACCTCGACCTCTCACTCCAAGTGATCCTCCTGGCACAGCAAATGCAAGTGCATGTCAAAAAACTTGTTCTACCCCCTCTATCGGCTGGGATTACGTTTGAAGATAAAAAGCTCGTTGACGGCAATGCCAAGCCAGGATAGAAGGGTAGTCATTTGACATGGACTTTGAATGGTCCTCTCTCTGTACAGCTATTGCACCAAGTTGCCCAGGGTGATTTAATAGATGAATAAATCCACTTACCATGATACCTCGTGGTCCACGAGGTATCCAAATTCATATGATTGAAGATTGAAGATTGAAGTCTCCAACCATGGGAATTTGGTGGGGAATGGAGATGGAGAAGTATTTGTGGACCAGTCCCCAACCTATCAAGATAAGACTCACAATATATGACCCCACTTGGGCTCGGAGACAATTAAGAGGCAACAAACAAGATACATTTGCAGGAGCCTTCCACTAAGCAAGGACACAGACACGACCCTGACCTGGGATCTAGGTGTGAATGATTGATTCGACCTGCCTACCATCAGCAAAAAAATGCACGGCGTTTCTACCCACAATCGCTTGAACCTGCCTGGGTTGGTTGCGATATTGGGGTTCGTGGGAACTACTTCACAAGGGAAGGGTCCGAGGGATTAAAGTTCACAGTTCTAATGCAAAGCTTGCATTTTAGATAGCTCGTCGGCCATGCCAGTAGAGTTGCTGTGTTATTAGAATCACTGAGAGGCTTCAATATACCTGCCAATCAGATGATATACTTCTTGATGGTCCACAGGTAATTTTGTTGAGGGTTACAAAGTGCGGCGTAGGTGATTTCAATTATCTATACCTATATGGGGAGTCTTGGCCGAAGTATCCCGTACATATATTCTCGTATGTATTAAATATATTAATCGAACCGGACATTGTGAAGCTGCCACCTTTCGAAACAGCTTGCGATGCTTGTGATAAGAGGTCTTGGACGACGTTGTTTTTCTTTTGTAGAATCTCGTCCGGTTGAATGTTGGATTAACCTTAACCTTATGTAATCAATCCACTTACCAGTCTAAACGGATTGAGCATAGAACTCAATCGGTTTGTATTTTTTCTGACATTCGATCGACCGGGCTCTGTATTCATGATATGCGTTGTCCTCGTTACCTTATCAAAGTCCTATCACACTGGCGCCTCATACTTGCATACAACAAACGCTTCTATTCCATTTACAACAAGCATTATTGATGATTTTTGTGTTGAAAAGTGGGACCAGAGCATGGTACGGAGCAGATTGCCCGAGAGGTTTTCCGTTGTACGTAGCACACAAAGCCAGCCATATACGGAAAGTGTAAATCGACTTTGGAGTCTGGACTGATACTTATCTAGCTGGACATCGTCCAAGCCCACAATATGCAGCTAGTCATCTAGCGTATCGTATGTTCATGTGCGTACTGTCCGGAGTGCTCATGCTTCACATGTATCCCGGGAATCAGATTTTCTGTTATTTCCCCATGTTCATGTCAATTCCGCTCCGTTTGGAAGGCTTTCCCTCCAGATCGTCTTGCAAGTGAGCGAGGGGAAATTTCGAGTAGCCGCAGGAATTTCTACAAACATGAAAGGGAGAGGTAAGAGTTTAGATCATTCGAAGTCATTTGGTGATGGCGGAGGCAATTTAGTTCGCACGACGTCTATCGTCGAAGCTGACGAAATTTTCAACGAACAACCTCACTTTACAAGTGCAAGTCCCAACATCATCCCTGAGGGAGTTCAGGATGTTGAAGCCGTCGTTGTACCCAGCGAAGGGAAACGCCCTGAAGGTGCGAAATTAATGATACTCACTATAGCACTGATGCTATCCGTTTTTGTGATGTCCCTGGACAAAAGCATTATTGGTGAGTGTAACATTTGTGTTGGAGTCCGCGAGAAATGATTTCCATAGACTAATAGTTTACAAGCAACTGCAACTCCTAAAATAAGCACGGAATTCAAAAGTATTGATGATATAGGATGGTACACAAGCGCATATTTGCTTCCACTTATGGCTCTTCAGCCAACATTTGGCAAAATATACACGTATTTTGATATGAAAATTGTGTTTCTCTTCGCCTTGGTGGGATTTGAAGCTGGGTCTGTTATTTGTGCCACTGCTCGATCTTCACCAATATTCATTCTCGGTCGAGCGGTAGCTGGCTCTAGTGCTGCGGCAATTCAGGGTGGAGGCATGATTATTATTGCATTGTCAATACCTTTGCGCAAAGTTCCGCTATTCTTAGGAACGCTGACCAGTATGACTGCAGTTGCTGGTTTGACAGGACCGCCATTAGGGGGACTCTTCACAGACATACAACGACTAAGCTGGAGATTTTGTTTTTGGATCAATCTTCGTAAGTATGAAGTCCCGGTACTTTGTCAATCACGAATTAATGCGATTTCAGCGTTTGGTGGAATAGCGGCACTGATGTTTCTCTGGGGCTTTAGAGCTCCTGTACAAAAGCCATCAACACTTTCCTTCAAAGAAAAACTTATTCAGCTCGATATCATAGGCACAGTTTTATTTGTGTCAAGTATGATATCTCTATTTTTGGCTCTCCAATGGGGAGGGACTAACTATTCATGGTCTAACTCTAAAGTGTGGGGTTTGATATTGAGCTTTGGACTCCTCTTGACAGCTTTCATCATTCTACAATTACACCTCGGTGATAGGTAAGTGAAGAATTTTAAATCATACAAACCATATCACAACCAACATCTCGTTAGGGCTACCATACCTGTTCGGATATTTCGTAATCGTAGTCTTACACTGAGCCTTCTCGCCTCGGCCCTCCTGTATGTCGGCACTACCGTGCACACGTTTTACCTTCCTTTCTATTTCCAATCCGCCAAAGGGACATCAGCTGCTGGTTCAGGTCTTCGAATGTTACCATATACAGTCACGCTTTCAGTTTCTCAGTTAATAGTCGGGAGCGTTGTTGCTTCAATAGGTCTTTACCTACCATTCATGTGGAGTGGCGCAGCAATCTTCACCATCGGTGCTGGTCTGCTTACTTGCCTCAATCTAAACACAGACCTCGCCCATCCAATAGGCTACCAAATCCTTGCAGGCTATGGATTTGGCTCGAGCATGCAACTTTGTGCAACAGCTGTTAGAGCATCTGTCCTTGATAAAAAAGATGTCCCAATATCTAGCGCGTTAACTATATTCGCACCCTTCTTCGGTGGCTCACTTGCAGCCGCACTAGCCCAGAATATATTCAGAGTGGAACTTATACGCAGCTTGCAAGATTCCGTCGCAGCTTTCGATACTGACGCTATTGTTGCAGCTGGAGCAATTGATGGGGTCAACATGGTTCCTAAAGCTCTGAGCGGTGTCGTCCGAGAAGCTTACAATGTTGCTGTGTCCAAAACGTTTCTGATAGCGGTAGCAAGTGGTGGCTTAGCATTTCTTTGTACACTCGGTATTGAGTGGAAGAATATCAAAAAGCCAGCGAAGCTCGTAACACCGGAAAGAGAAAGATCCTATGAGACATGTGAGGGAACAGAGGTGATAGAAAAGAATATGTAGTTAAATTTGCCTTTGAAAAAGGTCCACAGCTAAAGTCAACGACACGGTCGCCAATTACAGATGCTGCTTTTTAGATATGGAAGCTGTTCGATATCAGAGGCGTCTTGAATCCTTGGATATCTTCCAATGCCCTTTATCCAAACGGATTATGATGTCCCAGTCCGAGATAGGATGAATGATCAAACTATCTTCTGAGCTCTAAATAGAATCATTGCATTAGATGAAAAATAGTATAGATTTATGGCGGATACAGCTCTGTCTACCAGCAATCCTCGAGAAAAGTGTTTACTCTATTCACATATCATACTAGCTCTGCTCATCATAGTTACTGCTAGTTGTGGATGCCAAGAGCTCAAGTTTAACGCGCCCAGCACATTTGCAGAACCCACCCTTTATCTTGCAGATCCGCGATTGCTATGCAGATAGCACGAGGGAATACACCTCGGCGATCTTTTGTGGCAAGCCAAATAAATACTGTGGAGGCATTAGAAGCAGTAGGGATTTTATTTTTGCGTCGGCTTTTCCGATCCGGCTTGGTGCGTTAACATTTTGTTATCGAATTAGATTGAGCAGAGATAGATTGTATTGATTGCTCAAATATAGTATTTGTATTGTGCCAGTCAGTCTATAAGTGTCTAAGTAAGATTTGAGGGACTTTCGGCCATTACCCCCTGCAAGCTTTTTAACAAGGGTATTTATGCTCCGCCGTGGAGGTACACATTGGACAAGGGTACTCCTTTTGGCCCCGAATCACATTGTAATTTCATCATGTACTTGTATGCATGCGTGACCTTCATGCTCTGCTCCCCTAGGTAAATCCCAAGCATTTTTTCTCTCATCCCGCCTATTTAGCCGCAATATTTTGACGGAATGCTCCTCCCAGGCAAACCTTCGAGCATTGCTCTCAGTATAGTGCTTTGCGTATCCTCTGTTTTCAGTGCATCTATCGCTTCGCCTCGACACGCTTCACCTCAATTTTGCAATATGTCGTCTTCACATTGTACTGGAACTACCAGATTTCCCCCTCTCACACCCGGAAATGATAATCTGGATGCGGCTCAACTTGTTCAATACAATTACCTTGCGAATATCACAAAAGCGGTCTATGGTACTACCATTGTCACGGCAGATGCTGATGGCTCACTTCAGGGACCCTTCAACATGTTACTGTAAGCAAACCCTCAATTGCCTGAAAAAAGGCATAAATTAATCTTAAACCAGCTATACACCAACCGTTGCACAGCCGTGGGTAAACCTACAATTGGCCGTCGCCGGTTTATTAGTCTCAAGTGAAGCGGAAAGCGCCGTCCTCGGTGTCCTATCCGTCACCAAAGTGAAATATGGAATTTATGCACATACTATTCTAGCCGAAAAAGCAGGCTTGACCGCTGCGCAAGTCAAGGCTATGCTCGGGGGCCATTGTCCTTCAAGCGTAACAGCGCGTCAAAAAGCTGTTTATGAGATCGCCGTAAAGTTGGCTAAGACGAGAGGACCCCTGGATGCGGCGTCTTTTAAAGCAGCTGAAGCTGTACTTGGACAGGATGGTATTCTTGGAGCTATTCACCAATCTGCTGCGTTTATGTATGCGTCGATGATGTTGAATGCTGGGGATGTGTGTTTACCATCGGGTGTTGGATATTGATTGAAAGGGGGTGATGGTTGAGCTACTAACACAAGAATTGCATGCCGAGGGGTATATAGCGCAATCATGTAAGTAATATGCAAAGAAGTAATATAACTCCTAGAAGCTACATTAAGCTACAATAAGGAGCCCTTGAAGATTTTGATACTCAATGGATAAGAGATCAAACCAGTTGGGTTGTCGGCGTTCTGTCTCGTCGAACCTTAAGAAACTACTATTGCTATTGTTTAAAAAGAGTCCAATGTTTGAGCTTTAGATTTTCAACCTTGGCTAAAGTGATGAGAGTGTGATTCTGAACACGCGCGGATTTAGGGATGAGAATCATTTGATAATAAGTGGGATATAATTGTGGATTCGCAATAGAGGTGTCAAACAAGAAATTGCTTTCGTAAATAAGCGGTACGTCACGTAGACACCTATCGTGGGAAAGTTGAGAGTCGAAATTCTTTTTAATGAACCATAGATATCTGGAGATCATTGAACAGCAAATCACGTCGCTACAAATGATGTCTCACATTATCTCTGAAGACCTTTCCTCTAATATCATTCGGAAGTCCTCATTTTGCGTAGACGTCTATCAATACATCGATTTACCTAGATACAGTGTTGATTATGACATCTCTCTGCACCCGGATTTCCCTGCTAGAATTCTGATTTTCCGGATCCTCCCTGTGACCATTATCCATCGCTTGGACGTATATTGAGTTATTGTTCTTCGAATTTCTTTGGGAAATCAACTCTTCATCACTAAGCTCCTCAAAACCACTCAAATTGCTCTTAACATTGAGCCTCGAGGGAAGCTCCATTCCGCTACTTTCTTTTTTCGAGCCCCAAGTGTTTTGTGTACTACCTCTGGTGGTGAGGCGGGCTCGCTCCTTAAACGTGCGGAATAGATTCCTATATGTAGGAAGACAGGCGGCAATCAGGTATACGCCGGGCTCCGCGATGGTGATTTCACCGAGCCTGACAGCTGCCCAAGTGACGTCCGCTTGACCGTCAATGTTCCAAAAGAACACGAGGCGAACAATTGCTGTGATAGCCCCACTGGAAAAGATAATGAGTATAGAATTGTCAAAATAGTAACGAGGTACTTACATGCTACCAGTAATAAATGTAAACAAAAGGCCAACTTTATCCTTTTGCGATAATTTAAGCTTCCAGATACAAGGCAACGGTAAAACCAGCATTGCCAGATCGGTGATCAAATTAGGAAGACTTCCATAACGCCAAAATGCCCCAGTATCAAAGCAATGTCCACCTGGGTGCCCGGACTTATTCCAGAGATATGCCAGTGGTGCGCATTGCAATAGAGCGCAAAGTATCAATGCCAAAAATGAAGCTGATACAATTCCCATCGTAATATAGGCTGCAATACGCTCGCGCTTTCCGATAAATATGCGTAGATATAATCCAAGCATTGAAAGCTTGGGAAATGTAACCGATGCCGAATAGAGAATGACCATTACAATCTGCAGTTTTGCGAAAGTCACTAGAGCGAGAGGGTGGTTTGTTTTCAACCAAATCGCATGATATCCAATGCCACCACGATGGACCATCACTGTTAAAAAGGGCTGTCAGCCAAAGACAGATCAGGGAGGAACTTCCTGATTGCGTTGGACTCACATAAACCAGTCACTCCTTGCCCAAGGTAACAAGCAATCGCTGGTATCATCAAAATATCATCAATGCCCGCCCTCGAGCCACTGACGTATCGCGCAAACAGTCGAAGAGATACGAAGATTATGCTTAAAACCATGAAAGCGATGACCGTACTTTGCATTTGATACCCAATATACTGAGGCACGAGGCCCGGCTCGACCCCCGGAATCGACATCGTGAAGTCTAGGACCTTATTGCTTTTTACCAGCGGGTGGAGTCCAGTGTTGGGAAGATGCAGGTTCAGTAGACCCACAAAATGAATTGAAAAGAATTGTACAACGATGTGATTGAGCAATCCGCGATATCTTGTAGCTTTGAGGTATATCTACCATGACATCGGTAAGTGAAGTAACTCTTCAAGACTAAGAGATCAAGGTTCTTGCCTAGCCTACTCCACAGATCAGATACGAAATATTGGGATGCCTAGGTGGTAACTAGAAATTGTATCAAATATCACATACAGGCTTTGAGGTTGACACCGCTAAGCCTAACCAAGCATAATTAAAGTGTGATATTGGAATCTAATTTCGAGGCCCTCGGCAACGTTACTGTATCACTCTCGACGCCGTAAACCCGCTTCGTTGCAACTACGCATACAGTATAAACCCGGCGAGAAAGGGTCTTGCATGGACATTCTCGAGTCTCGTATCACACGATGAGTTAGATTGAGGACACAGAAAGCCATCCGATGACAGGGTATGTCAGGAGGAAATCGTCCTGCTGCATATACTGCGTAAAAAGATGCATGATTACGCCTGCTAGGAGTAGCATACTCAGTAAGGTCCACGAGGCCCTAGACCATAATTAATTTATCATAGAAAGCGTTTCCTAGATATCAGCGATGGGTGGGTGGGGTCACCAGCTTGTTGATCCTTCGAGCTCTGCGCTACCACCGTAGAACTAAAACCCCTCCACAATTCCGTTTCTTGTATTTGAATTCTCTAATTTCCTCGGAAAATATCAAAAGAATACATACAGAGTAGTCATACCGAGCACCCAGGGTATTCACAAACGAAGGTGCACCTGTGGCACATTCCCTATGCACTACAACAGTACTCCGTGCACCTGTAATTGAAATCGAATTCATCTCACGCACCATGATAATCACCCCACTCTTGGTGTTACCTCACCATACCCGGGGAAGGAAAAGAGGGGAGGAAAACCCTGGAAGGGAAACGGGGTAAGTGGGTCTCCCTCTTGACGTACAATCCGACAGCGGTTGCCTTTCTGCGAACAGGGCCCAGTGATGCGGGCAACATTTTGTTAGCAAATTTTCATACCTAGATCCGGAGATAGATAAGAAAATGGAGAGTAAAGCGCTAGAGTTATTTCATCCATTTTTGGAATAAGAAGCATCCATCATTTTAGAACATACGATATGATCCGTACAGCACCAACTGATGTTTCTGTACCGATAAGGATGCTGCAGCTTGCTGTTGTCCACAAGACGAAACCGATTCCACGGAACACCAGCCGAGCCGGCCCCCAAATATTCCGAAAGCTTTAGCACGGAACGATATAAGCATAAATATAAAGTTTCGATGAATGGGTGTACCGGTGCCGGTATGTGTCTCCTTAGCAATAAGCAAGCTGTTGAAACCCGTGCCCTGCCTGCAAGGAGAAGGTCTGGACTATCATGCATGCCTTCAAGCTTAATTTGACGCATGCATATCTTGCCACACTTCCTCGAGCATGGACAAGGGGATAAAAACCCAGAGCATGCATTCCGGGGCTTCATACCAGATTTGTACAGCGGTACCGTGTTGCGGTACATGACACAGGATTGCTCTTGGGATTCACCTCCGATGGTGCAACGTTCACGATCGCATGATCGTGATGGGATAAGATGAAGTATATTAAAGAACCCAAACCTTAACTATGCCTTAAATATGGTGAGTGAAACCCAAGCCACTATATCAGTGAAGAAAATGCGCGATGATGAGTAAGCAAACTTGTTTGTGGCTAATAGATTTGTGGCTGAACTCTCATCTAATTTGTAAAACAGATATCAATTTATAAGGTAAAGGAAATCCAAGGTATTTCAATGCCCAGGAAGCGATTATCTCTTTATTTGTAGATGGGATATAATAGTTTCGGACATCCTCAGTAGTTTCGTGGCAGAGGAAAGGACATCGGTCGATGGACTAATCAAGCAAAAGTCATGAAGTCGAATTCAACCGTAGGACGACTGTGATTTGACCTCAAGACATACCACAACCTAAACTCCAGCACGAATATTCCACCTCAATGCTCTTCTGGAACAGCCTGAAGGCTATTTAGGTCGACGTCTTTCATACGTATCTATACCGGCGGTTTTTCCCTTGTAAGGTCAGCTCAAGTGAAGTACCTACAACTGCACTTTGTCGAACGTACACCCTTCCTCTATCCCAACCTCTATTTCAACCTCTAAACCTCTAATCATCTGTTATTATCTGTACGTCTTCCTTGAAACGAAGACTTAAGGCTCATGGGATTTGGCCTCACCTGGTCTATTTGACCCGTTCGATAGGCTAAGCGAATCGATTATACACACAAAGCTCGATACACTTCACGCGTCCTCCTCCAGCCTCGCCAATAGTGAGCGGATTGGTTGGAGAACAATTACTCGAAGCCGATCTGCAATGATGATCAAGTGGTCTTTGAAGGGCTTTATGGAATCTTTGTTCTGGCATTGTTTCTAGACTTTTTAATGTTCCTGGATGATATAAGCAGAGTGTCGAATATATCAGGCCAGAGGCTCTTGGTACTAATATTAGTGTCAAGGCAAGTAAGGCAGATGATGGATGTAGGCGTGCCATGCGAAATGGGCTTATGTGGTGTGTGGTGCGATTATGTGTATGTGATGGAGTGGTTGTTTTGCGAAATACTGTCTTCGGGTTTGTATGCTATGATATCTGGTGAGCAATCAGTCGAGGTAATTGAGAAGGATGATGGCAAACAGATCAAGGAGCCCGAGTAGCTGTAATAATAGTACTCTGGCTGTAGATGAAGGTAATTGTGTATTCGTTGTTCTACCTTTAGTAATTACTAGACCTACATGCTTCGCGTCTAAAAATGCCTCGATTGTGACGGGTAAGGTCTTATATTGCTGTACTGGAGGGATAAGGAGAGCAGATACCACTCCATACTACCAAGCCTCGTTCGTCGCCGTGGGAAATAGTAAGCCTTAGATTAAAACCGATCAATATACCACCTTCGCTGGCACTATCATTGTTTTCATTGGTCTTGTTTCTGCAATCGAAAGTGCAGCTCTTTATTGTATCAAGTTCATATTCTCATGTTTTTGTTTTGAAAGTTGGAACGCGGTCAAGTGTTTACCTTTACCATGAGAAGAAGAATTCACTCTACCAATCCCCGCTTTTACAATGACGACGATAACAAAAACAATACCACAACAACCACCGAAGACAGACTCTGCAAACACCTCAAAATATGACCAAAAATATAAAATATAAAATAAAATAAAAAAAGCAAAAGGAAGTTCACTGGCAAGCTCAGCTACATCTCCCGCAGGTGTGCAATCCCTCCCCGATGGAAGGTTGGAGAGCCCGCTCGCATTTTGACATTGGAGGCACTACTGCAGTGCGCCACCTAACCCACCCGGCTAAGTGGTCTTTCCCTAGATATTGTTAGTGATTCAAGATGGAAAATTTAGAATTATATTGTATCGGCACTTGTTGATTGGTAGTGAATTTGGATGGTGGGCTTGGTGAAGATTACATGTTCTTATGCTTCGAGGCAGCAGAGCTCTGCAGATTATTGGTAGGCACAGAATCTGACTTGGTCTGTATCATGGAGAACGCGGCGTTCTCCCAATAGATAGACCTCAAAGAGCGCAGCGAGAAACACTGGTAGAGTGCACGCTTATTATGATATCTTCAGAAAGCCGACCTTTCATACCTATTTCATGCACATATGCTTTACGGGAGTCTTGATATTTTTGTATGGGCTTAAGATAACAGGAACTTGAGTTATTTTTGGACTTCGTCTTCAAGGTTCTAGACTTAGTTGAGTATCTTTGATGGTTTGATGTAAGTTCTTCGGGCATATACACTGCAGTTGGTAAGATCTTGCATGTAGCTCTATATACAATACGGTTGAGCTTCCACCACCGCCACCAACCTTCGCCTGTATTATAGTCTTCTATTTTGATTTCCGTTATTATCTGATTCACACTTATAATATGTTAAGCTGCAGATATCATAAGTAAGTTTTCTGCGAAAGAGTAGGACGCATATTTGAGATGACCAATGACCATAAGCGGTCAGGAATCAAATTTACACCATCTCTGTCTGTCACGTTAAGTTCGACTGTTTCATAATGCCTTTGGATTGACTGTTGACTAAATATGCATCGAATTGTCCGCAAAAGGGGTCAAACTTTCTTCGGCAAGCGCCTGGTGCCTGCTCCCCTCAGGCCAACACTCAAACATCATATTATTTGACAGGAACTTCTCTCTTCCGCCTTGAGATACGTTAAATTTCTGTGCAAGGCAGCCATTCCCTCCTTTACGGTTCCGATTGTGTGGTACAAGAAAGGATTGTTCTCTCCTGGCCAACACCATGACCTTCCCAGAGAAATTTTATAAAGTCCCACCTTTTGGCCTGCTTTGTGGGAGTGGTAGAGAATCTATTTGTAACATCTGATTGCAGCGAAGACTCCCAGATTACTTAACATAGAATGAACCCCTTTGAATTACTGGGTATAAGAATCAACGCGTCAAAATCTTTTCCCAACTTACATTTTAGCTGTAATTCATAAACTTCTCCATTAACACACCTTTACATTCATGTTTACTTCCGCAGTTCATCTCATTTATCTTGGGGAAGATGTTGCATGTCCAAAGTTAAAAGACTCCAGGGATGAGATATGCGCACCATTCGCATTTAAGTTTGTTTGTTCACAACACTTCAATAGTAAAAGATTCCCTCAAAGAAGCTCATTATGGCGAGCCCGGAGATTATTTATTTCTCACAGAATTCACAAGGGAAAAAATAGTAAAAGAGAAAGGGAAAAAGAATCAAATAATGAGAGTCCAAGACCAAAATACAATTCGTTTTCATCCCTCCATATCTCGCCGTCCCCGCCAAATACCATCTAGCAAACTCATGAAACTACGAGTTTGGAAGTGGAAACTAAAATTCCAAACCCAGATCGGAGAATACTAGATCCTACTGATGGCTGGCTCTATGATTGCAATAGGAGAGATCACATATTGTATTATCCGGGAAGTGTCAGGCCAGTGTTCGATAAGTATAGGAGATTTACCTGGGCTTTAGATCTTAAGCCGAAGCCAAGGAGGACTGTTTGGCACCTGAAAGCGTACAGAAAAGCCCGAAAAGAAACAACCTACTAGTTCCGGATCTACTAGTATCCCAAGGCCTGTTGGAGGGACTCGTAGGGCTCAAACGATCAAATGATGTGTAGGTTGCCAGGCTCTTGTAAATTTAATACATATCAGGATGGTCTAGTAAATTCATGTTGAATGAAGAGAAGTTCATCAAGTATCTTACTTTCCTTGAAAGATTGCGTATCAAATTAAAATTACAATTGGCAATCCCGACCGAGAAAACGCAAACCTTTCCTTTGCACAATAGACAGACTCGACACACACAACCACTCCGAGACTCAGACATATATATAACCAACTTTTAACCACGATTTTCAACTTCCACCGGTCTTACAGTTCTGCCAAACGTATCCATTTCCCACAGGAACAAACTATGGACTACCAACCGATATGGGCAGTTCCGCTTGAGCAATCGAGGCAAGACTTGGAATTTAGAAGATGTTATGCAAGTCCGGGATTTCTTTGAGCGGCCTTCCGTAGACAATTCCAAGCAAGAGAACCAAAATTATGATACGACAGAACGCTACAAGAAGGACGTGGAGAGCTTTCCACCTCAAATAGAGGATGACGCCCAGTACATATCTCGTCTTCAATGGCGTGAGCTCCTCAGGAGCACTATTATCGCTCTTGATAAGAAATTACCAGAAGTAGAGGTTGGAAAGAACGTCCTTACGTTAGTCCGACGAGATAGGGTCGCAGCAGTATACCCTGAAGCTGCCATCGCTGAATACAGCAGAATGAAATGCAACAATTGGAAAGCGTTTCAAGAATGGTTGAAGAGTCATGGTAGTTAGAGGCCAACTAAGGTATAATGGTGCATCAATTCCCTGAGGAAGAAAATCATGAAAACAAGCATAATGAAGTCATTGTTTATTGTCACTCTCTAACAGCATTGAATGTGGTAGCAGCGGGACTGGAAAGCCTTGGAGTTCAGTTTCTGCGTTTGGATAGCTCTTGTACAGCCAAGCAGAACAATAACTCACGGCACCGTTTCCAACATCCAGACGGATCATCCCAAGCCTTACTTCTGACATCTGCCGCGGGTGGTGTAGCTCTCAATCTTACCGCTGCTAACTTTGTTATATGATTGCACCCGAATGGTGAGCCGATCGTGAGGAACAGATCGAATGCCGTGCATACGTATTGGCCAGAAACAGAGTGTCACAATTTACAGAATCATTGCACATACCTCCATCGGTTCGAGGTGCAAATCATTGCAGGAATTGAAGAAGCCAAAGGAATGGAATCTATTAGATGTTTTGAAACATAGCGTCTCTCATCTACCTAGGGACGATGACACACGAAAGTCAGTGGAGCGAACAAAAGCTAAGCTCAAGGAAATGGAGACCTGGTCAAAAGAGAAATTCTTCTTGGATTCGTATCGTCTAACCTCGTATCACGGATACATTGAAATTTCATTTAATAGGCGCTACCTTACCTTTCTAATCTCAGCTGTAGCTATAAATTCTAACTTCAGTTTTATTGAACCAATACCATTTGAGAAAACAAGGGATCAGCCAATCCCTTTGATCATTCCCAATATACATGCATGCAACCCATTGAGTACACGATACATAGTCCTCAAAGTTTCAATTTGATCTAGGAAACCTAGTTTTACTTTCCGTCGCAAAAGATAATCTTCCTGATTATTCTACTCTGTCCCGTGTGAGGTAAGAGGTCATGAACCAAGGAGCTCTGAGGCATTTGTGACAGCTTCTAACTTTTGTACGACGGCAAAATGTTAACGACCTGTTAAATTGTGCGTTATTGATCAAATAACAGACATGGAAATACACACTAACGTATTATGTGCCGTGCCCAAAGGACAAAGCAACAAAATTCTTCTCTCAACTATGATTTGGAACCTAGAAAACCATGAAGAAAGCTCAAATCCATAGTCTAAACCTCAACTGCACTTCTTATATTACTCAACATCCTTATCAACTTGGGAGTCAGAAGAGCTTATAACTATCGTATATATATTATTACTGTTTTGTACACCCATCTATCCTCTATTCTTTTCCCTATCCCAAGAAATGAAGGTTCCTCGGGTGCCTATTATCTCCAACCACTACAAACCAGTCCTTCACACTAACTTCCATACTCCCAATATCCTCCTCGACCACCTAAATCGTCCTTCTTGATACACCCCGGAGATAAGTGATCTTCTAATCCTCCCCAAGGCCAAATAGCCACAAAGCATACTTCATCGTATGCACACTTTCCACATTCAAGCCAAGTGGTCCAGTCTAAATCATCGATCAACCCGTCGATGAGTTCCTTTCCCCTCCTTTCTCCCTTTACACTATTTCCTTCATCGTCATTTAGTAATTCCCTCACTTTGAACAAAGTACTACAGATATTATGCGTCACCTCAAAAATAGCAGCACGAATCAAATGATCCGCCTTGGTTTCCGGTGCCACCGACTCCAAGTAGTGATTCGCACATCTCTCCACCGAATAAGCAACGTCAAAGTTCCTATAATCGATATAGACGTCCAACAGCAATTTAATCTCCGACGTCACCGCCTCCTCCGACGTCTCGTTCTGGACCATAAATTTCAAACGATCAGAATATCTCGTGACAATCATATCCACCACATTTTGCCAATTAATCGTCTCTCTATTCCCATACTCTCTACTCTTGAGTAATTCAATCACATCAGAGCGAATTCTCCCTAAATCATCCGACTCAGAAGCCGCAATCAGTCTAGGGAGTTCGGAATGAGAAGGATTAGGATTGGTAAGATTCAGTGGATAAAAGAAAGCAGAAATCATAGATGAATAGTCCACTTCTACTCTTCCTCCCATGATACCTTGATATCGATATCCAAGGGCCCTCACATATTCAAATTGAACAACGTCATTTTTTCCGAAATCTATCTTATCTCTTTGAGAAGCCGACATAAATTCAAGCCCGTCTTTGAAATTGCAGAGGATAATCTCAAAACCTGCTTCCATGCGGAGAAATCCCTCAATTCCCCATTGCTCGCCAATTTTACAAAGGTCTACTGCTCGGATCCAATCATTATTTGGTTCCTTGGACGTGGGTGTGAGATTGCGAATAACGTAGTCTGTGGAGTCAAGCGTCCCCATGTTCGTTTTACCAGCGGACATTCCGTCGATATAGAAAAGTTTGGTGAGAGGTTTGGAAGTACGGTACGTGTGAAGATAACCATGGCTCACTTCATCCTTGTCTTCAGGATCGTAAATATTCTCATCGTGTTTGGACTTTGGATGGTTATCCATTCGTGCATGCGGAGGAGGACCTGGAGGATGTCCACTGGGACCCTTTCCTGGGCCATGACCTCCAGGACCACGTTCTCTCCTTGGATGTGCAAACATTTCCGCATGTTCGATTTCGAAGGCTAACCATTCCATTCCTTCAACTGGCTCAGGTGTATGTGTTCCATGGTAAAATAGTGTTCCTTTTGGTACAGATGCTGGGAAGAAAGACATCCCATTATGTTTGAGAGATGAACCCCATTGTCGCATAGACGAATGAATGGCATTGAAAATCTCGTGTGAATTTGCGCGAGCATTTTCTACACTGGGGCCGTTGGATGGTTGAAGCAACAGTGGTGATTGATCGGATACAGCGCCGGCACTGATAGATAGGGGAAGTAATAGTGGAGTGAGAATTAGAGACGGTGTCAGCATTTTCGACCTCATCTCGCCTCACAATTCTTCAGGCGAAGGACAAAAACCAAAATGAACGAAAGACAAAATGGGATAGATAATAGTAAGATTTAGTATTTAGTAAGTCAAGAACTGAGAGAAAACAACAAGCAACGAACAAAAGAAACAAAGTTGCGGATACAAATACGCAGCTTACGACGACGCATTGCCAAACATAGCTTTTGTCTTATCAATCTGATCAGTCAGGGATGTATGGTGAGATACAGCCAATGAATGAGTGAACCAAGAGTGGAGTTCTGGAAGCTATGATCTGTGATTGTGGGGCATGTTCTGTCGGTCCCGAGCTGCCTATGGGCACGACTCATCAGCCTGATTCAGTCTCTACCGGCTCTGCGGTACGTATGAGTTTGGTTTAGGTTGCTGTGAACTAACGATGGCCTGCAGATATGAACATAATTCTAGATTAAGCTAGAACGGGACTCTCAGAGTAGTTATTCTCTGCCACTTCCATGCTGACCCAAGTTCGCATTCGACAACCAAATAGGAATGATACTACTTGGTCGACAATCTCTTCCGAGGAGCGGACCTACAGATTAAGTCGTAGGATTTCATCCCTTTTCTTAGACCGGAAATGGCGCAAATGAATTTGTGTCCCACAGACCGGGAAGTGGGACTCTGAGATCTCCAGTCCAGTGAAATGTCAATATCCAACACAAAACCGGAAGAATGTGCATAGCCCATGTTGGAGATCTGGTATCAAAAACTAGATATTTCAATAGAGGTTAAGCAATAAGAGAACTAGATGCAATCAGATTTAATTTCATCATCATTCATACCCATTTTCCGCCATCGACATGCTATAGATCAATACCCTCCATCTCAGCCCACTGAACAATATATTTCCTGACCTACGCATACGTCTTTAGTCTCCGAAGACATAAGTGGAAGGGAATATTTGATACTAACCTGACTGTCAGGAGCAAGTTCCAATGGAAGGAAACCATCTACATCTTTCTTGTCTGTTTCTGCGCCGGCTTTTAGAAGAGCTACTGCGGTATCACCTATATGTTTGTTTTTAGCAAGCCATGAGTTTGTGGAACAGCAATCAACCCAGCCTTGGATGACTTCAAATTTTACAGAACTTAAGAACTGAAGAGACACATACCATGACCTTCAGCAACAGCATGATGAAGTGGTGTCTGCCCCGCAACATCCGTAGGATTTAGTGGACTTTTATTCTTCAACAATAACTCAACTATTGGAGTGGAGCCAATAGCTGCTGCACGATGAATTGCATATTGTCCACGCTTATCCTTAACTCTACAGGATGCTGGTGGGTTTTGTGAGAGGAGGACTTTGACTACCGGAAGGTTGTTTTTGGAAGTCGCAAAGTGAAGTGCCGTCTAGATGTTGATTAGATGGCAGCTCTTTGGAGTATTGGAAAAGGGTTGAAAAGCCATACTTGGTCACTGAAGTCTAGGAGATGGTGAGCATGATTTGAACGAAAATTTACTCCAGTCAGGGTAAAACTCACTCTTGGCATTTAAATCTGCTTCCTTCTTCAATAACAGATTCACAATATCATCGCCCTCCTTAAGGCTGACAGCAATCATAAGTGGTGTCCATCCGGACCCGTCCTATACACTGTATCAATAATGATTCGCAAGAGCGCATAGAGCATAAGATAAAGGGTCCAAGAATATACACACCTGGACGTCCGGGTCGAAATTCTTCACATTGGAAAGCAGTATGACAATATCCAAATGTCCATATGAAACAGCCCAGTGAATCGGTAATCTTTCATCGGCATCTTTCAAAAAGGCGAGTTTTGGGTTAGCCTACAATTTGTGAGTACTACTCATATCTGCATGGACTGGAGTATCCATGAAAGGGATTTTTTGGTGATCTCGTACATTAAGAAGAGACTCGACAATGGCAACTAGATTCTTGTTAGTAGGCCGTGAATTAGGATGTGGAGGAATATCGCACTTCTACCATCACGACAAGCCTGATGAATGGCATATTTATCCTCTGAAGGCTTTTCCATATTGTTTGAATAGATTTGATGAAATCCCGATGAAGATGTTACTAAAAGGAAAATTGTTGTAGGATTTATTTTGATGTCACATCATATAACCATTATAACCATATGGGTATGATGGCGTGGATAGAGGAGCCTGGAATATAAGACTTAAAAAAGCAACCGCATCAATACGCCTTGTGAGGCTGGTGGTCCGTGCATCCAAGGCTCGTCCATGTTCTTGAAGCTTTATCGCGATAAATTTCCAAATCGCAGCTTCTCACACACGCAACTCAACATCAACCACATATATTAACAATATGGCAACCTCAATTGCCTCATCACCTTCAGAGGACCAAATAAAAACCCTCATAAAACAAAATGCCAAACGAACACGATCTCTTTTCGCAGATACCGAACCAATCGCCGATCCAAAATCTACAGAAACCGCAGATAAACTAGCATTAGTAGGAAGAGTCCACGCCGAATACGATCATGTCCGAGAATTACCACCTGCATTGGCTGCTAAACAAGCTGCTGCAGCTGGAAATAGGAGGAAGAAGACTAAAGTACAAGCTGCGGATGGAGAATCAGCTGCCGACAATAATACGATGAAGATGATCGAGGGAATTCCATCACGGAGTGAGAATTCTGGAGCTGGAAGTAGCACCAGTCTTATAATCAGAGGCAAAGATACACCACCTAATGCGAACGGTCCTTCAATCTCTACAGCGCAAAGTCATCTCCCATCTAGCAGTTTGGTGCGCAAACAAAACTTTGTCCAGTCAAAACCAGAATGGCACGCCCCATGGAAACTTATGCGCGTAATATCTGGACATTTGGGATGGGTACGCGCTCTTGCTGTTGAACCAGAGAATCGTTGGTTTGCTTCTGGAGCTGGGGATCGCACAATTAAGATATGGGATTTGGCGACTGGAGGATTAAAACTTACATTGACGGGACATATTTCGACGGTGAGGGGATTAGCAGTCAGTCCGAGGCATCCATATTTGTTTAGTTGTGGAGAGGATAAGATGGTTAAGTGTTGGGATTTGGAGACGAATAAGGTAATACGACATTATCATGGACATTTGAGTGGTGTTTATACTTTGAGTTTACATCCTACCTTGGATGTGTTGGTTACGGGAGGTAGAGATGGTGTTGCGAGAGTCTGGGATATGAGGACGAGGAGTAATATTCACGTACTCTCAGGACATAAGGGCACAGTATCAGA
The DNA here is from genome assembly GCA_025389085.1 of Sclerotinia subarctica. Lineage (NCBI taxonomy): Eukaryota > Fungi > Ascomycota > Leotiomycetes > Helotiales > Sclerotiniaceae > Sclerotinia > Sclerotinia subarctica. The sequence goes on from QRFI01000016.1 coordinate 226,761, forward strand.
TCTGAAGTGTCAAGAAGCAGATCCGCAAGTCATCACTTCATCTCTAGATTCCACAGTTCGATTATGGGATTTAGCAGCTGGAAAAAGTATGGGTGTACTTACACATCACAAGAAAGGAGTTCGAGCACTAGCCATCCATCCCAAAGAATTCACCTTCGCAAGTGGAAGTGCCGGAAGTATTAAGCAATGGAAATGCCCGGAAGGAGCCTTTATGCAAAATTTCGATGGTCATAACGCAATCATCAACACCCTCAGCGTAAACGAAGACAACGTATTATTTTCAGGAGGAGATAACGGATCCATGTCTTTCTGGGATTGGAAAACTGGCCACAGATATCAAGCACTTGATTCTATTGCTCAGCCCGGTTCGCTGGATGCAGAAGCTGGAATTTTCACTTCGTTGTTTGATAAAACAGGTTTGAGATTGATTACCGGCGAGGCGGATAAAACAAGTAAGTTCTTCTCCCTTATTCTTCTTAATTCCTTCATCCGTCCCACTTTATCTCACCACCTTGTCTGCACACACATACTAGATACTAACACCCCCTCCCTCCAACAGTAAAAGTATGGAAACAAGACGAACTCGCAACCCCCGAATCACACCCCCTCGAATGGAAACCTGAGCTCGGAAGACGAAAATTTTAGAACGCACTTTTGAAATATAGCACTGCCACCTTGTATGTGTATATTACCTACGAAAAAATGTAAAAGCATGGAAAAGGTGGGATGGGATTGGTCATATCCCGAAGGCGTACTGGCGTTGATGATTGATTACGTCGTCGCATTGATTGATATAGATAGTGCGTATACCATAGCCATGAATACCATTTTGTGAATTCTACTGAGAAAACACTACCGAGGTGTATTAATGGGTTGTTTTATTACTGTGCCGTTCTATGTCGACTGGGTGTTCGTGAGTTAATGGTAATGGCTATCGATTTATCGATATATGTTTTCTTTCTTTTGTATCTTTCTCCTTGTTTATGTATATCTATATATTTTTACATCAATCTCAATACACCATCCAATGACCCGCCCATCCATCCAATTTCCAGCTCCAGCGTCCATCATCCATCATCCTGCGTTCATCATATCATTCATTCATCGCATCAAATCTCTGAACCGTAGTCCAACAATCCGACAGATAATCCGCGTTTCAACTAGACAACCACAATGGCATATTCAAATAAGGATCAAGCGAAGTAACGGAGATATTAAACCACCATCCCCTACACCCCCTACCCGTACTTGTATTTTACCCCATAAAACCCAACCCCCTAATCTCCGGATCATCCCTAAAAGCAACCTTAACATCCTCCTCCCCAATACCCAACCTAACCTTTCCCATCCTCTCCGCCTTTCGAACCTCTATCCCTATAACGCCCGCCTCCATCAATTCCATTGCCGCTTCACCCATTCCCTGGACTCTTGCTCCTTTCCCTACTTGTTTTCCTCTGATTTTTTCTCCGCCACCTCCCTTGTTCTCCGCGCCTGCAAGTAAATACCCAACCACACTTCCCCCCGTATCCAACTTTGCCATTCTCCTACACTCATCAACCACTTCACCTATCAAACACTCACCCGTTCCCGCCCTCCTCAATCTGAGTACCAGAGCTGCAAGAAACATTTTCGTAGCCAGCGGACATGCTCTCAAATATTGTTGAAGAGGACTGGTCGTAGCTTCATTAATTGCCTTTTTAACCGTAGCTATACTAACCACACCTTTCCCCCTTTTCTCTTCCCGACCTGGAGTTTTCGAGGGTGTGTTTGGAATGGAATGGGATTCTGATTCTGCGATTTCGACGGCTCGACGACAGATATCTAAAGCGCGGCGGGCGTCGCCGGAGACAGAGGCGACTTTTCGGGAGGCAAATTGAATCGCGTCCGGGTGGATTAGGTGAGAGGGGACGTCGGTTAGACGGGAGGTTATGATGGTTTGGAGTTGGTCGTGGGTGTAGCCGGGAAAGGTTATACGTGTTAGACCTAAAGTTGGATGTTAATTGCAGTCGCCTGTAGACAAACGAACTTTATACATACCAAGACGTGAAGAAATCTTATTGGAAAGAGTACGTTCAGGTAAATCCATGGTATTGGCCACGGCGAGCACGATTAGTTTTGAATGCCTCAGACCAGGCCAGTTGAAGAAATTATACATGACACTTTGGTTTTTGGTCACTAGCTGATCTAATTCGTCCATCAACACTACACATGGTTCTCTTCTAGGTGACGGCTTGCTGAATTCCCTTTCCAGTAAATCTAATGCGTGACTTGGACTCACTCTGTCCCCTCTGAGTGCTTCCCACAACAATGCATATGACTGATGTGGATCTGTTACCTTCATTCCGTTAATTTCAACGAATATGAAAGGATCTAATTCATCGGCCAGGACGGACGCATTAAGCTGTGCAACAACTTCCCGTACCGTCGCAGTTTTTCCAGTTCCTGGAGTTCCAGAGATATAAATACAAGAGCCTGTGCCATCTGTAATAGCAGCTGCGAGATGGGTGTAGACGGATGAGAACTCTTCCTCACGACAAGGGAGATTATCAGGAACGGATGAAACGTGAAGACGTAATCGAGCTGTTTGAAAAGGGGAAGCATTAACGGATGGTGAGAGCATACGCATTCCTAAAGGTGTGAATTCTAGTGGCTTTTTGACGACAATTCTATGGAAAATGTCAATAAGTGGTCTCAAAGGTTGATTGGTACTACATACCTCTTATGGCTTGGAGTTAGTAGTTTGGAAGGCGTACGTGGTTTTCGAGGTGTTATAGCTTTCGTAGTCTTTTGCCTTTTCCGCGGTGTTGTAAAGATTTCGTCATCCACTTCTGAATCCTCTTGCTCAGATGCCACACTTGCGTCGTCATCATCTTCATGCTTCTCCCTGGAAAATATAGGCTTTTTTCTCTTCTTATTTGGTATGCTATTCTCTATCTTCTGGATCAACCTTTCAACACTGTCCTCCGTATTGTGATATACTTCCTCCCATATAAATTCATCTGTATATGTGACGGATTTACTGTGTAATCCTCGACGACATATGAATGTTTTCCCATTTTCTTTTCGATTTCTAGGTATTTTTCCTGTCGGGTATTTGGCTTTGAAAGCTTCTTCGGATAAGATCGTAGCAACGCCATTAATGGTCGCCAGTGAGATTGTATCGGGGTCGGAGGATATGTACAACTCGTTCTAAAGTCATTAGCCACAAAACCCAAAGATAAGAAGAGATTTACTTACTTCCAAGAAATCTGAACGCTTCCTTGTCTTACTGTGTATATCCTTTGGGCTACTGAACCACCAAATATTGGCTTTCATTATATCAAGATATGATTCAGCATTCTCATCATAGCCCTCATCTTCTTCGAATCCGGATATAACCCCGACCCAATTTGTATTCGAAGTATCGTTATTTATCAAAACACAATCTGCAATCTTGCAGATAGTTTTTCCAGCCTTAGCACCAATAATTCTCCTCGCTCCTGTACTTTTGGAAAGTCGACGGGTTCTTTTGGCTGCTGCGCTCTCGTCTCCTCTGGCCTGCGGCGATGAAGCAGTTTCTTCATGACTCTCGCCTTCGTATATCCATTCCCATTCTGCCTCGTCATCCGATTCTTCTTCTTCGTCTGATTCTTCGATAGTTGTGCGGCCGCCTGCTAAACGTTTCCTAGCATTCTCGGCTCTTTTTAATCGTGTCTTTGCATCTGCAGGTGGAATGGTCTTCGATGAGGGCAGTGTTGCTTTTGGTGGAGGGAGTATTGGTTTTGGTGGCATCTTGATTTTGAATGCGTTCAGTCGTTTACAATAAAACTTGGCATTGTTGACATATTGGAGGTTAATAAAGCTTGACATTTATTTTAATCTTGTACCTGAATTTAGTGTGATGCGGGGAAAGCTAGCACCACTTCAGTATGTTATATTATGGCCTTCAAGGGTGTCAAATTGGCAATGGCTATTTTTCAGCCTTCATTCACTACAGCGAAATACCTCGTGAGAAATACCAAATAATTGGTTCTCCCCAATTTTCTTATACGGATCTCATCAATGTTAGTGAGATTCACCTAGCATATTTGTCACCCCAGGCTCCTGAACCTCCCCATCTCTTGCTTTTGCTTCGGCATCTCACCAGATAATGGATATCACCACCAAAAGATCATCCCTAGTGTCTCGCTCTAGCAGCTCAGATGCAACCGAGGTTACCGTCTTCCTGAACCAACAACATCACTTCCACTGTTTATTATTTATCTTCCCTCACTTCCCACAACAAATACAATCCTCTAGACTGCAATGTGTCAACACGTCTCAACAAGCTTCTTTGTATTACAGCTTACAATGCCTTCTATTTTTAGAAGGAAAGAAGTCCCTTCGGGCTTTAAATTCTCCAGGCTATGACCAGCACTCATGAAGATCTTAATCTCTAGATCAATTAGCCATCGATGCGTAAGTTTTCATTCTTTTCAAACCCAAGCCCTCAGTACTTTGTATATCTGGTCTTTGTCTTTGGTGTAAACTGACAAGCAAAATAGGCAGGATGTAGAGACCTTTGTTGTATGTTGTTACATGTTCCTTTTCTACCCTATCCGAACCTGAAACTTGGGGATCGATGAAGGTGCCTTTGTCAAGCCAGGCCACTTCGCAGGGTAGAGATGCGCTGCCATAAGTTTTAATTGTGTGGCTTTATCTTCATACTTGGAGTCAAAGTGTACAGACCGCAGGAATGGCATATGGAAGTTTCGATCTAAGTCAGTCATGGATGTTGATCTAGGCTGATATTCTATTGCCAAATGAACGTGGTTCTCCTCTGCCTTGCTAGTATCGATCCTTGTTGGAGCTGAAAGGTTTTGCTTCTGCACGGAGAGACGCATGTGCATTGGAGTTACACATCATTTCCTATGTTTGTCTGATCGATACATCTTCATACAAAGCAATTCTATCAAGAATGGCTTTCCATCCTATTTTGAAACATTCAAGAAAATCAAAATCATCAAGAACAGTCACCTTACATCTTCAAGGTGACGTAAATATTTCCGTTCACTTCTATAGATTTTCAGAAGAAACCAATAGCTCATCAACAATGTACTGACTGTACAATAGGGTTCCTTCTTTCTGGGTACTCCCCGCTTTGCACCATCGAAAAGTCAACGGGCAAAATGAGCCTCTGAGAACTGGACTGTTGAGGTAAGGAAAAGATACCCTTTTACTTCCTGTTTACATCTCTCCTCACTTCGGAACGAATACTATTACTTGAAGTCTCATCATATGTTCTGAAAGCTACATTTCTATCGATACCTGCCAACTTTAAAGTACTTTCACCGCTTAACTTCAGGTGCTGAGATAGTGAATTTGAGAAAGTAGGAAGCTCTCGTCATTTGTTCTTCACTCGCGTAATTAATATTTTGGCAAGAAACCTTTCTTCTCCTTCCCTCTTTTGTTTCTTCCTTCCTCCGACAGTTGCCATGGAAAAGTAATTCAGCTTAAAACACCTTTCTTCAAAACTTTTACAACCTTCTCTTTCATTTTCTAAACAATTATAATTTTAGATTCTTGAATTCTTTCTTCAATTGTGGAATTGATTACACGCTGTATCACTGCCCATTTGATCATCATTTCCAGACCGCGCCCCCATCAACGATCAAGACCTCTTTTCGTTTCTACTGCATATCTCTCTCTTCAATTGGTTTGCTCTTACCCTCTACACTCATTTCGCAATCTTCAAGTGTATTAGATTTATCTGCCACTTGTTGCAATTACCTGTTGCGGTATCTGTTCTACACCAAGAAGAATTTGGAAGAGGATAGATCGAAAAGATGTATTCGAACAAGGTTGCAACGTATGCATAGTCTGATTTTTGTTCATATTATTTTACTAGAGTACCGCTAATTTATGTCAGTTTTGAAACTTACAATGCTGCCGTCTGGGAGGAAGAGTCAGACACAGGTGACATAGAGGAAGTACCTACTCCCTCAGCAAGTGGATTCCAAATTACACCCGTTGTCGGCCAGCGAGGATTGTCTCATTTTAGCCCGGTGCCTAGAGGAGATAATAATGGAAGACGTGGTCGTGGACGTGGCACTAACAATAATGCTCGTGGACGCGACCGTATAATTGACAGCGGTAGTGGCTCCAGTGGTAACCACCGCGGCGGCGGAGCTACTGGAGGTAACTCGAGGGGCAAAGTTGATCGTGGCGGGCACCATACGGCTCCTGCTGGTCGTCGTAAAGGTACGTCATGGTACTTGCTGAAATAATGCTATAATCAAACACTAATACATCTCAGGACGATTGGTCGAGAGAGCTCCTCTCGGAGGACATTCTCGCGATGGTACTGGCTTACCTCCAGTTAATCATCGTGCCGAACAGGAGTTACCTCGCCGTCAGACTGTCAGGGTACGAGAGCCAGGTCTGAATTCAAGCACGGGCTGGGCCGAACCAACTCCTTTGTTGACTGACGCTCGAAGAGCACAACTCCAGTATGAGCGAGAATCACAAGCGAATACAAAACGTTTCTTGAAGAAACCCCTCGACGGAGAAGTTTTTTCGGCCATCGTAAGTCCCTAAATCATTGCTTCAGTATAATGTACATACTGACATTTCGTAGGGGTTTTACCAATGGCCAATGCAGGAAGATAGCCCCGAGGATTTATTCCGTGAGTATCTCAAAGATCTCGACCATCTCAAGACCAGTTGGAAAGTTTTTATTGATTGGAATGGTCCACGCAAATGGTTAAGAATCCGTGCATCACAACAATCCCGTTCGATTGCGATCAATGAAGTTATCAAAGGCATCAGGCAAGCGGTGGAGAGTGGTAAGGCACGTGCGATCATGGCCACACCTTGTCATATCGTCGTTCCCCCGCGGTATTCGACCGACTCTACTTTACTCGAAGCACTCGTCAACGTCAATGGCCAAAAGTATGTGCATGGCCTCAAATTCTCAAAACAAGCCTCCGACGAAGAATTGAAAAAGCAAAGTCCCTCGCGCTCCTTGAAAGTGGAAACGACTGTCGAAAAATTTCGCGAGGAGTTAAACAAGAATATGAATGAGCTTAGTCACCTCAAAGACTGGATGCAGATGCGAGTACATTTCGGGGAATTTCATCTCACGCACTGGCAGACGGATTTGACCGATGGCAAGCAAACTTTGGATGGCTTCATGAAGATGATGAAACGTACAAGAACCAGGGGGACATTCGAAAAAGGGTAGGTTGGTGGCAAACTAGGATTACTTTTACGACTAACATCTACATAGTATCGATCCTCTAATTGTCAAGTACATGATGGAGAAAGTGAAACTTAATCCTGACAAATTTAAGGTTTGGAGTGGAACGGATTACGTTCTGGCGGACGTGAAGCCAAAACATGTTGCAATCTTCATCGTACAAAACTCATCAGGTGAAATGTTTCACATTGAGGGAGACATTGATAAGACAGATGGAGGATACCAATGTGGAGAGGTCAAAGTAATTGAGGAAGAACGTCGCAACAAATGCGCAGAGATTGTTACTATTGACATTGAGTAAGTTGATATTTTATAGCTTCATGATCATTTACTAACAGATATATCTATAGACAAGTTGACTGGACTCTCGAAATTATCAGCGAGACAGCAGGTACAATGTTGGATAGTTCATTCCAAGACTTGGTTCAAAGTTGCTTACAACCATTTGTTCGTACGGGCCTAAACACGCAAGGCTTAGAGGAGCGTAAAGACCAGTACGGCTTCGAATATCCTAGAATCGCTCCTCATGCCCAACCTGGTTTACGTGTCGATAAGGTCACTCTCCAGAGCGTTCACAGATTCAAGACTCGTTCGGGTGGTTACTGTCTTGAATTTACCATCAACAGAGATTGGGATGGTTTAAGAACTACACCAGAGCCAAAAGTCTCTGCCGGAATCACAATGTTTCACGACCAGTGGGACATAGATATGGAATCAAATGAACATACTACGGCAGATCGCAAATGGGAGAAAGATATGAGTAATTTCTTTCCAGATGGAGGATTCAAAGTTTTTATCGAACAGCTTAATTATCTCCTCGATGGTTTTCATCAGTCGAAGTCAAAATCAATCAGCACAGTCTAAACACCCGATTGGTATTTAACATCAAGCAAATCGGGTTCCCTTATTTCGGCCTACTTGACAACCCTCTTCCAGGGAATCGCCTATTAATCTCACTTTCCCAGTTCATTACATCACCCTTTCTCGTTTCTTCTCGATTCTAACGTCAAATGAGAGGAATTACCATTGGACTTTCAATCGACCTTTACTTGGAGCCAGTTTCCCAATTGGTATTCTTCCTCGACTTGACCAATAAGACTTTTGTGGGGTCTCGAACGATTTGATTCCTACGAGACTATTTGAAATTTGGCATTGTTTTTCCTTTTCGTCTATAGCGCAAAAAGATATCAAGATGTTGAAGCTGAAGCTATACCGGCGTTTGAGCTAAGAACTTTCTGACGCAGAACTATATTTAAAACTTAGCAAAGATTCAATGATTTTGTAACAAAAAAAAGAGACATACCATCTTCAACTACTCGTAAACTATTTGACTTATTATTGACTATGATTTCCAGATCCTTCAAATTGGTTCCGATTTCCTCAACCTTTGCTTCATAAAACTTTGTTGCATCTTTGGTACTCTGTAGTATGTATTAGCCTATTTGAAGAAGCAGCATGTACTTTCCAGTATGAGGTGAAAGAGCAATCGAACCATACCTTCTCAACATAAAATCCAGTTCCAACATCTACAATTACATTCTCGGTATCGGCTAATTGACCGGGTACGTAGAGGGATGTTGTGAGGGGTACGAGGATTTGTTTGCCTGTGTGGAGAGGAGAAGGTGTTAGCTGTTTGCTGGTTTTGGTAGATTAGGAGAGGGAAGAGAGGAAGGAGGATGGGTTGGAGGAGAGGTGGAAGAGGAGAAGCTGAGGATCTGAGCTTTGGCCTTTGGTTCTTGAGGAGGATTTGTGAAGCTCTTTCTTCCACGGCAAGCATCTAGATAGAACGACTTTGGCGCAAATCCCCAGACTCGACCTCAATCATCCGCACAACACAAATCCTCATATCCATCCTCTCCTCTCTCCGCTCTGTCAATCCGCCCCTACACTCCCTTCTCCAATCCTCAATCATTCGACTCCTCTCCCCTCTTCTCCACCCGCAATTATAAAATCCTTAACCCCCAAACCCAAATCAAATCAAATCAAAACCCAAATCCCCAATCTCTCAAAAAAAAAAACAAAAAAAAAACAAACAAACCTTCAACCTCTTTCCCAACTCCAACCCCAATACACCTCAAACACTCACGAAACTTATTCTGCGCGGCGCGCAATTGTTGAAAGGAAGAGGTTAGATGTTCGAGTTCGTCGTCTAGTTGTTTTTTGACTTGGGTTAATTGCGGGGTGGTGAGGGTGGTTAGGTCGACTATTTTTGGGGGGAGAGAGGAGAGGTTAGTTTGGAAGTTTAGGAGGAGGGTAGGTGGGAAGGGGAAAGAGTGAGTAGGGGGGGGGAATAGGAGGGGAAGAGGGGGGAATGGGGAAATACGAACTTTGTTGAGATTTTTGAGACATGTTTTCCTTGTTTCCTTCGTTCGTTTCCTTTCCTTTCCTTTCCTTTCCCCTCGTCTGTCCTAGCAGATATAAAATAGATATATTTAAAAAACCGAAAATCAAACAATCAATCTGAACTTCTAGAAGATCAACTATGTATGACAAGCAGAGAATTTAATAGTATGTCAACAGCGAAAGTTGAGAGTTCTTAAATCTCCGTATGGTATGTATGTACTGAGTATGCAGTGGTGAGTGATTGCAGGATGGAATTTCTTGGGTACAGTATGGACGGTATGGACGGTAAGGTTAACTTATCTATGTAGGAATAATTATTTAGAGGTTAATGGTGGGGTGTAATTAGTCAGCTGTAGCTTTAGCTTCAGCCACAGCTACAGCCACACCAGAAGGTGCGGGGATTGATTGTATTATTCGAAGATTTGAGTATATAATATATCCATCATACAGTGCTTTGATTCTCTATTTATATTTACTGTGTCAGAAAAATGAATGCTCATGGTGAGACTAATATCACACTTCAAAGTACAGATAATTTTGGTTGTTTTTTAATTAAACATTCTTTACAGTCGTCCTCAATTCATTATTGAAGAGTGATCTCTACTTCAGAACTAGATACAAGTAGGAATAAAACAACTCTATCGATATTCTCGAGAGTAAATTTCCTCAAACGCCATCCAATGCTCTGTCTTTCCATGATAATCCACTGCCCATTTTCCATTCAACGCCATCATTAATCCAAAAATTCGTCAACCAATGAACCTTCCCATGATTCACAATTCGTACTCAAAATCCCATTCCACTATCTCCTTCAGGTTGAAATAACCTCACTAATCCCATTGCTGCAGCTGCCGCTACACTTCCCACAACCACCATTTCTACACCACCTTGACAATTCCTTCGAATGCATTTCCCCTCTTTAAATCCTGTTATCGTACCAGTCTTTACATATCCGAAAACGAATAATGTAATTACCATGACCACAATCGAGATGTATAATCCTTGATAAACATGGGTTACGAAAAGATAAGGTAATAAAGGTAATAAACCACCAAGAAAATATCCAAGTGAGATTGTAAGAGCAGATGTAAAGGCACGAGATGTAGCGGGTTCTTCTTCGCAGTGTTGGAATTGCATCACAAAGTCGGTGAGAAGATCCGTAGAACAATTGGCAAGGTGGGTAGTGAGATCTTCGATAATGTGTTTGGGTAAATTGTATGGCTCGAATACTTCCTTGAGATCGGACAGTACGCCTTGAAGATCGGTTTCTATTCGTTTCATGGTCTTTTCTCGTTTGGCATGATATGATGCACTGATGAAATTGTTAGTTAATTCAACTTTTAAAGCAAATGACGCTCCGCTGGCCCCCCGGGGGCCACTGCCGTGGAGGCAGACTATTTGATAATAACTTCATATCACTCAAATATCTTTCCCAGCAAAATCAAGGTGTTGACTCACAGTTCACTCTTAGCAGCAAGATATCCACCCAAACCCATAGAAATAGCCCCAGCAATCAATTCGGCCATTCCACCGCCAATAACAACCTTTGAATCTCCAAAAGCCGATAATCCAGCTGTCAAAGCGAATGGTACCGTTAAACCATCACTCAAACCAATCGTCGCATCCGAAATAACTCTCGCATCAATTCTCCATCCTTTCTTCCTTGATGATTTTTCCGATCTCGAATCTTGAGATTCTAAATCTAATGTACTTTCATCATCATCATGATTTCTTTCGACGGATTCCGAACTGGGATTGGTGTTGCCGTTGGATGATAGGAGGGGTTGTCTAGATGTAGTGTAATCGATTTCTGGTATTCTTGGTTCTCGATTTGATTTAGGTTGTTTAGGAATGATCTCTTGGTAAAGGAAGAGGTTTTTCAGAGTAACTAAAACCATGACTGCGGTAGGTGATATGTGGTTGATGTTGTGTTCGTTTTCTTTCACAATTGGTTGTGGGAGTTTCAGTATGAGAGGACAAGTGGTACTTGTGATGTCTCTCTCTACAATTGTAATTTCATAGAATAAAAGAACTGATGGTTTCGATATCGAGAAGAAAGTATATGTTTTTTCTGATTCTTGATCTTAACTTTCTGTCCGTTTGCACCTCGTTGGATATTATTCCTGACTGGTTTCGACTTGAGAATTGGATTAAAAAGGGAGACCGTCTCTGGATCTTTATATGTTGGATGGCATATATCAATCAATTAATAGCTTAGGAGCTTATGCAAATGAAGTAGAGAAAAGTGGATACTCTCAGGATCCATTTTTAATGATCAATTTATTAGTGGTTGGTTGGTTTAACTTCAACCACGATCATAATTCAAAGGTGCTGACCATTAATTATCTCTCTTTTGATTCGTTGAACGTGGGCAATACATGAATGATGATTGGTTGATTAGTCTTGACACTCGTTTGTGGGGCAAGTAATAGTTTCTTTGTGCGTCAATAGATGGATCATTCCCGCTTGCGCTTATCCTAAAGTAGATAAGAGGATTCAACATCGAAAGCGGGGAATTCGGCAAATATAATTATTATTATGGGTAGAATGCCTGTTATCTAGAAAACTTGGATGAGAAATGAAACATTTGGGAAACTTGAATTGGGGGAACTGTGATATGAATCTCCTTGAATTTCTGTTTCTGGCTGCCGGACTTTAATATCAGATTTCCATATTGATTGAAAGTTTCTGGTGTGGTTTAATCCAGAGCAGAAGCAGAATAAGTACTCCGTACACCACCAACAATAGGAACACAATCCACAATCCAAACGCATTGATCGACCCGGAGCTCCAACAAATGTAAAAAATTCAGGGATTCAAGATGCCTTAGCTTCTGTGATATTCCCCTTGCTTGTTAATACCCGTTGTGCCATTGGCTGTTTGACAGCTTTATTACAAAACGTGCCATAAGATTGGTTGAACACATTTACCCTACCAACATCAAGCTTTCCAACGCGCGTATGAAGGACCCCTCGAGGCTTGAAAAAGACCTAGAAGGCTGACATATCCTGATTGTCTAGAACAACTTGTATTGTTGTGAAAGATTTTTATATGCTTACCTAGTAGGTGCCGCAGGACTCGGTCCCGAACAAGATATGATGAATACTCCGTAACTCCGAAGCCTTGGAGATGATGAGGGCGTTTGTTCGGATTTCACTTGTACATGTGTAAGATGACGAAGGTGCATAAACGACGAAGGAGAGTAATGATATCATTCATGCTACGTGTAAAACCCTCCTGGATATTCCATGGTCAACCCTCCACAAGCTGCAATGTTTGCTTGCCTCAGGGTAGTACTCTCCATGCCCATGCTCCATGACACCAGTTCGTCCACAGATTTGCCTCCAAAGAAACATGACAAGCGAAGTCTCTCTATATCGATGTCTTCCCACCCCATATCAAGCACCACCTTCTCTCTTAGCATACTCCTCCTCAATTCTCTCCTCGTACAATCTATCGGCCTCTAGTTGAGCCTCGGATTTCTGTCCTGTCTGTGTTGATTGATCATTTGAGGTATTTGCCGTAGTGGGGTTTGATACCTCGTTGGTAGAGGTTGAAGGAGTTTCAGTAAAAGATGGCATTTTGTATGAGGATTTTCTGAGGGTTGATGATTTGTCTTGTGATAATCTCTTGTAGTGATAGAGAATGAATAAATTAACTGGATGACGGATATAAAAACTTGAAGTCTGGAGCTTGATGAAAAGAGCTTCTTATGTGATATGTGTGGCGGTGGCTGTGCATTGTGGCGCCAAAAGTATTAGGTAAGAAAGATGACCCTTTCGTTCCACGTGTTTCTTTTTCAATGTGAAGGAAAGTTTTGAATTCTATGAATTGTGACTTTTTGTCCGATTTCTTCCGCAAGCATGGCAATAGATTGATATGAAGTTCATTTCATCCTTTTGCCCACCAAATTCACGTTCAAATTCAAGGGAAAACATACCACTGCATCACAAACAGAGGAACATAGCCATTGGGTTTCATACCCTTAACCTACAAAGGGAGGTTTAATTCTTATGTATCCTTTTTAGTTTTTGGACAAGCACGGCTTCGAGTAGCATAAGTAACATATACATAAGCATTAGATATTTTGCTCCTCCAGTGGCCTTCCACTAAAGTTCGTCACAGCTCTAAAATATCCACTCCGCTGATCTCTTCTTTTCCCTCTTCACCTGCGATATCGAACTATTACTTCTCCATTTCCTTATATATGATTCAATCTACATGACTCATCTCACCTCTCTGTATACGATTTACTTGATTGATCCTACAGGTGTTTCTTTAGAATTGGTGCGATATGCGGTGTTGTGTCTAAGTGGCTCATAATCGTGGATCGTCGTCTTCTTCATCTGGAATTGTTATGGCTGCGGAGCTCTGAATCTCTGTATGGGAAGCTTCATGGGCTCTTCAATGAGTTGAGCAGTTGGACTGGCTTGTGGTAAATTTGAGTTAGATGATTGGGAGTGGGGTAAGAGGGAATGATAGGTGTGATGGTATTTATTTTGAATTTGGTATGGCAGTACAACTGTATTATTTCACAAGTGATGGGGGTGGTTCACTATGTATTACCACGGCCTGTAGTACAAATTTCGAGAGGATGAAAGGTGGCCCATCTATCTCCTGAACATATAGTGCAGATTGAAGTCCGCTGATTCAAGCGATGCTTCCCATAATCAGAATCGAAATTTCGAATTTGCTGGAATGTCATAGTTTAGATGTATTTACACGCAACAGGTTGAACGCACTGGTTCTTGGCCAACATAGTATGCTTAGCTTATCGGTTGGTAAATAGCAGGTGGTTCTAAACCTTATCCATCCAACGCCAGGCAACACCTGTTTTGATTACGAATTATTCTCCGTTGTATTCATTGGCTAATATCTTGTCTCTTGCATCTGGAAATCCCTCGACTACACACGTCGTTCGATGCCAGTTTTCCTCCATAATACAAAGACTCCGCCACCAAGGTATCTATATAAGGCAAATTTAAATGGTACTTCTAGCGTTGTAGATCTATTTTATTTCGGTATTTGACAATCTGTTTCATTTTAGCTGTGGAAGATGGAATAAAATAGAACAATACACAAACTGCAATACAAACTAATGTAATCAAGATCCAATGATATCTTCAGAAAGTATTATTATAATTATTATATAAAAACATAATTAAGGATATATGTTAGTTAAATTCGCACGAGTTTTCATATATTTTCACAGGAATACTTACTTCTATCTCCCTACGGGTACAAATCTAGTTCATTGAGCTCGAGCTCCCCGCCCCCAAACAATAAATTCTTGAGACAAATAAACGAGATAATTCAAAGATTAAAGAGATGACATAGAGAGTATAAATCTCAAACCGGATTTGGTTTACTTCTGCATCATTATTGCCTGTAGCGACACTCGCTATAGAGAGGTACATTACTTACTAGTCAACTGCTATCAGTCATTTTATAAATCATCAAAAGACACGATTTATATTTATCATTTTAATATTGTTAAATCTTTTTTTATATAAATCTTTTTTTATTATTTCATTTATTTTCAAATGAAATTTAATAAAAAGTGAATTATTTAATTTTAAGAAATTTATTTTATTATAAAATCTAGATTAAGAATTAGATAATTTCAAAAAATTTATTTTTATTAATATTCATTAATAGAATAAACGAAAATTAAAAACTTTTTAAAATAGTTTTTTAAATTATATAAATAATTATAATATAATAATCTTTATTAAATAAAAACATAATCTATAAACTCTTTAATATATAATTAATCTATATTTAAATTTTGAATAAATTATATTTATTTTAAATTATATATTTTAATTATTATAAAAGTAATAAATTGTTTATTTTGGTTATGAATTTCGAAAATGGCTGATAGGAGTTGGCACGGACTGTAGTTTATAGGCGGGTATTGAAATCGTGGCTATGAGGAAGGTATTGTTTCGGTTAAGCTATATCAGTTATAATAGACTT
Source organism: Sclerotinia subarctica (assembly GCA_025389085.1). Lineage (NCBI taxonomy): Eukaryota > Fungi > Ascomycota > Leotiomycetes > Helotiales > Sclerotiniaceae > Sclerotinia > Sclerotinia subarctica. The sequence continues at coordinate 242,299 of QRFI01000016.1, forward strand.
TATTCAATAATCCATCAAACCAGTTTCCTTCTCCTTCATCGGAGCCTTAGGATAGGCTGCTGCCAATATAAAGCTAAGATAAACGATCCAAGTATTTATTCCTAATCTATTTTATGGAGATTATAGTAAGCATCAAGCTTTTGTTATATAAGCTAATCTTTATTATACCTTTAATGAATATTTTTTCTTGATACAAATATAGAGGATCTTGTAGCTAATCTCATTCTTTCAAGGAATTGTGTTTAATTGGATCAAACCCTTCTTTAATAATCTAATAACCAAAACTATTAATAATTAATTCAATGAAAATATGAAATCTGAGATACATTATCTTTTTAATATTTACAAGTTATTTCGATAAGGTTTCGACAAGGCTTTCAAGGAAGTTGATCCTGATCATATAATTGAGAGAGTATTACAATAATTTAAGCAAATAAAGTCAATTATAATCTATATTGTTAAATTCCAATAATATATTAGATATATTATATAGGATAATGATTATCTTAGATCATAGTTTTATAAGGGATTCAAAGACATTATCAAGGATGAGCTAGCAAGAGCTCCAAAACCACCAAATCTTTCTGAATTAATCGAAACCTTTATTCTAATTGATAATTATTTTTATAAAAGACGAATAAAGAAAAAGGGAATTATTCAAGAAAATAGAAAGTTTTCTAAACCTCAGTATCAGAACAGATACTACGATGCCAGCAATCCAATAGAATTGAATAAAGCCAAATATCAATATAAATCAAACAGATTTAATATCAAAAAAAAAAAAGATACAAAAAGAATAATCTATACTTTATTTATAGAAAAGATAGATATATATCTCAAGACTATAATCAAAAGAAGTTATTCATTATAAAAGGCAAAAAACAAATAAGATTTGGGAATAAGAGACAGGGATCCCAAGAAATAGATATATTAAAAGGTAATTCTTATAAAATTGGATTATTAAAAAAAGAGTTACCTCAATTATATCCGAAACAATTTAGAGAATTGAATATAGTTATCCTATCTACAAAAATAGAATTATCCAGAAATGCCAATAAGGAAGTCGAGTTTACAAATAACTATAAGTTAGTTGAATTGCTCGAAAAGGAAGGATTTATCAAAGGATCCAAAGATAATTAATAAATCAATAAAGTTTATCTAAAACCTCAAAAAGACGAATTATAGTATTTGATCAATTACCTCGATGGAAAATGTATATAATATTATCATAAAGAAAGAAAACCTGATTTTGTAGAAAAATATCAGATTCATAATCATCTAACCCTATTGATCTTATATATTATCATTTATAGCGATCTTTATCGAATAATATTTAAGGAGAATATAAGGGAAGATAATATTAAAAGATTTATCGCAGATTTAGGCTTTTCTTAAACTAATGAAGAATAGGAGCATAATAATTATAACCTAGAAATCGGAGATGTATAGGGGATCCTATTATAAGCTGAATATCGCAGGATTTGGCATAGGATTAATTATTACCATAAATACTAATAAGCCAAGGATTATTGCCGAGACTTTCAAATAAGATCAATAGAACTATTGGTGGCTACACCCTATAGATTATTGAGTATAAGCAAACATCAATATAAATGATTAAACCTCCTTATCAAAAAACAGATCATCAAATTATTATCACTAGAACTCAATAATACAATCAGGATCAGGCAATTAATCGTAGGAATCAATCTTGGAAAACAGGAAGTTAAAACTTTGATCGATTTAGGAGCTATAAGAATATTTATGAATCCCAATTTCGCTAAAGAAAATGGAATCCTTATTAAGCTAAAAGAACATTTGTACTAGTTGATATTATTGGGAGAAAAGAAGGTTAGAGTAGACAAATAGATACGAAGACAAACTAATGCTTTCAAAATGATTATGCTAAAAGGGTATATAGAACAAGTCAAATTGAACTTAGTACTATTAGATAGATATACAATAGTCTTGGGAATCCTTTAGATTAGAAAACATAATCCAAATATTGATTAGATAAAAAATACCCTTATATTTAATTGTTATAGATATAAAAACAAATAATTATATAATCTAAAGAAACAGACTTCCAAAGAGATTAGATATTATATTATAATAATCATAGATCCTTTATTAATCGGTGAGTTCAATACAAAAAAGATTCCAGTGCAATACAGAAAATTCACCAAGTTATTCGAAGACCTATAGAATTTAAAAGCTTTACTAGAATATAAGCCTTGGAATTATAAGATCAATTTCAAAGAAAGATTCATACCCCTAATTAAAAGATTGAGATTATATAATCCCAATACCTTAAGAATATAAGAAGAATACTAATCGAAAATTGAAAAGAAAGGATGGATTAGGAAATCCAAATTTCCTTATACATCTAATATATTATTAACATTCAAAAAAGGAGATCCAAATAATCGATCTTACAGAGATTATTATCGAATAAATAATAGGATCATCAGGGATATATACCCTATACCCAAAGCCCAGGAATTTAGAGATAAATTAAGCAAGACAATGATCTATATTAAACTGGATCAAAGAAATACCTTCAATCTTATACAAATTAAAAAAGGATATAAATAAAAGACCACTTTCATATTATCTTTTGGATTATAGGAATATATTGTTATATTATTTGGATTAACAAATGCATCAGTTATATATTAATAATAAAACAACGAAATACTCAAAGAGTTTAGCTTATTGTTACGAAGGTAACAGCTGACTTGTTTGTATAAGCTAAGGCCATATGCAAATAAGATACGATTTGATTATATTAGTATGTGATTATGGTCACCTGAGGATTATAGGTGCATATATTATCAGAATACATAAACAAGAAAGCTTTAGGCATATATAATATCAAATCATATAATATATCGAAGATCGAAGTCGATAATCGACAGAATCGATCGTCGAAATCGATATTCGACGAGATCGAATATCAAAGTCGATATTCAATCAAGAAACAAAGATCTATATAAAGAATGGGATTTCATTAAATATAGAGCTTCATATTCAAAATCAATTATTTAGTATATTATACTATTAGTTATAAATTATATCATCTTATTATTATTATTTTAAAGTCCCTATTTGATATCTAATTATAAACCTACTTCGAGAGCCTAGAGCACTTCTATATGATCTAGACGGCAAACCTTGTAATACTTTGAGCATTATTATTGCCTCAAGTACTGATTTGATATAAATAACGATAACTATATTTTCCACGATATTACAGCCTAACAATCCAGTTATAAGTAGCTAGGTCATCCCCGAAAGTATCGATAAGGATGGAGACATCTCTATAAGAGGTATCGAAGACCTTAAGAAGATTATTATTATTGAAACTCTTAAAATCGCCTTACCAAACCGATTTACAAGTAATCAACAAGAACTAGAAACTTTCTTACTTCAATTAAAAATCTATTTCCAATTTAACAAAGATAAATTCAATTACAACATTGATAAAAACATCTAGATCACCTTTTACCTTAAAAAAAAAAGCCGCCAAATAAATTCAATCATATCTCAAAGATTACTTTACCAATTTGAGCGAATCTAAAAAACAATTATATCCTATTCAAACCATTTTTAGGAAATTCGAAGGATTTAAAAAAGAAATATAACAAATATTCAGAAATATCAATAAATTATATAATACTAAATCCAAGATCTATAATTTCAAGCAAATAAGGTCAGCAATCAAGTATACTATAGAATTCAGGAGGTATATAGATACTATTAAATAAAAAAAGAATACGATAATGAATCATTACCGAAAAAGGCTCAAGCCTAAGATTAGGCTAGAATTGGATCGCAATTATATTTGGGAAGACCTAAACAAATTAATTGAGGAATCTATTAAAGCAGATGAGATATTATATAAGTATCAAAAAGAATATCGATCCTTCAATTTTCAAGGAAATCGAGATTGTGGCAAATACTATAAAAATGAAGGAAGATCTCGAGAAAGTAGACAACCTTATAAAGACCCTATATAATTGGATATAATCTTTAAAGATAAACTATTTAAAGAAGAGATAGAATGAAGGCGAAAGGACAAGTTATACTTTGAATATGGCAAACCAGATTATTGGGCCAGGAATTGTTGAAGCAAGAGATCATCAAGAGATAATCACCACAAGAAATTCGGCAAAGGACAGTTTAATACCACCTTTGTATTTCAATTATATGCTTCAAATCCAATAGAAGACAATAACTACGAATATAAAGAATGTCAAAAAGAAATTGATGCAATACTATAAGATTAAAAAGAGTTGAATATTATAGATCGATATAAATTAGAGTATCTCCAAACCCCTTTACTCTTTATTATCAAAAGAAAATTAAAAGAAATATTATTAATAGAACATATAATAAAGAACTGGATAGCTTATTATAATGATTCTTGTAAGATTTATTCATCAGATAAGGAAACTACAGATTAATTTCCCCAAAGAAAAGCAAAAAAACCCTGTAAGAAGGAAGGGTCGAAAAGATCATCATATAATCACAAAATTGATCAAATTGATCAAATTGATTAAATTGACCAAATTGACAAAAACAATCACAATAAGGATTTGGGTTAAGGTCAACTAAATATCATAGGTTAAACAAATTAGATATACTATGCTGCAAAGATAAATAAACAAATAATCCAGGTTATAATCGATTCAGAAGTTACAGGAAATTTTATTGCATCAGGAACTATGAAGCATTTGGGAGTACAGCTTTAAGCGAAACAAGCACTATATTAATTGCAACTAATTGATGGATAATTAGCCGGATTGGATAAAAGGATTTCATAGGAGACTCATCTTTTGCAGATGAGTATAACCCAATATAAAGAGGTTATCCAGTTCGATATTGTTCTATTAGGGAATCAATAGGTCATTCTAAGAATACTATGATTGAAAGCATACAACCCTCAGATTGATTGATCATCGGAAACTATATCATTTCCGAAGAAAAGCGATCAACGAGATATGTTAGAGCCAGCAAGGCTGAATATACATAATGAAGAACTGAAGATAAACAATATTATTGATATAGAACATTAAATCTAGGATCCTTCATTAATAATAAAGGAAGATGAATCTTCTATATAAATGAAGAATAAACAAAAGAAGTTATTTGAAAACATTCTTGTAACGAAATAGGACAAAACATTAATACCAATATAATACCAGAAGTATAAGAAATTATTCAAAGAAAGAAAAGGTTATAATACTTTACCAAAGTATAAACTATAAGATCATGAGATAGTATTAGAGGAAGGTAAGATGTCTTTATTCAGCCTAATTTATTCGATGTTAACCTTTAACCTAAGGATATTTAAGGATTATATTGATAATATATTAAAAAAGAGATAGATTAGAGAATCTATCTCACAGACAGCTAGCCCTATATTATTTGTATCAAAGAAAGATGGTACAAGAAGGCTTTATATAGATTATCATAAACTTAATAATATAATAATCAAAGATCAATATCTACTTTTATTAGTTACAGAATTAAGGGATCGATTAGAAAAAGCTAGGATTTTCTCCAAGTTTGATCTATGAAATAGATTCCACTTTATTAGAATAAAGAAAGGTAAAGAATAGAAAACAGTATTCAGAACTTGATATAGATTATACAAATATTAGATTATATTATTCAGATTGTGTTACGCTGGGTAACAAGAGAACTCTCACGTGCTATCTATATCATGTGACTGGCTCAGTAAGGATCAGTGAACTTAGCACTGATCCATACTGATCCTGCTGATCAGCTATAAGCATGAAGGTCTATATAATCAAGATGGATTTCCTTTGTATAGAGCTTTGTGCTCAAGATCAATCATTTAGTATACTCTATTATTAGTTACGAATAGCATATTCATTATTGTTATTACTTAAGTCCCTACTTGATACCTAATTATAAACCTATCTCGAGAGTCTAGAACACTTCTATATAATCTAGATAGCTACCCTTGTAACACTTTGAGCATTATTACTGTTTCAAGTACCGACTCGATAAGTAACGACATCATATCTTCCAAGACATTATAGCCTAACAACCCTGCTATGACCAGTCAGGTCACTCCTGAAAGTATCGATAAGGACGGAGACATCGTTATAGGAGGTATCGAAGACCCCAAGGAAATCATTATTATCAAAACTCTTAAAATCGCCTTACCAGACCGATTTACAGGCAATCGATAAGAGCTAGAAACCTTCTTACTTCAACTTGAGATCTACTTCCAATTTAACCAGGACAAATTCAATTATGATACCGATAAGAGCGTCTGGGCTGCCTTCTACCTTAAAGGAGAAGCTGCTAAATGGATCCAATCATATCTCAAGGACTACTTCACTTATCTAAGTAAGCCAAAGAAGCGAATATACCCGATTCAAACTATCTTTAAGAGATTCGAAGGATTTAAGAAAGAAATATAACAAATATTCGGAAACATCAATAAACTACATAATACTGAGTTCAAGATCTATAACCTCAAACAAACAAGGTCAGCAATCAAGTACACTATAGAATTCAGAAGGTATATAGGTACCATTGAATAGGAAGAGAATGCAATAATAAGCCACTACCGGAAAGGGCTCAAGCCTGAAGTCAGGCTAGAACTAGATCGCAATTGTATTTGGGAGGATCTAAACAAGTTGATCGAGGAATCTATTAAAGTAGATGAGATGCTTTACAAATATTAGAAGGAACGTCGTTCTTTCAACTTCTACAAGAACCAAGATCGTGGTAAGTACTACAAAAATAAAGGAAGACCTCGAGAGAATAGACAACCTTATAGAGATCCAATACAATTAGATGCAATCTTTAGAAACAAATTATTTAAGGAAGAGGTAGAATGAAGATACAAAGACAAGCTTTGTTTCGAATGTAGTAAGTCAGGTTATAGAGCCAGAGATTGTTGAAGCAAAAAGCCACTAAGAGGAGGTTATCACAAGAAGTTCAGTAAAGGCCAACTTAATGCGATCTTCATATCTCAATTATATGCAACAACCTTTATAGAACCTAAAGAGATCCAATATATAGGTTATAAGGAGTTCAAGAAATTGCTAGACGAACTACCAAAGAATAAGGAAGGCCTCAATATAATAAATCTATAGGAACAAGAGTATTTACGAACTCCTTTCTTATTTTTGTTTGAAATGGAAACAAAGAAAGAATAGATAATTAAGTATATTGCTATAAGCTGGACCACTTGTTATAATGAAACCTGTAGGATTCATTTATCGGATAAAGAAGCTACAGGATAGTTTCTGTAAAGAAAGGCAAGGAGATCCTGTAAGAAGGAAAGGTTAGTTAAGATTTATGAAAAAGGCTAAGGCCAATTGAATATTATAGGATAGACAGGATAAATCTATTGCAATGCGAAAATAAATGGACGAGCAATCTGGGCTATGATTGATTCAAAAGTTATGGGAAATTTTATTGTATTAGGAATTGTGAAGTATTTGGGAGTACAATTTCAAGCGAAACAAGTACTATATCAATTGTAGCTAGTTAATGGACAATTAGTCGGATTGGACAGAAAGATTTTGCAGGAGACTTGCCCTTTATAAATGAGTATAACCCAGTATAAAGAGGTTATCCAGTTCGATATTGTTCTATTAGGGAATCAATAGATTATTCTGGGAATACTATGGTTGAAGGTATATAACCCCCAGATTGATTGGTTATCGGAAACCATATCATTTCCGAAGAAAAGTGATCAACGAGATATACTAGAGTTAGCAAGACTGAATATATACAATGAAGAACTAAAGGCGAACAATATTATTGATATAGGATATCAAGTCCAGGGTCCTTTATTAACAACGAAGGAAGGTGAATCTTCTGTACAAATGAAGAATAAGCAAAAGAAGTTGCTTGAAAATATCTTTATAACGAAATAGGACAAAGCGCTAATACCGGTATAGTACCAGAAGTACAAGAAATTATTCGAAGAAAGAAAAGGTCATGACACTTTACCAGAATATAAGCTATAGGATCATGAGATAGTATTAAAGGAAGGCAAGATGCCTTTATTCGGCCTAATCTATTCAATATCAATCTCTGACCTAAGGATGCTTAGGGATTATATTAACGATACATTAAAAAAGGGATGGATTAGAGAATCCATTTTACAGGTAGCTAGCCCTATATTATTTGTACCAAAAAAAGATGATACAAGAAGACTTTGTGTAGACTATCGCAAACTCAATGATATAATAATCAAAGATCGGTATCCACTTCTATTAACTACAGAATTGAAGAATCGATTAGGAAAAGCCAAGGTTTTCTCCAAGTTTGATCTACGAAATAGATTCCATTTAATCAGAATAAAGGAAGGTGAAGAATGGAAGACAGTATTCAGAACTTGATACGGATTATACGAGTATCAGGTCATATTATTCAGATTGACAAACATACTAGCAATATATATACATTTGGTCAATAATATATTAAGGAAATACCTAGATATATATTATATATGCTATTTAGATGATATATTGGTATTTTCAGAAATAGAAAAATAATATACCTAGAATATTTATAATGTTCTATAACTCTTGAAGGAAGCAGATCTTCAATGCAAACCCAACAAATATGAATTTCATGTCACAGAAACAGAATTCCTAGACTACATTATATTCTCAGGAGGTCTCAAAATGAGCTCCGACAAAGTAAAAGCAATCAAAGAATGGAAGCCACCAATTAGTATAAAAAAAATATAGTCCTTTTTAGAATTCGCCAATTTTTATTGATAATTCATTAAGAACTATTCGAAGATAACCTTTTTAATAATTGAAATCATTAAAAAGAATCAGGGAGAATTCTAATGGACGGAAGTAGTATAAATAGTATTTGAATGCCTCAAGGAAGTATTCATAGGAGAGCCAGTTCTCAAGGCTTTTGATCCAGAACTACCAATAATTATGGAGACAGACTTCTTAGACTATATAATAGGCGTAATGCTCAATTAGTTAGGTTTGAATAAGAAATAACAATCAGTCGTTTATCATTCATACAAACTATTATTAGCCGAATTAAACTACGAAATATATGACAAGGAATTATTAATAATAATAAATACTTTTAGGGAATAAAGAGTGTATTTGGAAGGATCGAAATATATAATGCAGATATATACAGATTATAAAAACTTGGTTTACTTTATTACAATGAAGGAATTAAACAGATGATAGATCCGATGATCGGAAATTATGGTTATATACAACTTCAGAATTTTATATATCAAAAAAAACAAAAATATTAGGGCAGATACTTTCAGCCGAAAACCAGAATATTTACAAAACAAGATACACGAATCATATACAATATTAAGATAAGATGATGATGGTTTAGTTTATAATAAACTATAACTTATTATTACTTCAGGAATAAATTATGATATTATCAAAGATATTATAAAAATGAAATACGAAATAGACACTACAATCAAAAGAATCCTAGCTATATCAGATAATCTAGAAAAAGGATTCATTATTGAAGATAGGTTCATCTACTTTTATAATAAGTTTTATATACCCTCTAGTCTAATTAAAGATTATGTTACAGAACAATATAAACTACCAGCTCACGGGTATCAAGATATTGCAAGAACCTTTGCCAAAATAAGGAGAGAAATCTACTTTCTAAAGATAAGGACTATAGTTAAGAATGTAATTGGGAATTATAATATTTATATAAGAAATAAAGCTACTTGGCATATCCTTTATAATCAGTTCAAAACCCCTGAATTACCTATTCAATTATGGAAGTCTATTACTTGGGATTTTGTAGTAAAACTACTATTATCCAAGGATCTGATTACCCAGAAGGAATATGATTCTATATTGGTGGTAACAGATAGATTAACCAAATTCGCTTATATAATATTATTCTGTGAAACTTGGACAACAGATGATCTTGCTTATATATTCATAAGGAATATAATCAATATTTATAATGTACCAGACGAAATTATCTTAGATAAGGACAAACTATTTATATCAAAATTTTGGTTTACTCTTATGATATTGCTTAGAATCAAAAGAAAGCTTTTGACAGCTTTCCACCCACAAATAGATGGCTAAACAAAACGATTAAACCAAATAATGGAAGCCTATCTTTGCTGCTATATCAATTACAGACAAGATAATTGGGTTAAATTATTATCTTTGGCATAATTCACATATAATATATTAGAGATAGAAACCACAAAGGTAACGCCAACATATGCTAATTTTGGATTTATCCTATTGGCATATAAATCATCATTACTACAAGATACGAATATAAACGAAGTCATAAAAGATATTATGGAAATCAAGAAGCTTTAAGAACAACTCTTCTTAGATTTATAATTTATCACTTTAAGAATAGTATCGTACTACAACAAATCAAGAAGTATAAGACCTACTCTTAAAAAGAGGGATAAAGTTTATCTCATTCAAAGAAACATACAAACAAAATAACCAAGCGATAAACTAGATTATAAGAAATTAGGATTATTCAAAATTGATAAGGTAATAGGATCAGTTAACTACAAATTGAAACTATTATATACAATGAATATCTATCCAGTATTTCATATCTTATTCTTCGAGAAAGCATCATCTGGAGCATCGAAAGCATCAGACCCAGAAATCGATCCAGTCAATTTAGAGAAAGAATATTATATCGAAGAAATATTAGACTACAAATATATTAACGGGAAAGTCAAATATTTAATTAAATGGCAAGACTACCCATATTCAGAAAACATTTGGAAATTTAAAAAAAATTTGGGTACTCCTAACCTGTTGAAGGAATTTCATCAATGTTATCCAAACCTTCCTAAAAAGGATCCGAAGAACTCAAAAAGGAAGAAGGGTCAAAGTTGTTCAATATATTCGAATTAGCTTCAATAAATACCAATGAACCAACACTTACTTGCTCCTTCTTCTTTTCTATACATTCCTTTTCTAATCTCTCTCTTTCCAACAATTCATCCAATTCGTCCAGAGAACAAACGCCCCGACGAAGCATCTCGGAACCATGTTTGTACAATTGCTTTTGCTTCTTATGAATAAGCATTCTACAACTAAAAGCCTCCTATTCAGCCAATGCAGCCGCTTCTTTTTCGGCCTCTAAACGAGTTTTTTCTTTAGAAAGAATATCCTATTCGGATGGAGAAAGACCAGAAACATTACATTTAGTAGAGCCCGAATATACACACTCCCCGCAACACTTCGATTCAGGCAAAGTCTGGTACTTTAAATCATTCTATTTATATCTAGAGCAAGAAATTATAATATTTCCTTTGTTCTTTATCTTTTGACTTAAACGACAATAATTTAAGGTAATATATAAAGAAACAACAATAGGTATATTAAGAAGAAAAGGAATCTTAATCATATGTATTTTGAAATTTAGATAATTACCCCATTTTATAAAGAAGCTTGGGATAAATATTAATCTAGAAAGGGAATAATATTATATTGGGTAATAAGAGAACTTTTATGTATTATCTATATCATGTGATTGGCTCAGTAAGGATCAGTGAATTCAGCACTGATCTATATTGATCCTACTGATCAACCATAAGCATGAAGGTCTATATAATCAAGATGGATTTCCTTTATATAGAGCTTTGTACTCAAGATTAATCATTTAGTATACTCTACTATTAATTATAAATAGCATATTTATTATTGTTATTACTTAAGTCCTTATTTGACGCCTAGTTATAAATCTACCTCGAGAGCCTAGAACACTTCCATGTGATCTAGACGGCTACCCTCGTAACAGATTGATAAATATATTTATAATATATATACATTTGATTAATAATATATTAAGAAAATATCTAAATATTTATTATATATATTATTTAAACAATATTCTGATGTTCTCCAAAACAAAAAAACAATATATTAAGGATATTCATAATATCCTATTGTATTTGGAAGAAGCTAATCTTCAATGTAAACCCAGCAAATGCAAATTTCATGTTACAGAAACAGAGTTTCTGGGGTATACCATATTCTTCAAAGGCCTCAAAATGAGCCCTAACAAAATAAAAATAATTAAGGAATAGGAATCATCAATTAATATAAAGGAAGTATAATCCTTTTTAAGATTCATCAACTTTTATCAATAATTTATCAAAAATTATTCGAAAATAATTACCCTAATAATTAAGATTATTAAAAAGAATCAAGGGGAATTTCAATGATCAGAAACAATATAAATAGTATTCGAATATCTTAAAGAAGTATTTGTAGAAGAACCAATTCTCAAGACTTTTGATCCAGAATTATCAATAATTGTGGAGACAGACTCCTCAGATTATATAATAGGCGTAATATTCAGTCAATTAGGTTTGAACAAGAAATAGCAATTAATCGCTTATTATTTATATAAACTATTGTTAACTAAATTAAATTATAAAATATATAACAAAGAATTACTAATAATAATAAATACTTTTAAGGAATAAAGAATATATTTGAAAGGATCGAAATATATAGTGTAGATATATATAGATCATAAAAACTTGATTTACTTTATTATAATAAAGGAACTAAACCAATAGTAGATCAGATGATCGGAAACCATAATTATATATAACTTCAGAATTTTATATATTAAGGGAAACGAAAATATTAGAATGGATACTTTAAGCCAAAAATCAGAATACTTACAAAATAAGATATACAAATTATATATGATATTAAAACAAGATAACAATGTTTTAATTTATAATAAATTATAATTCATTATTATTTCAGGAATAAATTATGATATTATTAAGGATATTATAAAAACAGAATATACAATAGATACTATAATTAAAAGAATCCTAGTTATACCAGATAATCTAAAAAAAGGATTCATTATTGAAGATGAATTCATTCATTTTCATAATAAGCTTTATATACTTTTTAATCTAATTAAGGATTATATTACAGAATAATATAAGCTACCAGCTTATAGGCATCAAGGTATTATAAGAACCTTTGCTAGAATAAGGAAAAAAGTATACTTTCCAAAGATAAGGATTATAATTGAGAATATAATTAGGAATTATGATATTTGTATAAGGAATAAAGTTATTTGATATATTCTTTATAATCAGCTCAAAACCTCTGAATTATCTACTCAACCTTAAAAGTCTATTGTTTAAGATTTTGTAATGAAACTATTATTATCTAAGAACTCAATTATCTAGAAGGAATATAATTCTATATTAATGATAACAGACAGATTAACCAAATTCACTTACATAATACCATTTTGTAAAACTTAGATAGTAGATGATCTTGCTTATATATTTATAAAGAATATAATCAGTATTTATGGTGTACCAAATAAGATTATCTCAGATAAGGACAAATTATTCATATCGAAGTTTTGATCTATCTTTATAATATTGCTTAGAATCAAAAGAAAACTTTCAATAGCTTTCCATTCATAAACAGATGGCTAAACAGAACGATTAAACCAAATAATAAAAGTCTATCTTTATTATTATATCAATTACAAACAAGATAATTAAATTAAATTATTATCTTTGGCATAATTTATATATAATATATTAAAGACAGAAATCACAAAAGTAACGCCAGCATATACTAACTTTGGGTTCAATCTATTGATATACAAATCACCACTGCCATAAAATATGAATACAGACGAAGCCATAAAATATATCATGGAAATCAAGGAGCTTCAAGAATAACTCTCCTTGAATTTATAGTTCATTATTTTAAGAACAATATTATATTACAATGAATCAAGAAGTATAGGACCTACTTTTAAAAAGAAGGATAAAGTTTATTTCATTTGAAGGAATATATAAACAAAACAATCAAATAATAAATTAGATCATAAGAAACTAGGATCATTCAAAATCGATAAAATAATCAGACCAATCAATTACAAACTCAAGCTATTATATAGTATGAATATTCATCTAATATTCCATATCTTACTCCTTGAGAAAGCATCACCAAAAACATCTAATATATCAACAATAGAAATCGAATCAATTAACCCTAACATCATATACAATATTGAAACAATACTAAATTATAAATATATCAGAAACAAGGTCAAATACTTAATCAAATAATTAGATTATCCATATTTAAAAAACATATAGGAATTCAAGAAAGATCTCAGTTACCCTGAGAAATTATAGATATTCTATCTAAAATACCTATATCTGCTAATAAAGCCTCGAATTCAAAATCAGATAAAAAAAGCAACAAAAGATCGAAGAAGTCGAAAGAAGAAGAATTATTAGGAATGTTTATAGTAACATCGATGGGTTCCTTATCTTTACACTCTTTTTCTAATTTTTCCTTTTCCAATCTTTTATTTTCCTCAACTAAATCAAGCTTTTCCAATATACAGAGCTCACAACGAATCATCTCCTTTTCACAATTTCTAAGGAACTCCTATTGTTTGTATAGCCGAAGAATCTTGGCCATTGCCTTTTCTTCTTGTTGACACAAATACTCTTGCTACTGCTCGATAAACTTATAAATCATAGATATTACAGGATTAGTATAACAACAACCTTTCTTGAAATAAACACAATCAATATAATAAAGGAAAAGATTGATATTAATAATATATAAACATTCAATATAATTACAACAATCACAAAGTTCACATTCAATACCAATACATTTGATATGTTGAGATAAGCGAATAATATCTCGAAAAGAAACCAATTAATTAATAAGTATAATAAAGAAAATATTATATTCATTTAAAATCAATCGAAATAGGAATATATTATTATAAATGTTTAAAACAAACATTAAATTAAGAAAGAGATAGTGTTATAAAGGTAACAATTGACTTATTTGTATAAATTAAGGTTATATATAAATAAAATATGATTTGATCATATTAATATATGATTATAATCATTTGAGAATTGTAGATACATATATCATCAGAATACACAAACAAGAAAGCTTTAGGTATATATAATATCAAATCATATAATATATCGAAGATCAAAGTCGATAATCGACAGGATCGATCATCGAAATCGATATTCGACGAGATCGAATATCGAAGTCGATATTCGACCAAGAAACAAAGATCTATATAAGGAATGGGATTTCATTAAATATAGAGCTTCATATTCAAAATCAATCATTTAGTATACTATACTATTAGTTACGAATTACATCATCTTATTATCATTACTTTAAAGTCCCTACTTGATGCCTAATTATAAACCTACTTCGAGAGCCTAGAGCACTTCCACGTGATCTAGACGGCAAACCTCGTAACACTTATTCATAATTTGTTATTTAGATAACATCCTGATCTTCTTTCAAAAGGAAAAGGAATATAAGGAATATATTCTCAAAATATTCGAAATATTTAAAAAGATCGATTTATGATTCAAGTTATCAAAATGCAAGTTTGGAATCAAGAAGGTAATTTTCCTGAGATATATAATCGAATTAGATCAAATGAACATTAACTTAAAGAAAACCAAGAAAATAAAAAATTGGGAATGATTTAGAAATGTTAAAGATATATAGATTATATTAGGATTCGCTAATTTTTGTTGAGTATTTATTAAAGATTTTTCCAAAATGATAGAATCATTTATAAAGATAACAAAAAAGAATATAGGATTTGTATAAAGCGAAAAGGCAAAATAAATCTTCTAGGAAATCAAGAATAGATTTATTAGGGAACCTATATTCTATAATTATTATGATAATCGAGAAAGTATCATTGAAACAAACACTTCTGATATCTATATAGCAGGAGTTTATCTTCAAAGAGATGATAATAGAAAACTACATCTAGTTACTTATTATTCCAGTAAAATGAATAAAACAAAGCAGAATTATAATATTTATAAAAAAGAACTTATAATTATAATCAAATTGTTGAAATATTAGAGAATTTATCTTTAAAGAGCTAAATTCCTAGTAATTATTTATATTGATTATATAAATCTATAAATCTTTATTATAATTAAGGTTCTAGATAATCGAAGATTAGCTTGATGAATTGAAGAATTAGCTGGTTTCGATTTAATAATCAAATATATCAAAGACAAAGATAATATAAAGATAAATATATTAAATAGGTTATCAGAATATAAGGATGATAAAACCTATTAGGAGATAGTAATTTTGAAATCCCTTTTAAATAAAGATCTTATTCTGAATTTAATAGAAATTGCTATTTTAGAGAATAAATCAATGGAAGTCTGGAAAAACAAACTCACAGATATATAATTGAATAAGGAAAACATCAAATAGCCTAAACTATCAATGATTGTAGATGAATTGATATAGATTACAAGGAAAATTTGGTTACCAAATAATATTATCATTAAATTCATTAAGGAACAATATATATTACTAGCTTATAATTATTAAGGAATATAAAGAATATATTTAAGAATTAAAAGACAATATTGAAGTCTAGGACTCTGAATTATGATCAAAAAAATGGTTACCAAATATGATATCTATATCAGGAATAAGGCTTCTCACCATACCCCTTATAAACAGATATATACAACTGAGATACTATCAACATTATAGAAATCGATATCATAGAACTTTATAAGATCATTATCTAAATCCAAGGATTCAACAATAAGAATAGAATATGATTATCTCTTAATCATTATAGATTGATTGATTAAGTATGTAATACTAGTACTTTACAAAACTACCTTAACTACAGAAACCCTAATAGTTATATTCCTAAAAGAAGTTATTATAATATATAGATTATTAAAAGAGATATTATCTAATAAAGATAAACTCTTTATATCAAAATTCTGGATCGTTTTAATAATATTATTAGATGTAAAAAGGAAAATATCTATAGTATTCTATTTATAAACAAATAAAGAAAACAAACAAATAAACCAGATTGTTGAAGTATATCTTCGTTATTATATAAATTATCAACAAAATAATTGAATAAGACTATTATCCCTAATACAATTTGTATATAATAATTCTACTTCAGAAACTACCCAAATCTCCCCGAATTATACCAATTTTGAATACGAATTAATTATATACCAGAAATCAGATATTCTAGAAATAGAGAACCAATCTGCTATTATACAAACAAAGAAACTCAAGGAAGTTCACAAAGAATTAGCAGCAGAACTTAAGTTTATCACTGAAAGAAATATTCATTATTATAATAAGAAATATAATCAAAAGTCAATATTAAAGGAGAAGGATAAAGTCTATTTACTCCGAAAAAACATCAAGACAAAAAAACCAAATGCAAAACTGGATCATAAGAAATTGGGATCATTCAAAATCAAGAAAATTAAAGGACCCTTGAATTATGAATTAGTACTATTAAGGAATATGAACATTTATTCAGTATTCTATATATCCTTGCTTGAATTAGTATTATCAAAAGCATCTAAAACTTCTGAAACCGAAATCATATCTACTAATCAAAATACCAAGTATAAAGTAAAGAAAATACTAGATTGCAAATATATTAAAAATAAAATTAAATATTTAATGAAATAAGAAAATTATTTAAACTCTAAAAATACATAGGAATTAAAGAAAGACTTCAAGCATCTTGAAAAGTTCAAGGATTTTCATTAACAAAATCCAAATTTGTTTAAAAGAAAAAAGAATTCAATATGATTTATATAGATAATGAATCCATCAAATATAAAAAAAAGGATTCAAGGAAATCGGAATTAATCAAAGGAAATTCAGAATCAAATTGACCAAAAAAATCGGAAGAAACGACAGGCATCGAAGTTGCAGCAATTTCTCTCTCTTTTTCTTTTTCAAGTTTTTCCTTTTCTTTTAGAATATCAAGCTTATCTATAGAATTTAATTCAGCTATAATCATCTTCTGTTTTCATTCATAAAGGAATTTCTGTTGTTTACTAAAGCGAAGAATTTTGGATATCACCTCAAGTTATTACCAATAAAGAAGATCCTTCTTAGTATTTATATACTCGATCTAAATATTAATAACTTCTTAATCAGAAACAATAGACATTTTGTTTAATTCGCAAATATTATATAATTTATTGAGAGTAGTACAATGACTACAACAACAATGTTTAATGTTGCGAGAAGAAATATATTCGGCACCAGCACTTTCATATCGAGTACAAGGAGCCATTTTCTTTCCGATCAAATTGATTTCTCGTCCAAAAGCTTTATAATCGATACAAGGTTGAGAACAAACAGATAGCATATTGAAAAAAGAAAGAAGGAATCTGGATATTGAGTATCAGGATGATCGGACAATTATAAGTGATCGAGGACAACACTTAGCCAGGAAGGGGATAATATTATGAATCACATTCATTATTATAAAATAAAATTAGTTATTAATATTTGAATTGCTTTCTTTAGAAGGATCCTTATCGATAAGGAATCCTAAGACAAATATTGTTCTAGAACAAATAATATCCTAAAAAGAATAAATTAGACAATTATAAGGTTCTTGTTACGACGGCCAATATCCATACTGTGTTATATGACTAAATATAGGGTAACGTAACGAAGTCACGTTATGGACCGCTGAGGAACGCTGGCGGTCCAGGACCGCACAATGGTCCTGATTAGCCATAAACATGAAGATTTATATAATCAAGATAGATTTCCTTTATATAGAGCTTTATATTCAAAATCAATTATTTAGTATACTCTATTATTAATTATAAATAATATATTTATTATTGTTATTATTTAAGTCTCTATTTGATACTTAATTATAAATCTATCTTAAAAGCCTAGAACACTTCTATATAATCTAGACAACTACCCTTATAACACTTTAAGCATTATTATTACTTCAAATACTGATTTGATAAATAACAATATTATATCTTCCAAAATACCACAACTTAGCAACCTCATTATAATTAATCAGGTCAACCCCAAAAGTACTGATAAAGATGGAGATATCGTTATAGGAGGTATCAAAGACCCTAAAGAAATTATTGTCACCGAAACCCTTAAAATCGCCTTATTAGACTGATTTATAAACAATCAACAAAAGCTAGAAACCTTCTTGCTTCAACTTGAGATATACTTTCAATTTAATTAGGATAAGTTTAATTATAATATTAATAAAAGCATTTAGGCTATCTTTTACCTTAAAAAAAAAGCTGCTAAATAGATCCAACTATATCTTAAGGATTACTTCATTAATTTGAATAAGTTTAAAAAGTGAATATATCCAATTCAAACTATCTTTAAAAGATTCGAAGGATTCAAGAAAGAAATATGACAAATATTCAGAAATATTAATGAATTATATGATACTGAGTCCAACATCTATGATCTCAAGTAAATAAGGTTATGTAACGATACTGTACTGGAGGCAGCGGCTGCCTGAGGTTTCGTTGGTTGGTAGTTGTAGATTAAGGCTTTATCAATTGGATTCACTTAGAAGTGAAGTCGTTATTAGATCAAATAGAATATAGATAAACTAATTGATAATTAAGTTGAATATAAAGTTCTTAAATTATAAAACTATTCTGATTATATATTAATGAATATAAGGGAGCTTTGAGGAGCCCTAAAGCTCCAAAAAGCTTCTGGAACTTTAGGAGCTTTCAAAGCTCCTAAAACTCCTTATTATATGATCTATTTTTAATTCTAGGATATTAATCCTGGGACAATTTCAATCTTAGGATAATAATCCTGGGATAGATATTATCCTAAAACAATTGTTCTGGGACAAATTTTATCTTGAAATAAATGATTTTGGGATAAATTATATCCTAAAATACTTGTTCTAGGACCTAATAATTGCCTAACTTATTCTTCCTGGAACATTATTTGTCCTAGGATAATATTTGTTCTAGAATTCCTTATCGATAAGGATCCCTTCGAAGAAAACAGTTCAAACATTGGTAACTAGATTTATTTTATAAAAATAAATGTGATTTGTAACATTATCCCCTTTCTAATCAAGTATCATCCTTGATCATTTATAACTAATAAGTGTCCTATTTGTTTCATCATTATATCCTTCAGCCTTTTCTATTATAAACGATTCCGATTCCTTATATAATTTAACTCAAAAAAAGAAAAAGGAATGTATCTGTTTAGCTATAATTATTGATTCTATTGATGTTGAGATGATTCCTTGTTCTCATTGTTGTTAGGAAAATCGTTGTTGTGTTAAAGATCTCTTTAATAAGCATTGTTTATATTGTTCAGAATATGTGCAAAATTCTGTTTTCTGTGATATTAAGTTCTGTTTAGAAAATAATTAGGATTATGAAATTCCTCGAGAATATAATTGGGAAAGTCTTGATCAATAGATTGATAAATTGGATGCTGAAATTGCTGAATCTTCTGTTAAGACTGCTCGCCTTGTTAAACAAAAGGCACAACTCAAAAAGCAACGTAATGAAATGTTATATCGTGATCTCAAATATCTTGATAAATTTGATGTTTTAGAAGAAAAGAAAAAACAAGAAAAAGAAAAAGAAAGAGAAATTGCTGTAACTTCAACATTTATCATTCCTTCCAATCCTTTTGATCAATTTGATTCTGAATTCTTTATAATTAGTTCTGATTTTCTCGAATCCTCCTTTTTATATTCGATGGATTCGCTATTTATATAAGTTATATTGAATTCTCTTTCTTTTTGGGCAAATCCAGATTTTGTTGGCGAAAATCCTCAAACTTCTCAAAATGCTTGAAATCTTTCTCTAATTCCTATATATTCTCAGAGTCTGAATAATTTTCTTATTTTACTAAATATTTGACTTTATTTCTAATATATTTGCAATCTAGTATTTTCTTCATTTTATACTTGGCGTTTTGATCAATAAATATAATTTCGGTTTCAGGAACTTTAGATACTCCTGATAGTACTAATTCGAACAAGAATATATAGAATACTAGATAAATATTTATATTATTTGATAATATTAATTCATAATTCAAGGATCCTTTAACTTTCTTGATTTTGAATAATCTCAATTTCTTATAATCCAATTTTGTATTTAATCTCTTTATTTTGATGTTTTTTTAAAGTAGATAGACTTTATCCCCCTTTTTTAATATTGGCTTTTGATTATACTTCTTATTGTAATAATAAGTGTTTCTTTCAATAATAAACTTGAGTTCTGTTGTTATTTCTTTGTGAACTTCCTTGAATTTCTTTATTTGTATGATAACAGATTGGTTCTCTATTTCTGGAATATCTGGTTCCTAGTATACAACTAATTCATATCCAAAATTGGTATAATTTGGTGAAACTTAGGTAATTTCTGAAATAGAGCTATTATATATGAATTGTGTTAAAGGTAGTAGTCCTATTCAATCATTTTGTTGATAATTCATATAACAACAAAGGTATGTTTCAACAATCTGATTTATTTATTCATTCCTTTCATTCATTTGTAAATAGAATACTATAAATATTTTCCTTTTTACATTTAATAATACTATTAAAGCAATCCAGAATTTTGATGTAAAGAGTTTATCTCTATCAGACAATATCTCTTCTAATAATCCATATATTGTAATAACTTCTTTTAGAAATATGATTGTTAGGGTTTCTGCAGTCAAGGTAATCTTACATAATACTAATATCATATATTTGATTAGTTGATCTATAATAACTAAGAGATAATTATATTCCACTCCTATTGTTGGATCCTTGGATTTAGGTAACAATCTTATGAAATCCTATAATATCGATTTCTATGATGTAGGTGATATTTCAGTTGTGTGTATCTGTCTATAAGAGGTATGACGAGAAGCCTTATTTCTGATATAGATATCATATTCGGTGACCACTTTTTTGATTATAATTCAGAGTCTTGGACTCCAATATTGTCTCTTAATTCTTAAATATATTCTTTGTATTCTCTGATAATTATAAGCTGGCAATATATACTGTTCTTTAATGAATTTGATGGTAATACTATTTGGTAACCAAATTTTCTTTGTGACTTGTATCAATCTATCTATAATTATTAGCGGCTTAGACTATTTGATGTTTTCCTTATTCAATTATATATTTGTAAGTTTGTTTTTCCAGACTTCTATTAATTTATTTTCCAAAATAGCAATTTCTGTTAGATTCGGAATAAGGTCTTTGTTAAAAAGAGATTTCAAAATCGCTGTTTTTTGATAGGTTTTATCATCCTTATACCCTGATGGCCTGTTTAGTGTATCTGCCCTTGTATTATCTTTACCTTTGATATACTTGATTATCAAGTCGAAACTGGCTAATTCTTCAGCTCATTAAGCCAATCTTTGATTATCCAGAACCTTAATTATAATAAAGGTTTATAGATTCATATAATTAATATAAATGATTACAAGGAATTTAGCTCCTTAAAGATAGATTCTCCAATATTTCAACGATTTGATTATAGCTATAAGTTCCTTCTTATAGATATTGTAATTCTGCTCTATTTTATTTATTTTGCTGAAGTAATATACAATTGGATGTAGTTTCCCATTATCATTTCTTTGAAGATGAACTCCTGCTATATAGGTATCAGAAGCGTTTGTTTCAATAATACTTTCTCGATCATCATAATAATTGTAGAATATAGGTTCTCTGATAAATCTGTCCTTGATTTCCTGGAAGATTTGCTTTATCTTTTTGCTTTATATGAATCCTATATCTTTCTTTGTCATCTTTATAAATAATTCTATTATTTTGGAAAAGTCCTTAATGAATACCCAATAAAAATTGGCGAATCCTAGTATAACCTATATATCTTTGATGTTTCTAGATTGTTCTTAATTTTTTATTTTCTTGGTTTTCTCTAAATTGATACTTATTTAACCTGATTCGATTATATATCTCAGAAAAATTACCTTCTTGACTCCAAACTTATATTTTGATAATTTAAATTGTAAATCGACTTTCCTAAATGTTTCAAATACTTTAAGAATATGTTCCTTATATTCTTTTTCTTTTTGAGAAAAGATTAGGATGTTATTCAAATAACAGATTACGAATAAGCTAAACTCCTTAAGTATTTCGTTGTTTTATTACTAATATATAATTAGTGTATTTGTTAATCCAAATAGTATAATAGTATATTCCCATAATCCAGAAGATAATATGAAAGTAATCTTCTATTCATATCCTTTTTTAATTCGTATAAGATTGAAGACATTCCTTTAATCTAACTTAATATAAATCATTACCTTGCTCAACTTATCCCTTAACTTCTGGGCTTTAGGTATAGGGTACATATCCCTAATGATCTTATTGTTTATTTAATAATAATCTTTACAAGATCGATTATTTAGATCTCCTTTTTTGAATACTAATAATATATTAGATATACAAAAAGACTTGGATTTCCTAATCTATTCCTTTTTTTCAGTTTTAGATCAGTATTCTTCCTATATTCTTAAAGTACTAAGGTTATATGATCTCAATCTCTTAATTAGGAGTATGAATCCTTCTTTGAAATTGATCTTATAATCCCAAGGCTTATATTCTGGCAAGGCTCTCAAATCCTGTGGATCTTCGAACAGCTTAGCGAATTTTCTGTACTATACTGGAATTTCTTTTGTATCAATCTCACCGATCAATAAAGGATCTATAACTGCTATAATATAATATCCAATCTTTCTAAAAATCTGTTCCTTTAGATTATATAGTTATTCGTTCTTATAATTATAACAATCGAATATAAAGATATCCTTTACCTAATCAATATTTGGATTATACTTTCTAATCCAAGAAATTCCTAAAACTATTATATATCTATCTAATAATACTAAGTCCAATTTGATTTGTTCAGTATACCCTTTTAATATAACTATTTTTAGAGTATTAATCTATCTCTATATTCATCCATTTACTCCAACTTTCTTTCTTTTCAATAATATTAATTAATATAAATATTTCTTAAACTCAATAAGGATTCTGTTTTCTTTTATAAAATTGGGATCTATAAATATTCTTATAGCTCCTAAATCGATCAAAACTTTAACTTCCTGTTTTCCGAGATTGATTTTTATAATTAATTGTTTAATCTTAGTTGTATCATTGAATTCTAATGATAATGATTCAATTATCCGTTTTCCAATAAGAAGATTCAATTATTTATACTGATATTCGCTTATACTTAATAATCTATAAGGTATAATTATCAATAATTCTATTGATCCTATCTGGAAGTCTCGGCAATAATCCTTGACCCAATAATGTTTATAGTAATAATTAATCCTATATCAAATCCTGCGATATTCAGCTTGTAATAAGATTTCCTATATATCTCCAATTACTAGGTTATGATCATTATACTCCTATCCTTCATTAATCCGAGGAGATCCTAAGTCTACAACAAATCTCCTAACATTATCTTCTCTTATATTTTCCTTGAATATTATATAATAAAGATCGCTATAAATAATGATATATAGAATCAACAGGATTGGATGATCATAAATCTGATATTTTTCTACAAAATCAGGTTTCTGTTCTTTGTGATAATACTATATACATTTTCCATTGAGATAATTGATCAGATACTATAACTCGTTTTCTTGAGGTTTTAGATAAACTTCGTTGATTTGTAGATTGTTTTCAGATCCTTTCTTTTCGAACAATTCGATTAATTCTTGATTATTTGTAAGCTCAACTTCCTCATCAACATTTCTGATTGATTCTATTTCTGTAGATAGGATTACTACATCTAACTCTCTGAATTGTTCTGGATATAATTAGGGTAATTCTTTTTTTAACAATCCAATCTTGTAAAAATTATCTTCTAATATATCTATTTTTCAGAATCTTTATCTCTTATTTCCAAATCTTATTTGTTTCTTATCTTTCATAATGAATAACTTCTTTTGATTATAGTCTCGAGATATATACCCATTTTTTCTATAAATGAAATATAGATTATTTTTTCTATATTTTTTCTTTTCTTTAATATTAAGTTTATTTGATTTATAACAATATTCAGCTTTATCTAATTCTATTGGGTCATCGATATCATAATATTTGTTCTGATATTAAGGTTTAGAAAATTTTCTGTTTTTCTGAATAATTCCCTTTTTCTTCATTTGTCTTTTGTAAAAACGATTATCAATTAGAATAAAGATTTCGATTAATTCAGAAAGATTTGGTGGTTTTGGAGCTTTTACTAGCTTATCCTTGATAATATCCTTGAATTCTTTATAGAATTGGGATCTAAGATAATCATCATTTTATATAATATATTCAGTATATTATTGGAACTTAATAATATAGATTATAATTGATCCTGTTTGCTTAAGTTGTCGTAATACTTTTTCAATTATATGATCAGGGTCAACTTCCCTGAAGGCCCTATCGAAACCTTGTCGAAATAACTTGTAAATACCAAAAAGATAGTATATCTCAGATTTCATATTTTCATTAAATTGACCATTGATAACTTTGATTATTAGATCATTAACGAAGAGTTCGATCCAATTGAACACAAATCTTCGAAAGAACGAAATTAACCACAAGATCCTCTGCATTGATGTCGAAAAGAGATATCTATTAAAGGTATAGTAAAGATCAGCTTGTATAACAAAGGCTCGATACTTATTATAATCTCCATGAAATAGATTAGGGGTAGATACTTGGATTGCTTATCTTAGCTCTATATTGATGATAGCCTATCCTGAGGCTCCTATAGAGAAAAAGGAGATTGATTTGATAAATTGTTGAATAGAGTTTATTATAACTAATATAACTTAACCGAAAACAATACTCAAAATGTAACAATATTGTACTAGAGATAATGACTGTCTGAGGTTTCGTTAATTAGTAGTTATAAATTAAGGCTTTATTAATTGGATTTATTTGAAAGTGAAGTTGTTATTAGATCAAGTAGAATATAGATAAACTAATTGATAATTAAGTTGAACACAAAGCTTTTAAATTATGAAACTATTCTGATTATATATTAATGAATATAAAGGAGCTTTAAGGAGCCCTAAAGCTCCAAAAAGCTCTTAGAGCTTTAGGAGCTTTCAAAGCTCCTAAAACTCCTTATCATATGATCTACCCTTAATTCTAAGACACTAATCCTAGGATAATTCCAATCCTAGGATAATAATCCTGGGACAGATATTATCCTAAGACAATTATCCTGGGACAAATCTTATCCTAGGATAAATGATTCTGGAACGAATTATATCTTAGAACACTTATTCTAAGACCTAATAATTGCCTAACCTATCCTTCCTGAGATATCATTTATCCTAGAACAATATTTATCCTAGGATTCCTTATCGATAAGGATCCCCTCGAAGAAAGCGGCTCAAACACCGGTAACTAGATTTATTTTATAAAAATGAATGTGATTCGTGACAGGTTAATAATCAAGTATATTATAAAATTCAGGAGGTATATAGATATCATTGGATGGGAGGAGAATGTAACAATGAATTATTATCAGAAAGGGCTTAAATTTGAAGTTAGATTAGAACTGGATCATAATTATATTTGGGAAGATCTAAATGAATTGATTGAGGAATTTATTAAAATGGACAAGATATTCTATAAGTATCAGAAGGAATACTAATCTTCTAATTTTCATAGAAATCAAGATTATGGTAAATACTACAAAAATAAAGGAAGATCTTAAGAAAACAAATAATCTTATAAAGAACCAATATAATTGAATACAATATTTAAGGATAAACTATTTAAAGAAAAGGTAAAGCAAAGATATAAGGACAAGTTATACTTCGAATATGACAAGCCAGATTATTAGGCCAGGGATTGTCAAAGTAAGAGATTATTAAAAGAAGATTATTATAAGAAGTTTGGTAAAGATTAATTTAATATTACTTTTGTATCTTAATTATATATTTCAAATTTAATTAAGGATAATAATTACAAACGAAAGGAATATCAAAAGGAAATCGATGTAATGCTTTAAGATCAGGAAGAGTTGAATATTATAGATCGATATAAGTTGGAGTATCTATGAACTCTTTCCTTTCCCCTTATCCAAATAGAACCAAAAGAAATATTATTAGTAGAATATATAATAATAAACTGGATAACTTATTATAATAAATCTTATAAGATTCATTTATCAGATAAGGAAGCTATAGGATGATTTCTATAAAGAAAAGCAAGGAGATCTTGTAAGAAGGGAAGGTCAGCCAAGATCTACAAAAAGGGCCAAGGCCAATTGAACATTACAGGATAGACAGATTAGATCTATTATAGTACGAAAATAAATGGATAAGCAATCTAGATTATGATAAATTCAGGAGCTATAGGAAATTTTATTACACCAGGAATTATGAAGTATTTGGGAGTATAACTCCAAGCAAAACAAGTATTATATCAATTGTAATTAATTGATGGATAATTAATCAAATTGGATAAAAAGATTTTATAAAAGACTTATCCTTTGTGGATAAGTATAATCTAATATAAAGAGGTTATCTAATTTGATATTGTTCTATTAGGAAATCAATAAATCATTCTAAGAATACTATGGTTGAAGGCATATAATCTTCAAATTGATTAATTATCGGAAACTATATCATTTCCGAAAAAAAGTAATCAATGAGATATGCTAAAGCCAGCAAGGTTGAATACACGTAATAGAGAATTGAAGGCAAACAATATTATTGATATAGGATATCAAGTTCAGGGTCCTTTATTAATGATAAAGAAAGATAAACCTTTTGTATAAATAAAGAATAAGCAAAAGAAGTTGCTTGAAAACACTCTTATAATAAAACAGGAAGAGATGCCAATATTGGTACAATACCAGAAGTATAAGAAATTATTTGAAAAAAGAAAAGATTATAAAGCTTTACCAAAATATAAGTTATAAAATTATAAGATAATATTAGAGAAAGGCAAAATATCTTTATTCAATCTAATCTATCCAATATCAATCTTTAACCTAAAGATGCTTAGGGATTATATTGATAATATATTAGAAAAGGGATAGATCAGAGAATCCATCTTATAAACAGCTAGCCCTATATTATTTGTATCAAAAAAAGATGGTACAAGGAGGCTTTGTATAAACTATTGCAAACTTAATGATATAACAATCAAAGATCAGTATTCACTTTCATTAACTATAGAATTAAGGGATCGATTAGGAAAAGCCAAGATTTTCTTCAAATTTGATTTATGAAACAGATTCCATCTAATCAGAATAAAGAAAGGTGAAGAATAAAAGATAGTATTCAAAACTCGCTATGGATTATACAAGTATCAAGTAATATTATTCGGTTTGACAAATGTGTTAGTAATATATATATATTTAATCAATAATATATTAAGAAAATATTTAGATATATATTATATATATTATTTAAATGATATATTGGTATTCTTAGAAACAAAGGAATAATATATTTAGGATATCCATAAGGTTTTATAATAATTAAAGGAGACAGATCTTCAATATAAATTTAGCAAATACAAATTTCATATTACCAAAACAGAATTCCTAGGTTATACTATATTCTTCGAAGATCTCAAAATAAGTCCTAACAAAATAAAAACAATCAAAAAATAAAAATCATCAATAAATATAAAAAAAGTATAATCCTTTTTAGGATTCATCAACTTTTATTAATAATTCATCAAGAATTACTCAAGAATAATTATCTTAATAATCAAGATCATCAAAAAGAATCAAAGGGAATTTTGATAGACAGAAACAGCACAAACAACATTCGAATATCTTAAAGAAGTATTCGCGAGAGAATCAGTTCTCAAAGCTTTTAATCCAGAACTACCAATAATTATAGAGACAGACTCCTCAGATTATATAATAGGCATAATACTCAATCAATCAGATTTGAACAAGAAATAGCAATTAGTCGTTTATTATTCATATAAATTATCATCAATTAAACTAAACTATAAAATATACGATAAGGAATTGCTAATAATAATAGATACTTTTAAGGAATAAAGAATGTATTTGAAAGGATCGAAATATATGATACAGATATATACAAATTATAAAAACTTGGTTTACTTCACCACAATAAAAGAACTAAATCGATAATAGATCAAATAATCGGAAACTATAGCCATCTACAACTTCAGAATTTCATATATCAAAAGAAACAAAAATGCTAGAGTAGATACTTTTAGCCGAAAATCAGAATATTTATAAAATAAAACACACAAATCATACATAATATTAAAACAGGATAACAATATTTTAATTTATAATAAACTATAATTCATTATTACTTCAGGAATAAATTATAATATTATCAAGAATATCATAAAAACGGAATATACAATAAATATTACAATTAAAAGAATCCTAATTATATCAGATAATTTAGAAAGAGGATTTATTATTGAAGATGGATTCATCTATTTTTATAATAAGCTTTACATATCCTTTAATCTAATTAAAGATTATATTATAGAACAATATAAACTATCAGCTCACAGATATTAAGATATTGTAAGAATCTTTATCAAAATAAAGAGAAAAGTCTATTTTCCAAAGATAAAGATTATAATTAAGAATATAATTAGGAACTATAATATTTGTATAAGAAATAAAACCATCTAGTATATTTCTTATAATCAGTTCAAAACCCCCAAACTATTTATTCAACCTTGAAAGTCCATTACTTAGGATTTTGTAATGAAACTATTATTATCCAAGAATCTGGTTATTTAAAAAGAATATAATTCTATATTAATAGTAATAGACAAATTAACCAAATTCGCTTATATAATATTATTTTGTGAAACTTGAATAGTAGATAATCTTGCTTATATATTTATATAGAATATAATTAGTATTTATAATGTACCAAATAAGATTATCTTAAATAGAGACAAATTATTCATATCGAAGTTTTGATCTACCCTTATAGTATTGCTTGGAATCAAAAGAAAGCTTTCAATTTTCCATCTATAAACAGATAGCTAGATAGAACGATTAAATCAAATAATAGAAGCCTATCTCTGCTATTACATCAATTATAAATAAGACAATTGGATTAAATTATTATCCTTAACATAATTCGTATATAATATATCAGAGACAGAAACCATAAAAATAACGTTAGTATATATTAACTTTGGGTTCAATCTATTGATATATAAATCATTATTGTCGCAAGATACAAATATAGACAAAGCTATAAAAGATATTATGGAAATCAAGGAGCTTTAAAAATAACTCTCCTTGGATTTATAGTTCATCGCTTTAAGAATAATATTGTATTACAACAAATCTTATAATATAAGATCTATTTTTAAAGAGGAGGAATAAAGTTTATCTTATTTAAAGAAATATATAGATAAAACAATCAAACAATAAATTAGATTATAAAAAACTAGGATCATTCAAAATTGATAAGGTAGTAAGATCAATCAATTACAAATTGAAACTATTATATATAATGAATATCTACCTAATATTCTATATCTTACTTTTTAAGAAAGTACCATTTGAAGTACCGAAAGTACTAGATCCAGAAATCGAATTAGTCAATCTAAAAAGAGAATATTATATCAAAGAAATATTAGATTATAAATATATTAACAAGAAAGTCAAATATTTAATCAAATAACAAGATTATTCATATTCGGAAAACATTTGAAAACCTAAGAAGAACCTTGGTACTCCTAATCTATTGAAGGAATTTCACCAACATTATCCAGACCTTCTTAAAAAGAATCTGAAGAATTCAAAAAGAAAGAAGGGTCAAAGTTGTTCAATATATTCGAATTAATCTCAATAAACACCAACGAACCAATATCTACTTGCTCCTTTTCCTTCTCTACATACTCATTTTCCAACCTCTCTTTTTCTTTAGCTTCTACAAGTTTATCGAGAGTATATAAACCTCGACGAAGTATTTCAGATTTTCGTTTTAACAAAAAACATTTCTGCTTCCTAAATCAAAGAATCCTAACCATAATTTTCTAAAAAGCCTCAATAATTGCTTCCTCCTTTTGCTCCAACCTTGCCTTTTGATAATCCAAGCTATCCCAATCGCTTTTCGATGAACCCTGAACATTATACTTCTTCCCTTAACAAATATATTCAATATAATAAAAAGAATCAGCTAAAGAAACAATATATCTACACTCCTAACATTTATATAAAGAATACAAAGGCATTTCGAATCTGCAAGCTTCTACCAAACAAATTAAACGAAGTTGTTCCTTTTTCTTTTATAAAACTATAATTATAATAATAAAAGAAATTCATTAATAAAAGAAATATAAGGGAAAAGTTATACTATATAACACTTGGGATAAACACTAAATTAGAAGAGGGATAATATTATAATAACCAATATCTATACTATATTATATAACTAAATACAGGGTAACGTGACGAAATTATATTATGAACCGCTGAGAAACGTTGGTGGTCCAGGACCACACAATAGTCCTGATTAGCTATAAATATAAAGATTTATATAATCAAGATAGATTTCCTTTATATAAAGCTTTATATTTAAGATCAATTATTTAGTATACTCTACTACTAATTACAAATAATATATTCATTATTGTCATTACTTAAGTCCCTGCTTGACACCTAATTATAAACCTACCTCGAAAGTCTAGAACACTTCCATATGATCTAGACGGCTACCCTCATAACAGTTCTAGAACAAATATCCTAGGATATGATTCGTTCCAAAACTATTATCCTAGGACAATATTTGTCCCAGGATTATTATCCTAGGATAATATCTATCCCAGGATTATTATTTTAGGATCTCTATAATCCTAGGATTAGAATCATTCTAAGATTAGTATCTTAAAGCTAAAAGAAGATCATATAATGTACTAGCTCTGCTAGCCCAACTAGCAAAGCTAGCATCACAAGAATGCTAACTGTGCTAGCCCAGTTAGCATAGCTAGTATAAGAAAGAAGATTAGTATATAATCAGAATAATTTTATAGTTTAGGAACTTTATATTCAATTTAATTATCAATAAGTTTACCTATATTCTACTTGATCTAATAACAACTTCACTTTCAAATAAATCTTAATAATAAAGCCTTAACCTACAACTACCAATCAACAAAACCTCAGACAGCCGCTGCCTCCAGTACAGTATCGTTACAAGGGAGTTGTGAATAAGTATAGTGTCATGAATCACATTTATTATAACACAATAAAAGCAAGTACAGCGGTTTGAGCTGTTGTTTCCGGAAGAGATCTTTATCGATAAGGAATCTTAGGACAAGTATCCTAAAATTCAATAAATCCTAGAATTGTAATTATTCTAAAACTAATCAATTAGACAATTATAATAATTTAGGGCAAAATATTTTAGAATTTTATTTGTTTTAGAATAAAAAGTTTTAGGATAATATTAATCCCAGAATAAATATTTTAGGAAATATATTATTTTAGGAAACAAATTATTTTAGAATTAATATCTTGAGACTAAGTAAGGATTATATAATATATTAGTTTTGCTAATTAGCTAGCAGAGTTAGTATCAAAGAGAATGCTAGTTATACTAACCAATTAATATAGCTAATACTCAAGGAAAATAACCAATATATATAATTAGGATAATTTCATAGTTTAAGAGCTTTATATTGAATTTAATTATCAATTAATTTATTTATATTTTATTTGATTTAATAACAATTTCATTTTCAAATAAATATTAATGATAAAGTCTTAATCTATAATTATCAATTAGATAAAATCTTAGACAACCATTATCTCTAATATAATATCGTTATATTTTGAGTATTGTTATAATTAAGTTATATTAGTGTAACGATACTGTACTGGAGGCAGCGGCTGCCTGAGGTTTCGTTGGTTGGTAGTTGTAAATTAAGGCTTTATTAATAAAGTTTATTTGAAAGTGAAGTCATTATTAGATCAAGTAGAATATAGGTAAACTAATTGATAATTAAGTTGAATATAAAACTCTTAAACTATGAAATTATTCTGATTATATACTAATGAATATAAAGGAGCTTTAAGGAGCCTTAGAGCTCCAAAAAGCTTCTGGAGCTTTAGAAGCTTTCAAAGCTCCCAAGGCTCTTTATTATATGATTCGTAATACTATCCCCTTCCTGATTAAACATTGTCCTTGATCGCTTATAACTAATGGGTATCTTATTTGTTCCATTTTCATATCCTACGACCTTCCTTTCATTATAAACAATTCTGATTCCTCCAATAATTTAATTTGAAGAAAGAAAAAGGAATATATCTGTTTAACTATAATTATCGATTTCATTGATATCGAAATGATTCCTTGTTCTTATTATCGATAAGAAAATCATCGTTGTATTAAAGATCTCTCCAATAAACAGCATTTATGCTATTCAGAATGTATACAAAATTCTGTCTCTTATAATACTGAGTTATATTTGGAAAATAATTAGGATTGTGAGATTCCCCAAAAACACAATTGGGAGAGTCTTGATCGACAAATCGATAAGTTGGATGCTGAAATTGCTGAATCTTCTGCTAAGACTGTTTGCCTTGTTAAATAGAAGATATAACTCAAAAAACGATATGATGAAATATTACGTTGTAGATTCAAGTACTTCGATGAATTCGATGTTTTAAAGGAAAAGGAAAGATAAGAAAAGAAAAAAGAAAGAGAAATTGCTGCAACTTCAATATCTGTTGTTCTTTCCAATCCTTTTGATTAATTTGATTCTAAACTTCTTATAATTAATTCCGATTTCCTCAAATCCTCCTTTTTATATTCGATAGATTTATTATTTGTATAAATTATATTGAATTCTCCTTCCTTTTGGGTAAATCTGGATTCTATTAACAAAATTCCTCAAACTTCTCAAAATATCTAAGATCTTTTTTTAATTCCTATATATTCTTGGAGTCTAGATAATTTTCTTATTTTACTAAATACTTGACTTTGTTTTTAATATATTTGCAATCTAATATTCTCTCTATTTTGTATTTGATATTTTGATCAATAGATATGATTTCGGTTTCAAAGGTTTTAAATGTTTTTGAAGATGCTAGTTCGAATTAGCCTCAGGACACTAATCCTGGGATGATTCTAATCCTGGGATTATATAGTTCCTGGGATAATAATCCTGGGACTAATATTATCCTAGAATAATAATCCTGGGACGAATCATATCCTAGGATACTTGTCTTAGGATTCTATAATTGCCTAGCTCATTCTTTCTAGGATACTATTTGTCCTAGGATTCCTTATCGATAAGGATCCTTATAAAAAAAGTGGCTCAAACATCAATACCTAGTTTTATTTTATAATAATGAATGTAGTTTGTGACACTATCCCCTTCCCAATCAAACGTCATCCTCGATCGCTTATAATTAGTGGGTGTCCCATCTGTTCCATCTCTATATTTTCCGAACTTCTTCTTATCATGAACAATTCGCATTCCTATAAGGTCCATCGAAAAAACAAAGAGAAATCTTGCCTTATTACTGAAATTCAGAATTCCAGTATAGAAATGATTTCCTATATATATTATCATATAAAAAGTCTATATTGCATTAAGATTCTGAATAATATACAAAAGACTTGTTGTTCCGAATGTGTATATTCTTGTATTCTTTGCGATACCGAACATTGTTTAGAAGATATATGAAATAAAGAGGTCCCAAAAATGAATGATTAGGATTCCTTGGATAAACAAAAAGAAAAACTTCGAAAAGAGAAGGAAGAAGTTATAGCCAAAATCCTATATCTTTGAAAACAACAGGATTATTTGTGTGAATATTGTAAAAAGATGACTAAGCGAGGCCTCAAATATATCGATGAATTTGATGCTTTAAAGGAGAAGGAAAGACAAGAAAAAGAAAAAGAAATTGCTGCAACTTCAACGTTTGTTATTCCTTTCGATCTCTTTGATCAATTTGATTCTGAATTTCCTACAACTAATTCCGATTTCCTTGAGTTCTTCTTTTTATATTCGATAGATTCATCATCTGTGTAAGCTGTATTGAATTCTTCTTTCTTCTGGGTAAATCCGGATTCTGTTAACAAAACTCCTCAAACTTTTTAAGGTACTTAAGGTCTTTCTTTAATTCCTATATATTCTCAGAATCCAGATAATTTTCTTATTTCACTAAATATTTGACTTTGTTTCTAATATATTTACAATCTAATATTTTCTTCATCTTATATTCAATGTTTTGATCAATAAATATGATTTCGGTTTCAGAAGTTTTAAATGCTCCTGATGATACTAGTTCGAATAAGGATATATAAAATACTGAATGAATATTCATATTCTTTGATAGTATTAATTCATAATTCAAGGGTCCCTTAATTTTCCTGATTTTGAATAATCCCAATTTCTTATAATCCAGTTTCATATTTGATCTCTTCATCTCGATGTTTTTTCGGAGTAAATAGACTTTATCCCTTTTCTTTAATATTGGCTTTGTCACAAATCACGTTAGGATTGATAGTGTTACAATGATAGCAAATTGGTTAATTAAGGGAGTTTGGGCCTTGTGCAAAAGCAATCAGGTTTCATCAAATTAATATGTGATCTTGGTCACCTTAAGATTGTATACATACACACTATCAGAAATTATATAATAAAGAGCCTTAAGAGCTTTGAAAGCTCCTAAAGCTCCAGGAGCTTTTAGGAACTTTAGGATTCCTTAAAATTCCTTATATTTATTAATATATAAATAAAATAATTTCATAATTTAGGAATTTTATATTCAATTTAATTATCAATTAGTTTACTTATATTTTATTTGATCTAATAACAACTTCACTTTCAAGTGAATCTTATTGATAAAGCCTTAACCTATAATTACTAATCAATGAAATCTTAGACAATCGCTGTCTCCAATATTATATCGTTATATTTTGAATATTGTTTCGGTTAAGTTATATTAATTACAATAAATTCTATTCAGCAATCTACCAAATCAGTTTCCTTCTTCTTTATCAGAGCCTTAAGGCAGGCTGTTGTCAATATAAAGCCGAAACAAACAATCCAAGTATTCACTCTTAATCTATTTTATAAAGATTGTAGCAAACATCGAGCTTTTATTGTACAAACTGATCTTTACTATATCTTTAATGAATACCTCTTTTTAATACAAATGCAAAGGATCTTATAATTAATCTCGTTCTTTCAAGGAACTATATTCAATTAGATCAAACCTTTCTTCAATAATCTAATAACTAAAACTATCAATAATTAACTTAATGAAAATATGAAATCTAAGATACATTATCTTTTTGATATTTACAAATCATTTCGATAAGGTTTCGATAAGGTTTTCAGAGAAGTTGATCCTGATTATATAATTGAAAGAGTATTACAATAACTTAAGCAGACAAGATCAGTTATAATCTATTGTAACGATACTGTATTGGAGGCAGTGGCTGTTTAAGGTTTCGTTGATTGATAGTTGTAGATTAAGGCTTTATTAATAAGGTTTATTTGAAAATGAAGTTGTTATTAGATTAAGTAAAATATAAATAAACTAATTGATAACTAAGTTGAGTATAAAGCTTTTAAATTATAAAATTATTCTGATTATATATTTAATAAATATAATTTGGATAGTTTGGATAGATTGGCTATCCAGATTATCCTTTGAATTAGATAGCTTAGATAAATTGATTATCTAGTTTATTCATTATATGATCTATTATTAATCTTAGGATACTAATTTTGGGATAATTCCAATCCTGGGATTATATAGATCCTAAGATAATAGTCCTAAAACAATAATTCTAAAACAAATATTATCCTAAAATAATCTTTTTAAAATGAATTATATCCTAAAACATTTGTTTTAGGACTTTATAATTGTTTAACTTATTCTTTTTAGAATATTATTTGTTTTAAGATAATATTTGTTTTAGGATTCCTTATCGATAAGGATCCTTATAAAGAAAATAATTCAAATATTAATAATTAGTTTTATTTTATAATAATAAATATGATTTGTAATATTATCCTTTTCCTAATCAAGTGTCATTTTTGATCGCTTATAACTAATATAAGACCTATAATATTCATCATTTATATTCCTTTTTTTCTTTTTGTAATATATTACCTCAATATATTCGAAAACAAACAAAGCAATTAGAATTTGGAAATCGAATCGAACAAACAGGAAGTGAGATAGTTGCTTGTACTTGATATGAAAAGGCTAATCGTTGTTATATTGCTTTGGAATCAGGTTTCAATAGTGGTAGATATACTGAATATTGTCGTTATGGAAGAACTTGTGATATAAAGTTGAAGAATATTATGCTATTTCTTTTCAATTGATCCTTTATTGATCATCAATAATAAAAACTTTATGAAAAGGAGGAAAAGATTATAGCTAAGATTCTTTATCTCCGAAAACAACAATGTTTCCTAGATGAATATAAACAAAAAATGATTATAGTTAATTTAAATTCTTTGGATAAATTTAATGTTTTAAAAAAGAAAAAAAGATTTGAAAAAGAAAAAGAAAAAGAAATTGCTACAATTTCAATATTTGTTATCCTTTTCGATTCTTTTAATCAATTTAATTCTAAACTTCCCATAATTAATTCTGATTTCCTTAAATCCTTCTTTTTATATTCAATGAATTTATTATCTATATAAATCATATTGAATTCTTCTTTCTTTTAAATAAATCCGGATTCTATTAACGAAATTCCTCAAACTTTTCAAGATATTTGAGATCTTTCTCTAATTCCTATATATTTTCAGAATCCAGATAATTTTCCTATTTCATCAAATATTTGATTTTGTTTCTAATATATTTACAATCTAATATTTTCTTTATCTTATATTTGATATTTTGATCAATAGATATAATTTCGGTTTTAGGAACTTTAGATATTCTTAATGATACTAATTCGAATAAAGATATATAAAATACTAAATGAATATTCATATTTTTTAATAATACTAATTTATAATTCAAAGATCCTTTAATTTTCTTGATTTTGAATAATCCTAATTTCTTATAATCCAGTTTTGTATTTGATCTTTTTATCTCAATGTTTTTTTGGAATAGATAGATTTTATTTCTCTTCTTTAATATTAATTTTTGATTATACTTTTTATTATAATAATAAATATTTCTTTCAATAATAAACTTAAGTTTGATTACTAATTCCTTATAAACTTCCTTAAATTTCTTTATTTGTAATATAGCAGATTAGTTTTCTATTTCTAAAATGTCTAGTTCTTGATATACAACTAATTCGTATTCAAAGTTGATATAGTTCAAGGAGACTTATATAATTTCAAAAATGAAGCTATTATATATAAATTATGTTAAAAGTAGTAATCCTATTTAATTATTTTATTGATAATTTATATAATAATAAAGATATATTTTTATAATCTGATTTATTTGCTTATTCTCTTTATTTGTTTATAAATAAAATATTATAGATATTTTCCTTTTTATATTTAATAATATTATTAGGGCAATCCAGAATTTTGATGTAAAAAGTTTATCCCTATTTAATAATATCTCCTCTGGTAATCTATATATTGCAATAATTTCTTTCAGAAATATAATTGTTAGGGTTTTTATAATTAAAATAATTTTGTATAATATTAATATTATATATTTAATTAATCGATTTATAATGATTAGGAGATAATCATATTCTATTCTTATTATTAGATCTTTGGATTTAGGTAGCGGATCTATAAAATCCTATAATATCAATTTCTATAATGTTAATGGTATTTCAATTGTGTACATCTGTCCATAAGGAATATGACAGGAAACCTTGTTCCTAATATAGATATCATATTCAATAATCACTTTATTAACTATAATTCAGAGTCCTGGATTTCAATATTGTCTTTTAATTCTTAAGTATATCCTTTATACTCCTTAATGATTATAAATTGGCAATATATATTGCTCTTTGATGAATTTAGAGGCAATATTATTTGATAGTTATATTTTCCCTGTAATCTATATCAATCTATCAATAATTATTGGTGACTTAGATTATTTGATATTTTCCTTATTTTATTATATATTTATAAGTTTATTTCTTTAGATTTCTATTAGTTTATTCTTTAAAACAATAATTTTTGTTAGATTTGAAATAAGATCTTTATTTAGTAAGGTTTTCAGGATTATTATTTCCTAATAAACCTTATAATCTTTGTAATTTGATGGCCTATTTAGTATATCTACTCTTGTATTATCTTTACCTTTGATATACTTGATTATCAAATTGAAACCAATTAATTCCTTAGCTTATTATATCAATCTTATTATATCAATCTTTAATTATCCAGAATCTTAATTATAATAAAGATTTGTAGATTCATATAATTAATATAAATGATTATAAGGAATTTAATCTTTTAGAGATAGATTCTTTAATATTTCAATAATTTGATTATAATTATAAGTTCTTTCTTATAAATATTATAATTTTATTTCATCTTATTTATCTTATTGGAATAATAAGCAATTGGGTATAGTTTCCTATTATTATCTCTTTGAAGATAAATTCTTGCTATATAAATATCGGAAACATTTGTTTTTATAATGCTTTCTCAATTATCATAATAATTATATAATATAGATTCCTTTATAAATCTATCCTTGATTTCCTGGAAGGCTTTCTTTATCTTTTTGTTTCAAACGAATCTTATATTCTTTTTTGTTATTTCTATAAATGATTTCATTATCTTGGAAAAGTCTTTAATGAATATTTAATAAAAATTAACAAATCTTAGTATAATTTGTATATCCTTGATATTTCTAAATCATTCCTAATTTTTTATTTTCTTGGTTTTTTTTGAATCAATGCTTATTTATTCAGATTCTATAATATATTCTAAAAAGATTATCTTTTTGACTTCAAACTTATATTTCAATAATTTGAATTATGAATCGATTTTCCTAAATACTTCTAATATTTTCAGAATATATTCTTTATACTCTTTTATTTTTTGGAAGAAGACAAAGATATTGTTTAAAGAATAGATTATAAACAAACTGAATTCTTTAAATATTTTGTTATTTTATTATTAATAAGTAACAGATATATTTGTTAATCCAAAAGATATAATTATATATTTCTATAATCTAGAAGATAATATGAAAGTGATCTTTTATTTATATCCTTCTTTAATTTATATTAGATTAAAGATATTTCTTTGATTTAATTTAATATAGATCATTGCCTTACTCAATTTATCCCTTAACTTTTGAGCTTTGGGTATAAGGTATATATCCCTAATAGTTTTATTATTCATTTAGTAATAGTCTCTATAAAATCGATTATTCGAATCTTTTTTTTTTGAAAGCTAATAATACATTGGATATATAAAAGGACTTGGATTTCCTAATCCATCTTTTCTTTTCAGTTTTAAACTAGTACTCTTCTTATATTCTTAAAATATTAAGATTATATAATCTCAATTTCTCGGTTAAAAATACAAATCCTTCTTTGAAATTGATCTTATAATCCCAAGGCTTATATTCTGACAAGACTTTCAAGTCCTATAGGTCTTCGAACAACTTAACGAATTTTCTGTATTATATTGGAATCTTTTTTATATTAATCTTGCCAACCAATAAAGGATCCATAACTATTATAATATAATATCTAACCTCCTCAGAAATCTGTTTCTTCAAACCATATAATCATTCGTTTTTACAACTACAACAATCGAATGTAAGAGTATCTTTTACCTAATCAATATTTGGATTATACCTCTTAATCTATAGGGTTTCTAAAACAATTGTATATCTGCCCAATAATATTAAGTCTATTTTGATTTGCTTGTTATACTCTTCTGATATAATTATTTTGATAGTATTAATCTATCTTCGTACCCAACCATCTATTCCAACCTTCTTTTCTCCCAATAATATTAATTAATAAGGATGTTCTTTAGATTCGGTAGAAATTCCATTTTTTCTAATAAAGTCGGAATCTATAAATATCCCTATAACTCCTGAATCAATCAGAGCTTTAACTTTCTGTTTTCTTAGATTGATTTTGATAATTAATTATCCAATCTCAATTATATTATTGAATTCTAACAATAATAATTTGGTGATCTATTCTTTATTAAAAAGGTTCAATTATTTATATTGATATTTGCTTATATCTAATAATTAATAAAGTATAATTGATAACAACTTTACTGATTCTATTTGAAAATCTCGATAATAATCTTTGGCCTATTAATATTCGTTGTAAAAACTAATTCTATATTATATTCTACAATCTTTGTTTTATAATAGGATTTCTTATATATTTTTAATTATCAGATTATAATTGTTATACTCCTATCCTTTATTAATATAAGGAAAGTCTAAATCTACAATAAATTTTTTAGTATAATCCTTGTTTATATTTTCCTTAAATATTATATAATATAGATCATTATAAATAATAATATATAAAACTAATAAGATTTAATGATTATAGATTCGATATTTCTTAATAAAATCAGATTTTCTATCTTTATAATAATATTATATATATTTCTTATTGAAGTAATTTGTTATATATTATAACTTGTTTTCTTAAGGTATTAAAAGATCTTTATTGATTTATTAGCTATTATTAGATCCTTTAATAGATCCTTCCTCTTCGAGAAATTCAATTGACTCAAGGTTTTCTATAGGCCCGACTTTCTTGTTGGTATTTCTGAATAGCCCCATTTTTGTATTTGAGGTATCTATACCTAATTTTTTAAATTGTTTTGGATATAGTTGAAATAGTTCCTTTTTTAATAATCCTACTTTATATAAATTACTCTTTAGAATACCCACTTTTTGGGATCCTTATTTCTTATTTCCAAATCTTATTTGTTTCTTGTCTTTTATAACGAATAATTTTTTTTGATTATAATCTCTGAATATATACCTATTTTTCCTACAAATGAAGTATAGGTTATTCTCTCTGTATCTTCTTTTTTCCTCAATATTTAATCCATTTAGTTTATAACAATATTCAACTTCATCTAATTCTATTAGATTATCAATATCGTAATATTTGTTCTAATATTAAAGTTTAGGAAACTTCTTGTTTTCCTGAATAATTCCTTTTTTCTTTATTTGTCTTTTATAAAAATGATTATCAATTAGTAAAAAGATCTTGATTAATTCAGAAAGATTTAATGATTTTAGAGTTTTTATTAATTCGTTTTTAATGATATCTTTAAATTCCTTATAAAACTAGGATCTAAAATAATTATTATTTTATGTAATATATCTAATATATTATTAGAATTTAGTAATATAGATTATAATTGATCCTGTTTGTTTGAGTTGTTGTAATACTTTTTTAATTATATGATCAAGGTCAACTTTCCCAAAAGCCTTGTCGAAACCTTATCGGAATAATTTGTAAGTATCAAAAAGACAATATATCTTAGATTTCATATTCTCATTAAGTTAATTATAAATAGTTTTGGTCATTAAATTATTGAAGAAAGATTCAATCCAATTAAATATGATTCCTCAGAAAAAGGATATCAACTATAAAATCCTTTGTATTTATATCAAAAAGAAATATTTATTAAAGGTATAATAAAAATCAGCTTATATAACAAAAATTCGATGTTTATTATAATCTTTATAAAACAAATCAGGGATAGATACTTGGATTGTTTGTCTTAGCTTTATAATAACAATAGCCTACTTTGAGGTCTTAATAAAGGAGAAAGAAACTGATTCAATAGATTATTGATTAGAGTCCATTATAACTGATATAGTTTAATTGTAACAATACTCAAAGTGTAACAATACTATACTGAAAGCAACGATTGCCTGAGATTTCGTTTAATTGATAATTGTAGATTAAGGCTTTATTACTAATATTCATTTGAAAATGAAATTGTTATTAGATCAAATAGAATATAAATAAACTAATTAATAATTAAATTGAATATAAAGCTTCTAAACTATAAAAACTATTCCAATTATATATTGATTCCTTTCTTGGA
Organism: Sclerotinia subarctica; assembly: GCA_025389085.1. Lineage (NCBI taxonomy): Eukaryota > Fungi > Ascomycota > Leotiomycetes > Helotiales > Sclerotiniaceae > Sclerotinia > Sclerotinia subarctica. Next base: position 285,211 of record QRFI01000016.1, read on the forward strand.
GTCCTAGAAAATCTGTATTCCTAGATGCTCCTAGAAGCCTTAGAGAGTCCTCGCTCCCAAAGGCTCCATCACATAATCCCAATTTGACCTTAGGATATTAATCCTAGAATAATTTGTTTTCTAAAATAATATATTTCCTAGAATAATTATTTTAAGATCAATATTATTCTAGGATTCTTTATTCTAGAACGAATAAGATCCTAGAATAACTTGCCCTAAACTATTATAATTATTTAATTGATTAATCCTAGAATAAATATAATCCTAGAATTTATTGAATCTTAGGACACTTATCCTAGGATTCCTTATCGATAAGGATCTTTCCGAAAACAGCGGCCCAAATCGTTGTACTTGCTTTTATTGTATTATAATGAACATGATTCGTGACAAAACCTTATCAAGCATTTACAAATCTAATCGATACAAATAAGATCGATATCAAGGTAATAGAATAGATAGAAAAGAATTAAGAAAAAGTACAGTTTACCTCCTTAAAAAGAGAGTTGCCAATATCGATATATCATATTTACTGTACTGAAAAGGGGAACTATATTCATTAGCGAATACTAACATCTACCTCTTCTATTATAAATAGGGCCCTCTTTTTATAGATAATAATGATAAGCAAAATTATAAGAACAACCAAACTAACTGATATATACTACTAGCAAGACTCAATATCACCAGAGTGATACCAACAATTATATAATATCTGAATTAAAAATCTCCAAAAAACTTATAGTTTATTATTAATAAATTTTATTTTTATTTAAAAGTTATTTAACATTTTCAAGATTTTCGAATTTGTATATAAATTCTATACAAATTGAAAATCTAGATTTCAATTATTTATTTTTCAATTAACAAAATCATGAAAAATCTTTTAATATCTATATAATAAATCTATAATTGAAGTTTTAATTAATTTTATATATTTATTATTAAATTATTAATAGATGAAAATCATGATTTTTGATCTAAAAAGATAATCTAAAAAAGAGATAGTCCAAAAGTAGAGTATTAGGCATATTATCACAGTGCGGCATAGGTCTCTAGGTAATATAATGGATGATATTCTACAAAAAAGGGAAGAAGATACTAGGAGGTGCACCGACTATATAGGATGTGGAAGCTGCATGCCATAAACCCATAACACTTATATAAATATAAATATCTAGATGAAAAAAGAAATATAATTAATATTTAATACCCAATAATATTTCTAACTCTATTACTCTACCCTCCTACCTCTACCTCTTATCCTTCTACATTTTAATTATATCCTTCTATTCTATTCTATCACTCTATTATTCTCTTCTACCCTCCTACCACCACCCAACCATCATCCATCAATTCAACCCTCACCTTCTTCCCCACCCCCTACTCTTTGATTATTATCACATTTCCCAATCAAACTCCAGCTATCCCGAATGCAATCCCTCCCCCTTCCCCCCTCATCATCCTCATCCTCATCCTCATCCTCCTCACCAATTTACCAAACCACCAATCAACAATCAACTCACAACCAACAATCCAATATTCTAACATAAAATAAAATAAAATAACATAATATAACATAATATAATTTAAATTTTCTTCCATCTTAAACTAGATACAACCATCCCCATCCCACTCATCTCCTATAACAAATATACTCTTCTTTTCCTTCCCTTCCCTTCCCTTCCCATTTCCTTCCCTTCTCTACATCCCCCCTAATTACCCTTATAAACCATCTCACCATCTCACCATCTCACAAACTTAAAACCAAACCACCCATACCTAGGTATGCAAAGCTAAATGCTATCTATCCATCCATCTTCGCTCGTTTACCATCACACACGTAATAAACAGTTATTAAACAAGTAATTTTCATACGCTCCGATACCACCAATATATGTATATATGTGAGTTAATTTGCAAACGCTAGCCATATGATAATTATGAAAGCTTGAATCATCTACTGTATCATTCATCCATCGCCGCAACGATAAATAGCAGCCTACCCCAAACGCCCTACCACCATCCGACCTCTCAATCTTTTCACTCTCAAGATTACTTATGCTATGAGTAAACTTCTCCATTGGCTTCAACATTCATCGGGCTGCCCCCATTATGTGCCATAACCTTTGGATGTTTCCTCCGTGGCTTAAGTCTAGCACTTGCACTAGCACCACCATGTGCAATATCAATACCCTCATCACTATCATCTGCATGCTCAATTGCATAAGCAGTAGCTTCATCCAACTCCCTAATATCATCTGGCCTTTTCCTCAACCAAGCCATCCGAGGACCACTTCTCGCTCTCTCCGAAATTTTAAATCCATAAATTTTAGGTTCGTATACTTTGCCCTTTCCAAGACCAGGTGCAAGATTTGATGCATTTATGCCGTTAATCTTTTCCTTTTCTTCATCATTGGCATGTTGTACGTTTCGAGCTCCATGACCACTCAATGCTTCTAATCCCTTCTTGCTAATATCATAATCGGGAAAAGTGAGGAGGAATAGTGCTCCGAAAGTTCGCCCAAAGTATGCACCATCAACAGTTTGGAATCGAGAATTTGGAGGAACGTAAACGTCGAGACATGATGGACAGAAAAGTTTAACTGTATCTTCGCCTGGAACATCAGATAATCCTACAGGTAAAGTTCGGACTTGTTCGCAATGTGTTCGTGGACAATGACCAAAATGAGCTAGGTCATATTTTTCCGACATTTGTTGTATACCGGCTCGAGAACAGATAAATCGTTGATGGATAAGACCATATAACAATTCTGCGGATGATTCTATAATCGATAGATCGCTTGCCATTCGTTGATGTCTTCTTTCGGCAGCTGCTCTTCGTCCTGATCGATCCTCGCCTTCAATAGATGCATCCTCATCTTCATCCTCATCCTCGTCATCTTCGTCATCATCATCTTCTGGTTCGACATCTAATATCATCTAAAGAACAAAGTTTTGATTAGCATGTTATCAAGATCCATGAGTAATGAATACAATTACCTCGAGTGCTTCCTTGTACATAGCAACTTGTGTCTGTAGACCTGTCAAATTGAAGTCATCTTCTATAAAATCTTCCGATATCTCTGCAAAGTATTCATGACCCAATAATGCGCAAAAGGAAGAGATCCAAGACTCTGGGGTACCAGAGGAGGAAGACATGTTGCGGTTGGTAGTTTATAATCTCGAGTGAGTAGGTTCGAATTCCAAACCCAACCTGATGTTGGATATCTATTGACTAGGCCGTGAGATGTGTCAAAAATTGATGCAATAGGCCTGCAGTTAAATTTAACTGGGAGAGGTGTATCGTAAAATATGATTGTCCCAATATACAAGAGGCTGAATGCCGCAAATAATAGGTAAGATACTATTGGTCGACGCGCTTGAATTTATGACACTTTTCTAGGTTGATCCAGAACACGGTCGAGTATAGTGTCGAAAATACTACCCAGTAGGAAGTATCAATGTGGAGTTGAGTGTGTGCCGCTCGCAGATGAGTTGGGACTGCAGTTGAGTATCCCACTTGAAGGTATTCGTTGTATTTGCGCTGGTCTGTTTTTGCGCACGGTATGTTGTTAAGTAGGTCTGATAGGGGTGAGTGTTGTAGATCCTGAGTAGAGGATTCTCTCAAATTACTCTTGATCACAACTTGAAGGCTCGTACTTCGATTTGGTAGTGGAAAAGGGTCTTTCAGCTTGTATCTGCGAAAGTAGTAATCAGCTTTCGAACGCTGTTGACCTTTTTATCAGAAGCCTCGTCTCTCGAGATTAAACTTCCGCTTCAGGCATCAAGCAACCCCGCTAGGCAATAATTTATGAGCCTTCTCAAGCCGAGGTCAGGCCGGACACGTGATTTACCTCGAAAATGGCGTGTCGTCGAATCTTCTGAGGGAGCTCTTTTGCTCAAGATATTCCAAATTCACTTGTAATTTCATTTTGTGTATCATAGTTATGATCTAGATTATAATAATTTTAATCTATCTAGCTAATTTCTCTTTAATCTATGAGGGCTAGTTTCATATCCAAAAGCTCCATCCATTGATGCCCATTTCCGACGCTAGAACTCCAAGACTATGCAATAGAATCTTCTGACTCCCGATACTACACTTCAAGTAGCGAATTACCAATACAATTCACCAAGCAATAATGGTCTCTCTTTCCTCTCTCGTACCATCTTTGCTTGGCACCGACCTTTTACATTTAACCATGATATAACGATCCGGTATATGAAAATCCACAATTACCAGTTGAAATCGTTTCTCTTCCGGTATTACCCAGAGATTCTCTTGTTGAAGTAGTGGAAAGTGGTCTCGAATAGGAGGTGTACGAGCTTGAGCATATGGCGAAGGGGTTCGAGGAATTGGACTTTGACTTTGTGATAAGTAGGGTGAAAAGTGCTCTTGTAGTATATCCCGATTCGAGTTCGTTTCGCCACAGTTAAAGTATCCTGGTGATAACCTTTCGTCGTATGGTGGTACTGGTTCCCTTTGTTGGAATCTTTGGTGGCTGTAGTCTGGTTGTGCATTGGCTTCTTCGAGTCTCCTGGGGACGTCTAATCCATCTTCCTCACAGCCACAAATCCATAAGCCTATCCTAGCACTCAACACACCGTCCCACATTCCTTCTTGTCTCGGAGTTCTGAATAATAAATCTAATGCCTTTCTTCTGATGTTTGGTTCCCTACATTTGGTGGCCACTACATGTAATGGTGGAACAATACCAATATCAAAACTAAATCGTGATGAATTGATAGCCAAAGGATTTGCCTCAAATGTTGTAATGAGCTTCTCAGCTGCTTGAATTATGTATTGGAAATCGTTCATGAACGAGTCATAGATCATTTCTGAGGTGGAAATAACAGCCGAGAGTGTGATGGCTGTGGCTTTGAGATGCGTCATAAGAACAATAGCGGCCTGATTAAGTACCTTTCCTTCTGGAGATATCGAAGAACTCAAGATGGGCTGGAAAGACTGTTCGAACTCATCTAGTCCAGCAACATATTCTGCATATTGCTGTGCTATTTCATTGGGGGTATCACTTTTGGCAGAAGCGAATTTCCTGTCAAACAACGTTCTTCGATAGTATTGAAGCGTTCGATCCATTAAAAAATCCCAACAGTGTTGAGCTTCGGAAAAACTTGTGAATACTTTTGGTATGGGAATATGATGTGCAGCATGAATATCCCAAATCAAGGGCGGAATTCCTGGTGTCATACCGAAGAATACTATATGAAGTAGATCATTAGCATGTGAAAAGTCTAAAATAACAAGGACATGACTGATTGCAGGAAATATTAAGCAGAATAAATCTGTAGCAAATAATTTGGAAGCCAGAAGAACTTACATCCTTGACCATCCAGACGAACAAATGCCTGTATAATGCTCTCCTCCAACGTGAAGTCATTATTTAAAATAGGTGGAGTTGGAGTTCTTGGTTGCAAAGGGCGTTTTTGAGGATTATTGAGTATAGGTGGGGATTGAGAAGATCTAAAAGTCGTAGGGGGTGGTGTATTACCCATTGAAGGAGGAGTATGAGCTGATTCTGGAGTGCGTAACATCGAGTTTGAACCATTTGATGAAGGAAATCTCCCATTAAGCGCAATCGGCATCACAATATTGAAACTTTGGTGTTCATTCAGCGATACATACTCACTAGGGGTATGATAGGCACTTGGATAATCCTGAGTCGGTGTACCTGATAGAGAACGCTGTTGTTCTAATGTTAAATTTGACTTATAATGTGATGGTATGGCCATTTCATCAAGCCGTGGACTATAATCCCTTTGCGGTGGTGTAGGTATCCTATCAATCGTGGGAGTATGGGCAGATTGAAGTGGGGGCTTTTCGGATTCCAAGTATTCTTCGATATGTGATGAGATGGTTGCTGATTTGGAGGAGCTGTCCATACCCGGTCGACTATGAACCTTTGCTATAATCTTATCAGTTTGCGGCTTGGAATTTAAACCCGCTGAGATCCTTCGTGGAATCCACGGTTTGGATCCAGGTTTTCCAGCATAATAACTTCTCAGCAGCTTCAGGCCTCCATATGTTTGCTGCACCGATGAAGCATAACTTCCCTGAATGGTTTCAAAGCAAACAAAAAGTAAACATGCCAGGAGGGCTGTTCTCAATTGAGGTTCATTGGAACTAGATATGTATTGGTTCAAAGCCTGAATGGCTTTGAGGTGTTGTAAGACGGCAAACTCATGATGCTTCTTATTTATCTCTTGAATGACATTGACTTTCAGATTTGGTCCAGGTGCCTCTTCAATTGCTTTGTTGAGAGCTCCAATGGCGATTACTGCATGTCGGATTGGAGTGACATTGTGACTCTCTTGGAGAATTATATGTTTCCAAAAAGTGGGGTCGAAATAACCGGGTAGTTGGTATGCTGTTCGATCACAGAAATATCGGAAGTACCGGCTTTCATTCTCTGTTGCTTCCAAAGAAATGCTAGGGGTGTATAAATCTCCTGTTGGAATCCGAGGTTGGAGTGGCATCATGAATCCTCGTGATGGGGTCTCGTGAGCGTATCCATCGCATGTTCGTCCGAACTTTTGACATCGAAGACATTGTGGTTTTCTCTCTATTGATAAGTGAGATTAATTAAACGTCAATCATGTAAACTTGTAGTGTCTTGAAGGAACAACTAAGACTGAGCTCAATTCTGGTAAAATTACATCAGAGGAAATGGCAAAAAACTTTATGAGATTCATGAAACGCCAAAAAACTTACCATCACATTTTACACGACGAGCCCTGGGAAGTAAATGTTAGACTTCCGTAAACCAATAAGCGGAATGAAATGATAGACACTATATACTTACTTGCATGTAATGCAACCTGACTTGACCTTGGGTTTGCTTGCTCTCGCTCTTTTGACTGGACGCGGTCCATATTCCGAAGCAGGTAGCCGCATGGATTTATCTGGCTTGCTATCCATAAATGATGTCCTTGAATCTCGTTTTGGTGAGATAGGTATGACTGAGGTACTAGCAAGTGCCATCATGATGCAAAAGCCAATCTGGAGTGATGTGTTTGACAGGAGATCTAATTGAGTGTATGTGAGAAAGTGACATTGGAGTTGAGGGTTGAATATTGTGAATATGCATGAAATAGTTCTTGATAGGTCTAGATATAATATCCTTGATTTCCATGACGATACTCATCATATAGGGAAGAAATGATGTTGATGAACAAGTCAGGGTCCTAATTTGAAGGTCGCTAGTTTGTTGGGCCCACCGATAACGTATTGCAGAAATGAGCATTGAAGTGTTGAGCAGACCCAAATTTCAGGCAGAGAATCCACCATAACCACCCTAACCACCATAACGTGGAAAATACAAGCAAGCCCCGCGTTCTAGATTGCCGAACGTCATGCTAAGCAATGCTTTCTGTGGCTGGATCAATAAGTTCTTACATACTTGAGAGTCTAATTAGCCCTCACGAATAAGTCAATCAAGTTTCATGGCTTTGAAGGTTGCTCAGGCATCTACAGAGTAGTCACGTGCGGAACCGAGCATTCACACCATCCCGGAATCAAAAGAACTTCCCCGCTCATATCCCCGTTCCAACAACTAGATACATTCGAGCCAAAATAACATATGCTGATTGGATCTTCATATGTGATACTATGGCTTTGACTGAATAAGTACTCCCTCCCATCTTTACTACTCATTTCCAATTAACAAACGAAGCTATTGAAAGTCCCGATTAACGAATCGGGAACCGATCAACATGGGCTCAGCCATTATATATCCTAGCCCCTGAGCCAATATAGTGATGTGGAGTTTCGTGCTAATCCAGTTAACAACTAACTAACAGATCCTTTAAGGTACCAAACACTCCAGGATTATACATTAGCAAGTCTTAATATTCTTGTAATATTCTCTCTTAGAGAACAATTGGGACAATCGCTTGCACGATCTTGGCACCTTTCTTATATATCTAAAAGGATATTGATTGATATTAGATGATATACCATTAGTCGAGGCTAGCTTCTAAACTCCCGGGTACCAAAAGCTACCCCTGAAAGTGGAAGATGTAACAAAATACCTACCATCTCAATGAAGCATCCCCATCTCCATCCCCAAAAACCAATCACGAGCAATTCCGCACCAACAAGCAGAAGTTTTCCTCTTACCTAACCTAACCTAACCTTACCTTACCTAATAATAGATGAATAATCAATCAATCAATCAATCAATCAATTGCTTGCCCATCCAACACCCAAATCTGGATGATCTCACAATTAATCACCCCGCTCGCACCATATTTGTGGGACCTTTTACCCCTCTAAAAGCATCTGATCATAGGTATTCAACTATATCCTCAACAAACCCTAATCTTTCACCAGACTCACATTCACATTCACATTCACATTCATATTCTCAATCCCCCTCTCTAAAACCTCCAACCCCCCAAAACTCCTCCCACACAACACCATGGCCGACCCCTCCCTCTACACCTACCCCTCCCCCCTCAGCGGCTACGAAAACCTCTCACCTCTGCCAAACGAACTCAACCCGGATGGAAAGAGTGTCGTGAATCCTCCGACGGGAATCCAGAGCCCGAGCTACGAGAAATTTATTGAGCCTTTGGATAATGGGGTTAGGGGTGCTTTGTAAGACTTAAGTTTTCGGCTTTGATGGAGGGCTATTTCTTCAAAGATGAATAAATGAGTGGTCAATAGTTATAGATGGTGAGAATAAGGCTGATGGTATTTACACTAGTGATGTGCATATTTATCATTTCCAGAGGAATAAGGCACAGGCAAAGTTTGCTAGGGAATTATGGGAGAGAATTAGGAGGGAATGTGAGATTTGATTTCTATGTCTGGAGTGGTTTCGTTAATACTGATTGAAGGGATATAGTCCCGGAACTTCGCGTCTACAGATTTTGGGAAGAACCAGTTGGACCTCATCCCGTTGCAATGTTTGAAGTAAATCTCTTCACACCTGCGCAATTTGGTGCTTTTATACCTTGGTTGGTGATTAATAGGGGTCCATTGAGCGCGTTAGTTCACCCTAACACGGTTGATAATAAGGGAGAGCTATTGAATCATGAAAGAGACCATTCGCAAAGGGCAATTTGGATGGGAGAGCAACTTCCACTAGATTTGAGTGTCTTCAAGAAGTCGAAGTAAGAAAAAGTTGAACAGTAGGTGGAGAAGGAAATAGTGGCCAAGACTCTTGATGATCAATGGTAGGAATGTCTGTGCAGAGGAAGATTGATTTGCCAAAGGAAATGAAAAAGTGTCAATGACAGACAGAGAAATGTATTGGAAATCATGTACTTCACCTGAACCACCAATTCACCGATGCATTAATACCACCGTCCAAACTCTTTATGCTATGCCACCATCCTTTTGGTATAAATAGCGCATCGCCGGGGCCTACCTCAACCTCGGAACCTTTCTCTGTCACCCCGTCTCCCCAAACACGTTGTTCTAAAAGAGACCTTTCCGGTCCTTCCATCATCTCCTCACCTCTGATACTAGCAATTCCTGATGCACCAATACTTTGTTGTACATTTTGATATATTCCCCTCCCAACAGTCGGTGGGAACAATCTGACCTTTTTCTTGCCAACTGATTGTATAAAGAGGTTCGGGTTTGGATCTTTGTGCAATGGTGTATAACTAGTTGATGTCCCCATCCATATATTGGCATCGTAAACATCCCCCTTCCCGGCCTCTTTCACCACTTTCGGCGCCGGCAGATCCTTTTGTAATTCTCTAGGCAAATCTGCTATTTGAGCTTGTGCAATGTAGAGCGGAAGAGGATGATGTGGGCTAGTGGCGAGTAGAAAGAGTTTAAGTGGTGCATATAAATGATAGAATGTTTTCTTAGAATCATGAGGCTGTAATGATTGTTGAAGCTGCTCCGAGAAGTCGGCATGGAATTTGTTATGTCGCATAAAGCCTTCGAGTTGACTTCGCACATCAGGAGAGTCAAGGGTTAATTCGTAAGGAAGAATAGTGTCTGCAAAGTATTCGAGATATTTTGTTGGCACAAGAGTGCTGGCCTCTTTGGGCGTCTTATCTAAATTTGCGAATTGATCCCAAGACTTAGACACAAACCATTTCTCAGCTATTTTTATAGAAGTTTCTTTCCCTAAGGTCGTCGAAGATTCGCCATTCGTCGATCTTAGAGATACGGGCTTCTCAGGAATGAAAGCTTGTTGTCTGAATTCATCGAGGTCGACATGGTCGAAGGAGCAATCAATTGTTGGGACGGGCGGTAGACTGTGGTAATTGCGTGCAACAAGCGATGAAGGTATTCTCTGCGCGCATCTTGATTGACGTATTAAATTGGTCAGGCGCAATGGCATAATGTGTGGTTGATGTGTGATTGTTACAATGTACTCGTAGATGAGGTTACCCAATTTGAAACCAAGGTTACATTTAAATTTAAACTTAAGCTTAAGGTTCGGGAATCTATCGACCAATTTGATTTCTTGTGCATGACTAACCAATAAGGTTACCATTGTCAAAACGCCATGATGAAACCTCATCTATTTTTTATCACTCCTCAGTCAGTCTGAGTAGAAGAATCGAAGTCAGATGTTCTTAAGACTTCACCTCTTTTATATATGGGATATATCGTGTCGCATTTTAAGTTTTATTTTGTAAAGCTACAACATACTCAAATGCCCTGCTCCTGCTCCTGCTCCTGTTCCTGTACACAGTCTTGCACATATTATTGGTGTAACATTGCATGTGCATGCGGAGCTGAATTTGTCCCACCTCGGCCCAAAAACCAAAAAGAGAAGGGGAGGTTTATCAACACCCCGCAGGAAGAAGTTTCTTCTATTTCCTATCATACCTGGAATAATCGTTCTCTGTTGCAGTATCTACTTGTTATTTGACATTTCAAACGCATCAATTGATCCCAAGAGACTACGTAACTGCGTCGTCGTACTCCGCTGCTCTACTGAAGCCATTCCAGACTCTTGAAAGGAACCTCGGTAATAAGTGTCTGAAGCTCAAAATGTTTGTTCGGGTCGAAGAAAATGGAAATTCTGCTGTGAGAACGTCCATTTGACACCTTTTCACTAATATTGGAATATAGCAATAGCTAATATTGATTGCATTCATACGTAGTATGGAAATGTAGCTCGGAGAGATTACGAAACTCAAGAATATACCTACTATCCCATTGCGATTATTGGTGCTGGTGAATCTGGGATTGCTATGGGATGCCGTTTGAAGGAAGCCCTAGGTTTTGATCAGTTTCGCATCTTTGATAGACAGTCCGGTGTTGGAGGTACATGGTGGATTAATCGATACCCTGGTGTTGCTTGTGATATGTGAGTTCCTCGTTGAACTCAATTATATTCGACATGGGCTCAAGCTGACCCTACTTATTTGATAGACCTTCCACATTCTATTCATTCTCATTCTGCCCAAAATATGATTGGTCATGTTTCTATCCAGGAGGCGCAGAGATGGCCAAATATCTCCAGGCTGTTTGCGAAAAGTATGAGATAGTGGATAAAATACAATTGAATACCGATGCCAAAGAAGCACGCTGGCTTGAATCTGAACAAGTTTGGGAAGTAACTTTACAACACTTAATGGTTGGTGCTGGAGACTTGAGTGAGGAAGATCGAATTCTCAAAGTCAAAGAGCAAGGCCACAGCGCTGTATACATCTATGAAGAGAAGATTCGATGCAAAATCCTGATAAGTGCTGTTGGTGGTCTCGTCCAACCAAAACTTTGGCCCGAGAGTATCCCTGGGAAAGATCATTTTAAAGGAGAAACCTTTCACTCTGCCCGTTGGCGATATGATATCGACCTCAAGGACAAGAATGTGGTAGTGATTGGAACGGGGTGCAGTGCAATACAGTTTGTACCGAAGCTTGTGTCGGAGTATGGGGTGAAGTCCGTTACTCAGTTGATGCAATCTCCACCATGGGTTCAACCAAAAGTCGTGCCGCCGCTAGGAGACAAAATATGGAATAAATGGTCACCAGCACTAAATACTTACATTCCTGGTTTTAACAAACTTTTGCGTCATACATTAGGTGCGGTGGCTGAATATGATTTCAGATTATTTGGATCTGGTTCCTTCGCTGAAAAAGAACGTAGAAAGATGGAGGCTACGTGTTTAACTTACATGAAAAGCAATGCTCCTGAGAAGTATCATGAGATCTTGACGCCAAACTATGGAATTGGTTGCAAGAGAAGAATCTTGGATGCGGACTGGTGCTCATGCCTAAATGATCCGAAAGTCAATCTGACAACCCTTCCGCTAAAGAGTATTGGGGAGGATACTGTGACTTTAGGGCCTGGTCGTAACTATCCACCTGAAGATGTTACAAGCTCTGCTCCAACAGACAAAGTCACTATTCCTGCTGACGTCATCATTCTTGCCAACGGGTTCCAAACAACGAAATGGTTTCATCCACTAAATGTCTATGGTAAGGAAGGGCAAACATTGCAGGCAGTGTTTGAAAGACGAGGTGGTCCTCAAATGTACATGGGAACTGCCATGGATGGATTTCCGAACTTCTTCACCTTGGTTGGTCCGAACTGCTTCACTGGCCATACATCCGTTGTTTATACTTCGGAAAGCATGGCAATTCAAGCACTTAACTTTATTAAGCCTTTACTCAACGGTGATGCTACCATAGTAGAGGTGAAAAAGGAGGCCGAGATAAAATGGACCAGTCAAATTCAGTCTGCATTGAAGAAGACGGTGTGGGCAGACAGTCGTGCGAAAAATTGGTATGTCGGAGAAGATGGTTGGAATTCGAATACTTACCCGTATGCTACTCTCCAAATCCCTAACCCTATCCATGAGATTAATCAACTGCAGATATACCCAACTCGATTATTTCTACCGCTGTTCGTTTCCCACTTGGAGACACTGGAATATCACATATACACGAAAGGGCCTATTAAAAAAATGGGTGAAGAGGTCGTTTGTTTTCCTAGCTTGCACAGTGGCATTTGCCGAAGTTTATAGGAAGAGAACTACTGGCGGTGGATTGGGTGCGAGTGAAGTTTTACGCAAATGGTTCAAAAAGGGCGTTCTAGCAACAGCATCTTTGTTGACAAGTATAGGCACAAGTGTACGATAGTGAGCCGTAACGAAGTCTTTCACAATATATAAGATTTATTTAGGATTGCATGGCGCGAGTACGTATATTGTGAGAAAGTCCGGATTCCGTGCTGTTTCTGTTAAGGGAATCTTAGTTGTTTTATAATGTGATCCTCAGTAGTTAGTTATAAGGAGAGGCCTTTACTCTCCCCTCGAGGAGGAATCAACCCTCTTTACACACTTTTCCAGAATATATTGTTATAACCCCAAAACCTATTGTGAAACCTATTTTATCTTTAAATGATGTATTTCGATGTAGTCTAATCAGCTTTCAATTCATAATTCCCCCCCTTCACAACATGCTATCGGGACGCACGTATCTCGACCTCTTACTTTTACAATATGAAATTCTGCGGCATCAAGATGAGCTAGTATATTAACTTGACCGTGATTGCGCATAACTCGATCAAAATGAAATCTAGGACTCTTTTGTTTACGCTTTCGCAACCCCGTATCTCGCACTCTCTTGTTCTCCTTGCATTGTCAATTTTATTCTGTCGCGCTCTTTATCATTTTGCCTAGTCAAAATTGAAGCCAGGACCTACAACTACCCCCATTTTCTAAGCATTTCATTTTGACTCCTTGCAGAAGTGCTTGCAAAAGACACTCCTCCACACAATCTCTGGGCATAAATACAAGTGTAAATAGTTAGAATTCAACTCTCGCAGTTATGGAATAATTGAAGTGAAAGTGATTGAGTTGCGTAGCTATAGCATCATCGTTCCTTTGCAGTTGATACATTGTTCCTCTGCAGTTGATACATTGTTCCTCTGTAGTTGATACATTGTTCCTCTGCAGTTGATACATTGTTCCTCTGCTGTTGATACATTGTTACCTACTTACTCATTATGGCCCCGCATTCAATGGTTTTCCGTATACAGATCTTAACGTAGTCGCTCAGGATCATTAAACGAATCCTTTATCTACGGTATTACTTTGCGTGATCATACGGTACGATTTAGCGACCTGGTACGGCTCATTTGTGTTTCTCTTACGGCCCACTTGTTCTCTACGAAACATTGATACGTTCAGTATCTCGAGATGGGCGAATGAACAATTGCGTACCCCGTTATGCCGTACCTCATCTTCAGTATTCACCAGTCTATAAGTAAGTGTTAACCCCCACATTTTTGTATTCTCATTCTGAACAACATCTCCGAGGTCTTCATTCACAACACAAGTTATCTTCTCTTCTAAAGAAGTGAAAGTGATTGAGTTGCGTAGCTATAGCATCACCGTTCCTTTGCAGTTGATTCACGAAAACACTGCAAGAGTTTACAATCATTCTTCACAGAATAATCTATCAGCAATCATGTCAAATACAGAAGAAGAAAACATCGAAGTCACTAGTCTTTTAGGCGATACAAGAATAAGTAACCGACCCAATCAGCGACGAAGTAACAACTATATTTCTTGGCGAGGTACTCTTGAAGCCTCAGAGGTTCCCGTAGCTTCTCGCATCTATACTTCTGCATCCCAATCATCTCCTTCCAACCAAAACGTCGAATCTCAATCTATACACGATCGACGAGGAGCACTGCAAGCAGCTTCTGCTGTGACGGGTCAAATGTCACTACAGCCTCCACCGGTAGTCTTAGCGAGTAGACAGCCTCTTGCTCATCAGATGCACACGAATGAGCTAGGGGTTACCTCAAATGAACCTCCTATCAATAGTACCATCCATGGCCGCTTTGAAATATTGCAAAACGAAGTTAACCAGCTACATATCAACATTGATCAACAACAGGCACGCATTTATCAACTACAGATCAGTATTGCTGATACACCAGCCGACACTGAACATATGCAAGCCAGCATCGACCTATTCCTGATCCGTATCAATCAGCTAAAAACCCGTGTCGGAGAATTACAAGACTGCATTGATCAATTCCCGATCCGTATTACTCAACTACAAGCCCTTTTCAGTCCTTACCCGAGCAGTTTCGGAAGCGCACAGGCTCGCCTTTCTCCATTCCAGATTCGCGTTGATCGTTTCAAGGCACACATTGAACAGTTACAGAATAACATTGACCGAATGAAAGCCCAACTTCATCAATCACAAACCCGCGTGGAAGAGTCACAGCAGGCACTCCTTGTCTTGCAGGACCAAAGGAGTGCACCAAGGGCCACTCGAAATCGCCGTTTTGCGCTCTTCCCCTACTTCCGTTCTCCTCCTCCTCCTCCTGCTATTACAGCTTCCTCCAGACACGATGCAATTTTAGCTAGAACCAGACTCCATGAACTTCTAGCTAGATATCAAAACACCGCCTCGCAGATGCGCAAAACGGTTATTGACAATCTTCTCCAGTCTGTTGATGGAGCTTGGAAGAATGTCGATCCTTGTTTTTGTGGTGATCCTTATAAGTATCTGACTGCTTCGGGGAAATCTCATACGCCTGCTAGGATGACGAATTGCGGTCATGTTTTTGGGAGGCCTTGTATTGTGCATTGGTTGAAGGAGCATGATACTTGTCCTTTGTGTAGGGATGAGGTTCATTTGCCTGTGGGGGATAGGGATTCGGATTGAGTAGGGGGTGGAAATGAATGGGTCGATGGTTGATTTGAGGAAACATACTAGGGGGTTTCATATTACCGGTTGTTTGGCATAAGAGTAGGGATCAATAGTTCATTGGCAACTCCTCAGAAAGGATATGAGATGGAAATTTTTTATTGTGTGGGAGGAGCATATCAAATAGGAGTCTTGGGACGAGTAATGGGATAAGATAGATAATACTAATGTTAACGTCTTTAGACATTCCACTTTTTACATTGCGTTTATTCTAAAGATGGTTTTCTTATGATCGTTGTTAAGACCTGATACCAAGAATACAATTTAATTTTACAACTCATAAGCTGCAGAAGTGTTTTATATAATTTTACGTGAAGTGCTTGTAGACATTTATTCCGTGATGAAAGGGGTTCAGATGAAAAAGGACCTTTTCGCAGTGATATATACCTTAACCCGTCTAGCCGTTTGAAATTACACCGGGGCAGTATGCTAACTGTAGAAATTTGGGTGGGTCATTATCTAGTAGATATATCTCATTTATACTCCAAAATACCAAATAAATACTCAGAACTACTGAATATGTTCATACAACTTCATATCCATAAAAATCTTTACGAGTAATAATCCATAGGTACATAAAACACCAGTACAGACAGTATCTGGATGCCCAATACTGCCTATTAGCTTAAATTATACAAATGCTTGATACGGCAGTAGAAAGATAGGTTGTAAGCATCAAATATGTCATTTGAGGAGTTTAATACGTGACGCCGCACTTTAATACGCCGTATTGCAAAATGTTGTATTAAGAAGTGCTATATTGGCATAATTTTCATGACCTCTTATATATAGTGTCCTCTAACCTATTAGTATCCATTCTCATCCACATCTCGCTACCCTTTGAAAGATCAGCAATAACACCGAACGTTAACGCACCAAACTAAATAAAAGACCTTATCTCAGGCATTGAAGAACTTCTTCTATATTCCAAATACCTTCCCCATAGTACGAAACAAAGAGTCTGTCGCAACAATCATGCGGAGAATTCGCGGTGCAATCCATTACTTGGCTCGAGCAAGACGTGCAGTGAGAAGAAGCGGCAGAAACGGCAACGATCGAAACGTGGAGGGATATGAACAAGTTCAAGAAGATGGCCAAGAAGTCATCAACTCCCACGACTCTGCGCAACGATCATCCTTAGATGGCCATCTAGAAAACCATTAACTAACATTGTCGATGAATGGATTAGTCGATTCACGCCTCGAACCCACCAATGACATCATCCCAAACGAGGAAGCTACACAGGAAAACACAACAGCTCAAAACAACACATATTTAGTTTCCGGCGACAATATGGTAACATCGTTACCAAATCTACTATTGCCAGCTGTGTACATCATGGGCTTATCTACTCCCGTGGAAATAGAATTTCACATGCCAGAAGACTATTACAATGATCGTATTACCGATCTCCAACAACAAGGACTAATTTCAATTGGAAGCGAGCCGATATCCATATCTACGGAAAAAGAAAATGCTATTAGGCAGATTCTCACACCAGTTACTCGTGGCGTAGATAAGCTTGAAGTTTGCTTCTGTGGAGCACCATACGCAGACATAACATCAAAAATTGAGAACGATTCGCATGAGGCAGTCAAATTGCCGGAATGTCCTCATATTTTTGGGAAACATTGTATTGTGCAGTGGTTAAATGAGAATCAGGTTCCGACTTGTCCGATGTGTAGGAAAAAGGTAATTTTGGTGAGGGATGTGCCGGTGGAGCGGATGGATGATCAGGATTTGTACAGGGTCATTGATTACCATTATTCGCAGCCTGACCAGTATGATTAGACCTGAGGTAATAGTAGAAGATGGTTAGTAGTGGAATCGGGTGGATAGATTGTTGAATTGGCTGGCGGATAGTATGAATTTTGATCATAGTAGACGAAAGGGGCTGCAGTAAATTCAATAGCAAGTCAATGAATCAATATTTATTCTCATAATAGATGCTTAGCTTTGCTGTTTTCTTGCAGATGTGATTTAAAGTGCAGCTTTGATCCATTTCAATTGACATAACTATGAGTATAACTATTAAAACCTCTTGTCATCACTGGAGACAGGCTTTCTTCATCCCCCTTTCGAAAATGACATGCAACCGAAAGTAACCAATAGTGAACATGATGAGAACTGTAACTAGAAAAGTAGAACACCGTAGAATTTAGCGCACAGCCATACAAGTGATCAGTACTCATGTGCTAAACAACTACTGGTGGGTTACATGACTGCAGTACTATTCTGGCGCTAGTACATGTACACCAGACTGTTCCAGCCCTTCAATTGTTATATAAACATAACATTTCTCTTCAAAATATTCTCCATCATCTTACTACAGATCAATATCTACAAAAAGACCACTTCTATTTACCTTGCCTTGACTGACTGAAGATACCTCCATTCTTTAGATAATTGAACAACACTTCGACATTTGAATCCTTATTCCGTTATCCAACATTGACGAAAACCTTTAAAATGTCTGATTTTATGACCTATTTCCGTAGCGTCGGCCGCAACATTAACGGCGTATTTCACAAGGGTGCCGGCCGCGGAGACAAAGCCCTAGGCAATCCTCAACACAACTTTGCTAGAGAACCCCCGGGCTATGATAAAGTGTTTGGACGAGCATCACGTGTTGCAAGAACTCAGCAACTTCATGTAGACGTCAACCAAGACGCTGAGTCATGTATATATCGTGAGCAAGATGATACCACCATGGAGACTCCCCCTCAATCAAGAGATGTTACCCCTGAACCAGAACTACATCATCTGGTAGATGCTATTGTAGCTCAGTCTGGTGTCGAACCAAGAACAGTTACTCCTGAGCTAAAACTCCAACCTTTGGAAGATACTATCAGTGCTCACTCTACCCCTCAAGCCAGAGTAGACACTCCTCAGCAATCTTCAATTCGTCTGAGAAGCTCGAATATTGACCGAGATACCCCGCTACAAGCAAGGACTGTCAGAAATCCAGAATCACGCCCCACAGTATCAAGACTTCCAACCGCTCTTAGGTCTGCGTCCATGCAAGAAAGATTTGGTAACCCTGGCCAGTCCACTTCACCACGAGTAACCTTTCATGCACATCAATCTGAATATCAACCTGGTGGCAGTGATGCTGTTGAGCCATATTCGGTGCAGCCAAGAGCTGTCGGTGCTCCCCAGCCACCTCCTTCACGCGAAGCATTTACGACTTCTGCTCCGTTTCCCTTGATGAACGGACAAGGTCCAGCCCCCTCAGAACAAGTCACCTCAACTAGACAGAGACATTGTCACAACGTGGTACCGGAAGAACTCGTCATTCCCAATCGATCTACGCCAATGGTGTTTGGCACTCCCCAAGAAAGTTCATTATCAGGAGATCTTCATGCTCTTAGATTGCACAATCCATCTGAAGGGACCGATATGCCAAGCTTTGCGACCCATATGCATAGAACTAGTCGTCAAGCTGCACAGAGTAACGGAACTAGTTTAAGCACAGTAGCCGGCAACATATCATCAAATGGGCTTCAAAATACACACCACAACGGTACTGGCAGGTCGTCAACTAGTCATCAACATGAATATCACAGTGGTGCTTGTTGTAGTACTAGATCGAGGAGAGAACTTTCTCATATCGAAAGCATGGAAAGTATAGATGTTGAAATGAAACCTCCAACTGCAGAGCCTGTTACCAATTTCTCTAGACCTAGACATCCAGATCCCACCACTCTATCAAACTTCTCCCCATATCAGATTCAAAATGAATATCTGGCTGAAGCATATGTGAGACACACTGGTGGTCTAACCATTGCCCAACGACTTGAAGCTGAGCAACCTCGCCGTGGTCTACCTCGTTCACCTGGTATGTACAATCTTCCGACGGTAAATGATGAAATCAATCATCCAATCCACCCGAGCGACTTCCACAATGATGGATACCATCCAATTGATAGGGATCCCGGTCGACATGAAGAACGCGCACCAGCTCCAGCACACAGTCCAGCTGGTGGTAATTTGAGACAACACCGTAATAGTCGTGGAAGTCGCCAAAGACGTGCTGCTCGCCATCGAGCAGCAGTTGCTAGGGAAGAAGCACTTGTAAAGGAGAAAGAAAGTAAAAAGAGAAAGAGAGAAAGAAAAAAATGCATCTCTAAGGTTCTAGGCCAAGTCAGTATGAACAATTGCTTCTGCGAGGACGGATATGATGATGCTGGTGAGCCTCATGAACCTGTGAAGATGCTAAATTGTAGGCATATTTTTGGGAGGAGTTGTATTACAGAGTGGTTGATGGTTCATAATACCTGTCCGCTGTGCAGAAGTGAGGTTCCTCTCGCACCTTAAGCGGTCCACTTTTGATGGGGAAATATCCCTAAGATCGGTTGAGTTTAAATTGAGGAAGGACCGACAAAGAAATGGGAGGGGAAATTTGATGACCTTTATGTGGATGGAGTTATTCTATGGTTTTACTGGATAGTTTTGATGCAAGATGAAAGGGTTTGGGAAAGTTTTAATGACTGCTTGCCACTCGGGCTAGTGCTTGAGAAGACTCTGACTGCAGATCACAAAATTGAGAAGTTGTGGTGGGAAGGGAAGGAAAGATTCACCAACCACGGGGAATTAACCAAGAAATTGGTGGAAGATCACGTAAACAACGATCATGGAGTTGTGATTTAGCATGGACTTCGCCGTGTATTCAGTATTTATTATGGTTTCATTAGGCTACTGGCAAATATTTGCAAAAACTGTTTTCTTTCTTATGTTGAACAAGCTGATAAAAATTAGATAGAGAGAATACAATATACCTCTATACATACTTCATGATGCACATGACTTTGACACAGTGACGATTGAATATTGCCCATGCCTCGGAGCTGTTTGCATGTAAATATATGTGAATTTCTAATTCATAACTTTTGTTCCATATTTTGATCTCATATTAGACGAAGATTGGAGGGCGATAATAGAGTAGCCTTTTAATAATACAACGGAAAAATCAAGCATATAAATCTAATATCTTATTTCCTCGATTATTCTTAATCTCGATTATTTTTTTATTAAAAATAACAAAGCTCAATCTTTGTAACTTTTTTTTGTAAATAGAATTTAATCAAATTAGAATTATAGATTTATTATTTATATAATAATAAATTCTGAAAATTTTATATTTATTATAATTTTATTAATTATGTGTCAGGTTTTCGTATCACAGTAGGGGATATGTAATATCGACGGTAATAGGGTTATATTGTGTACAGAACTAAACCTTACCCTTCTATATTCAAGGGTAAGTTAGTTCATATATAGTCTATTATTACATGAGAGTTTAAACAAAGGCCTTTCATCATCCGGACCACCGCCGGAAAGGGTTAGGCCTCTCTTCCTGTGTCACGTGAAAGGTCCCCATGACATTAAGATATAAATTTGAAAACTATCAAAATGTAATATAATTTTCCAACAAAAATAATCAAAATAAATTATAAACTTTTTCGAAATATTTATATTATAATTTATTTTAAAAAATAATCTATAAAAATATTCTTAAATAAAATATTGTAATTTTTAATTCTAATTTATTATATAATATCTAATATAAATAATTGAAAAAAAATATTTTTAATAATTTTTTAGTTCATATATATATTCTATAAAAATTGAAAGTTAAATTAATTAGTAAATATTAATTAATAAACTAATAAAAAATCTAAAATTTTCAAAAATTCTTTTAAATTATATAATGAATTTACAACTTAAATCTTATCAAATTTTATTAATTAATTATAAAATTATTAATAGACAAAAATTATGATTTTAATATAAAAGAATAATCGAGATCAGAGGTGGCCAAGAAGTGGGGTGTTAGACTTAGCGGGTGTGAATATAACAAGGATTAATCGAAGTGATAGGAGATTTATATAACTAAAGAGTTGCAAAGAGTAAACCAGTGTTTCATCTGAGGTGTAGAGACCTGATGTATATTCTAAACTACGAAGCAAAGAGTATGGATACCATCTAGAGATCTTTAAATATGACCCAAATATGCTTTTTTGATTTCCTCATAGTTTAAGTTATGAAAGATTCCACCGTTCTTTGAAAGTTTCCTAGTTCTTGGGCGCTTCAAAATATCTATTTTTGATGTAGACAGTGAGTTACAGGAATCAGCGGGGGAGAGGTTTGGCTTCCTTGACGGGGGTAAAACTCCTAGAGTATATCCCGTCCTTTATTAAAACTTGTATCAAATTTTCCATATAATGTCAGTAAATCGCGTTTTATGCGTTTAATGTGTAACATGTGATACAAAAATTTATAGTGTTTAAAGAGTACGATGGTTAAAATCAGCTAGCTTTTATTTGTGATTCTGTGAGTGACTAAGTGACACATTGCAAGAGGTGGTGGAGTAATGTGATATTGTGTATACAATATATAAATAGGCATTGAGTTGTTAACATACATCCAACCCACTTTCAAATATTCACTTCCATCTATAAGGCCTAATGGCGACCAATACAGCTTCTAAGTTCTTACGCATCAAACATAACAAGCCCTTGGAATGAGTACAGAGTGTATTTTATTAAGAGATAATTTTGATATCTGAAGTTCTTGTTGCCATACTTTGACGGTACTTCACTACAGGCCGGGCACCCACATCCTGCCTATTGTAATTTTTCTTATAGCCTTTCCTATAAAAACCTCAATCACAACAACGATCATCCTCTTATCTTCAATCAAATAATTTCAATTCTCAATCATAAAATACAAGACACAGCACATATAAAACAACACAAAGAAATCACAATTTACCTTCAAATCCGGATATCGAAACATCCAAACGTGAGAATTATGTCATCTGAGGAAAATCGGGCGTCGGACCCTGTAGATCCGGATTATACAGAATATCAAGGTGCTGCTGAATCTGTTGAGCTTAGTGAGAGTGTTGACGACGGGGACCTTCCAGATGATCTTACCGATAACGAGCACCAAGATGCTGAGCTTAGTGAACGCATTGAAAAAGAAATTTCGGATTATTTTTTGGAGAATCCACTCGACAGGGAGCACCATTTTCGGGCTTTCCAAATTTATAAGGGCATTATGCTTGAGCATCGTGGCAGAAGCACCAGCCAGGAAACTAGGATGACAGTGAGCAGCGAGCTGGCAAATGGGTTCTTATATGTTTTATTGAGTTGTTTTGGAAGGGTCATAAATCCAGCAATTAGCCCTGGAGCTAGAGATCAGGCTATCGACAATCTTTTGATTCCAGCACCTGCCGATGAGACGCAAGCAGAATCGGAACCATGCCCCATCTGCGACGAAACATTTGAAGCAACAACTGAGGATGGTAAGAGTCTTGCCAACCATGAAGCTTGCATGTTGCCCAACTGTAAGCATGTTTTCGGGAGGAAATGTATTGACGCATGGCTCAAGGAAGAGGAAAAGGACACTTGTCCAATGTGTCGCGCCAAGATCGAGCTTCCTCTTCCCTACGCTATAAGTAGTCTTATTTTGTTAAGAGCGCTAATGGTTTGTATACGGCAGTAACGGGGTTGAATTTTATTTAAGAATAATTGTTGGGATACTGCTAGTTCACGGGGTAGGGCGATATTTTGTATCTGGAGTGGTGAAAGCTGGAATTTTGGTTAGACTTGAGGTATTATTTCTCACAAATAGAATTAAATAGTTGAGCAATGCAATGATTTTGAAAGAAAGCAGGAGCAGAGAACAACAAATTTATTAGAAATCCTCAACTGAACTATCTACTAAGATGAAAGTGAACAATTATCCTAAATAGCCGAAGTTCGAGACAAGAAGTAGCGAAAGAATTCATATCCATCACTCCAAATTACAAGAGAAGATTAGAAGCAGAAATGAGGAAAGGACATTAATACACATTCAATTTGGTTCACAGACCAAATTATACACTTACTAGAGGTATCTAGAGAGTTAATAAATTAGTCATCTCCCGATAACCTTTCCTAGTACAGTTTTGAAGTCTTGATGATCTTTCCCAACAGTTTTATGATGATTTTTCAATGATCAGAATAGTTTCGTTTGGACCTTATGGAGCTATTGATTTTTTGAAATAGAAGCGAGCTTTAATACATTTCATTCACACCCACGCTAATAACTGCTTACAGATTAATATAAAGTCTAAAATTGTCTTCTAAACGAATATTTTTCTTAGAATTTGAATTTAGTTATCTTTAAAAGGAATAAAGCTTCTCTAAAGGCAGACCTTTCGAATAGATTAGAAGATACCTTAAGAAAGTAAAATATACTTATTAAAGATATATAAAGATTTATATGTAAAGTATATTATATATATAAATTTATATAAACAAGTATTCAAAAATGAAACTCTTAAATACTAAAGTACAATCTATATAGAAAATATATATAATTTTATTTCTAATTTAATAAAAACAAGATTATTTATTTCGATTATTAATTATCTATAATTATTGATTGTATTTAATTATTATTTCATTTATTAATAAATTAATATTTCTTTCAAGATCCATCATCAAATATGATCCCTAAAAGCCTTCGGCAAAACGAAGGGCTGCATACACAGAGAAGCCAATTTAAGATTTTTTCTGCGGTTCAGAAAGATCAACGGGGAGGGTCAGAACTTCGTGCACCACACGCATCTCATCAATCCTATGCTGCATCAACCACTTTTTTTGTAGCACCAAATGGACTTATTTCACGAGAGAGCACGCAATCATACCAAGGAGTAGTCACGCAGACGGACGAAGCCCGACACCCATTTTTGCCATATGGGTCTACGTGGATAAGTCGAGGTGATGCCACTGACAGACAAGCCAGGCTCAATGGCGTATCATCGAATTCGTCTCAAACTCTGGACTTCCCACAAATGACGGACCCAATGATAGATGGCTCTCAAATAAACTTCTCGCTTCCTACAGTAGATCGTGCCTCACCGCAAAGAACAAACATCCGGGTCGCAGCATTGCAGAAACGTCGAGAATTACTTCAGTATTTTCGTGACCCAACGGCAATACCCGTAAGGACAAGATTAGAGGCTGTGGAAATTGATGAAAATGCAGAAATCAACCAAATGTCTGGCGCAAACAACGTCGGACCGCTACCATCAACACAAGTTGCAGAAGCTGCAGCAAGTGCAGCGAACGAGGCGAGCGGCACAAATATAATCAGAACGTTGGAGGGAAGGCGGGTTGCGGGTGAAATGACGCTATCTAAAAGACGAGATCAGCACCGGTACAATGTAAGACTCGAGCGGATCAAAGAACTTCTTGTTTCTGGAAATGTCAATGATTCGGATGTCTGCCTTATTTGTGAAGAGACATATACTGCACCCTTAGAGGCTCCAACTAATATCACAGAAGGGCACGCGTGTCCAAATTGTCGTGGAGACTATACTACAACCCCACACCCCGGTAACATTAATGACGCCTGTGCTATGCCAGATTGCCTACATGTCTTTTGCAGATGCTGTATTATGAAGTGCTTGACTAACCATCAGACCTGTTCAACTTGCCGGAACATGGTGAATCTTCCATAGAGGATTTCTTCTGACGATGAAACTTCAGATAGGTTGTGACTGGGTGCTTGAAGCGAGTGATTGTGAGAAGGTGTAACGAATAAATTCTTAAAATGTGGTCCACAGCCTCGTGCAACTCAATCTTGTCAGCGACCAAGTCAATTTCTCTCCACTATTCTTCATAACAAAACTCAACTTTCCGCATCATTAACTAGGTATTTCGCAAACAATAAAAATGACAACATGGGTTTTCTAATCGGGTCTTGATTGGCTCGGCTAGCGACGATTTTGTTAAGCGACGGTAAGGAATGACACACAGCGGTGATTGGCAGATGATACACCTAATTTCACAACATTTATCCGAAAAAAACATGTTTTTTTGTGCTTAATCGATGAAAACATATTCGAATTTATTTTTATCAAAATTGAATTTTTAAAAGAACAATTTAAAGTCAATCGAAATTTATTCAAAATATAAATTCATTTATTTATTATCATTCAATACAAATTTTATTCAAATTTAACATAATTTGATAAAATTATCGTAAATTGAATTTTTAATTTTCTTAATTGATATGATTTTATCAAAATATTTGCAAGTTAGTTTTAGACACACGTTATGAAATCGGGTGCAATGGCTAGCTGTATCGTCACTCGATAGGGTCTATCAATGATGGTTCTTACTTTTTCTGATTTTATTTGGGGGGTTTAGTCGCATGGCCAATTTAATTGATGGACGCCCAGCGAATTAGAAGGACATTTCTACCCAACTAATGTTAAATAACTGAGTCGGGTGTGCGTCTTCAGGAAAAGCGGTGGTACAAATATATAATTTTGATTAAAAAAAACTGTCGAACAGGGTTTGAAATTCACCAGTATGAAATGCTCCTATGGTATTCTCTAACGATAACTCTATATGTGCAAAATTAGTAAGCTTAAATTGCTCAACTGAATACTATGAATTCATTATTTGAATATAATACTTTCTATTAAATGAGGATGAATAACACAAATATCCCAGACCTTTTTTCTTAAAATTACTACAAATCCTAGTTCTCACTATTGTTCCTTCATCACTCCTATACGATATTAAAAATGCTTATAATACTTCGCGAGTATTAATACGGTATCACTTCCTAATTACACCCTCTAACCTCATCCAATCACTAATCTAGACACAATTTTCATAATTTATTCACTTATTAATGCCATTCACTCACCGTTACCATAATGTTTATTCACTATTTACAACTACTGGAAGGCTGTAATTTAGCAAATTTTAATTTGAATAAACACAACACTAATAAGATAATGAATGATACGGTTACGACACCATACAAGACATCTCTTTAAATACATCTCAAACTCCATCCATCAAAATCCGCCTTCCTATCCGTTCATTAAAACTCCAACTACCACCATCAACAAGTGCAGGAAACTCCAACGAAAATCCGATTTTCAAACATACCACAAAATAACTTCCCTGTCATCTAAATCTCATCAGACATCATGCCTTCACAAACATTCTATACGTCCATTGCACCCCCAACACAATTCAATTTCAATATTCCCGGGAGCACAAGAACCCCCAGTGCCCCCAACCTATTGATCCCAACCAAGTCACATGGCATAGCACTCAACATCATATCGCCCGGCGGGATCATGTCGCCCGAACACCCAGAATTCGACAATATTGTCCGCGCAGCCATCGATATCGCAAGTGATGGCGCTCCAAGATTATCTGTTGGCAAACTGTATTTCAATCCAGTCCTCCTTGAAGAATTACGAGATGTAACTTTAGTTACTCAGGATGGGAAGGAGACACTGTTGTTTGTCGAAATATTCAGCGGCCATGCGTTTCGAGTTAAAGCCATCGAGGAAATGCTTCAATCAGTCGATGCTGGAGTGTTGGATTTGGATAAATGCAATATCTGTATGGAGTCGTTTGATGCGGCTAATGCAAAAGCATTCAACGATCATAGAGCATCCAAGTTGCCCGAATGCGGACATGTTTTTGGTCGACATTGCATCACTAATTGGTTGGAGCTGAACGACACATGTCCGATGTGTCGAGAAGTAGTGGAACTGATACTTAAATTCAAGCTACGAGTATGGGTGGATTGTGACTGGCAGATGCTTTAGTCATTAAATTGTCTCGAGGCGGTTAGGAGTTGAGGAAAGATTGATCCATCGAGTACGTTTCCTTTCAGTGTTCGAGATCCGCTGATAGCAACGCAAATAAATTTAAAATATCAATAGAACAAACATTTATGATGTATCCATTATTAGCCTTTCCGTGACAAAATTGTGACTAACTAACAAATTAATTTTTTCTCGAAAAACTTGAGACAGCTTTTCAAGCATAGTAAAGTAAAACGTTGATAACCCCCCTTTCCATACTCTATACCAAATCAAAAAACCTCATCAACGAACTTGAAGTTAGTTTCCCATTCGCCCTCGAACCAACTATCATTTAAAACTAAATTCAAATAAGTCCTTCAATTTTATAAGAGCATCTAGCACATCACCTATATAATCTTTTATTTATTAAAGCCTGGTTTAATTTTTAAAATTTCCATATCATACTAATCATCATATGACATGCCGAATCTCCAAATATCAAAAATCATCGATTGAACCGACCCATTCTATCAAAAGCAAATAGAAGAGTACTCGGATATCACAATGACGGTATGGATTAATAGGAAATAGTTTGGCGTGCCAAGAGTAGATAACCAAGATACGAATTTAAGATACATATGAAGACCACAAGACCTAATGACTACAAACCCTAGATGTTTTGACTTGTAGCGATCCTTTCGCATACACGGGTTTTATGGGGGTACGGCACGAAACCTCCGTATACATAGTTACGTGTGATTTTTATCAGTGCGCAAGTTTATGACGTTTATGATGCGTATACATACCGTAACAATGATGTTTGTTGTTTACAAATTGGCGCTGACGGTAGGAATTATTCTTATCGAGGTTGTTCGCCGTGTACGTATTAGCACTGGTTTTATAGAAGAACCGTATTGTATCTACCTGTATCTTCGAGTACTTAATAGCCATCTATTTCCCCTCCAATGATAGTTCATACATTTCCTCCCCAAAGCATTGACAGCAACACTTTGATCACATCAATCAACTTTTGCCATAATCAGAGAGTCCTAAGAGTCTTACAAGAAATCAAAGGCCTTAGTACTATATCAGCCCAGTCTTCCATTCGCTGTGTTTTCGAACAAATCCTCTCAACGACACCAGCGAGCACTCATCATTATGCCTTTACTCAATCGTATTCGTGAGAACTTCAAAGCTCGTGCTGAGAGTAAACGCCAAGCTACCAACCAAATAAACAACCCTGAAAACGAATATACTTCCTCTGAAAGTGTTCCCCAACAGAACTTCGCTCTTCTTGACGAAGCTTTTTTCTTTGAAGAACGCATATTCGAAGAAAATGTGACGTGGTCTACTACCCGACAATCAACGCAACTTACTTCCAACTTTAATTCTCGAGTCACAGAAGAGAGCTCTATATCTACTTCTACTTCTGGCTCGACCAACGCCTATCATCGAACGCTCAGCACTTGGCCATCACAGGCCACAACGCTTCGTGGTCCTGCACTACATAATGACTTAAGTGAAGATCTTGATAACGAAGATGTCGGTGATGATGATTCATCTTCCGCATCACCATCCCCAGTCTCTAGAAGTCATGATAATTCCAACATGTCTTCTCGTCCCTCCATCACACGTCATGGTGTTCATCAGACCAAGGGCCTCCACCGCCAATGGATGAATAACCGTCGACGAATTAATCACCGCTCTGTTACATACAACAACAACAATTTATCGGCAGAGCACCATAGCAACTTCGATGCACCTCTAGAGAGAGTGGACGCGAAACCACCACATCCAAGCTTGAGCACCGAAATGCAAGATCAGGTTGGCAACCACGTGGGATGAAATCCTGAGCAACTTTATTCTGGCTTTGAGACAGAGAATCTAGATTTCGAAGATGCCTGGCTGTGCTCATATTTCCGGTGAATTGTGTATTCAGAGATTGTTGAAGGAGAATCATGATGATTTGGCTTGTCCGATGTATCGGAACTTTGTTGATATTTCAGGAGTTCGATTGACCTGAGCCTGTTGTAGCTGGGCGAGATGGAGAGATTTCTGTTAGCTGGGTGTGAGGAAATGGTGGAAGTGAGTAAGAGAGGATGGTGGTAAAAGAGAGATTTTAGACCCTGCACATGAGGGATGGATTTTGCTGGGTTTTCTGGTCCGATGGATAAACTCGGAGGCGTTGGCAACAAGGCGGAACGGAGTTCATTATTTTCCTAATTTTTGCATGTTATTTCCTCATCAACTATTCTGTGGTGATGCTGCATAGATACCCACATTGAAAAGCGATGTATTTCTTTGAGCATCTGGAATATGGTGATTTCTGAATTTATTCTGGCAGGATGGAGATAGGGATTAGATGTTTCGGAATTATGAGAACAAATAAAAAGACTATCAGAGTCAAAGCTTTCGTGGGACTCGATGATTGTGAATATTTGGAAAGTAAGTGAATTCATTATTTGGAGAGATGATGAAAGAACATGGTAAGAACCACCCAGATAATTGGGTTCTTTCTCCAACGCCAGTTCACCATGGTGTCTCTTATTAGTTTTATTTCAAGAGAAATGTGACCTTTCAGTTGTTTGATTTTAATTTTAAAGTAATTTAAAGGTATTTGTTTTTTTCTGACAGTAAGCACATTTTCATTATGATGGCAATAAAATGATGAAGATCGCATAGCTAGTTACATCTCGAGTCCTTGATGGCAAAGTATATATTAATTTGAGTATTTTCTGTAGAGTCAAGGAAACTTTCATCGTTCCGTATCACTCCTTGTTGTGAGCACCATGATTTAAACTATGAAGTAGTGATATAGTCTTGTAATCAGAAAGGTATGGATCACGAGCCACAATGACATTTGATAAAATGCAAGAGCATTGCTATCTTTATATCACTTCTGATGGCTTATTGGAAAGGCAAGCGCCGGCATAATGAACAACGTTATATTTATGGAAACTCTCATAGTCGCTGTAAATTTTCATCATGCTTTATATTATACTTAGTAAGACGCTAGTACTCTCATTTTGAGATACAATATGCTCAACGCTATTTGTCCAAAAAGAATCCCCCATATTGCAGTTACAATCTACCATGCAGATATCCCAGGGTATCAAACAAATTTCAACACTCCAACACTTTTCCCCTCCTCACCCAAGCTTCAAAAGTCCTTCTCTTATCCTGTTAATCTTTCAATCTCCTAATCCGACCTGCCCGATCCTCCAATTCGAAACTATCCTGTCTCTCTTTAAGTGAAAGAGAAATGAAGGGAGGAAGTTGAAGACCCTGTTACCTCCGAGCATCCCTCTTCAAAGCCCATTGGGCTCTGGTCGGTCTTCCCTTGTTCCAAGGCTGGCTGTATCGTTCCCGGCGCTGTGAAAGATATGAGCATATGATTAAAAATGCAATAGAAGGAAATTAGTGAAAATACATCAGCATCGAAATCATTCCTTCTCAAGGGTTCACTTCCCTCAGGAAGATTCGAATCAGTCATTTTTGAAGCTATAAGGCGCGAGCGCACTTCACCGTGGTGTTGTTTTTCAACTTCTAAAGATGTCCCTGCCAGGGTGCTAAATGGAGATAATTTGGCTTCGCCGGTAGTTCTTCTAGAAGAATAGATTGGGGAAGCAAACGAAGAAGGATATGCCTCCATTCTGTTTCTACTCTCATATTCTTTGATAAAGATTTCGAGTTTCTCCAAAAACTCCTATCTTTCGTTAGCCAACTATTTGATATCAAGTGAAAAATTAACTTACATCGCCAAAGTACTCGGTTACTTGGACGGGGTAACCTTCTCTGACTTGAACAATCACTGAAGAGTCACCTCCTCGGGCATTACTAATGTCAGAATTCTCCTCCAGAAATTGTTCGAATCTCTGACGATTGTCCCGGCTAAAAACATCCTTTTGAATGATGATATATTCATCTTGATGCAGCTGAACATGATGAAATTTAAATCCAACATGATACTTGAATTTCTCCCCTTCTCAAACCACCACTTCTTTACGGAAGGGTGAGTAATTTGGGGCTGTATTCATTATGATAGATGAGTGAGTGATTATAGAAGATAAAAATTTGAATATGATTTTGAGTATGCTATGAAAAGCTCATGTTTTGATAAGATATATTATTCTGTCTAGTGTTAAATACAGAACGACTTTCCCTTATACTCCCAATTCTTTCTCAGTCTGAATATGAACACTGTTCAACTACTTCGAAGCTAGCAATTAGTGACATAAGCGGCTCAAATACGAATTCTCCAAGCTACTTTGGTGGGATAACACCTTAGTTATTTGAAGCTAGCTGCAGCACCGTCTCCAGACTAATGATAGTGGGCTTTTCTCTTGCAAAGACCGCGGAAACTCAAAGATAAAACGTTGGGAATGACGCATATAGATATTAAAGGCACATAGATGACACTTAAAGCAATAGATATTGAAGAAGAGTGAGAGATGAGATATAATCGGCGACAACCAGCGAAGATGCTTTTGCGACATCTTTTCGCAGCCGCCACTTGAGAGAGGTTGCAGTCAAAAAGAATCCTTGACTTCTAAGTAGGCCACAAGTCTTTGAATACTTACATAATTGGTAAGGTTATTGCGCAACAGAGAAGAATATTCTTTACACCCTGCTGTAGAAAGGATGAACCTAAAACCTATCCACATACCCTATTTTCTTAGCGCCAGTATTTGAACGTTTGAAAAAGCTTAAATTGTGCTGGTGGGAACCCTAAACTAGATGAACGACATCACTCAAGAAAGGTGTAAGAAAATTGATCAAAACCCGCGAGCTAAGTATGGATCAGATTAAAATACGGAGAAAGTAACGATACGGTGTTCAAAGGCCGTACTGAAATGCTTAAACTGTAGTTTTTGATGGTTCAAGATTAATCCGTAGCCAACTACAGACAAAGTATTCTTCAATTTAAGCGAGAAAGAGAAAGTCGCCGCCTGTCTACTAAGAGATCATTCACCATCAACATCCTCACCTTTTATTTTTTATAACTTCCACCACAAAAGTTTTTACAAGAATCAAGAGAATAACCGATCTCGAGGTCCAATTGTCCACAGGAACCTCATTTTTCCCAAAATTTCATTCCTCTTTCCATAAAAACAACTTCAAGCTTCTCATCATAACCTCAAACTTCCATTGGTAACCAGAACTTCCAACAGCAGATTTCAATTCTCCTGCGAAAATCTAACCATGGCACGAATACTCGCTCCAATCGTTCGTTACAACGATACCCAATGGCGCGCAATAAAAACTAGTACGTTTGCATACTTCAACTCGCAGTCTTCCATCTCAATCGTCTTGTCTCCAAAAAACTATTTAACTAACATAAAAGTAGAAGCAAAAAACAATCACTCATCTCTCAAACCCGAAGATATCGAAATCATCAAGGAGGTTATTAGGGTTCAAAGTGCTATTTGTATGTCCATCTATCCGTCCACTCGTCCCAATACTGTCGCGCTGTAAAAATATCTGGATAACAACCTTGAAATTAAACTAATGCGCAAATTACAGTAAATAATACGAATCCAACACCTCTTCCACAATTCCAACATTCTATTAGATACGATGAAAGACAGGTTATCAAGTACTTCCTTTGGGAAAAAAGTACGTATTTCCCAATTCTCTACTTCAATGCCCTGAAAGAACATGGCATCATTTCCCCTTGCTCATCTTTTACCCCTCCTCGGACCCGCCTAAACCCTAAAGATCCCCACTAATTCACCAGTAGTCAGAGAATACAACAACACATTCACCCTTATCAGCACCTACTACCTTCCCAGGCGCCGTCCCCAAGGTTGGGGTAGTAAGCACCAGAAACAAGCAGATGAGGTTATGAGACCGAGGAGAGATTCGCGGGGAACTACATATGGATTCGTGAGACGACCTGAGAGAAAGATTGATGATGCAGCTGTAGATACTGCTGTAGGGAATGGTAGATCAGAGGGAAGTGAGGTCGCCGCTAATGGAGATGGAGGTGAGAGTGCGAGTGGAAATGGTACCCCAGCCATGGGAAGTAGCTCTCGTGCGAAGCAAAAACCTGCTGGAAAAAACATTCCAGGCGGGAAAAAGGGAATTCTACGATTGAAATTGAGATCGAATGCCAGCCATGAGTTTGTGAGGAGGAGCGAAAGAATAGTTGGAGGGGCCACTAATAAGTATCTTGACATCAGTATGGAGGGTATTGAAGACATTGTCATGAACGAAAATACGGGTAGGACCAAGGATATGGGAAGTTCAAAAACATCGCAGGATTCGACAGATTCAAAAGGATCGAGCGAGTCAGCTCCGAGTGATGAGACGAATGATACACCTATTGAAAACGGTACCATTTCCAACAACACGTACGTATCACCATACATCCCTCTCAACACAGTCTACAAATCACCATACACACCAATCCCCGAGATCAATGACAAGATCCCAAATTGCGAAGGTACTATCTCAGCGGAGGATGTTGACAATATATATGGCTCTAGTTTCGTCGTGGAAGACAAGCGTCAGGTTAGCAATAGCAACAACGCTGTTTCGGCTCAGGATCCCGAGGAAGATATTCTTCCTAGCTCGACTAATAAGTTACCATATGATCCATTTTCAAACGCAGGTTATCAGATCGAGGAACGCGATATGACTTTTTCGACTCTGGGTGCGAATGAGCGTGATAATGCTCAGTATGAAGAGATGGAGGTAGATGCGTGAATTTGCGGTAGAGAGTCCGCCTGTACTAGCAGGAACGAAACGCCAGCTGGTTATTCTACAAATTGGTTGATGAGGCGTTTTGGAGTCGGTGGAGATGGAGTCGCAGACTCACACGGGTTTAATAGCGGGCTGGTGGTGCTGGCAAGCATGATTTAGACATAGACACGGCGTGCAAAGCTTGGGATATTTGAATACAAAGTTATGCAGGTTGGAAGGTACAGCAAGATGTAATAATGCAGACTAAACAAGACAGCGAGGATAGAAATTGTTTGTTAGAATATGGCCATACAATACAGGAACATAAACTGCATGATGATGGGAGGATAATATATTCAGGGTAGTGTGCAAATTCCAAGATAGGAAATAAAACAATGAAACAGCGGTACTTTCCATGAACTTATGTCTCGAAGTTTGATTCATGTAATTAATAGAATCCACATGAAAAAGAAAACCCCCCGAAAAAAGTCCAATAATTATAAGAACATGGGATACAAATCTAAACAACCTTTTTCAATCTTTCCCTCAGCGAGTGAGAAGTGAGATTATTTAAATATTTACACAACAAGAGATAACAACAAAAACTAAAACCATGAAATAATTCTCACACCAAAGAGAAAAGTTCCAGTCCCGACTTCGTGTAGAAACTAATTTATTACCAAATTTCACCCAAGACCTGGACCTGGACCTGGACCTGGACCTGGATCTGGATCTAGATCTAGTGAGGTTATCTCAGCTCGGATTAGATTTCCTCTCATAAATATTTTGAGTAACGTTGGAAGAGGAGATATTAATACACTATGTGTTTTGTAGAGAATAAGGATATTTTAGGATTTCAAGACTTTTGAACTCCGAGGGGGAGGGAAAGATTGGAGTTTATTAATAAATATATTTTATACTCTAGAATCAACCTCATCTAAACGCAGTCCACGGTAAAAGACTTCGGAGATTCTAGTTTATTATATATTAAACTCCAATATGCAGTAAAGTAGGTAATTCCGAACCATCATCTTACGATGGAATCACCAAGCCCAACTCGGCATCATATCAAAATCATTTTCGCGTATTGGAAATATGTATACAAATTTGTAAACGCTATGATATCTAAGTCATATAATATTTTGGTCCGCCTGAACCTTCCGGGACACTCCAATTGATATCCTGATCGGGAACCTTGATATCACACGTCTTACAATGAATGCAACTGAGAGCACAATTAGTATCATGTTGATCCATCAAGGAGGAGAACAACTTACTTCTGAGCATTAATTTGAAACCTTACTCCAATATCCTTTGTTGAATCCTCAACATATTCATACACACCAGCTGGACAAAATCTATTTTCAATGCCTTTATATTTTGGATACTCCATTTCTGCATGCTTATCCCAATCCTTGACCTGCAAATGAACTGGTTGATCTTCCTCGTGATTTGTACCTGTACGACTGACACTTGTCAAAATATCAAACGAGATCTTTCCGTCAGGTTTCTCGTATTCAATCTTTGTACATTGATCGGCAAGTTTGGTAGCTGCGGCATCGGTGGTTTTATGTTTCAATGTCCAAGGGACTTTACCCTTGAGAATGAAAGCTTCGAGTCCAGAGTACATAATACCACCGTATAGCTTCAGCGGTGAATGGAATGACGGTCGCATATTTCGGACCTCCTTCAACTCTTTCCAGATGTATGATTTCCGTAATGAATCTTCATAATCATATAGGAAAACAGAGCTCTCATCATTCTTCTCCAATGCGGTCCATGTTGCCTCTGCAGCGAGCATTCCTGATTTCATGGCTGTGTGAGTACCCTTAATTTTTGGAACGTTGAGGAATCCTGCAGTATCACCAATCAAAGCCCCACCAGGGAATGCGCACTTCGGTATCGATTGGAATCCTCCTTCGTTAAGAGCTCGAGCTCCATAAGAAATACATTTTCCACCCTCTAAAACGTCCTTGTAAAGAGGATGATGCTTCATCTTTTGAAACTCTTGATATGGCGACAGCCAAGGATTTGGATAATCAAGCCCAACTACAAGTCCAATACTGACTAGATTTTCGCCGAAGTGATACATCCAACCACCACCATAAGTATCTGCTGGGAGAGGATAGCCCAAGGAGTGAACAACTTGGCCTTTTTTGAACTTTTCCGGTTGGATTTCCCATACCTCTTTTATACCAAGACCATAAGTTTGTGGTTGACTATCTCTACGAAGATCGAATTTCTTGATGACTTGCTTCGTAAGACTTCCATGACAACCTTCCGCGAAGAGCGTTATTCTTGCGTGAAATTCCATTCCTCTTTCAAAACTATCCTTAGGTTTGCCACTTCTTGAAATACCCAAATCATTGGTGGCGACACCTTTGACCGATCCATCCGTCGCATATAACACTTCTGCGCCTGCGAATCCAGGATACACCTCCACACCAACCTCCTCTGCTCTATCCCCAAGCCATTTCGTGAATTGATTAAGACTGACGATGTAATTGCCATGATTGTTCATCTGCGGTGGCGCAGGTATTGGAATTGAAGCACCCTTGGTGAGGAATCGCATCTTGTCGCCCGAAACTGGAGTAACATTTTCGAATTTATTCTCATTGTCCTCTGCGAGCCAATCTGGAAACAATTCGTTGATAGCCGTGGGTTCAATGACAGCTCCAGAAAGTATATGTGCGCCAATCTCACCAGCCTTCTCCAAAAGGATTACTCGAAAATCTTCATTACCTGCTTCATTTGCAAGTTGCTTTAATCGAATTGCAGCACTCAAACCAGCAGGACCTGACAATGTTAGTCAAACCCATTGGCATGTGATAATATTCTTACCTCCTCCAACTATACATACATCGACCTGATCGGATTCCCTCTCCACCGATTTTGGATCGAAATCATCATTGACATCTGCCAATCGACGGGGGACCGTAAGAGAAAAGGCACGTCTCTGACCAGCGATTACTGATGAGGCAATGCGGGGTCGTAACGTGGGATGTATAGAAGATTGTTGAAGAATTCGCGGATATTGAGTCGCAATCCTGGAAACATTTTGTCGAGCGACGTTACGCTGCAGACATGCCTTGACAGCCCTTGAAGAAGACATGGTAGTAATTACTGTCACCTCATATCAATAGTTGAATGTTATTTAAAAGTGCAATGATTTGATTTGCCTCTTGACTCAAATGCACCAAAGTTCCGGGAAATTCTTCAAAGCTTCTCTTCTCGGCAATGCAATAAAGCTGGAACCTCGGGCCAATCAGATGTCATTCGAATCAAAGCCATTTTCATTTGAAAGCAGGAAATTGATCGACAACATCAATATTATCATGAAAGCGACAACATTGATATACTGTCGCCGTACTTATTCGGACACATATGTACGGCACTCTGGACGACGCGGGAAAGATTACCATGTTACTGGTAACGAATGGATGTCATGAATGTCGCCATCGTCGGAAGCGGAACCCCGAAGTCGCAAACGAACAAACTTCACCAAGATTCATTGATCACCACAAATAAAATTGTACGCATTATCAGCAATGTCTATCAACACTCAAGATGCATTCCCGATATTATGGCTGGCACATCATGACTATCTTTTCATGCCAAGATTAGAGATCTACTGGAGTATTTTACCACATGCTTCTGGTCTGCCATACTATATCCGGCGGAAAGGTGATGATGAACGGAATCTGAAGAAAGATGGCACCATCTAATATCTCAGTTACTGTGTTCATTCATCTTGCTCAATTCCTTTCTCGGCTCTCTCAACAATCCTTCAGGGACTCGGGATATATGGCCAAAGATCTTCAACTCTTCCAAAGCCAAAATGAATGTAAGATTACTTTTGATCATCTTGTCTACTTTGGAGAATGCCTCTCGGCTGGATAGCATCACCAGCAACCACCCCAAATAACCTCAAAAATGGTATCTCTCCACGGCAATGGTTTCTCAGGAGAGCTATTGAGCGCCATTCCTTCGCTTACGTTTGCAGGGACAATGTGGCATTGCTGCGATCAGAATGGTTGTCCAACGAGGGGTTATCACTAATTCCAATCGAAAACGTCGCATTGGCGCAAAACCGCAAAGATCCAGTTTGAAGGACCGAACTGAGCTCGTGGAGTAAACTTAGTCAATTTACTCTGTATTCACCGAGTTTGATCATAATTATGATCTTCCAAGCGAACAATTGAGTAAGACTCCCAGTGGGAATTTGCCAAGAACCCCGCTATGCCAAGTTGTGTTTCTTTTATACAAGACTCGGGATGAAGGTTTTCTCAATAAATTGGATGATACCGAACGATTGAACTTGATACTGTTGATCTCTCTCGAAATAGATCATTTGATACTGTACTACCGTTATCTTTCTACATTGGTGCACGGCATTCTCCACTCCCGAGCTTTTTGCTGCGATCCAAGCATTTGACACTTCGTCATGGTTTGAGGCTGTTGCCAAAATGGATTAATCGACGCTTCGAAACGCGTGTTTCCAACCTTATACAATGGAGTCAGAATTACCCGACGCCGATTATCATTTCACCCTTACAAAAGAATTCTAGATCTAGCTGTGAAGATACACCATTGGATCTTTATTGAGATAATTAATGCTTAGAAGAGGTTTTTCATCTTGAGCTATCCTATGATCCAAGCTACCCGTGAATTTTCTTGCAGGTTACTCCCCGTGGGCGTTGGAATCGGAGAAAATACATTTTTTTATAGAACAAGGCTTCTGTTGGATAATATATCTGGTTTCCATTATTTCTAATTATGGCGCAATCCATGGTTCTTGCTCGAAAATCGTTACCACACGGGGTATGATGTAGAGTTTGACAGATTGTGGTCACAGATTAAACTTTCAGATAAATTGAGATCAGACACGCTAAGCATCCTATCTCAAGCATGTTTCCTAGTGTACATGTTTTTATCGGAGCCCATATGTGCATTTTCGTTGGAGCACATACCTTCGTCTATCCCAGAGAAAGCAGTTGGATTTGATGATAAAAGACTCGTGAAGCCCTCATTATTTGTCTCTTCATCTCACATCAACACTTCATTGCTTCGCCTTCATTTTACTCGCCTGTACACTTCTATACTATCAAGAAGTAAGTCAGTCCAATCCAACCAGAGTGCTGAGAAATGCTGACAATTCATAAGTCGTGCTCTCTTATTTCACTGCTTTTACTATAGAATCCGACAGCTTGACGCTCATCGCCATAAATCTATCATCATGAAGAACTTCAGATCCATCTTGGCTTTCATCGCCATCTCTGCCACACTCGTTTCTACTCGAGCTTTGCCAGAAAGCGAGAGTGATCTCATTGCTAGAGCACCAGTCCCAAATGGTTAGCTAAGCGCAACTCACATAACCAAACATAGCTAACAACATCAGTATTGGAGTTCTATGCTCGATCCCCAAAGAATAAACTTAGCGAAGAGGCCGCTGATGGGCCTGATAGTGCTGGTCAGTCACCCCCACTCTCATATCTTTTCACAATACTGAATTATGCAACAGAAGTCGTTGGCGTAAACAACAAAAAGGCAAAGGGTACTGGCACTGCCGGTGCGAGCAGTGCAGCCTCTACCGGAAGTGGCAAGAAGGGCAAGGGCAATAAGGTTCGTTTAATTCAGACCTTTCCATTCCGTCACACAATAATAACATTTACCAGGGAAGCGCAAAAGCCACCGGAAAGGCAAAAGGCAATGGTGCGGCAAAAGCCACCGGAAAAACAAAGACCACCGGGGCAGCAGGAGCCAAGTCTACTGGAACTTCCTCAGCCGGCAAGAAAGGCAAAGGTAGTGCCGATGACGACAATCACGAAGAAGATTCCGATGATGAAACTGCAGCCAAAGCGGCCAAAGCTGGCAAAGCTGGCAAAGCTGGCAAAGCTGGCAAAGCAGACAAAGGAGACAAAGGAGACAAAGCAGACAAAGCAGACAAGGCAGACAAGGCAGACAAGGCAGACAAGGCAGGCAAGGCAGGCAAGGCAGACAAAGCAGATAAAGCTCTCGCCGATGATCCCGCGACCGAGAATGAGGCCAGCACCCTTGGTCTCCGTCATTACCCAACCTTAGAATCAAGAAAGAAAAATAAGAACGGTACCTCTGCTGCAAATGGTACTGCAGCTGCAAGTGGAACTACAAGCGGCAAGAAACCCGGCTCCACTGGTTCTAAAGGAAAGAAGGGTAAAGGTTCTAAGGGGAGTGCTAAGGCTACTGGGCTTGGAGCAGCTGCTGCTCCTTCCCCAACTAATTAGTTTGTTTCTGGGTCGGTTCGGCATGCAGATGGATCTAGAGGGATTGAGATGGATCGGGATGGATTTAGATGGATTTTTGTAAAATTCTTGGGTTGAAATATATAGATAGAATTGGATCAGGCGGTTTGATACCGGTCAACTGGGTTGATTATCCTGATATTTGTATGTATGTTTCTGGTGGACTAGATTAGATTATATTAGATTATATTAGATTATATTATAGTGATTCATCTTTATGTTTTATTACCTAGGTATTCATTATTAGCTGCTTGTTTTTATATAATCATTTCTTTTGAGGAAGTATATGTATAAAGTGTTTGGTTTATTTGAAGCCCGTATTGAAAATTATTTGGATTAGTATGTGAATAATGAAGAATAAATAATAGATAATTAATGGATAATGGTTTTGCGACTTCCTTGATTAATCGCACTGAGCTGTAGATATCACCGATAATTATCCTACTTCCATCACTACCTTATAAGATCATATATATAATATTACACTTTCAAATACCCACATAATCTTACCTACCTATGTACACATGATAAGTTTTCTCATTCTGTGTTTATTTGCTTTTAATGAATTTATTAATTTCGTTATTGTATATCTATAGTTTCTTTCTTTTTTTTATATCATAAGATTAATATAACTAAATGAAATATTCAAATATAAGTTAAAATATAAGATAATCAGGTAGTAAGTTATAATAGGGAAACTTAGATAGATTGAAGGAAGATGGACAGGCTTGAAAAAATCATTGCTTTTTTTATTTGAGAGGTATATAGAGTATTGTTATTGTAAGTTGTAATTATTAATACTCTAGGGACTATTTCTCTGCTGTGATGGTTTTGTGAAATTACCTACATAGGTATGATATGATATGATGTGCTTGGTTATAAGATTATTTGTGTGTGAGATTAGTGAGTGGGATGAGATACAGAGATAATAAGATACTTTTGGCTGAGATGGATTTTTATTTTTATTTTTATTTTTATGTTTTTTATAGTGTTCTTTTAGTCAAGTTTGTTATTGTTGGATTTGCTCATTATTGGCTAAGGTT
Organism: Sclerotinia subarctica; assembly: GCA_025389085.1. Lineage (NCBI taxonomy): Eukaryota > Fungi > Ascomycota > Leotiomycetes > Helotiales > Sclerotiniaceae > Sclerotinia > Sclerotinia subarctica. Next base: position 326,502 of record QRFI01000016.1, read on the forward strand.
TTGAGAGTAGTTTTGTGATATATCATGGTAATAAAGATTAGATATGACTCCACGCCGCACTCTTTGACCGTAATTACATTGCAAGAAAAACCCCTTAAACCATTTTTTGTGTATATTGCAGATTTTGTCATATACCCTCTATTTTTAAAACAGATGGAACCTTACCGTTCTTAAATACTTCTTATAGTACAGATTATCTTCAACTGGTTAGCTTGCTTTTCTCCATTAACACGTCGTCTCCTGCAAATGTCTAATTTTCTCCGCCCATATTGAATTATTCAAATCATCTTATTTACCCCGGGTTTGGATCCGATAGTGCTCTATATAAGTTTCTATTCCCTCATATAATCAGCAGTAAGTATTGGGTATTACAAGGAATTAATCAAGTCAGGAGCTATTCTGGAACCATCATTATGTTGATATGCAACTGCATTTGAAGAGTGGTATATTTGGGTGAAATACTCGGGGGAAATCCCTCAGCGGAAGTAACAAGCACTTGACAGACAGTAATATTACCACCATCTGATGTCTGAATAAATTGAATCGTTGCTGTCACCGAATCATACTTCCTGCATCTTATGTCTTTTAAACTTATAGGCTAGAGATTCGCATTGGCGCAGAACTTGCTCAAGGACATTAGGACGACTTTCCATCCTAGTTACTCGAAATTCTCCTGAAAAGTCCAATGCGTTCATCTCTACTCAGCACATTCACCTTGAAGAGAAGTCTTCCTCTGCAATTTTTCCCCTTTTCTGCACTCTACTTCTCCAAAACTCCTGTATTTAAGTCATCAGATTTGGAAAAGTCTATTAGGATTCACTTATTGAGAGGATTCAAATAGTTAGCATTATAACTCGTGAATTAAATACTCGAGTGTGAATCATCCAATTCAGCTCCGATTTGTTTTTGCAGTGAAGATGTTCAGTGGATTTGGAGCTCTGTGTAAATACTTCCGGTGGCCGGTTTTTGTGAACTACAACGCACCTGAAAGCTTCAAATGTGGAATTACCATGATTTAGTTCAGCATAATCCAATGAATAGCTTTCAATAAGTCTGGCTTTTTGAAAAGTGAAGTTAATGGCTGGTATTTTGTATTTTCAAGTTAGAAGATGGTTACCTCTGAAGTGGAACCGCTGCCACTTTCCTCATGTATGGTTATTTTCGCTTATCTTTTATATCTTCATCGAACCCCGTCTTACAGCCAGTCTTAATTCCTACTTCCCAGCGTTGACAAATTCACACCACGGGATCCTGTCATCGATGTCGTAAATATCAATATTCATCACCACATCATCTCATTTAACATCACAACCTCAAACCGCATCCAAACCCCGGAAAAGAGCGTTTATATACTAAATCTTAGCCGGTTAATGGTAGATCTCAATATTCTTAGAGACCCTGACATTCTTTCTGATTCTTTCATTGCTTTGTTTAGGCGTATGGTACACTCTAGATCTATTAGTAAACAAATACTCCTTTTATAAGCAAACCACTCCCCGTAGATGCTTAACGAGCTTAGCTCTTTCTTTCTCGTTATCTTATTGTAAATCCACTTATGCTACTAGTTTAGACGGATTCCTTGTGCTCTCAACTTCTAACAGGAATATTTTCTGGGCTTTACTATAAAACCCTAAAGTTAGATGATCGATTAAAATTTTTCAGAAAGAGAAAAATAGTCTGTCCGACACTGCTTCTCAGGGTCGTCGAGTACCTTTCTGTGTTCTATTATCGGGTGGGAATTTGCAAGGGGATTGTTTTTGGATCCCTGAATTTTTAACTGCATGGCTTAGATGATAAGTCATGCTTGTTTAATTTGTTGTCACTGCTTGATGGTATCAAGTTGCTGTCAGCGGGACATTGAATATTACTAGATGGGAACTGAAGATATTCTCGCCGCCGATCATTTTTGGTATTTTATCTTGCCACTCCAAATAAGTACACAAATATCAAGATATAACACTTAGTGCGCATATACCTCTTAATGTATATCTAACCTTAAATAATATTCCCACAACATGAAATTGGGTTGATTGCTTACTTCTACTCCTTATGCAAGATTTAACGATATTTTCTGCAAAAACGTAGCGTGTCATCGAGGAACCCAGGAAGTCCTTATATACCAACCTTGGCAGAAGAGCCTGCAACCACCAGCGACCTTAAGCAATTCACCGTATTCAGCAAGTAGCAGAGACATTTCAATGTTCTTTCTGCTTCACAGACCCACACAATCACTCAGATGTTCAAAGCAAATGCAAATAGTGCGTGACAGGACTGATTTTTTGATATCAGAGTGGGATATATAAACTACCACTTGATTTCATTCTCCCACACTACACAAACGGATAACCCAAATTACAAGTTGCGACTTACAACAAAGAACATACCACCTGTCCTAAGACATTAAGTGATTACCCCAATCTGTCTCATACAGGAATTCTGGATATTTTCCACGTGAAGTAACTTTCCTGCCGGAAAAGTCCGATATTATACCTGTAGTTATCGTCATTTCCAATTTTCACTGTCGTCGCGGTCTCACTATTGACAGAACCTTTATCCCAAACGTCGGATTAGTTCTTGGTAACTCACTGCGCACATCAAAGACAGCACAAAATCCGCGGTTCTTTTGAGCGCCGATCGAACACTATCTGTTCACCACCAGATAAGCTTGATTTTTTGACTCTAATTGCCATAAAGACCTTTTTAATACTTATATCCTGTGCACTAAATAGCTCCATAAGGAGATTCCATGCTCTGCTTTCCCTCAACACGACAGAATGCGTGGGTGAATCTATACACAGATCTTCCGCACCAGCTTTTGCTTTGTTGCGGTTCGATTTGTCACCGCTCGATGAACATGGGATCAGTTCTATTCACTCTTAATTCTTCCGCTTTAAGGGCTAATGTGAACCCATATGCTGTAAGCAATCTCCTCAAATTCTTTTGTTGAGAGCAGCGTATGATATCCTCTACCTATCAAAAAGTATGCGATAATCAAGAATTGTCTGCCCTGAACCTCAGCCAAGAGGAAGATCACGTTTGTGTCATTTGGAAACTAGCTGATCAATCCAGTTAGCCATATATTATCACTCTGAACTTTGAGATATAAGACCTATGACCCGAAGTTTTGTATCGCTTGAACATTTTGTTGTCATATATAGTTGAACTCCGGCTGAGAACAGAGTGTTTTGCCGTGACCATTCATCGCCAAGAAGTGCCATTAACACTCGTTCTCTTCTTTGATAACCAGAGTCTGTCTGGAAATAGATAGTACCTCGCACTTTCCCCCGCGATCATTCTAACACGCCTAAGATCAATTTATCCATTCCGTCGGCAACGCCCACATGGCTCGGCTTGTATGCCTCTATGCACAATAGAGAATAAAGGATCACAAATCCAGTTTTTATATACAAAAGTGACAAGGCCTAGCCCATACTAAATACCTAGCAATTTAGAGTTTGCTACAAATTTTTGCGAAATATTCCAGGAGTTCTGAATCGAGTCCCTCTTTAATCCACAAGCCAGCTCCTTTCCCAATGTCGCGTGTATAATTACACTTCTATTAATTTTTTTTTGGCTCTCTTACCGTGATTGCTCCTCTTCCCAAACCACACGATATCCAGTTGTAATGGGGACGTTAAGTGCTCGACTTCTCTGTAGCGATTAAGAAAGCAAAGTACCCGAAAATGTCACAAACTGAATCATTCTCTGGTATGTATCAGCTTGTCGAATTTATTTTACATTCGTCGTCAACGCCAATTTCAGTACTCTTAGCATCTTCTCAATGATGCTTCATGTTCAGGAAATGCGTCATCATCATCGCTTTGTGGTTCACTGCTGTCATCCTTCTTGACCATGGATTATTCATATTACCGATGCAAATACACCTCTCCTCCAACGCCAACTCCACCTCAATAGCTACCGAAACTTCGAAACCCCTAAAATTATGATCAAACATTAAATTCATCATGCCATCCCAATGGCAGGTCTCTGGTAACAAGTCTTCCAAATTGCAGAATTGAAAAAGGAGTGATCAATGATCCGGCTGTTCGGGTAATCTGGTATGATCATCTCGATATTTAGGCGTGGCAGGGGTTAAATATCAGAACTTGGTTGAGTCATACCATTGATGTGGAAATTCGAAATTCTAAGCAGTAGGGTTTAGAGGTTATGAGGTTGGATTAACACATCCCAAGGAAACTTTCTTATGAATACAAACTCCGTTGATGTTCTATAAACGATGCAGACCCCAAACAATGAATGCTTTCATCGTGGTGCAACTAAAGCTAGCCATCAACTTGATGGCACAACGTGCTAGACTTCTATACGTTTTTGCACTGTAGGGTGCTAAATACCTGGGTCGATTTTGCAGTTCATAGCGACAATGTCCATACTTGCTTGGATGCCACACCTGTAATGTCTAGATAAATCTTGAAGCACCTCAATATCTATGTTCTCCCTGAGATATAAATATGGAAGCTGTGATGACTTGATTGGTTTGGATGATTAGAGTATTGAATACCTATTGAACCATTGTTAAAATATTAGGTATCAAAGTTCAAAATTCATGATATCAGCCAATCAGAGCATTCTCTTTTGATATTCACATAGTAAAAATAAGGTTAAGCTTCGGCAGAAAGAGCACCGGAAACGAGAGGAGACAAAATCGGCGGAGCGGAAACCACGAATAATAGCGTCTTGGCAAAATTACCGACCGACTCACATCAGCAACCTCATCACCGTCACCAGCACCAACCCCCAAACAACTCCACCAACACCCTCTATCCTCCACCCAAACTAGCAATATCACAGTCCTTATTCCTACCCATCGCGAGGTTTTTCCAAAAATGTCTTTCACACGCGCCATTCCCCGCGCCAGCACGATCGTCCGCACACAAACACCAGTTCTCAACCCAGCACGAAATTTATCTTTTACCGCAGCCCGTAAATCGGCAGATCATGGGGATCATTATGATCCGCCGACCGGATGGTTGTTTGGAGTGAAGCCGGGAGAGAAGCCGGAGAAGGAGGGATGGGAGAATCTGTGGGTGTATGGATTTTTTGGGGCGTGTGCTTTTGGGGTTGTGGGTTATGCGGTTAAGCCGGATACTTCGTAGGTTTTTATTCTTTTTGTTTCTTTTGTTGGGGGGCTTCTGGATGGATTGGAGATGGGTGGGAGATGTGAAAGAGAGGATTTTTGAAAATCGGTGGGAGATGAGCAATCTGGGAAGAGGGGTGGAGGGGAGTTGTGGCAAGAATCTGGAAGAGATATTTAGATGAAAAGCCTCTACAGAAATTTAATCACACAAAAATTCCGAGCACTGCTAACCATCATTCACAGGATACAAACCTGGGCATTAGAAGAAGCACGCAGAAGGTTAGAAGCCGAAGGGATCTTGAAGGAGCCAGAAGACAAATCATAGACCAGTACGATTTGAGAAATTTACGATGGAGAATTTGGACGAAGACTGAGGGGCAGAGAGTGATCAGATGAACCGTGGAGAAGCTGTAAATACGAGGATTGATGATGGAGACGATGGACATCTTGCTGGATGCATATCAAGATGTACGGGTTGCACGAAATATGATACGTGCTAATAGAGCGAAGGAATGCTATTGAGTTTCTTTTCTTCCCTTTTCAAGGAAATTTGTGCAACGAAAGGGCGCCTTTGTGAGTTCACCGTAAAATGGAATCGGGGAGCCAAGTGAGAAGTGGGAACTCTAGCCCTGGTAATGGAGGAGCCTCTACCGGCTTCGAGGATAATATTGCACCTGACCTCATTCTTCAACACCGATACCAAGTTTATGTTTACAAATTCATTCGAAGCCACGCGGAAACTAGCCTCTCACAATATGATTCTAGGTATGACTTATATATATTCTATCGCTCACTTTTCATTCGGCCGGCTCTATAGGTATTTACATCCACACAGAAGTTCGCTAATTAGGTACAACATAACTCCACTCATGCTCCTCATCACCATATTGTCTCGCCTCTATCCATTCCTTCATCTTCAATGCGATCTCACCGGCTTCTTGGTCTGGCCTCAATCCACACTCAACCAAGTCTCCCTTCCATGAGATGTTTCTCACTGGACTAACAACAGCTGCTGTTCCTGCTCCGAACGCCTCTAATAATCTTCCTTCCTTCGATGCATCTGATAATTCTTTCATAGTGTATTTGCGCTCAGAGATGATCCATCCCTCCTTGGTAAGCTTCTCGCGAGCTAAAGACAGAACAGAGTCTCTTGTGACACCTTCCAAGATGGTACCGTCTAATGGAGCAGTAACCAATTCCTTCTGACCTTCTTTATTCTTGATAGCGACAAACATATTCATGGTACCAACCTCGGTAACAAACTCCTCTTCGCCAAACAACCATAAGTTTTGGTGGAATCCCCTCTTAGCAGCCTCTAATTGTGGCAATATACATGGAGCATAGTTTGCACCCAGTTTCTTGTCTCCAACTCCTCCTGGCCATGCTCTCACAGCATAATCTGTAGCTTCCAGGGACACGGCCTTGAATCCAGTAGGATAATATGGTCCAACTGGAGAAGCAATAACATACAGTAACGCTGATCCTGGTGGTCCAACACCCAATGTTCTTTGTGTTCCAATCATAGTCGGTCTTAGGTATAATGAATATCCTCTAGCATCTGGGATGAATCGCTTCTCCATAGCAACGAACTTCGATATCAACTCAATCATAGCCGATTGATCGAAAGTTGGCAGAGCGATACGAGCTGAAGATTTGTTCATTCGCTCCATATTCTTAGTAGGTCTAAACAACCGTACTTTTCCGCTTTTGTCCTTGTATGCTTTCATTCCCTCGAAACACTCGAACGCATAATGGAAAACGCACGAGGCGGGATCGAGAGAAAGGTTTTGGTAAGGTGTTATACGTGCAGGTAACCATCCTTCAGAAGCCGTCCATTCAATGCTAAGCATATGATCTATGAGCAGTCAGCGATTGAAGTTGTGAACAGTTCTCAGATGAGCTTGCCTGTAAACGATCTTCCAAAGACCAATTCATTTGGAGGAAGTAGTTCACTGGGAGTAGTGTTTTTGGTTATGGTTAATTTGGTAGGGTCGATATCTTGCAACTTTACTGTAGAAGCCGCTTCTGCTTGTATGCTGTATAATCTCGATGAAGCCTCCCACCGTCTTAACACTCTGGAGCTTGGTTTCGCGAAAGCCGCGCTTCTTGGGAACAATTGACGAAGCATCTTGACCAAATTCAAGTATAAAAAGTTGGAACGAACCTCGAAGTATCGATCTGGGAAATTTGAGCTACTTAAATGTCTAAGATCCCACGTATGCTTTGAAATGGACTCTGCAGTTAATAAGTCAATTCAAAGGGTCCAAATAAATTTAAATGCTGTGACCACATCCGGCTCCGAATCGCGGAGTCATAATTGTCCCGTAAGATTACAAGGATTAGATGAGATAACATTTCCACTTCATGCAGCCTTATGTAAGCGAAATATCCCTGGATCTCACAAGCTGAAGCCTTGTTGTGTTTTTGAGAGGCCACTTGACAAGGCTTACGGTTTTTGTACACCAGAACAAACTGGCAGATCAACAATAAACTTATCGCGCAAAGGACAAAAGTCTATCAAGAGTTACAACAATTATTTGAACGAGATCATATTGCCAATTATAAGCTTCTTAAAAATATAATTATCCAGGCTTTAAGTTTCATATGCAGTGAGTTCGGACAATCTTTTGAAGCGCCAGTGTTGGTGGGAGGAGAGTTGTGAAGATGTTCAGTTCCGCGTTGAAATCCTTCACTTCGAATATAAATTCCAACTACTCAGTATCATCTACCCCAAGTTCATACTCCGGGCCATGGAAGATATACGATGCGAAGAAGAAATCAACCGGAAAGACTGCCTCGGTCTTTGTCCTTGATCGCAAATCCTTAGATGCACATGCTGGATCCTTGGGACGCTCGAGTGCGTCCTCGATGAAACGTGCGAATGAGGAGGTAATTGAAAGATTAAAGAAAGAAGCTTCGTCATTGGCAAGGCTGCGGCATCCCAGTATCTTGGAATTGGTCGAGCCAGTGGAAGAAACGAGGGGTGGAGGCTTACAATTTGCGACTGAGACTGTAACGGCTTCATTGTCCGGGCTACTGCAGGAGAAAGATGAACAAGAAAGGGCTGGTGGTATTGGCGGACGTACCAGTCGATATGTCACCGAGGATTCGGAAGGTGGCAGACGGAGGAGAGAGGTTGAAATAGATGAACTGGAGATACAAAAGGGTCTTTTACAGATCAGCAAAGCATTGGAGTTTTTACATGATAATGCTGGTCTCGTACATGGGAACCTGACGCCTGATGCTGTGTTTGTGAATGCTAAGGTGAGCTTCCTGTGCATCTGTATATCTACTTCAACTGACCATTTATAGTCCGACTGGAAAATTAGTGGACTTAGCTTTTGTAGTCCGCCAGACAATTCGACCAAGGCTTCTTCGGTGCAACCTATTAACCTTTCAGAGGTTCTGAATATCGACCCTCGACTACCTCGTTCTGTCCAAATCAACCTCGACTATAGCTCCCCCGACTTTGTCCTAGACTCGAATTTAAATGTTGCAGCAGATATGTTCTCACTGGGTCTTCTCATTGTCGCCCTTTATAATTCGCCCCATACTTCACCACTGGAATCTAATAACAGCATTTCTGGCTACAAAAGATTATTTACCTCTCCTTCTACTATACCCTCATCCAGCAATTCCTTCTTGTGCAAAAAATCTTTACCAAGAGATATGACTGGAGAAGTACTACCGCGATTGATAACTAGACGTCCAGCGCAACGTATGACCGCGAAAGAATTCCAGCAAAGTGCCTACTTTGATAACATTCTAATATCTACCATCCGATTCTTGGACTCTCTACCGGCAAAGACCCCCAATGAAAAGGCTCAATTCATGCGTGGTTTAGCAAGGGTGCTACCCTCATTTCCGAAAAGTGTCATGGAGAAAAAGGTTTTACCAGCTTTGTTAGAAGAAATGAAGGACCGAGAGTTGATCTCATTAATCTTGCAAAATATTTTCAAAATTATCGAATTATTGCCAACTGGGCGACGGCCATTTACCGAAAAGATCATGCCTAGGCTCAAGGAGATATTTTTGAATAATCCCAAACCTCCCACCGAACGTGATGCTGCAAAGGAGGCTGGTTTGATGGTGCTACTGGAGCATATTCAAGTGATATCTGTTAACTGCTCGGGTAAAGAATTTAAAGACGGTAAGGTATTTTCTACAGACTAAACGTATTTTGTGTGCTAATTGCCTTAGATATCTTGCCAATTGTAGCAATCTCGATAGATTCACCGACGCATGCTCTTGTAGATGCTGCGCTGCGAAGTCTGAATGTTGTTCTACCTCTTCTTGATTTTTCTACAATCAAGAATGAACTCTTCCCTGTCATTGCTTCGGTATTTACGAAGACTAGTAGTCTGGGAATCAAAGTTCGAGGTTTAGAAGCTTTTGTAGTTCTCTGTGGTGGCTCAAACGATCCAGCCTCTAGCAATGATGGCCTTGACGGTATTGGCAGCGCCAAGAAGAACACATCAACTCCTCTCGACAAATATACTATGCAGGAGAAGATTGTACCACTGATTCGAGCAATCAAAACGAAAGAACCTGCTGTTGCGGTCGCTGCACTGAACGTTCTTAGACAGATAGGCACTATAGCCGATGCAGAATTCGTTGCCATGGATATTCTTCCAATTCTATGGAATATGAGTTTGGGTCCACTATTAAATTTACAGCAGTTCCAATCTTTCATGGAACTTATCAAAAGCTTATCTGTTCGGGTCGAGTCTGAGCAAACAAAGAAGCTGCAAGAGTTATCTGGTACCAACGGCGTGAGGGCAAACGGAACCGATGACTTCATGTCATTTGGCGCCGCATCAGCTTTTCCATCGGCCTTAGGATCTGATGACCCCGAAATGGACTTCGAACGACTAGTTAAAGGCGGAATTGGTGCACCGTCATCAAGCAACCCGTTGGATTCCGGCTGGGATGCTACCCCCACGAGTGCCGGTATTCAGCAATCTCAATCCTCGACACAACCGAAACCAGTTGCCTTTGCGTGGTCTACTCCATCACCGACAGGGCCTACATTTCCTTCTAACTCCATTAATAATGTTCTTCGTACATCACAAAACACCACATCGCGCACAGTCACACCCGATCTGTCTAGCTTCGGTGCTCTAACACCATCAGCTACCCAATTCTCACAACCGCTTCAACCTCAATCTAATTACTCAAATCCAATGCAACCTCAATCATCATTTTCCCAACCTCAGTCCTCCTTTTCCCAACCTCAAGCAGCATTTCCCCCACCTAAATCCACCACTTCTACCATAAACTGGAACACCGCCGCCTCGTCCTCAACACCCAACCCGTGGGGCTCAAACCCGACAACCTCATCTCTTTCATCCATCTCGCCACCTCCTCTCAATCCCTCTTTATCCTCAATGAGCAACATAAGCAACTCTATGTCTTCACTCTCCATGAATCAAATGAATCAAGCAAGACCCGCATTAAATAGTTCACAGAGCGCCTCGAGTTCTTTCTCGAGTTTCTCGTTGCCGCCGCCACCTAGTGCGAGCACAGGGGGAGGAAGTAATTATAGTGCGTTTGGGGGTGCTAGTAGTGGTGGGCAGAGGATGGGAGGGATGGGAATGGGACAGCAGAGACCGGTTGTGCAGCAGCAGCAACAGCAGAAGAAAAGTGGATTGGATGCTTATGAGAGTTTGCTATGAGCTGCGAATAATGAAATAACAGGGTTTGAATACGAATTAAGTAGTGACATTTGGGCAAGGGAGTCGAGGGGAATGGGGTTAATAGGACTCGCGAAGTCCGTAAAGGCTGGGTCAGGTGTATGATGCGGTTTTGGAATGAAATGAGTGAAAAAAGGGACAATTGGAAGTCTTTGGAGCTCGGCCTGAAAAATGGGAGCCGATAGAGTTTCGAGTCTAAAAGTACATATATATACCTAGTGGGCAGAGGGTGAACTGGATGTATAGCGAGCGAGTGAGCGAGCGTGCAAGTTTTTTAAGCAAGTCATAGTTAATTATCTTATACTTTCGAGAAAAGAAATGTGATTTTCATGATAAACGCTTGATCTATATTGCATGACATCTATTGAATCTTGAATTCTTTGTAATGCTCTCTAAATCTTTCCGGTGCTTTTATTCAAATGATATATACAAGGATAAAATTGGGTACCTCACATCTTTCTTTCTCTATCAATCCTGCTCTCCCGACCAGACGGAGAAATTTACAATCCCTTCTCATCGCGCATTTTCCTGAAGAAATCAGTGACTCCGGTAAAGACGACGAGTAAAATACCACCACCTGGTCCCAATCTGAGGACCTTGGGTAAGAAACCCTTGTAGAGTGCAGCGAAACCTTCTTCCTTCATGACGGTTCCGAGAGCTGGCCAGGCCCAGTTGTATTTTGGTGCTAAGCCGGCTACCTTGGGACTATTTTGAATGCGCGATTTAACGACATCCATGGGTGTGTTGAGGATTGTACCGGTGGTTCCACCGATTGCTCCCGAGATCATGTTGACCATCATTTCCTGCTTCTTGTTGTCGGGCTTGGGCATTAGTGCCTTGACTTGGAAGATGCATCCAAAGTATCCGGCGTTCCATAAAATGTGTCTCCACATTGTACTTTCCAGTCCGTTGTACAGAGCTAATGGTCCCTCGGCTTTCACAATTTTGCTCACGCAGTCTACCATTCCGGAATATTTTCCAGCGGAGGCGCGATCTTGGAGACGGATTTTGACGAGTTCGAAGGGGACGACTACGAATGATTCGGTTGCACCGGCCGTGGCTCCTGTGAGGATGGCGAGGGATTGATTTTGTTTGGCGACGCCGAATATGTCGCGGTAGAATTTTCCCCACGATTCGTTGGCTGCAAATTTGGTGGCACGTTTGGGGGCTTCCATTAGGATTGGGGCTTCGATTCCGCGGTATAATCGCGAGATGCTTTGGGTGGAATATCAGTATACATCGTCCGCTGGGAGAGGAAGGGCATTCTAGAAGAACATACCCTTCATTCTTAATGATCTTTCTGAAGCAATCCACCATGCCATTGTATCCATCCGGTCCAGCGGAACTAGTTTGCAGTTGTCTATTTCCCGGTCAGTATTCTGTTCGGTGTACTGACGTGTGAAAATTCGAGAAGGTCGGACTCACACTCTAGTCTTTACGACATCTAACGGGTACCTGTATGAGTTATTAGTATGTGCACTAGCAATTGCTTGTCTTCTTTCGAAGGACACTTACATAACAAGAATCTATCGCAATTTCATCCAAATTAGTTCTCACGGTCCGCAATTCTCGCAGGATATGCAGCAGAAGGAACTCACTTCAGACACACCAGCAATGGCACCTAGAACGTGTTTGTAAGAATCAATTTCAAGAAATGGGAAGAGGGGACCACGTACCAGCTGCGAACTGGTAAACGAATGGAAGAGGCTGTTCGGTGGTCATGATTGCGATTGATGCTATTGAAAGGTTAGCGATGAATGGAGTACGTATATGGCAAATGCTGTAGAGAATTATTGTTGTATGTGAAAAGTCGTTGTGGTGTAACATACCTTGATTTCTCAATTATCTGGTATCTATCTATGTAGAATGTAGCTATCTATCTGACCTGGCAGAGAAATTATTATTATTCTGAGTGCGACAACTTTCTTATCAATCAATCATCAACCCCGGAAACATTGGGGCTTTAAGCTCTTCCGCTATTCTTCTCCACTTATAGCCGACGATCGGAGAACAGAAAGCACGGTATATGTCAGACAGGGATGTGCTTATTAATAAATTTGGAGGGGAACTTGGACTTGGACTTGGACTTGGACCAATAAGAAAGAATCAAAACAAAACACGCTAATGATATAAAAAAGAGGGAAAGCGCGTTCCAGGTCGCGAAATCGCGTATAACGAGTTACCTGGTAATTATATACTTTACTGTATTGTTACTATTGTTATCTACTCCACAAACTGCAAGAACTAATCATCCCATTGAGATAAACATTAACATTAGCATTAATGTTCACATTAGCTTTTGGTTTATTCAAATTATATTTTCGTATTGCTACACTCCAGAAAACACCATCTCTCATGTACTCTCCCAATTCATATTTGAACATATAATGCCTCTTCAAAAATCCTTCTCTGAGACCAATCATTCAGGAAAAGAGAATAGTGTATGTACATCAATTCTATGCACCTACTCTTGTAACTCAGCATACAAGTAAATGTTCATTTCATCAACTAATAGAAGCTAACTAAATACAGTCACGGCCACAATGGCAGAAAAATAAGAATTATCAAAACCAACAGCAAAAGCAAAAGCAAAAGCCCAAAGTTCCCGCAAAACCACTCGCAGAGAAACCACCCATTCCTGTCTCAACCACTGCTAAGAATATACTCAACAATTTTCAATACCGAGAACAAACCGGGAAGAAGGATGATTTGAAAGAAATTATAAATTTGATGTCGTCCGAGACAGATAGCAGGACCGCCACACCATCGAAGAGGAGGCGACAAAGTTCATCAAAAGATGGGAAGGCTTCTGTAGAAGAAGATGTCTCCCTTGAGGAGCCTGCGCCTCCAGATGCACCTTCCACCCCATCAATGGGGTTTGATCCCACACAAAACACCGATTTCAAGCGACCATTCAAAGCAATATCACCTGACGATCGCATAATTTGGGATACAAACAAAGATAGTCAACAGTTACCTGACCCACGAACTGGCAATCTGGGAAAGAGAAAGAGAGGCGATGTCGAGTTTCACAGAGCACAGAGTTCTTCACCTATATTGGGTCGCTCATCGCAAGCAGATTCGCGACCACGACCGGGGCCTGAGGTTGAAATGTGGATGAGAGTACCCCAGGAGGACCATAAGCTCTCGTGGATTATGGACAATGCGTCTCCGCAATCATTGAAAGATGCTAATGCACTTAGAGGATTGACTCGATCAAGAAGTCTTGGTAATCCATTAAATCCAAAAAGACATCAACCGAATAGGATAAGGAAAAATAGAGATATTGATACTCCGGGTTTGATGAGGCGACTGCAGGAAGATTATAAGCCAAAGGATATTTCTAGTGGTCCTTCGAGCTCATCACCTCTTCCTGACAAAGGACTATTTCATGAAGAATTGAGCTCCCCACTAGGGCAAAAGGGAACTGAGAGGAGGACATCGCCTCTGAAAAGGAGACTCGAACCGCCATCATCACCAATCAGGAATGCCGAATGCGCTGCTCCTCTGCTGAGCCCAAAAAGACCTTCCACTTCCGAGTCAGATTATGGTTCTGATGATGGTCTTGATGAAATTGGTGGGATGATCCTTTCGGCTATCGAGTCACAAAGTCAAGCTCCTTCTGCTTCGAAGTCACGACCACTACCTCCACCTAAAAAATATCAATCGCCGACTAAGCCAAAAGCTTACTCTGAGCATAAACCTCCGAATGTCTCAAGAAACCCCACCACTTTGAAAGCAGTTGATGACGATAGTAGTGATGAATTTGGTGAGGGTTTGGATGATGATGATTTTGATGCTGCTTTTGCTGGATCAGTTCCGGTAGATAATGTAGAGCTTCCGCCATCAAGGCCTGCAGGGGCAGCAGCTAAGAAGGAAGAGTCCGATGATGAATATGGCGACGATATAGACGATTCAGATTTTACTGCTGCAGAGATAGCAGCAACTCAGTCACTTAAACCATCAGCAAATAGCTTAATGCCTGTACGTCCGAAACATCCGTAGCAATATATTATTCATTCAATGCTAAGAAATGTCTAGTCCATGGAAAAGGTTCGCGCAATTCAAAGATATCTTGTCACCATGATAGACGATAATCAATATGAAGGTGTTAATGGTAGATTGCAACCAGAAAAGGTAAAAAAAAACTCGACCTATTTTCTTGATTTGACTAACCAGCCCAAGATACTTTTTCTCCAACCTGAGCGTTCCAAAGTTAAAAGAATGGTTCACCTCCGAGGCACCTGGATTGATACTCCGGTGACTACGAAAGCCTTTGTCCATATCATTGGCAAATTTGACTCGCAGGGAATCTGCATCATAGATGATAACTCTGGTTTGATCATTCTTCATCCGGATCATCTTATCTCTGCGCTTGTTGTAGCAGATTCTTTTGGATGTACTCGTCGTGCAGTCCTCCAAGATAGGGTCAAAGCTACTGGTGAAGCATCTCCAGCGATGCTTTATGGAACAATTCTTCATGAGATCTTTCAGGCTGCAATGCTTGCTAATCGATGGGACACAATGTTTTTAGGTGAGCTCATTGACAAGCTTGCTCAGAGACATCTTGAAGATTTGTATGTAATCAAGGTTGAAATACCCCAGGCTGTAGAATATCTACATAGTAAGATGGGAGAGTTGCAAGCATGGGCAGAATTATTTGTGTCATCTCAACCAAAAGTAAGTAAAACAGGACGTTTTTCATTCTATATGCTAATTCCTTAGCCTGGAGCTCTAGTAAAAGCTAGCAATGGTGATAGCGTGGCTATGTGTGTGAGCAACCTTCTCGATGTTGAAGAGCACGTCTGGTCTCCAATGTATGGCTTAAAAGGCAATATTGATGCTACGGTACAAATCACGATGAGAGATGAGAAAGAGGAAAGAACCCTTACTGCACCTCTTGAGGTCAAAACCGGCAAGAATCCTAGTGTAGCCAACCGGGCGCAAACTGCACTTTACAATCTCCTCATATCTGATCGATATGATGTTGAAGTTGCTTATGGTATTTTGTACTACATGGAAACTTCTGAGACTATTCGAATTCCTGCTATTCGCCATGAACTTCGCCATATGATTATGCAGAGGAATGAACTTGCTTGTTTTGTCCGAGAGAAAAATGCGCAACTTCCGCCTATGCTTAAGAAAGAGAATATGTGTGGAAGGTGTTATGCGAAAAATACATGCTTCATTTACCACAAGCTGGCTGATGATGGAAATGGTGAGACAAGTGGTATGAAGGAAAAATTTGATGAAGTGGTCAAACATCTTACCCCAAGGCATAAAGAGTTCTTTCTTAAATGGGATGATCTTCTTACGAAGGAAGAGAAGGATTCCTTGAAATTTCGTCGAGAGTTATGGACTATGCTCAGCTCAGAACGTGAGAAGCTTGGTCGATGTTTTTCCAATGTTGTCATTGAAGAAGGATCAGCATACGAAGACCTTAACAATGAGAAGATTAATCGATATCGATACACTATGATCAAACCAAAAAACTCAACAGCACCGGGATTCTCCTTCATGGATTCCCAAATAATTGTAGGAGAACCAATCGTCATCTCAGATGAAAAAGGTCATTTTGCTCTTGCCAAAGGGTATGTTACCAACGTACGGAAAAACAGAATCACAGTCGCAGTTGATCGTCGTTTACATAATGCTCGCATCAGGCAACCTGGATTTGACGAGACTAATAACCAGGTTTTCGCTAGTATCATGGAAGTGGCAGGTGAAGGGTCCACACCAGCGGATTCCATTGGTAAAATCAAAGAGGATCCAATTCTTTACAGACTCGACAAGGATGAATTCAGTAACGGTCTTGCTACCGTTCGAAATAATCTCATTCAAATAATGACAGAGGGACCTTTTGGATCACGCGAAATTCGAGGTCTGGTCGTTGATCTTAATGCTCCTCGTTTCAAACCGCACTCAACACAATACGCACTTAAAGATCGTTCGTGTATAAATGTGGATCAACGTCGTGCTATTGAAAAAGTCATGTCGGCACAAGATTATGCGCTTGTACTCGGTATGCCTGGTACAGGAAAGACTACAACCATTGCTCATATTATTCGAGCTCTTGTTTCACAGGGGAAGTCAGTTCTTTTGACTTCTTATACTCATACAGCTGTGGACAATATTCTTCTCAAACTTCGTGATGACTCGATTCCTATCTTGCGTTTAGGTACGAAAGCGAAAATTCACCCTGATGTTCAAGAATTTGCCAAACTTGCCGTTGATCCTAAAGAAACTATGGAAGAGATCCGAAGTGTTTGGCATGATACACCAATTATTGCCACTAGTTGTCTCGGTATTAATCATCCTATTTTCAACGAACGGACATTCGACTACTGCATAGTTGACGAGGCTTCTCAAATTACACTTCCCGTCTGTGTTGGTCCTATTCGTCTCGCACGTACATTCATCCTTGTTGGAGATCATAACCAACTTCCGCCTTTGGTGAAAGATGAAGAAGCCAGAAAAGGTGGTTTAGATATTTCTCTCTTCAAATATCTCTCAGATGCTCACCCTCAAAGCGTTGTCTACCTCGAACATCAATACCGTATGAATGCAGATGTAATGGCTCTCTCCAACACACTCATCTATAATGGTCGTCTTAAATGCGGTAGCGAATCCGTAGCTACTCGAAAAATTATCATTCCTGAGATGGATGCGCTTAAAGCACATCATCATACTCCCAGCAGCATTCTACATAGTACTCAGAAATTCATCTGTCTAGAACCCAAAAAGGGGAGATGTTGGTTGAGGGATCTATTAGATCCAGATGTTACAGTCGCATTTGTGGACACAGATGGACTCGGAGACATAGCTAGAGAAAGCGAAAAGGGAAATCGAACAGTCAATGATGTGGAAGCTAAAATTGTCACTCAACTCGTCACCTCTCTCATATCTGTCGGTGTCGATCCTACAGAAATAGGAGTAATGACTCATTATCGCTCCCAATTAGCTTTACTAAAAGATAGTCTCCGTACCGCCAAAGGCGTAGAAATGCACACGGCGGATCGTTTCCAGGGAAGAGATAAGGAAGTTATTGTCTTAAGCTTGGTACGTAGTAATGAAGCGGGAAATATAGGTGAGCTACTCAAAGATTGGAGAAGAATAAACGTAGCGTTTACGAGAGCAAAAACAAAGTTACTAGTGATAGGCAGTAGAGGTACTTTGAAAGGAAATACGGAGAGGAGAGAAGTCCAGGGTGAGAAGAAGGAAGAGATGGTTAGTAGGTTTGTGAAATTGATGGAGGAGAAGAATTGATAAGGAGGAATGAAGGAGGTGGGTGGGAGGGTGGAAGGAATGGGGGATGAGGTGGAAGGAAGGAAGGAGTGAAGAAGGAAGGAAATGAATGGAATGGAAGGGATGGGGGAATGGAATGGAATGGAAAGTGTGGTGGAAGCAGGGAGTATTTTGATGGATTTGGTTAATGATTTGTTTTGATTGGATTTTATGGTTGGTGGTTTTGCTGTTTGGCTGTTTGTTTCCTTTGGTTGTTTGGATTAGGATGGTTTTTGTAAGAGTAGGATTATTAGGATTATTATAATTTAGTATACTGGTGTTTTGGGTTAAGATGGGATGGGGTGGGATGGATAGATGAATGAAATGGGTTGGGATGAAATGAAATGAAATTAAATGAAATAAAAGTAGATGGGATAAATCAGCTCTATAACTCATTCCGAGCATAGCATTGGTATTCTTGCACCAGAGAGGCTAGAGTATGCATAGATGAATGAATATCTTTTGTATGGGTGTATGAGTGTATGATATGATGCGGGATGGTATGGTATGGTATAGGATGGGATGGTGTGTTTAGATTTAGATTAAGCAGATTCAGACTTAAGTTCAGGGATATATCTATCTATCTATTTAAATAATTATCGATTTTTGTATATTGTAAGATTAAGTATATAATAAGTGAATGAATAAAAAGATAAAAATATAAAGAATATAAGAAAATAGATGAGTTAATATATAAAATTAAATATATATATAATACTCTCTTTTCAGATCATTTTTAATTTAGATTATTTTTTGGTATTAAAAAAAATAAAATTTTTATTTATATTTATTAGTAATTTTATAACTTGAACTCTAATACTCTCTTTTTAGAATATTTTTAATTCAGATCATTTTTTTATATCAAAAGTTATATGATTTTTATTTATTGATAATTTTATAATAATTAAGAAAATAAATTTGGATTACATTTTTATTATTTATATAATAATAATAAAATTTGAAAATTCTGTAATTTTTAAAGTTGATTTTATTAATTGAGATATTTATAACGATCTAATATAAATAAACAACAGCTGTCTTAGGTTTGTCTGATTGATAATTGTGTGTTAAGACTTTATCATTGGTATTCACTTGGAAATAAAATTGATACTACATGTCACGGAGAACTCACACGTGACACAGGTAGCTCACACGTGATACACAGGGAGAGGCCTAACCCCTTCCGGAGGAGGACCGGAGGGTGAAAGAACCTTTGTCTACAAAATAATAAGGTTATATAGAGATTCCCTTTCCCTTCATTATAGCAGGGTAAGGTTTAGTTCTACATATCCCCTACTGTGATATAAAACCCTGACACTAAATCAAGTAGAATATATATAAACTAATTGATAATTAAATCAAATACAAGACTTTTATATTATAAAATTAATCTGATTATATACTAATAGTTTCCTAAATATTAAATATATTAATTGATTAACATAAATAATATTCATACCGATGTTAACTTTTGTTAATTAATTAACTAATAAATCTAATTTATTATATAATTGGATTCTTAAAATCGTTTATCCCAAAAGACTAATCCAGGGAATCCTATCCTAGGATCATAACCTCAGGATAACTTATCTTCTAAGATAATTATTCCAGGACAATTATCCTTCTAGCCTACCCTAATCGCTTAGAATACTTATTCTGTTCTATTATAATTGCTTAGAACACTTATTCTAGAAGTCCTAGGTTTCTAATTGCAGGCGATAAGGAATCCCTGGTAATCAGCTGTTACGATAGTAACAATTGACTAATTAGGAGAGCTTGGGCCTTGTGCAAAAGCGATCAGATTTCATCGAATTAATATGTGATCTAGGCTACCTTAAGATCATATGTGCACGCACTGTCAGAAAGCACGTGACTTGGAGCCTTTGGAGCTTAGGATCCAAAAGGATCCAAGGGAGCATGAAGATCTATATAACCAAGATGGATTCCCTTTGTATAGAGCTTCGTGCTCAAGATCAATCATTTAGTATACCATACTATTAGTTACGAATTGCATCATCTTATTATCATTACTTTAAAGTCCCTGCTTGATGCCTAGTTATAAACCTACTTCGAGAGCCTAGAGCACTTCCACGTGATCTAGACGGCAAACCTCGTAACACTTTGAGCACCATTACTGCCTCAAGTACCGACTCGATATAAGTAACGATAGCCATGTCTTCCACGACACCACAGCCTAGCAACCCAGCTACAAGTAGCCAGGTCACCCCCGAAAGCATCGATAAGGATGGAGACATCTTTATGGGAGGTATCGAAGACCCTAAGGAGATCACTGTCACCGAAACTCTTAAAGTCGCCTTACCAGACCGATTTACAGGCAACCGACAAGAGCTAGAAACCTTCTTGCTCCAACTTGAGATCTACTTTCAATTCAACCAGGATAAGTTCAACCATGACGCCGACAAAAGCGTCTGGGCCGCCTCCTATCTCAGAGGAGAAGCTGCTAAGTGGATCCAACCTTATCTCAAGGATTACTTTACCAATTTGAGCGAGCCTAAAAAGCGAATGCACCTAACGCAAGTTATCTTTGGGAAATTCGAAGGGTTTAAGAAGGAAATACAACGAGTATTCGGGAATGTCAATGAATTACGAGATGCTGAGTCCAAGATCTATGGCCTCAAGCAAACAGGGTCAGCAGTCAAGTATGCTGTGGAATTCAGGAGGTATATAGGTACTACTGGATGGGAAGAAAACGCAACAATGAGCCATTACAGGAAAGGGCTCAAACCTGAAGTCAGGTTAGAATTGGATCGCAATTGCACTTGGGAAGACCTAAACGAATTAATTGAGGAATCCATTAAAGCAGATGAGATGCTATACGAGTATCAAAAGGAATGTCGATCCTCCAACTTTCAAGGAAACCGAGATCGTGGCAAGTATCATAAGAATGAAGGAAGATCTCGAGAGAGTAGACAACCTTATGGAGACCCTATGCAATTGGATGCAACCTTTAGAGATAAACTACCCAAAGGAGAGGTAGAACGAAGGCGAAAGGACAAGCTATGCTTTGAATGTGGCAAACCAGGCCATCGGGCCAGGGATTGTCGAAGCAAGAGACCATTAGGAGGTGGTCACCACAAGAAATTCGGCAAAGGACAGCTCAATGCCATCTTCGTACCCCAATTATGCGCTTCAAATCCAATAGAAGACAATAGCTACGAACGTGAAGAATGTCAAAAAGAAATTGACGCAATGCCGCGAGACCAGGAAGGGTTGAACGCTATAGACCGATACGAGTTGGAGCGTCTCCAAACCCCTTCACCCTTTATTATCGAAAGGGAACTAAAAGAAATACCGTCAACGGAATATGCGACGAAGAACTGGACAGCTTGCTATAGTGATTCCTGTAAGATTTATTCATCAGGTAAGGAAGCCACAGGTTGGTTTCCCCAAAGAAAAGCAAAAAAACCCTGCAAGAAGGGAGGGTCGAAAAGATCATCACATGATCACAAAATTGACCAAATTGACCAAATTGACCAAATTGACCAAATTGACAAAAACAACCACAATAGGGATTTGGGTCAAGGTCAACTAAATATCGCAGGCCAAGCAGGTCAGATATACTGCGCTGCGAAGATAAATGGACAAATAATCCAGGCTATGATCGATTCAGGAGCCACAGGAAATTTTATTGCGCCAGGAACTGTGAAGCATTTGGGAGTACAGCTCCAAGCGAAACAAGCACCATATCAATTGCAGCTAGTTGATGGACAATTAGCCGGATTGGACGGAAGGATTTCGCAGGAGACTCGCCCTTTGCGGATGAGTATAACCCAGCACAAAGAGGTTATCCAGTTCGATGTTGTTCCACTAGGGAATCAACAGGTCATTCTGGGAATGCCATGGTTGAAAGCACACAACCCCCAGATTGATTGGTCATCGGAAACTATATCATTTCCGAAGAAAAGCGATCGACGAGATACGCTAGAGCCAGCAAGGCTGAACACACGCGGTGGAGAACTGAAGGCGAACAGCACCACTGACGTAGGACACCAAGTCCAGGGTCCTCCATTAACAGCGAAGGAAGGTGAACCTCCTGTACAAATGAAGAATAAGCAAAAGAAGTTGCTTGAAAACACCCTTGTAGCGAAACAGGACAAAGCGCCAATACCGGTACAGTACCAGAAGTACAAGAAATTATTCGAAGAAAGAAAAGGCCATGACGCTTTACCAGAGCATAAACCATGGGATCACGAGATAGTATTGGAGGAAGGCAAGATGCCTCCATTCGGTCCAATCTATCCGATGTCAGCCTCTGACCTAGGGACGCTTAGGGATTATATTGGCGACGCATTAAAAAAGGGATGGATCAGAGAATCCACCTTACAGGCAGCTAGCCCTGTGTTATTTGTACCAAAGAAAGATGGTACAAGGAGGCTTTGCGTGGACTATCGCAAGCTCAACGATATGACGATCAAAGATCGGTACCCACTTCCATTAGCTACGGAATTGAGGGATCGATTGGGAAAAGCCAAGATTTTCTCCAAGTTTGATCTTCGAAACGGATTCCACCTAATCAGAATGAAGGAAGGTGAGGAATGGAAGACAGCATTCAGAACTCGCTACGGATTATACGAGTATCAAGTAATGCCATTCGGTTTGACAAACGCACCAGCAACATGTATGCGCTTGGTCAACAACATATTAAGAAAATACCTAGATATATGCTGTATATGCTATCTAGATGATATATTGGTATTTTCAGAAACAGAAGAACAACACATCCAGGATGTTCACAATGTTCTACAACTTTTGGAGGAAGCAGATCTCCAATGCAAATCCAGCAAGTGTGAATTTCATGTCACGGAAACAGAATTCCTAGGCTACATTATATTCTCAGGAGGTCTCAAGATGAGCTCTGACAAGGTAAAAGCAGTCAGAGAATGGGAGCCACCAACCAGTATAAAGGAAGTACAATCCTTTCTAGGGTTCGCCAACTTTTACCGACGATTTATCAAAAATTATTCGAAAATAGCCGCCCCAATGACCGAGATCACCAAGAAGAATCAAGGGGAATTTCGATGGTCAGAAGCAGCACAAACAGCATTCGAATGCCTTAAAGAAGCATTCGCGGGAGAACCAGTTCTCAAGGCTTTTGATCCAGAACTACCAATAATTGTGGAAACAGACTCCTCAGATTACGCAATAGGAGCGGTATTGAGCCAACCCGGCTCGAATAAGAAATAGCAACCAGTCGCTTACTATTCACGCAAGCTATCACCCGCCGAGCTAAACTACGAGATTTATGACAAAGAATTGCTAGCGATAGTAGATGCTTTTAGGGAATGGAGAGTGTATCTGGAAGGGTCCAAATACACGGTGCAGGTGTATACAGATCATAAGAACTTGGTTTACTTCACCACAACGAAGGAACTAAATCGACGGCAGGTCCGATGGTCGGAAACTATGGCCGCCTACAACTTCAGAATTTCATATGTCAAAGGAAACGAAAATGCTAGGGCAGATGCTCTCAGCCGAAAACCAGAATACTTACAAAATAAAACACACGAATCGCACGCGATATTAAAACAGGATGGCGATGCTTTAGTTCACAATAAACCACAACTCGCTGCCACTTCAGGAATAAATTATGATACTATCAAGGATATCATAAAAACAGAATACGCAACAGACGCTACAGCCAAAAGAATCCTAGCTATACCAGACAATCTAGAAAGAGGATTTACTATTGAAGATGGATTCATCCATTTTCATAGCAAGCTTTACATACCCTCCAACTTAGCTAAAGATTACGTCACAGAACAACATGAGCTTCCAGCTCACGGGCATCAAGGTATTACCAGAACCTTTGCCAGAATAAGAAAAGAAGTGTACTTTCCAAAGATGAGAACTATAGTTGAAAACGTAGTTGGGAACTGCGACACCTGCATAAGGAATAAAGCCGCCCGGCATGCACCTTATGGTCAGCTCAAAACCCCCGAACTACCTACTCAACCATGGAAATCTATCGCCTGGGATTTTGTAGTAAAACTACCATTATCCAAGGATCCAGTTACCCAAAAGGAATACGATTCCATATTGGTGGTAACAGACAGATTAACCAAGTTCGCTCACATGATACCATTCTGTGAAACTTGGACAGCAGACAACCTTGCTTATATATTCATGCAGAATATAGTTAGCATTCATGGTGTACCAGATGAGATCATCTCAGATAGAGACAAACTATTCACATCGAAGTTCTGGTCTACTCTTATGGCATTGTTAGGAATCAAAAGAAAGCTCTCGACAGCTTTCCACCCACAAACAGATGGCCAAACAGAACGACTAAACCAAACGATGGAAGCCTATCTCCGCTGCTACATCAATTACAGACAAGACAATTGGGTTAAATTATTACCTTTGGCGCAATTCGCATATAATACATCAGAGACAGAAACCACAAAAGTAACGCCAGCATATGCTAACTTTGGATTCAACCCATTGGCTTACAAATCACCACTGCC
The DNA here is from genome assembly GCA_025389085.1 of Sclerotinia subarctica. NCBI lineage: Eukaryota > Fungi > Ascomycota > Leotiomycetes > Helotiales > Sclerotiniaceae > Sclerotinia > Sclerotinia subarctica. The sequence continues at coordinate 351,059 of QRFI01000016.1, forward strand.
ACAAGATGCGAATGCAGACGAAGCCATAAAAGATATCACAGAAATCAAGGAGCTTCAGGAACAACTCTCCTTGGATTTACAGTTCATCGCTTTAAGAACAGCATCGTACTACAACGAATCAAGAAGTATGGGACCTACTCTTAAAGAGGGGGATAAAGTTTATCTTATTCGAAGGAACATACAAACAAAACAACCAAGTGATAAACTAGATCACAAGAAACTAGGACCATTCAAAATCGATAAGGTAGTCGGACCAGTCAATTACAAACTCAAGCTACCATACAGTATGAATATCCACCCAGTGTTCCATATCTCACTCCTTGAGAAAGCACCACCAGAAGCGCCTGATGCGCCAACAATAGAAATCGAACTAGTCAACCCTAACGCCATATACGATATTGAAATAATATTAGATTGTAAATACGTCAGAAACAAGGTCAAGTACTTGATCAAATAGTTAGACTACCCACATTCGGAAAATATATGGGAACTCAAGAAAGATTTCAATTGCCCTGAGAAGTTACAGGCATTCCACCTGAAGTACCCACATCTGCCAATAGAGCCTCGAGCTCGGCATCAGACAACGGAGGCAACGAAGGATCGAGGAAATCGAAAGAAGGGGAATCATTAAGGACAAGAGCAGTAGCATCGGCGGTTTCCTTGTCCACACGCTCTTTTTCCAACTTTTCCTTCTCTTCCACCTCCACTAACTCATCAAGAGTCCGCAAACCACAACGAAGCATTTCGGATTCACGCTTCAACAGGAAACGCTTCTGTTTTCGCAAACGCAGAATTTTAGCTATAGCCTCCTCCTCCTCTTGATCTAATCGTTCCTTCTGTCGGGACAGACTTTCCCAGTCACTTTCAGACGGACCTTGAACATCACATTTCTTGCTACTACGAATGCATTCGCTGCACCGCGAAGAATCAGAGGGCGAAACAATACATTTGCGACCTGTGCGTTCGCACAACGAGCATAAAGGCATTTCGAAACCTTTCTGTTCAACGAGACGAGCAAGACGAATTTGTTCTTTTCTTTTATCAGTAATTGAAGAAGGCATAACGAAGAAAGAAAGAAAGCATACAATCATTTAAGAAAGAAGAAAGGCATACTAATATAAACGCTCGGGACTAGCGCTAATCTAAGAAGGGGATAGTGTTACGAAGGTAACAGCTGACTTGTTTGTATGAGCTTGGGCCATGTGCGAGCAAGATACGATTCGACCATATTAGTATGTGATTATGGTCACCCGAGGATCATATGTGCACATACCATCAGCATATACAAACAGGAAAGCTTCAGGCGTATACAGCATCAATCACGAGATTGAGCATCACGTGATGGACAGCTCTAGAACGACAGCGCTCCAGGAGCGCTCGGCTGTCCCAGCTGTCCAAAGGAGACGAAGGTCTATATAAGGGAATGGGATATCATTAAATATAGAGCTTCGTGCTCAAGATCAATCATTTAGTATACCATACTATTAGTTACGAATTGCATCATCTTATTATCATTACTTTAAAGTCCCTGCTTGATGCCTAGTTATAAACCTACTTCGAGAGCCTAGAGCACTTCCACGTGATCTAGACGGCAAACCTCGTAACATCAGCAGCCAATTCTCTGATATTCATTATACCACAATAATCCGGAAAATAATAAATCGTGACACTATTAACGATTCAAATTTCGATTTTTAATTTGTATAAAATTTATATATAAATTTTAAAATTATTAAAAATTGAAATAAATTTTTAATAAAAATTATTAGAAATAAATCATAATTGATTAACGTGGTTTATCAGCACGTGCACCATATTAGCTGGTGCACCACTCCTTTTTCCATACAAAATTCGTCTGTGCGTAACCGTGCACTTCCTTTATTTATTAATAGAATTTAATAAATTTTCTATACATAATATTTAATAATAAAAGTATCATAAAAATCAAGTTAGTTTTCAAAAAGTTAGATTACTATAAGAGTTATTACTAGAATAAGTGTTTTGTAACGAAAATCGTGACAATTTAGACTTTTCTGAAATATAATAGAAATATTTATATAAAATTTAAATTTCCTATTATTAGATTTTTATTTATTATTAAACCTCCTTTAATTTCAAAAATATTGATTAATTAATAAAAAACGAATATTAGGAAACCATTGATTTTGGTGTGATTTTGAAGTGGTGCACCAGCTGATATAGTGCACGTACTGATAAACCACGTTAAATAGATTAATATATCTATAAAAATTCTTTTAATCAAGATATTATAATTTTAAATTCATAATTTTATTTTACTAAATATTACTTGATTCAAAGATTCTAAAAAAAATTATAATTTATTTTAATTAGTTTTATTAAAATGTTATTTGAGAGATTAATGTTTTTCAAATTTATTTATAAATTTTATATAAATTGAAAATTTCAATTTCAATTATTAATATCTTAATTATTAAAATTATAAGATATTTAAAAGTTTGAAATTCAAAATATCTATATAATGAATTTATAATTGAAGTTTTAATTGATTTTATTTATTGATTATAAAATTATTAATAAATAAAAATAATAATTCTTGATACCAAAAGATGATTCAAAAGAGGGGTGATCCAAAAAGAGAGTACTAGACTTATATCAATACTCGGTAATTAGCACATGTACAAAGCTTTATATAATAAAAATATCACACACAATAACTTTATTACTGGTAAGAATACTAAAACTATAAATATACTATAAATATACTATAATTACAAAACGTACACCAAGCCATTTTCATTTTCCCAGTGCTATTATAATATTAAAACATAAAATACTATCGCGCAAACTTCATCTATTCTAATTCTTATGGAACAATTACAATTTTTGGTAAGACCTTATGCGTATGTGTATTTGTGGCTTTTGGATACTAATTTCGTGGGTATGAATAGGATCAAGATTCAGGCTCTTGTAATCTGGGATTGAAACAGTTAATTAATTAGTTTTGACTTTTGAACTTTGAATTTTGACGGGGTTTAAGGAAGGAATGGGGATGGATTAAGTTGAGATGAAGAGAAGTGAAGTGAAGTAGGGCTTACCAGGAGTATTATCTTTTGTTTCTTGTTATTTATAGACTGGGCGTTGCTTGGTTGAGTATTTGTATTGCCGGTGCTAAGACCCTGGTATTGCTTTCTTGAGTATTTGTACCGCATGTGCTAGAACCCTCGGTATTGCTTTCTTGAACATCTGTAACGCCAATTCTAGAATCCTAGGAAGTAGGTATTTCTTTCTTGAGTTTCTGTAGCACCTGCACTTTGGGCATTACTTGCTTGAGCATCCGTAGCACCAGAGCTCTGAGTAGATTTCGAACCCGTCAAATCTCTCGCTCCAAAAACGCAGCCACAAGCTCAACAGTCACCACCCCATCAAACAAACGTTTGATAACAAAAAACGACAAGGCCCCATCATAGGTTCCCGTGACCTGATTCGGAGCATCCGGCAACTCCTTCTTCCAAATCGCAACCGTAAATTCAAAACCTTCCGGTGCTCGAAAATTTGGTCTTTTACTAATCTTCCACGGATTAAATGATTTAATCTTCTCTAGTCTCCCCATTACCCTCCAAACTTTATTAACTTCCTCGCAAACACTACGCATAAATGGTGAAGGAAGTGCTAGAAGTGTGACTGATCTGTCCTCGGCTGTGATGTACTTGAGAGGCGGTAATAAGAGGCCGCTGTGTTTGGTGGTGTCTTGATTGTTTGGGATCATGAATACAACGTCGTATACGAATAAATCAATTGGATTTTTCATGTAAACAAAGGTGAAGAGGGCGCCGGGTTCGGATCTTTCTTCGAGGGTGATGGTGAAGTTAGGGGTGTCTTGGTATTGAAAGATTGGGTATTTTGCGGGTACGGCTGGGTTGGTGTTTTCGGGTTGAGTTGTTTGGGTTGCGTTTTCAGGATTGTTGATGGAGCTCGAGGAGGCAGTTTGGGACATCTTGGAAGTCTTTGTTTTTTGTTTCAATTGTGAACTTGAATATTTCCGATTTTGGTTTGGGGTTTGATCTTAAACACTCTGCTTTGATGTGTAAGACTTTTTTTTGGTGATCGTTTGTAGTTAGGGTCTGGGTACGTGATGGTATTATATTTAAATGCGGTGCAGTTTAAGGAAGGGAAGAAGGGAAAGAGAGAGGTCGAGCAGGGACGGCCCTTAGACACCTAGTCCTTAGTGACTGACACTTATAACTCGAAAATTTTAACAAAATGACTTGTTTCAAGAGTGGCAGCTTAAACTAATCAGAAAAAGTGATTGCGAATCACGTAGATTTTCTCATCGAGGAGGAGCGATGAACATGATTAATGCCATGAGTCAGATGGATTTCTCTGATCGTTGTAGACTCCAAGAAAGGGTGTTAAAATATTCTTATGGACTTGAATGAGTTATAAACGAATCCTATTCGAATATTTTTATTCATTTTGTATATTAAACGTGATTGTATTTCGAATGATTTTATTTACTTTGAACAATGAACCTCAAATCCACTGATTTCTTTTCACATCAGTGAACCAGATGATATTTTGAATTTCCCAATTTATTTTAAATAGCCCGTCTATCAAACCATTTTTACATATTTCAAAAAATGATTTATATTTCGAGTACCACTGTTCAACCTGAACAACGAACAACGTGAAATTTCAAAAGGACGCCTTTTGTTTTGTGTGAGGAGTAAATGCAAGAATATAAATAATCATTTCATAAGTCCATGGTTTGTGCCAAGTTCCCTGGGTTTTGACCTGTGCAGAGTACGTGTTATAAGTCTTAAATAATGAATCACATACAACTTAAGAAGTAGCGACGCTAAAGCCAAGCTCTTCAATGTATCCAATAAGCGAGCCCCTTTTATTCACCACTACCACCCACCTCTGAATATCCATCCGCGCCATCCCAACAAGAAAAATGTTTAAATCTTCAATCAATAACTTCCACTAGTTTTTAAAATCTCTGCAGAAAGTTTAGTTCAAACCACCATACCAAGTCCACTTGCTCTTTACCACCTCAAGAATCCAATCCCTTGCATCCAATATAAATAAGCCGAGCTCGAACAGGCAAAATTGTCATCTTTATCGCGATACCAATTTCTACTTCTTCGTCTTTAGTATAGTGTTCATGGTCATTCGCGCGATTATCCTCAATAGATAACCCAGGCTCAACCGCAGAAGAAGTGAGCAGTGGCGAATTGATGGTGTTGGTGAATGCTGGTAAGATGGTTTTTGTAAGGTCGAGTCCTACGAATATTGAAATTAGTAGCTATATCATAAATCTTTGATCAAGATGATATCAAAATTGAAAACTCTGAATATTAAGAGGAGGGGCAAACAAATCAAATACCTACGACCAGCAACCAACGAATGTCGACGAACCCGTCCCATACCACGGTTTAAACTTCCCATTACTCTTGGAAGGGCAATCGAGCCCTGTCTGCGAGGTAAAATGCCATGAACTGCTCCATTTGAAGCTCTGGGAATAGGAGGAAGAGGTTTGTCTCCAGTTTGGAAAGGTTTGTTGGAAGGAGAGATGTTAGAGTGGGGGGATTGATTTCTTTTTCTTTGTCAATCGGTGATTTGAATTAATTGGAAGGATAATGGAAAGAGCTTACGAGAACTTTCGCTCAAATGATGATGCTAATGGTCTAGATGATATCATGCTGATGGCTGATGCTTGTGAACTTTTGTTTAGAGATATATCAATCTTATTCTTGTTGGAAGTTTACTTGGGAAGGGAGGAGCAATGATTGCATTATCTGGAAAGACATAATATAAAAAATGAGGAAGATATGTCTCCGGCATAGTTGAGTCCGAACAGTGAATTGAAAAAAGAAATTATTAGCTAAGATTGAAGGAGGGCAGCAAGCATCGTCGGGCGAGACTATAGCTGGATGATTTGAAGATAACTCCTTTTTTTCTTCAATCAGTATGGCAACTTAATAAAGATTCACAGACCCTAGAACAAAAGCCAAGCATCTCGAAGATGAATTGTGGTAAGCCTTCGATAACAGGCAATGAGTGGCAGTACCTTGCTTTCCAATTTTGATGTTGACAGACCTTTTGTAGATATCTGTGGTATGTTGGTCTACAAGAATAAAATGTGAGTGTTGTCAAGATATGAAACAATAATCGACACACACTTACAACTTCGGTTCCCGGAACCTATTTGAAAGTTACACATGTTCTTGAAAAATTGGAGAGAAAAGAGTACCCATCATTAACAAACTAGTTTGAGTGGCTCATGGTCATGACCTTATAAAGACTAAGCATCCACAGTTTCGAGAGTAAGGCTTTCTCGAAAAATTTCGCATATTAGCCTGTTATCCTCTTTACATTGCTAGGGTACAGGAAGTTTAGGAGCAGTTCACTTCTAATCAGTTCAGACTGGAAAGCAGAATGTAGATCTTTTCCTTGTCGTGCGGGAATTCAGATCGAAGTACAGAAAAACAAAATAGCGGATCTGAATCGAAATCATTCCCAACGTTAACGGCATCAGTATTCAAACATAGTAAATCCGGAAACTAAATAATAAGCATCATTTGCTAAATCAGGGCGACAATAACATATTCTGATTTAATCAGCAGAGATGACCATCGAAGATCAAATACTTTGGATCAAGCCCATTATTTGGGCAAAAATGGGATGATTCCTGCTCGACTACAAGTGCCGAGTAACTGTGGTTTTGGAATCCTTAATATAGCAGGTTGAGGTAAGAAGTCTTTCTCGTGAGTAATTGAACTATTTTAATAAAAAGAGTGTTAATTTATCCTCGGACACGAGGATTACGGATAGTAGTCATTCTATTGATTCTAGAGCCCACAGGAGCAGAACAGTTAGCTCATGTTAGGCTTACCTAGTATTTGATTAGAATCAGAATCTATCGGAAAAATTTCGGCGACTTGAAACCGAAGCGATATTTCGAACTCTCTTACACTATGCCAGTGTCGATTGTGGTGTTGAGTAAGTATACTCTTGATATCCAACTGCTATCTCAGTAGTCTTCTCGGCTTCCGTCTCTGAAGAGGAATCGAGATTGCTGCTTGGTCCTTGGCGAAAGAACACAGAACTGGCACGTATAAATACTTTCCCTTATGAAATGAGCAAATAGAAAGCCATCGTCTCTACAACTTTAGCCTTCAACTGTGGTAACACTGTTAAAACTTGTCATTATTTCGGTTTCTCATAGTGGCTCGGTTATTTATCCGTCGCCTTGTATCACGGATGATCCGTCTCACTGTCAAAAACTTTAAGTATTGAATGTTAACCCGTCAAGCAATGGTTCGAGGTGATTTTCCTGAAAGATATCTCTGAATTGATCGACAGATCCACCCGCGTACCTATCCTCTTGACACCGAGATCGAAACTAAACTCAGCAAACAAGTCTGGTACCCTACTTTCGGACCACCTTTTGCACCAAAAATCGTGATTTTCATCTATCAATAACTTTACAATTAATGAATAGAATTTATTGAAATTTGAATTATAGATTTATTATATGATTTTTAATCAATTCTGAAAATTTCAGATTTTCCTGATTTTATTCATTGGATAATTAAAAATTGAAATTACGATTTTTAATTTATATAGGATTTATATAAAAATTTGAAAATCTTGAAAATCTTGAAAATCTTGGATAACTTTTCAACAAAAATTACTTAAAATAAATCATAAACTTTTTGGAACTATTTGAGAAAATAATTTATAATTATGGTTTTGTTATTAATTGAATATTTATTCATATGAAATTTTACATAAAATAAAATATTGTTACGAATCATCGCAACATGGAATCACGTGTGGTAAGGATGGTAAGGATGGTAAGGATGGTAAGGATGACCAATCACCATATCAGAATCACGTGATGGACCCTACATATTCAGGGATACGAATCGTAGGTCCATACAAATCGTAGGTCCATACAAATCGTAGGTCCATACGAATCGTAGGTCCATCAACCTTTAAGATCCAAGGGATACAAGGGAATACGAAGATCTATATAACCAAGATGGATTTCCTTTGTATAGAGCTTCGTGCTCAAGATCAATCATTTAGTATACCATACTATTAGTTACGAATTGCATCATCTTATTATCATTACTTTAAAGTCCCTGCTTGATGCCTAGTTATAAACCTACTTCGAGAGCCTAGAGCACTTCCATGTGATCTAGACGGCAAACCTCGTAACAAATATGTCATAAGGTCACTATACCATAGGAATAGTGCCACCTAGGAATAGCTAGGAAGAGGTTATACCGCTTAGAGGCGAGGACTAAGCCTAAAAGGGATTAGCCCTCGCACAAACTATATTTAGAAAGCTTCTCCTTTCCTAGAATTCGTAATTCTTCGAGCGATGTCCTATCAAAATAGAGAGACCTATTTCCCTCCCTGAATCCCTCTTGCCGCACCGTGACAAAATGTAAAGATTAATAAAACAAAAAAAAGATGGTCCGAATTAGAGGTGGTCCGAAAAGGGGGTACTAGACTTACTGGATGAATTCAAAATCCATACTCTGAGCTTCGCATCTATTATCTTGTCATTGAAATCAACACGTCTGATCTCTATCATTATTTAAGGGTTCTAGAAGTCCCATCTTAGCGTCAAGCAAAGCTCTTGTCAAGTGAATTTTAGTCGAATGTAAAATGATTAAATGGGAAGAGGTTTTCTTACAGTACTAGACAACAGCTATCAGCCGTTTCATAAATCATACCAAAATCCATCAAAATGTATAAATAATTTTTATAATTTTAATATCAATACATCTATTTTCACATAAATATTTTTAAATCATTTTCTTTATTTCCAATTGAAATTTAACAAAAATGAACTCTCTCCAATATTATCTCCAAGATCGTCTCATTCACTCACTCAGCCATAAGAGATACCGCAACGCAAAGTTTGCAAATCTAAAGCACCAGATATAAAATCGATTTTTTTATAATAACCTACCTATTCAAAAGACCCTAGCTAATACATCGGTAGTGGCACATGGGGTAAAAGTTTACAATCCAGTATACCCAACGAGATCTAGAAAATAATTAGAAAGAAGAAGTAATCAATGAGGGTAAATTGACCATTTTGAGAATCTTAACTTCACCGTCAACCTTAAGCTTCTACAAAAAAAAAAGAATTCATTGGTAGGACAAGAGCAAGCTAAATTATAGCTGGTTAATGTGACAACGATATAGTGATTTGACTCCTCGGTAGTGAAATTTGAGATTACGTCATGGATGGAGTTTAGGGGAAGTGCGTGATTCTGAAATCTGAGACGACTTGTAAAGTTGTTTTTAGGGGTTGACGAATGTATAACTTACCTATAGTCAGATATATTTAGAACGAGGAGATTTTTTATATGAGCTGGATATATGATTTGATAATGAAGTACTGATAAAGACTTCTATACTCTTCTCTAAAGATCTCCTTCGCGTTTAGTTTAGTTTTTGGTTATCTCGGGTAAATATTCTCAACCGACTTGGACTAACTACTTTACTTCATTTTTTCCCACAAGGTACTCCTTGTAATATCACACCATCTACTCAGAATAACTCAAAATCATAAACACACCATACAAAAGATCTTTAATTTCTACTTTCCCTGGTATAGCCCTTGAAAAAGTTGTATAATCACAACAGGATCTGGCTGGGAAGCTAAGTTTGAAGTCTCGCTTGCTGTACTCACATCATATCAGAAATTCAATCAATTCCCTCGGGTGAGTTTCGTATAGTGATGATAAGAGGAAATAGAAAGCGGTGATATTATTATAGCAGTAGTAATAATTCTCGATTTCTATTTGGTGTGAATTCCATATTTATCAATAGTAGACCATAATGCTGCTATCAACAATAAAAATCCCCCCCCACCCCCAAATTCACAATTTCAACCTTCCAAGCACAGCATGATTTTCTCCTTCTCCCCTTCATATACTTTTTAATCCCCCAAACACCTTTAATTATACACTCCAACGAACCCTTATAAAACTTCCCTCCCATCACTCCCATCACTCTCCACCCTACCCCTCACACCTAAAATTAACAACTTAACAAATCAACCCTCCCTCCCTCCATCCAAACTATCCCAACCAAATAAAATCCAAACTCCCCCTACTACAACATCACTCAAAATCAACTCCCATCCACCTCCATCCTCATCCACAACCACCACATACATCTGAACATACCCCCTTCCCCTAATTCTTTAATTCCTCACTTCCCTAATTCTCTAATTCCCTAATTCAACCCCTACTAAATCTTATTATATAGAACAACAACAACAACAACAATAATAATAATAATAATAATAATAATAATAATAATAATAATAATATAATATATAATATATAAATTCGAATCTATATCTACATCTACATCTACATCCACATCCCCATCTACAAACTTAATATTTTACATCATCTCCTTAAAAATAAAAAAATAAAAAAAAATAAAAAAAATATTATTTAAAATCTCATCAAGAAGCTAAGAAAATACTATAAATATTAAATATTAACTCGAACTCGAGCTGGAATGGGATGGGATGAGTTCGGATAAGGTGAATCGATTGAGATAAAATGAAATGAGTTCCCCCTCTCCCCCCCAAAAAAACCAAATAGAATTAAAGACAGAGTGAAGGTTGGGAATTGGGGAAGAGAGGGGAAAAAGAAGATTCTTATGGTGGGAATATCATAATGACTCGATATAGAATTTGAAACGGGAGATATTTGTATCTTTTCAAGCATGTAGAAATAGTCGTGTCAGTTGAAGAAAAAGTAAAGGAAAACTACATCTTAACACTTACCGCACACGACAAACAGCAAATAAGAAATATTATACACAATAAATAAAAAATATTCATTTCAGATCATAAGGTTATTTATCCCACTATAATTCTACCCATCATCATCATCCATCAACCCTCCCTAATAATTAACCGCACTAACCACTCTCCCCCTACATTCACCAAAACCCACCAATCCCCCCTCATCCTCCCCACAAGTACCCCTCAAAGTAACCTCATCACCATCCTTCAAGAACTTCCTCGTCTCCATTCCCACCAACCAAATATCCTTCGATCCACCCCACGACATCTCAAGTAAACTACCCATTTCCTGATCACTCTCTCCAGTAATCGTCCCACTACCCAACAAATCCCCGGTCCTCATATTACATCCCCCACTACTATGATGGGCGAGCATCTGCTCAAAACTCCATATCAAATTCTTCGCATTAACTTTCCCAATCGTAGTGGTGCTTCCATCTGGAGTTGTAAGATCAATTTCCAAACGAATATCCAGACCGGTGTTATTATTTTCCTCTTTTAAATACTCCAACAATTCACCCGATTTCGACATTTCCGTCTCTAATTTAGCAGTCCGAAAAGGTGCAATCGCATCTTGTAAAACAACCCATGGACTAATACTCGTTGCGAAATTCTTTCCATTAAATGGACCTAATGGGACATATTCCCAATTTTGGATATCTCTCGCGGACCAATCATTCATAAGGACATATCCGAAGATATTTTCTCCAGCTTTTGTAACTTTGATAGGATCTCCGAGTTCATTTCCCGTGCATAAGAAACATCCAAGTTCTAATTCAATATCAAGTCGTCTAGAAGGTCCAAATATAGGTTTCTTAGGACCAGAAGCTTTTGGATCGAGTATTATTTGACCATTTGGACGTGTAATTTGAGTTCCGGAGACGACAACGGATGAGGCGCGACCATGGTACCCAATTGGCACATGTGTATAATTTGGTTGAAGTGCATTTTCTGCCCCCTTCAAAAATATGTTAGAATCTCTCATACAGAACCAGACAAACAAAACATTTGCAAACTCACTCTAAACATAGTCCCCGCATTCCTGGCATGATTGATACCTGCGAAAAAATCTGTATAATCACCAATTCTCATTGGCAGATGATTTTTCCAATCACCCTCTTTCAACAAACACTCCTTCTGAACTTCTTCATTATCCTTCAACAATTCTGGAAAAGGAGTATCCTCCTTAAAAACCTCTTGAATATAATTTCTAACTTCCCGATGCACAGGTTGACCTAAAGCCGCGAAGGCATTGAGATTTGGTTCTTCAAAGACGGAGAGGTGATCTTTGAAGGAAGGAAGTTTTTGGAAACCAGACGATTTAGAGAAGGCGAGAAGATCCAAGACATGGTTTCCAATGCGGATGGCTGGTCGATGGATGGTTTGGGAATGGCGGGAGGTGATGATTCCAAAGGGGATATTGAGGATAGAGAAGTCGCTGTTAGGGGGGATACGGAGCCAAGATTTGAGCGGAGGCATTTTGGTGATGGCTGGCGGGGAGAGGGCTGTGTGATACGAGTAGGATGTTGAATATGAGGTAAATCGTTGGACTCAATGAAAAACGAAGCAATTGATTGTAGTTATAGGTGAAGGTGTAGGTATGATGTAGCCACACACAGCTTAATCGTATTCAATTCCAACTCGACAAAAATCCACAACATCCAATATTGTACAATACAGTACGGTACAATACACGGCGACGTCAAGCTCAACTATTGCGTACCTAGGTACCTACCTACGATACTCGAGTAGAGGGGTTGTGCAGAGCCTCCGGAATCCAAAGGTGCGGAATAAAACTTTTTGTGGAGCCGCGGGGAAAACTTTGCTGCTGTAGCCAGACTCGGTATGCATGCATGAAATGAAGAATCTTGACGGTACTAATTCCGTCCTGTAACCTCCTCGACGAAATTCCGCCATGATGCAGCAATGCAGCAAGACGGTGACAGTGATGTGATGTGATGTATCAGATTTTATCAGATGAGGTCAATTTGGTAACATTCGTTCAAGAACCGGTGTTAAATACCAAAAGATTGATTGAATGTTTAAAGTCTTCCTCCCAGCCGACAACTACCACATAGTGGTATAGATAAATTGGCCAGCTTAGTCTTTGCTGTATGTGAAATGGAAAAGGTCGTTCTGCTTGATGAATTTAGATAAATAAATATAAATTACCAGTAAAGCTGCAATTTGCTCCATAAATCAAAGTTTCCGCCATATCTCCAGCCCAGTTAATATCTATAGCCATCGCAATAGCAAGCTTCCGCTCCAAATGCAAATTAATATACAATTTACCCTATATATTACATCACCTATTTATCCATCCCTAAAACAAATCCCTCAACTGCCTAAACAATTCATCCCCTTCTCCAAATGCAGGGCCAACACCTCCCACATTTTCTCCTCCCACCCCCGGTGTTCCGTCCATCCCATTACTAACTCCATACCCATTATGCCCAACTCCCAGTCCTAACGCCGCCTCAAATAAATGGGTCATTTCATAACTCATTTGATTTCCCGTCATCGGACTGCTTCCTGTTCCCGTACCAATTTCTTGTCCATTTGTCTCGAACCCTGATCCCAAGCCCGTGATTTCATGACCTGCCAACCCAGCCATGGCAAGTGCGGCAGTACTGTGAGCATCGTCCGCTCCTAATGTACCATTAAGTTGGTTATTTGATGCTGGGCACAGCCCGAGTTTGGGCGCTACTTCTTTTAGACCTTTGATTGTTTTCCAAAGACGCTTCGCAACAAAAGATTTATTGGAGAAGCCCTTGACGAGATCTAGTGCCATATAAAATTCATCGCGACAAATTGAGCTGAATGTTACTGGAGCATGACAGCTTGCGAGAAAAATGACCGCCAATGCGGAAATAAGAAAGTAATTAAAACAGACTTGTTGTACGCGGTAAATATCGGTGGTTTGATTAAGATGTGTGAGAGCGCGAATTGTATCTTTTGCAAACTCGACAACTGTAGCTGCGTGTCGAACATGTTCTTGAATAGCAGATGCTGAATGTAGAACAGGGCGATAAATGAGGATACGCATTTGATTGGCACGTAGGTATAGAAGTATTTGAAGCCGATGGATTGCGCGAGATGTCGCTGGTGGTGAGTTGGCTGTTGGAAGCTGTAAATGAGGTGGTATGGTTTTCTGCCATTGAGAAATTTGGTAATCTAGATAATCCAACTCCTCGGTATTTATCGTCATCGAAGGTGTTGGAGAAAAAGAGCAGATTGAGCGCCACACTTTAGATCCTATTCTCGAATATGCTATCATAACATGTAGATAAGGGACGGTGCCATCCTAGAAAAATCAGTCAAGTCATCAATGAAGACAAAAGATTACATACAGGTTCTGGTAAATTAGGATCAATATCTGAATCCTGTAACGCAAAAGGCATGCCTGTACCAAAACTCCATCTTCGATCAAGTACATAGATTGACCAGAAGAGTTTGGTGACAGCCATCCGTTCTCTTTCTTCAATCACTCTGAAGAAAGAATCACGTCTGTGGAGACCTAACTCAATTGACATACGCGCGACTTGCCCAATTATGCGCCAAGCCAATGCTTCTTCATCACAATGAAAATGAAATATTGCCTGTGGACTATGTTAGTATGAGGATGACATCGGAGTTCATTTCAAGTAGAATTGCAGTAAATACATCAAAAACAAAGGAATGGATTGGGAAAGTGGAAAAAGTTGCTTTGCATGATTTGCCAAAAACTGATGGAAAGAAACTGTGAATTATAAGTACACGATATGCCATAAGGATGTAGGCCGGTGCGTGGATAACAAGTACAATTGGTACCTAAGCAGCCATTTGAGGTTTTTCGATGCCGAAACTTTGAGCAATGACTCTGGCGCGTGGATTCGCCCACCAAGGATAGGATACACAAGATCTGTAAAGACGAAAAGGGAGAGAACGTAAATAGGTGACCTCAATCAAACAAAACCAAAGGGCCCCCAGTGTAATTGGCTTCACACGCTGTGTAGCTTTCAGGTAAAGCATTCCAGAGGAGCGGGATTGAAGCCGCCGGGTCCAAATCATATCTTTTGGGCCTCTTTTTAATTTTTCTTCCCATTCTGCAAGGAGAATCTTTTCTTCGAAGCTGGTCTACAATTGAAGATTCTTAGAGGATTAGAATGTAGACCAATACCTCCAATGATGAAGTTTTTGTGGACCTTCGCTTATCCTCAATCTTGAGGAATTAAGAGATCATGAAGGAATAATCCCGCGACACACCCTAGGCTCCCATATAGACATTGGTGAGGCTAATATCTCCATAATGAACGATCCGATCAACAATAATCCAGATTGGCCTTAAGATTCAATGGTGGATCGGCAAATTTAAACTAGAGACAACATTGTGTAGGTTGGGTTCTTTCCGAGGCCGGTGTCCTTTTCCTCTTGATTCTTGGGCCGCCATTAAGGCTCAATGACTATTTATTTTCTCCGGACCTCAAATTCAAGCAAGCCCAGCAAGATATAAATTTTGCGATGCACTGAATTCCTCATACCAATAAAGGCATTAGCGGTCATGTCTCGGAAAACCCGTATCAGATGCAATGAGTGGCCTCATACGACAGTACATCATATATGCTGTGTAGTATGGTAAAATAAGAACCTAGTGCTCACTGACAGGAGAACCAGAGTTCTAATTCCTGCCTAGGTCAATTGCTATTCTGTCATTTTTTCCCTTGACGACTCATCGAGTATCTGCTATTTGTCTCTTCGTTGATCTCCCGAATCGAACAAGATCCCCTTTTCGTGGTCCTCAACTCCCATCGAGCCAACGAATATCAATAACTCATAACTTACAAGCCCATATCAAACGTAGTAAGTGTCCAGGCGAACAATAAATCATACAGGGCTGTACTTTGATTGTAAAGTAAATAAACCAAGTGTGCGTACGAGTTGATACCGGTAGTTCGATTCCTCCCAAGGCCCAATATTTTTTTGGCAGTTTACCCATCCAATCTGATTCAATGACCCTCTTCATCAATCCTCTTTTACAGCTTTGTAATATCCTTAAGCCATTGATAGTTGACGGTACCCGTCCTTCATCAATTGATCTGCAACGGTCCCACTCTAGTTCTCACAAAAGACACACCTTTGAAATAAACTTCATTTCCCAGACCAAACATGGTAATGGTGATTCATGATCCTTGAACATCTTTCGTCATACTTAACAAACCAGGCACACTTGTTTTATACTCAACTCACTAGAGTTTCTGACCCCTTTGACCTTCCACTACCTTAACAAACATAACCTGCAAAACACCAAAAAAACAATAAATAAAATTCCCTCAACTCACCACAAGTACCAAGAAAGGTAAGCTTTTGACCTCCACAAATTCATCATGTAAAGCACCATCAGCAGCCTCTCTAACACTCTCAAATAATCGAAAAGCCAAATCACTTTGCCCACATCCCTCTACAATCATTGAAATAGCCATAACAGTTTTCAACATACAAGAATTAACATCATTAATACCTTGGTTGTTGTTTGAAGTGGCAAGGCCATTCCTCACGGCAGTATCAATGAAATCAAAGAGGGTGCATCCATGAGTAATCAATTCTTCAATATCCATAACAGGATACATCAGACCCATTTCTTCTTCGTATACCCTACAAAGTCGAATCATCTCTTCACGATTTACACTTCTCAATGGATCTGGAGCTCGAGCACCATTCAAATTAATGGATGGTAATGCCCTTGGCCGTGTTGGGGGCGGTGATGGTATTGGTGTAGGATCTTGAGTAGCGGTTCCTTCATCTGCCAATCCCTGATATCCCATATTGTGAAGTGTGTTTTTAGCCACGTCTAACCCAAAAGCTGAGCTCGTCGGCCCACGAAATGAGGGATGTCTGGAAACATGTTTATATCGACTCATAGGAGAGAGCGCCTGTGCTCCGGAATGCTGTGAGATTGACAATGATCTTTCAGACGATGTGCCATAAGGTATGCTGCCTTCGCCACTTCCACCAACACCTGCGCGCATGGCATTGAGATTCGAGTATAGATTATCGACTTGTTCTTGTAATGAGGCAAGCTGTGAGTTCATTTGACGAAACTCGTCGGAATCCTTGAAGCCATTGGTACAACAATTCGGAGCATATTGACATTCGAGGCTGAGATTTCCGCATCGTTGACATGGTGTATTTCCATTACATTTAATCTTTCTTCGTTTGCATTCATTACTATAGAAAGTATATTAGTATCCATGAAAGCTATTTCTTCAATTCCAGATGGCAAAAATGCCTGCAGGAAGTTGGGAATGCTCTTCTTCCTCGGGCGCATGGGCATTAAACCATCAAGGAGTAGTTAAACTTCAATCATCTTTCAAGGCGCCAAGAGAGAACATCACACAAAGATGAAGCACAAAAAGAAGCACATTCCACTGACCAAGCGATAGCTATATATCTGTTCCTCTTTGCTCTTGTATGTGGAGCCCCTTCTCTATCCTTTAAATTTCCATTTGTTGTTGGTTCTCCTTCACCGGCTATACTTTTTCTCTTCTTTCCGCTCTGAGCCCCAGTATCCGCGGGTGATTCCGAAGACTGTCGACCATTCATGTTATCGAAAACTGGGATAGCAATGGGTGACTCGGCGATATAGTTTAAATCGTTGACTTGTAATTCAAGTATGTTCATTATCACATTGAGAGGAAGAGCGTTGAATGACTATGCGCATCGGGCTGAAGATGGATGAACGTAGATGGTAAGGATTTTGAAGGTGTGTTGACTAGTAGATTTTCATTTCTAACAAATGAGCGATTCGGGATTTGGATTTCGGTATTATTATGCGGGGAAGTTTTAGCTGGACAAGGATAATTTCGTAAGGGGGTGATAACACGTGATGTGATCTGAAGATAGATGAGAGATGATGGAGGTGGAATTACGTGAAAAATGGAGATTTTGGTTAAGAATCAAATATTCATAATCCATGAGATGATCTTAAATGATATATATACAGGTGAGACCAATTGATAAGGTTATCAACATGGAATTTACATTTCAACATTCAAATGTTTTCCCCTTTTTCCCTATCGAATGGGAGAGAGCTTCATCAATGAGGGCTTCATCAATGAGAGCTCCATCAAAGCAGCTACCTTCATCAAAGCTACGTACGGTACGTTCCGTGTAGCATGAACAAAGCAAACGAACGAGGTGCCAATCGGAAAATCCGGAGAAATCTTCATCATCATTATTAGGTGAGATTTGCTGGAACATGTTTTGATAGTTGGAAAGAGATTCTTTGTTGAGTATGTCAAATGACTGACAGCATTCAATAGCATTGACCTCTACTCGAGGAATTCCAGATGAGCTTTGCTTTGACGATCGCCCTATGATGCTCAGTACCTAGCTTCCTAGTAAGCAAAAGCCAATCCCTTTACCCATTGATGAAATATATGAATAAAATCTCATTCTCATTCGTAATAGATGAAGAGGTCTCAATATTCTTATTTAATTCATTCATACATGAAATTCCAAGAGATTTCCTAACTTAGATATTAATTATGTCATCATTCTCCACCCCGCTTTTTTCTCGCTTCTATGGACCTATCCCTCCTCGTTTCCACACTACACGACAACCATATATCTCTATATATTCCAACAACGAAGTCAGAATCCAACAGCCATTCCCGACCATTGCCTATATCGACGACCAAAACCGAAAACTAAAAAGAATCCCCCTCCTTATTCTCGGTCCTTGCAAGGTAACCAACCTTATAAGGTGCTGACGAACCTCGCACATCATCAACATACCAATCAGCTCACTCACTCTCTACTCCCTTCTAACCCATTTCCATGCTGCGTGCAAAGTCATACTTCTGTACACAGTAATCCTTTACAGGAGACACCATAATCGCAACATCAGCCTAGAAGATAATGAATTGAGACTAATACATCACAACATAACCCTTCCCTTCACTTCACATACCCCCAGCAGTCTGACAAATTTCTCCATTAATTTTCCCAGCTTTTTCACCGAGTGTAAAATATATGGTGAGCCCCCAAGCAAGCGCAATCTATTAAGTTTGTCATTCTCCAGCTGCTGCTGACGGGTGAGGTTAGGTATGTGATATCCTTATATATCTTATCCAATCTTACAAGCTTGGAAGCTTTTGGATATCCATCTAGAGTCAAATCTCAAGGAACGTCGAATGAAATGGCAGAAATTACTTCAGTTACTCACTCTTTTCATTGAAATGATATGAGTGGTGAGCCTGTATTTCTTCTTGAGAATAGCGATAGAGCCAGCTTAGTATTCAATTCTCTTATATATTCTCTTCATTCCACTCATACCATTATAACTCATATCGCTGCAACTCATACTAGTAAGTTAATTAACTAACTAACTAACTATAAATGAGATGAACAAGATGAATGAGATGAATCGCTTTATAATAAATAATATAATAATATAGTGTAAAAAATGTGAAAATCCAATTATCTAAAACGCTAAGTGTATGTCATGCTAGGTCATGAATCATTATACCATCACCTCCCTCACCTTCCATTCACATCACCCTTTCCCCAACCCTCAACCACCCACACACTCACTGTAAATCCCTCGTCCTCTCCTCCGCCTCTATCATCCACCTCTCCAAAGATTCCTGATCCCTCACCCTAAACCCCACTTTAAACGGATATGGATCTGTCGTCAAACCAGTTTTAACCGCATTACATCCCAAAGCATCCAAAATGGGTTTATCCTTTGGATCATTCGGAGCCACAATTCGAAACGCGGTAATGATCCTAATAAACGCAGTGTAGAGTTCTCGATTCGCGAGATGCGAGCCGGCGCACATGCGGGAACCGGCTCCAAAGGCATAATGTGGTGTGCCGGCTCCTTCGATGTTGTCGAGGTAGCGTTCGACCGAGAAGGTTTTGGGTTCTTTGAAGTGCTGTGGGTCGTAGTCGGCTGCCCAGGCATTCTGGTGTTTTTTAGTGAAGGTTCTTGTAAGAGGATGTTGGAAAAGGCTTACCATGTAAAATGTTGTGCCGGCTGGAACAACAGCTCCTTCGTATTCGATATCTTTGATGCTAGTTCTTGGTAGACAAATAGGGATGACGGTGAAGAAACGAAGGACTTCTCGAACGAATGCAGTAACATATGGGACCTTTTCCTCAAGAAGACATTTTTCCCATGCATCTCCATCAGGATAAACTTTCATGATTTCTTCATATGCTCGTTTTTGAATTTCTTGACCATGTTCGGATGAAAGGTATGCAATACCCATGATCAAGTTACCAGGAACTGTATCAAGACCAGCGGAAACCATGGTTAGACAGATAGATTTGAGTTCACCTAAAGCGAGTCAGTATTTTACTTGAAGAAGATATCTCGGAAACTCACTTTCGTTTAACTTTGCATCTGGATCCTTGATGATATTTCCAGTGATGCAAGGATTGTCCGTACCATTGGCGATTTGCTTTTTAAGTTTAGTCAACAAGAAGTTCAAGTACTTGTCTCTTCTTTCTCTGTATTTAATAGCCTCGGTATTCGACTTCGGTAGCAGTCTTAACAATGGAATGTAATCTTGCCAGTTATTACTCGTCGATCTCAAAGTGCTAACAGCTCTTTCTACATGGCAAATCTCCTCAAGTAAATCCTTATCCCTAACTTCATGAAGTCTTGATCCATAGTTCAACGTCAAAGAAGTATTGAGAGCAAATCTTTGAAAGTAAGAAATAGGATCAATATCAACTTGTCCATTCTTACTATCATTGAGTAATTCTCTGATAGAGACTTTGGATTCAAGATCAATGATAGGCATGTAAGATTGGGTAGCTGGTCGGTTTAAAGCAGTAGCTGCAGCCTTTCTTCTTTGTTTACAAGATTCATCCCATGGAGAAGTACCAATGGTGAAACCTTGCGAAGTCGAAACCACACTGTGAAAAGTATGAAGAGTAGGACGTGAAATCAAGGCTGATTGATTGGTGACCCAGAAATGACGAACTGAATCAAAAGTATTGACAAATACAATTCGCTAATAAGAATCAGCATAAAGGATTCGAGGAAAACCATACACCACTTACCTTATTTCCAAATCGCACTTGAAAAACCGCACCATACTTTTCAGCCAGTCTTTTTGCAACCAATGCATGAGTGATACCAAATTCTAAAAGACTTCCGAATAGAGGATATCCCGGGATTTCAGGAAGATTCTTAATCTTTGGCGTGTCTGTACGATTGAGATATCGTGTGATGAAAAAGAGAGCAGCGATAATGGCAATGCCTATTGTTTGATGAGACATTGTTAAAGAGGGTGGTGAAGAAGAGGAGAGAGAGTGAAGAGAGAAGTCAAAGTGGATGTGGATGTGGATGTGGATGGATGGGAGGAAGAGTCGAGGAAACATAGACGATATATAAATTAACCTCATGTATCTAAAAGTCTATTCTAGCAGGTGGTATTGATTGACCGCGATGCAATTTCTCCACCTCTTGTACGAAGTAAGAGATAATATTCCAGAAAGCATGAATACATCTTCATGTAGAAAAGGAGATCAAATGATTGGTTGAAGGTTGTGAAGTGTGGGGAAATGGGATGGGATGGGATCTGATCGTGCAGAGTACAGGGGCCCGATTTATATATTCCGCGCGGGTTCTCTTCCGTACCTGACGGTAGTGAAGATAGAGATGAAGCTAAGTTGACGAAAAGCTTTGAACATTTCCAATTAATGGAGATTGTGTGGAGAGAAGATCGATTTAGCTGCAGCTTCATGCTTTCTTTGATGCGGAATAAATTCCGTTGATATCAAATCGGTGTGAATGATGTAAGTGTGTGCGAGTGTTTAAATATTCGTGCAGCCAGATGACTACATTTGATTGGTATTACAAGTAATAGGGAAGAAAGGAAAACCTTGGAAGAAGAACAGTTACATTCGGACTTTTTATACTTTCTGCTCGGACAGAGTCTTGAATTTTGATTGTTTGTATTCATCCGCATGCGGAATGTTGGATGTTGCAGTGTTAACCGTATGGTCGGTTACACTCGGGAGAAAAGCTTCATCATGGCGGTACAACACTCGATGAAGTTGCTCATTGTATGGTATTGAGAAAGTCCTTCGTATTTTAATTATATATTCAATACTTCGCATCTTCTCAATGAATGAATATTAAAAGGCTTTCGTGATATGATTTCCATATTTAATTCTTTGTAACTTCTCATCTAGTTCAGCTCTTCAAGTAATTGCACAACATTCTAAACATGCCTGTAACGAACTTCAGTACACCAGAGAAGTACAAATATCAGAATGGCTTTGGTTCATATCATGAGTAAGCTTTTTCTCATGAAATCCATCATCAACCTCTCTAACATCTTCGCAGATCCGAAGCTATCGCAGGTGCTCTTCCAATAGGTGCCAATTCCCCTCAAAAGCCTCCTTATGGTCTCTATGCCGAGAAGTTATCCGGAACAGCATTCACAGCACCTCGACACGAAAATCAACAATCATGGCTCTATCGAATTCTACCAGCCGCATCACATCAACCCTTTACTCCTCGCGAAACTTCATCTTATAATACAAATCCAGAAGGAAACAAGCTACATCAAATACCAAATCAATTGAGATGGGATCCTTTTGATCTGGATGAGACGGTAGATTGGGTACACAGTTTGAAATTGGTAGCTGGAGCTGGAGATCCCACATTAAAGCATGGAATTGGAATATTCATATTCGCAGCTGGAAAAGGCATGGCCAAGAATGAAGCATTCTATAGTGCCGATGGAGATTTCTTGATCGTGGCACAACATGGAGCGTTAGATATCCAAACTGAACTTGGAAATCTTCTCGTTCGACCAAATGAAATTTGTGTGATTCCTCGAGGAATCAGATATCGAGTTGAACTTCCCGAAGGACCCGTTCGAGGATATATCTTGGAATTATATTCGGGACATTTTCAGCTACCGGAATTGGGACCCATTGGTTCGAATTGTTTGGCCAATTCTAGGGATTTCCAAGCTCCAGTTGCTAATTTTGAAGAAAATACCAATGGTCAATTCAAAATTTTGTCGAAGTTTAATGGACATCTCTTTGAAGCTATTCAAACACATACGCCTTTCGATGTCGTAGCTTGGCACGGACTTTACTACCCATACAAGTATGACCTCGGACGTTTCAACACCATCGGGAGTATATCGTTCGATCATCCTGATCCAAGTATCTTCACGGTCCTCACTGCCCCTTCAGATCATGTTGGTACCGCCATTGCCGATTTCGTCATCTTCCCTCCACGCTGGCTCGTAGGTGAAGATACATTTCGACCACCTTGGTATCATCGCAACACCATGTCCGAATTTATGGGTCTCATCGGTGGAGAATATGATGCGAAAACAGGAGGGGGTTTTCAACCCGCTGGTGCTTCTCTACATAATATCATGTCAGCTCATGGTCCTGATGCAGGTACTCACGATAAAGCATCGAATGCGCCATTGAAGCCGATGAAGGTTGGAGAGGGAAGTATGGCGTTTATGTTTGAGAGTTGTTTGATGGTGGGGGTTACGGAGTGGGGTTTGAAACAATGTAGGAAGGTTCAGGAAAATTATAATGAGGAGAGTTGGACGCCTTTGCCGGCTCATTTTAAGATTCCGGAGGGAGGAAAGAGGATTAGTAATTTGGTGTAGGGAGAAGTTGAGTTGTGGATTGATATTGGAAGAGTGTTGGGTGAGAATGCGGAGAGCAAAATTAATGAGGACGTTGGGTGTTATACTTGAGGGTTTCCGTAGGAGGTAGTAAGTGGTTTTATATATTGTCTTCGTGAGTTGAAGTGTTTACAAAAATACAAGAATGCAAGATCAAATATCATGTCATTAATCAACCTTAACCATCATGTCATATCATCATATCAAAAATCACCTCATTTATATGTAAGATTATATATAGATATGCATGTATGCGTCACCCTATCTCGTACCTCGTACCTGTCCTCCAAAAAATCCAGACCAGATCTAATGAAAGATATTATTATACTTTTATATCATAATAGGTACTAATCTAGATTATCGAAATATATCTAGTATTTATCTCGTCTTTTTTCGCTTCTTTCTGTATCTTTCTGACCTCTTTTTTTTTTTGAAAGGGGGAGATTTGGAGGTGTGGTTTTTGTGTTTTGGGATATGTTGGGATGGGGTATCGGATAGGTGGGTGAAGAGAGGGTGGATAATAGGATAGGTAGAGATGGATCTTTTGTGATTTTGTAAGTTTCTAATCTTGTGGTTTGTGTGGTTGAGGATTTGATGGTTGGGTTGGGGGGTATGAAGGAAGGTAAGTGGTTAATTATTAATAGAGGAAGTTGGAAAGGGATTTTGGAGAAGTGTTGGAGAGATGTTGGGGGCTGTGAGGGGGATGTTGGAGAAGAGGAGATATGAACAAGGTATTGGAGGAGGATGTTGGAGAAGAGGAGATATGAACAAGGTATTGGAGGAGATGTTCGGGGCTGTAAGAGGGACCGTTTTGTTTCGTTGGTTGAGAAATGTAAAGTATCACATCAATGAACCCCTCTTTGAAGTTACTCTATTAGTAAATGACATCAATATCCCATATCTTCGTTATTATCCGTTTCGCTCAGTGTGAACTCAATGTTACATATCTAACCCTATTTGTCTATTTAACATTCAATTAGAATTCCATACATTTAGTAAGAACCTTCTCGACTCAAACGATATGATTAGGATTGCGTGTCATGGTTCCCTGTGATTCCCCGTGGCGGAGGATAAAATACCTCAGATTGGCATGAAGTTGGCATTTCTGGTGATCGGTTAACTTATTCAGGACAGAGATAAGGTGATTACTTGGTGTTGAATGGTTCGGATCAGTTAAGTTACCTGGGCAAATTCGAAATAAAGTTTTGCATACGAATGTTTCTCCTGAGGAGTTGAATTGATGTAACTGGTGATGCAGGATCCGAGCGGTTTCTTGCAATGTTGGTTGGATGGTGAGGATTCAAGTGGATTGAAGTGCATGATCATATTACCCCTCACGAAAGAAACCAATTGAATGATTGTGTTACCCCTCTTTTGATTTGACGTGATGGATGGAATTGAAAGTTAATTGATGGATTTGATTTATTTGATTGAATTAATTATCTGTATCTCTTTTGGTATGAATATGATTTCTCTTCATTTGATTCAAATAAGTATATCCTCAATCCATACACTTTTGTTTCGATAAACTTGATAGACTTTCGATGAACAGACAAAGAATCATTAATGAACTGATATTCCCAACCAACATGACGTGACAAGTCGTCAGCAGATTTCATTGCGAAACCTGGGGTATGACCCACTTCCCCAGTTTTTAGCAAAGGAAGGATCGGAACTTGACTTACCGGACATGGGAACAATTTCCTACACTAAACTTCTTTGGGCGTTAGAATCTCAGGGGAAATACTATATTTGGAATGGGGTGATTTGGAGAATGGTATGAGTGGTATGAGTGGTATGAGATGATGAAAGACTGTACCACCAATATACTTTGAGTCTTTGAAGCATGATGATCTGAGGAATCGAAAGTCTCGTGAGCAAATATTGGAGGATTTTGACAAATGATATGATTGAATTGAAAAGGTCCAGGGTACATGGTTTATTACTTGAATAAATGTACCTATGATACTTTAACTCACTGCAGTTAAATGGAGAAATTCATGCTTCGAGAGTGGCTTACTAAAAATGTCATTATTACTATGGTGGTACCTTCCTTTATTTAATTCGGATAATTGGGACCAATCACCTCATTGTTGCGTGACCTGACGGATACATGAAGTAGTTTCCCCTCATTTCAAAATCTAATGACTTCCTCCTTCTTCCCTCCTTTGTTATTCAATCACACAACTCATACACACTCTTACTTACATATCGAAATCTTGTACCTGAATTCATCATACCAACAATTTCAATCCACACACTTCATCTTTCTTGATATTTACTCCATCAAAGAAAGGTTCTCTCACACATCAACTATCAAATATCTTTCTTAGTTATTTGGTCAAACACACTGTACTGTCTTTGTCTCTCGATAGTTATCGTGAGATATCGTATTTACTACACTTTTACTCCATCAAGTAAACCAAACCACCTCGATCAATCATGTCTGCAGAAACAGCAACTCAACCAATCAATACAGCAAATGCTTCTCAAGATGCTGATCCTTCACCTTTAACTAAGGTTGATTCGGCCGTTCAAGGATTATCGAGTAGTCCTACTGATGAAAAGACTACGAAACATCGGAGAACAAGTTCAAGTGCTCCTGGTGTATGGAATATTAATGACTTGGGTATGTATCTTTCCTTTCATGCATGAATATCTCTTCATGTCTTCATATGATATATAACTGACAACCTAAACAGAGAAAGAGGGGAAAGAACTAGAGATTGCGAAAGAAACTCAAAAGCTGAACTGGTATGTACATCTTATACCCCACTTCATCAAACACAGCCTCATTCCAACAACTTTGTGAACAATGGCTGATGATATACTTCTCACATAGGCGTATAAACAAATCACCGATGGCTCTGGATGATCCAGAAAAGGCTTTCCTGAAGAAATCTCTTACTACACCACCGGTCAAGAAGATTGATTTACATTTCCCTCTTGGTTTGGAAGTTACGGCGAGAAATATGAAGGGCGTTACTATTAAGGATGCATTAGATGCTATCTATAAGCAATTCAGAAAGAAGGTATGATCTCCTTTGCACTTTCTTCCTAATTTTTCACAGCAAACTTAATCTCTTCATCTACCACAATTCCAAACACATGCTGATACATCTCAACCACAGGCAGATGATGAACTCGAAACTCCAGTCCTCGCAGGCTTTGAATGGGATAAAGATGAATCATGGACTCGTCTCATCGTTCACTGCAAGAAAGAAGGAGCACCACAGCCCAAGAAGAAGAGCAAGAAAGCCGGTAAAGAAGGAGAAGAATTGTAGTTCTACTACTATCCCTCTCTAACTTTCACTTACCTTTTCTGCCTACTCGTAAACTACACTTGTTGTTCGAATAGAGCATTGATGGCGTGCAAGAATAAGGATGATTTTTACGGATTTTAAGAATGGATGGATGCTTGATTTTTGCTGGTCTGATATTGATGGATTTTGCTTGGGTTATGACTGGTTGCTATGATATGGATGGGATGGGATGGGTATTCGGATTTGGTGATAGGTGGTTGTGATGGATCGAGATCGATGATATTCCTCTCATTTTTTACTTCTTGTTAATTTGCTATTCTATCTAAACCATAAATTTGTGCAAGATATTTATTTAGCTAGCTGAGTTAAACGCTTGGCTTTATTTATATTTCTTTCTCTAGGGAGATGAGTAGGAGTTCATAGGTCTTGATGCTGTTGAGCGGTCGGTGTGTTAGTATGCTATCTGCGTGTGTGCTCTTTGGTGTGCCTACTTGGTGATATGGGATATGTAGAGCGAAGGATAAGTGGATATGATTAAGCGCCGGGATCCTATGAAAGGATTTATGATCTCGGCAACCTGGCACAAGTAATACTACAGGAACGAAGAAGATTTAAACGTGCTTAAAATCCTTTCCTGTTTTCCGCTCCTTTATTTTTGTATCTTGGGTGTACATGATCTGGTGTAGTGTAATATCAGAGAGTGTTATACTATGATATGTTATTATATTAAATAATAAATAATAAATAATAAATAATAAATAATAAATAATAAATAATAAATCATAAATAATAAATAATAAATAATAAATAATAAATAATAAATAATAAATAATAAATAATAAATAATAAATAATAAATAATAAATAATAAATAATAAATAATAAATAATAAATAATAAATAATAAATAATAAATAATAAATAATAAATAATAAATAATAAATAATAAATAATAAATAATAAATAATAAATAATAAATAATAAATAATTAAAATCTTTTTAAAAGATAATTATTATATTTAATATATTTATATAAATTCTTTTTAAAAGAATTTTTGAACTTTTATATTTATTTTTGTTTTAAATAGATCAAAATTAATAAAAAAATACTCTTGAAAAGTATTTGTACTTTCTTAAAGGGTGTTTATTAATAAGCCAGAGTAAATTAAAAGAAGTACTATATAATAAGTGAAGCCTTGGGTATGAGCACGACGATAACATTGGAGTTTAGAATATGTTCTAAAAGGTTAATATTGTAAAAGTAAAAGGTCGAGATACTTGTGTCCCGATAGCACATTGTGAAAGAGGGAATTAAGAATAGAAAGCTGATTAGATTACATCGAAGTATATCACTTAAAGATAAAATAGGTTTTACAATAGGTTTTGGGGTTATGACAGTATATTCTGGAAAAGATGGTATGAAAAGAGTTGGTTGATTTCAAGGGGAAATTGAAGGCCTCTCGTTATAACTAGCTACTAAGGATCACATGATGAAACTACTAGGATTCCTTCTATAAGAATGATATGAAATCCTGACTTTCTTACAATATTTGAGGAAGTTCGATGTTATCCGGACATATATATAATTTTGATTGAGGGGTAGAGTTTTAAATATGGGTGGGAATGTAGATGTGGAGGGGTATAAATAAAAGCTCACTTTCTATTGTTCCTTATTCTTTTTATATTATTGTAGCAAAGCAGGGGAGATTATTAAAAGGTTGAAGACTAAAAATTGAGTGGGTTGAGAAGGGAATAAATGAGTTATATTTCAATATTCTAGAGAAAGATTGTAAATCTTAATAATTGGTTATCATCGAGATTCTAAATATTTAGTTATTTATTATCATTTTTAATTTCATATTAAAATAAAATCAAGAAAATATATATTATTATTTAAATGTGCAATCTTACTTGTTGTCCAACTTAACAACTCTCGCAATAGCAAATACCCTTACTTATTTTTATCTCATCTAGATTTATATTTCTTTACTAGATATGACTTTGATGATTAAGTAAGATAGATATACATAGACTGTACAATTTTAAACTTTGAAGGCATCGATATAATATCAATATCAAAGAGGATATTGAATACTTTGAAAACTTTGAAGGGTAGAAGGTCATTATACATTAGGCACGAGGCGAAGAAGAAGGAGCTAAGAATAAAATTGAAAAATAAGATATGATAGCTAGACTGTAGTAGATTCTGTAAAGGTGGTGTGATGGGCTAATCTGATAAACGTAGTTAGGAAGAAAAAGCTGTTGATATAAAAGGATTGATTTTCTACAAGATCAAACATTTCAATATGCTTAGCAGAAAATAATGTATAGCTGGATTTGCGTGGATAATGTCAATCTTATTGACCCTACCAAAAGCCTCAAAAACACAGCGTCTATATCTATAATTCTTAATAATGGCTTCAGTTAGCAATCACTGTCAATCTACCAGGCGAAATGAGAGCATATTGTTAATGATAATAAAAGATAAATTCTATCATTTCATTTAATTCTATTGAATCAGCTTTAGAATATTCCATATACTATGCACCATGAATGAACTGGATTTATTTAACATCTCCATCTAGAAATACATAAATAGGATGATTCGTGATCATGAGTAGAGACCATTTCGTGCTCCGTTGGTTCAGTTTATTGGAGCTGGTATAGGAAGGAAATTTGTGGGTTTGGGTAGCTTTTGTATCTCTTGATACTATTTTTATACAAAAATATTAGAAAGAATGGGAAGGTCGTATGAGGAATCTGTTGGTGGTTTGGGTATTGGGCGAAGAATGGATTAGTCTATCATTCTAAGAGTGTGAGATGCGAGAAGGAAGTGCAAGTACGGAAAATAAGGATTTAAATTTGTAAATATAAAAGAGCCTGACTCTTTCATGCTTTGAGAACTTCAATGGTTGTAAGCATTCCGACAGCAATTCTATATAGGAAGATACAATACAGGTAATTGTGATACTTGAAGTAGTGTATAATATGGCTTCCAAGTCGTTCCGGTGACAAGATCCCAGAACATGGTGAATGTTATATTCAATTCGTATGGCATCACCGTTTCGGTGAATTTTTTTTTTGACAAGAAGAATTATCATGGCAAATAGATATAAATAGTGATAGTAATTATACACAAACATCAACAACCGACTCCGCAAGCAGTGATAACCACACTTTGGGACAAGTCTCCCCTCAACATTGAATCTCGATTTGGTTCATCTAACTTCAACTTTGATCAGCACTCTAAAGTCGAAAGCTTCACACTATGTTTTAAAATAATCTAGACAGGGTGTCCTCACTGTTTAAATTTGATTTAGAATCCCATTTATATAGTCTGACTTGGGTTTTGCACTAGCATGCGCACTAGTCGTTTAAAACAAATATATATAGCAGAGCTATTATAGATGCTCTTCTATATAATTATGGGAGTTATAAATATATATAAAGTACTACATCAATTTATACTCATCATCAAGTTTATATCTCCAAACTCCCCACCAATCTCCAAGCATTACAAAAACCCAAACTTGAAGCTTCAAATTTAAACTTCTCTTCTAAAACCCTATCTCAATTCTTCTTGGGAGCTGAAATTGTAATATGAAATCATAACTATTTCTTTAATTTCTGAAGTCATCTTTTTCTTTTTTGTAAAATTTATTAGAAGTATAAAATAATATATATAAACTCTCTGAAGTTTTATTTCTTATTTATTTAATTCATTTGAATTTCTTATTATCATTTTATTTCTCTTTCTTTTGTTTAGTATTCCTCTTTCCCCTCTTCGTTTATTTTTATTTAATATTCATCTATTCATCTATTCATCTATTTATCTATTCATCTATTCATCTATTCATCTATTCATCTATTCATCTATTCATCTATTCATCTATTCATCTATTCATCTATTCATCTATTCATCTATTCATCTATTCATCTATTCATCTATTCATCTATTCATCTATTCATCCCCCCTACTAATCCCTACCAATCATCTGTCCAAACACAAATACATAAACCCACAACCAACCAAAGCAATAATAAAATAAAATAGAAAAGAAAAGAAAAGAAAAGATACCACACCCGAGTAAAAATATCAATAGATCTAACCACCTCCTCGATCGAACTCCATCACATTACTAAATAGATCTACAACAAACTCTAAAACACACAAGTATATAATCTATAATTGCCTTAGGTATATCAATATCTATTGTATTTTCATTCTTATTCCTTATGAGACTGATGGGGATGCGGGGGACTATTATGTGAGCTTATAAGTTCTGTTAGTTTGTAGAGTTCGGATAAGAGGGAGAAGAAATGCAATGAGTAAGTTAAAGAAGAATAAAAGGACAATAAGAGTTAAATTTAAAATAATAGACTGTGATTGAAGCACAGGAAAGGAGAATAAAAACATTTTTTTTGTAATCACAAACATCTTTCGGTATTTCATACTGGGGGGTATGGGGCGGGTTTTATATGTTGGTATAAAGGGGTATTTTGGAGGGGGTTGTGGAGGTGAAAGTGATGGAGTTGATGAAAATAAGAGAGAGCTAATGGATGTATAAAGTGTCATGAAATCTTCTTTAAAAATCCGTTAGTTAGAACCTGAGATTTAAAGAACAATTTGGTGATTTGGAAACCTGACTAGCGGCTAAACTATCCAATTCTCGGTCAGGCCTAGTAGAAATAAATTCTTCTTCTAAGGGTCAGTCTCACGAATGATATGCCAAGATTGTTTTCTAAAGTCTAACGAAGAAACAAAATCATTTTGAAAATAAGTAGAAAGACTCGCCTTTAAATAATATCCAATTTACTGTTAAAAGAAAGCATCTCCGTTCTAACCCTGCCATTTCACCTTTCCACTTCTCACCAAATTAACCATTCCAGTAGGTAACAACCCCTTATCCACCACAGCCAAACCTCCAAACTTCTCTCTCATTTCTTCCCCGTAAAGCTTAATAACCCATTTCCAATATCCCACATCCATACCCTCAAATGCTGAGGCAAAGCCACCCTCGATTGCTTTTGCTACCACCATATCCCATTCATCCCAACCCGCTGTTTCTTTGCCCGGTTGTTTAAGTAGGTTCTCAAAGACATGGAGTAGAGTTCCTTCCTCATTGACGCTTACTTCTTCTCTATAGCTGATGAATTCGTCAAAAGGCATAAAATTTTGCGGGTCGAGTTTGTCTAAATTTTCAAGCTGCAACCGCTGAGCCATTTGCACTCTGACCTGAGCATTTCTGTTTTCAAACCCGTTTTTGGCCTTTCTGTATGACTCATGCTCGGCCTCGAAGAAGTCTCTCATTAATTTCTCTGGTTCTTCGTACACCCCGTTGCGTAATTGTAGGAGTCCAATAAAAGGGTTTTGCAATTCAAGACCGCCGAGGCTAGTTGGGAAATAAAGGTATCCGTCAGGGACATCATCAATTCCAAATCTCGTCTTCAATGTATCTTTGAGATATGAAACCACATTTGTATTTGTGAATATGAGATTTTGAATGTGTTTAAAACTGGAGAGCATGGCATCAACATGTGCACGCCCGAATGAATTCGATGGTTTTCCAAAATTGGAGGTAAAGAAACGACCAGCATAAGTATTCCATGCTTGGATCCAGGAAAAAACACTCTTTTTGTCCCTAAGTTGGGATTGAAGTTCAGAGACGTGTTCATCTACCATGGATTGATCAATGGTAAAATGTCCGGTGATAGGATCCAGTTTGAGAAAACCCCAGCGGACATCACCAGTAGGAAGAGAGGGGTCAATAGGTTTATTGGTCTTGCTAGACGCGATGCGTACCGAGCCTGTTTTACCTTTGTTAAGGGTAACTCCCATGATTTCGGAGAACTTGAGAATTGATTTCCACCCTTCAACAACAGACTGTTGGGAAGGCGACCAAATCCAAAAGTCGTCATGCATCCTATAGAGCTGAGCTCCATCTGTGCTCTGATTGACAGCGTAGTCGAGACAGAAAAGAATTGTTTCTCCACAAACAGCAGACAAAGCATGAGCTTCGGGAACTCCACGCTTTCGGATGCGAGCCTCTGCAGATATATCATCATCCGTAAATTTGAGTGGAGCTTCAAGAAATTTTTGGAAGAACCTCAACCATTTTTCTGAAAGTCCAAAAAACTCGAAGACAAAAAAAATTGTGGGATGTGGTAATGATGGACTAAATGATTCGAATTCGGAACGAGCACAAGTGAATTCTCCGTGAAGGCTTGTATTGATGATAATCTCGGTAGAGAGCAGATGAAGTAAGAATTGTTTGATCTCCATAGGAGTTTTTGGCGGTTTATCGGAATTCGAAGAATCATCATCCAAAAGGGTATCGACTTCGACACTTGGAGCATTTTGACTACTTCGCACAACCTTTCTCCTCTTCTGTGAATGTTGTTGTGCTATATTTGAGTTGGTGCTAGCCATCGGGTTGTAGCTACATAGGATTGACTCTGGCTGCATTGACGTTGGCTGTGCATAGACATGTCCCCGATACTCAGCTTCTTCCGCTCCATCCTCATCAGCTTGGTCATCTAATTCCGAATCCGGAAGCTGAGACATGAAATAGATAGATTTGTACAATTTTTCCCTTTTTTCCTGAACACTTCCCGGATAGCTGGATTGATGTCCAATATAATAATCTCTTCTCTTCCGGTCGATGAAAGAAATAGGCTTGCTCAATTTAAACCATGCTCCATCAAAATTGGAGAAGTCTGTAAAGGCTTTCTTGAAGAAAACCGACCACTTGACACCAATGTATTGAAGGAATAGTGCTTCCAGGAGATCTTCGTCGATAAACATATGGTGCGTGCCATTCAAATGTCGTCTTTGCTCAACAGTGAGGTCAGTATTCCACTCCCAGGTATCGATTGATGCAAGACGCATGTTGAGGACGTCTGCTACTTCTGCAAGAATGACTGGGCTTGCCAAGAAGTCTTTCAACGCTGCATGCTTCTCGTCAGACAGTAGACCAGAAGAGATGAGTCCATTGATGGTCCAACGTAGAACTGCGGGGTTAAATTGCCCTGGAGAAGACAAATCGTTTCCAAATGCCACGACTTGTTTGCGCAAAGCACTCAATGCTTTCTTGGCTTGTTCATTCTTCCCATCCAGTCCAAACAAACTACTCAAGTATGATTTTATCGCGGTCCGATCGGTTTCAAATGGCTCAAAGACGAGTTTTTCCCAATTTGCTCGTTCTTCAGTCCTCGCAACGGTCTCCCTCTTGATTTTCTGGAAGTCTTCATCAGTTTCTGAGAAATTGTTAAAGATATTGTCAGCTTGCTGCTGCTGCTCTGCAGAAAGCCATTCAGTAACCAATTCACCATATAAAGTGGCATATTGATGTTTTGATGATTGGACATTCAAGTGCTGCATGAGATTTTGTTCCCACTGCATGAGGGTTCTGTCAGAGATTGATGGGTCATATTCAGCTTGGGCAAGGAACTTTTCCAGGTTTTTGACGAGAAGCTCAATGGAAGACAATTTTATACCATTATCGCTTGCACTTTTATTCGTAATTGATATAGTAACTACAAAGCTTTGCTTCACACCATGGAGCAACAATTGAAGTCTCTTTCGTTGATCAAGTTCATTGCTTAATTTGAAGGACAAAGCTTCTTTTTGGTTCTCGAAATGATTGCGCTTTTTAGAAAGCTCCTTGAGCTTCGTGGTAGTGATTGATTGAAGCGTTTCGGAGAAAACTCCTCCTGGCATGATGATGGAGGTAGGCAATTGGGAAAGGGGAGAGGGACGGAATAAAAAAAGGTGAGGTTGGAAGTTGGGAGGTTATGAAGATGGAAATAATGATTATGATTGAAAGTAATTGAAATACTGAGAAAAAATGGAGGATCTTGGGGTCATATTTATAATTGAACAAAATAGGCAGAGACTATCACGAAGCAGGTGCAGCTACTCGTAGGCAGCAATGCGAACCATTCTTGCCACGTGCACAACGTTACACATCTAGGTATTCATGACGTTACGTTACGTAAACACCAACAAAACACGTGCATAAGCAGAACTTCATTTCAATAATACCACAAGAAAAGATGGTCTGTAGGTAATATTTGTATCTGCATGCTAGGTATGTAGACATGTATCATGATTACTGTAGACTTGTGTGAAAAACTCTTCAAATTGCGGTTGAATACATCTTCAGTGTGCAATGAACATATGCCCGCGTTGGTAGCTATGAACTTACTCTCAGCAGATGCATTAACACCTTTGATGCTGAGATTATACACGGGACACAATTTCTGAGATCTTAGATTCTTCCATTATCCAACCAAAAAGTATCAAGGATTGAGGCTTTCGCGCTAATTGCATCTAGGAAGCATAATGTAAAAAGCAATCAATCACAAGATGTCAACAAGGAGTAGAAGAATTGCACGAGATAACAATATTAAATTCTAATCAAGAAGACCAAGAACAATCACGCAAGTGCCAAATTCTAGAGTTCTCAAAGACAAGACCAGAAATCCCATTTGTTGCTGTTCTTGTGATGCGGGTTTGAAAAAGTTAACAGGTGAATTGTAAGCAGAAGTTAGTAAATGTCACAAGTGGCAGGAAGAAAAGTTACCAGTCATTAGAGATCCAAGATCATGAAGTTGCTGGAGGTAGAAGGAAGCAGCTGAAAACAGAGATTGAAAAATCTATTCACAAAAGAAAGTTAGTGAGAACATTAAAAGTTGGAAGGAATGAAACTTACCAGATGTTGGGAACCCGTTAGCATCAAACTGCAATGCTGGCAAGACAAAATTGGATCCAAAGACACCAATTAAGCTACGAAGAGGTAGCAATGAATCCAAAGACATGTTCGCATCTACAAGAAGGGTCTGACTTGAATCCAAAGACATCTTATCAGCTACGAGTAGATCTGGATGGGTTTAAAAGACCCCTAACCAGGTAAGAGAAGACAGAATCGGATCCAAAGACACCAACTCCGTTGTGTAGAGAAGTAAAGAAAGGAAAAATGCATAGTTGGAAGAGGAGACTTTATAGAAATTCAGAAATCGTGCTAGCGAGCTAGCGAGCTGAGTAGAGGCCAGTTGTTGCAAACTCGTTTGCTCAGTTCTCAATCACAGCAAATATGTGCCAGTAAATGAAACTAGATTTTGATCCTTAATACGCTAGTTAATGTTTTTGAAGAAGATGGTATTGTATCACTTCTAGTCTTTTGCTAGATGAATAAAGTTCCCGCGAATGGTGGGTCTTTCCAAAAACTATATCTATATTGAAGGTAAGACTACTTTTTAATATTCCTATAGGGAAAGAGCTCATACACTACTGTACTACCAATATAAGATAGCCATGCCCACTCGGCAAAACCTTCTGAATCTAGCACGGTACGTAATTTTAGATTCTTATTTTCTACCCAGTCGTTGCTTAGTTCGACCATCTACAATATTAGCTCCGCAAAAATCAAAACTAAAGCAAATTCGCAACACTCATTACCAGACAGGCGCTAGGTCTGGATATGAACTCTAGTTAGGTACCACATACCACGTAGATCCCGTCAAATGCGTACTGTTGTGTATTGTAAAGACCGCCTTCATTCTTGAATCAACTTGAACTTGAGTATAGTAAGGTGCACACGAGGCAATTGACAGGCAAAGTGAAAATAGAGGTTAAAATGATCACACTCCAGGTTGTTTGGATAGAGAACCCCCAACTAGTTTGATGACAGGCAAAACACTGGTAAGATTACAATGCGATATCAAACATATAATTGGGAAGACAACACCCGGGGCCGGGAATGGGAGAAAAAAGCTCAGATCTTGAAAGAACACAAGCATGCAACATCAATATTAAGCAGTACTCGCATATCAGTCTGGAAAGGAAATCAGGGATTGGCAGAACATTCAATCGAAAGCCTTAATGTTTGTAATAGGATATGAAATTTTACATCCAAATTGATGGAACAACACTCGCTCATTGATCCTATTCCCTGTTATGCCACAGACTAGAAACCACTCTCATAATATATCTACGGACCTGCCTACAAAGCTAGTGACGTAGAATAAGTCTATAGGAAGTCCATACTTGAATGACCTGCTCCGATCCGCGGCCACCGGAACTCGACGAAGTGAACATGTATGTGTGCACTAGCTACCCTGGGTGTTCGCCGTCTTTTCAATTATCTCTCAAAATGATTTATCTGATCTTAAAATGCCATTCTTATAATCCTGAAGCTCCCTTGCATCAAAGCTAGTCGTGTAATACTCTACGTTCTTCCCATCATCTAGATGTGGCTCACCACAATCTATTCTACACCGTACGTTCACCCCTTCTTGACCTGATCGATATATCTCCTGAGAACTAGATCTGGATCCTACTGAAAGCAGGCTGGAGATATTTCGAGAATTTGAATCCATTGCATTCCCCACACGTTCTTCTATCCCTCATTTATCCAGTTCAATAATGACCTCATCACGTCACCAATCAGCAAGTATCTCGCCCACACCTACATTTTGAAAGAAGTCGGTTTAGCGGCTCGTTTTCTAGCAGCAGGATATCATATTGGACGTCAATCAAGTCAAGCACGATGTAACAATGTAGCATATCGCAGGATGATGCTCCTTCTTAGGACAGACACGTACAATGAATTGGAAGAAGGGTACATTTCTGCGGGGCCCAACTCCAGCATTTGTATCTCTGTAGATGCTGAAGGAAAGGCTTTGGTATGCTGGAAAATCTTGAAGACTTTTGAAATCAATTTCCGTAAATGGAAAATTCATCGTGTCGTCAACGGATAAATGCACCTGTCTCTTAGTCATCCTCCTTTACCGTGATATCTTTTGTGAAACTTCGGAGACAAGCAATACATTTCTCCGATACCAATCAACAAGAACAAAGCTCGTGACTTGACTTCCTGTTGCACATCTTATTTAAACAATAATTTCTTCTAGTCTAATCCAGTACCAGAAAAAGTTACGTATAAAAAAAAGCCTCATCTCATAGACTCTTTGCAAACACAAATTTGTTTCCTGGTGGATGGAGCCATCCCTAATTGCTCAACATCTAGTAACAAAAAGAATGACAAGTGTATAATATAATCAAGGCATCCAATCTCCATTTGAAGTTGGCCAGTATCAGGCAAATACTTTGACCTGCTTCAATTCTCAAATATCTCTCTCTATTTAGTTTACATACGCACCGGAACAGAACCCCAAGCCGTCTAGAAGAATCTAAAAATTGTATATAAAAATATTCTCTCGTATCTTCCGTGACAAGAGATCATTAAACACAGCACATTTCTATCCAGAGACACCGTATTAGCATTTGTTTCATCACCATAATCATCGAACCCCTCCTTCCACATGCAACAAAAAGAAAAAGAGAGAAGAGAACTCACCTCCCAGAAAACTCCAACTACTATATATCTTTCCACCTGGTGTAATGCCCCTCGAATACAAATAAAACAACATTCCTATTTCATTTCCAAATATATCTTTAAATGTGTCCAAATCATACTGATAAAATTCCGACCCCCGACCATAAATCCAACAAGAAGTGACCTCCATAGCTTCCTCGGGACTCTTTCCGTGGTTCTAAACGAGAAGAGCGGTCGAATATTGTCGGACCTCTGAAGGGGTACTGTTCAAGGAACTTTGGCGAGTTAGTTCGTTGCGCAGATTTGATATGTAGAATGAGGTGCTTTGTTTGGGTATTCAAACTAACTTGGTGAGATAATTGTCTGGGTTTTTCTGACCCATGTATGAAGTGGATGACATACTGAAGTATGAAAACAGGAAACTTTGTTTCAAGCAGGTAATTTTTGTATGGATTCTCGAGATAAAATGGTGAACTACGATGTTCTTCTGGTTTTATCTGGTTAGGTTGATGGCCATCATCAAGAATGGATGTTAGATAATACCTATATGTGAATCAACTATCAATATCAAAGACTTCTGTATATTTCTACAATGTTCAAAGAATTTCGACTTGAGATTTGGTTATTCATACTCAAAACGGACTTTCTCCTTTGTTTTTTGTTTTCATTGACTGATTAGTCAAGTATTATAAATACCTAATCAATGATGGTTTTTAAATAAAACCCTTTCACAAACTTTAGCATGTCGCTTTTTAATTGTGCTTTAAAAATATTACGGCTGGATTGTTTGGGAAATCCAAGTTCCCTCCATGCCACCATCTATCAAATAGAAGGTTAACATCCGAAAATGGAGGACTTCTAGCCTCTTTAATTCACATGAATTTTACCATGCCATTTAATCCGGCTTTGAGAACCCAGAGTCGTCAGGTAGCGAGTAAAATCCCTCCCAAGCCCAAATCGTATTACATCACGATCGCTTACTCAATACCACCAACACTTGTCAAGCATAAATTTCATCAGACCTCTGTATCAAGTACTAACTAAACCACTTTCCCATTTTGGGCCTAAAATCATCAGAGAGCTTATGTTGCACATCTACATATTCAATTTCCAGGCGTTATCCTGACAAGTACTATCCCTGCTTCCTATTTTACAAGCCGGATTCATTGTCCATCCCTAGCCTCCAAAACTAAAGTTAGTACCCTCCACTCAAAGCCAATGAAAGCTGAATATATAACTATGTTTCATATCTGGAAATACATTTTACAGGCGTGATCCTTACAAGTGCTTTCGATATTCCTAAAATAATGACTAGGAGAACAAACGGTTTTCCTACCCCCAGCAACCATAAATAGCATCTTTTATCCTATCATCTTCCACTCAGAGCCTTTCAAAGCGAAATGTATAAATATGTTGCACGTCTGCAAAGCTCTATTGCAAGGCTCATCCTGACAAGCGTGTGACTTTTTTCTAAATTCAGAAATGCTGATAAGTATCCCATGAATCAGTCATTCTTTTTGTTTGAGTAGAGTTCTTTAGTGCCGACGATTTGGTTTGCGGTTTCAAATTGCATTCTACACATAACACATGACTTTGAAAAAGGTGAATCTCATTAATACCAATTCATTTCAGGTTGCTTATACAACAGATTATAACAAATGTATTATCCCTCTTTTACTAAATCTCTCCATATCCATTACCCGATCCTTCGAAACTAACGAATCTTTAAACAACTATTCTAATCGTCATTCACTTAAAGTCTCTGAAGGAGTTTTGTTGCATATCTAGAAATTCACTTTTCTGGGTTCATCCTGACAAGTGCGTAAATTTTTGGGCGAATAGTGTACTGGCTAGTTAATTATTAAAAAAAAACCAGTTTGAAGTTGTTCTTTGTTAGCTTCAGCAGTATAAATTAATCTCAAATCTTCTACCACTGATAACTCTTCAAGAGCAATGTTGCACATCTCATTGCTCTAAATTGCAGCCCTCAACCTGACAAGTTTATATAAAGTTCTTTTTGTCTCACTATTTCAAAGTCTGGCGATTAGTTTGAACCAAGAAACTTTCTTCTAGCTCCGGTAATTAGGACTAGTCGGGAATCACCCACCACTCAATGACCTCGAAAAATTAATGTTGCAAATCTGACAGCTCTAAATTTCAGGCCTCATCGTTACAAGTCTAAAAGTATTACTCTGTGTTCTACTATCTTGAAGTTTATGAATCTCGAAGATTCGTTTAGACCGGACCATTCACTTAGTTCTGGCATCTATGACCAACACCTTCCACTCAACGCTTTTAGAATGTTTATGTTGCATATCTTAAAATTCAATTTACGGGCAGTATTCCAACTAGTGTATGAACATATACTACTCTTTCCATAGTTAATTACAAGTCCAGAAGGAATGTTCAGCACGATCCTCTTTATTTGTTCTTATTTGGCCTGTGATAGGAGGTAACATACCTTATTATTTTCACATAGGGCACGCAACTCTCCAAATACAGTAAATATTTTGCACCTATATATCTCATAGCTATCCGTCTGTAGAATAGATGAACAAAAAGATTAGCACTCCGCAGTGTACAATTTCAGTCGGGAGCCTAGAGCTGGATGATTTTCCTTGTTCTGGTATGTTTGAGAAAAGTGTGATTGCCGATCTACCAAGTTCTTACATTACTGCACTCTTCTAGTCTATTTAGCTGGCTACAGTTGGTCGTTTCAATCGGTCCTTTCCGAAAGTGTTCCATCCAACCAAAACTCGTGGCCAGAATACATCAAAGTGTGTTGCACGTCTACGATAGGAGATTACGAGGCTCATCCTGACAAAGTGCATGCTTAACTTAATCAGTCTCTGCCCGCGCTAGATTCTGTCTACTCTAACCAGCGTCTCGATCTTCCATTCAGAGCCTTCAAAAACAAGTAATTCTCTATTTGTTGCACATCTACTTATTTTATATACAGGATTCATCCTGTTACCTTGTATCCTAGGTAAGTTCTTGATTATTATCTCATATAGACTTAAAGTTAAGCATGGGTTTACTTTCGGT
Organism: Sclerotinia subarctica; assembly: GCA_025389085.1. NCBI lineage: Eukaryota > Fungi > Ascomycota > Leotiomycetes > Helotiales > Sclerotiniaceae > Sclerotinia > Sclerotinia subarctica. The sequence goes on from QRFI01000016.1 coordinate 392,194, forward strand.
ATTCATGATCGAGGTCAAATATGGTCTGGTCACGTGAATATAGTTCGGAAATTTCCACCCACAGGCCTTGAATTATATTGAGATTGAGGATTGGGATTTATAATTCAATGGTGTATGTCATAATTATCATGTGAGAAGGAAATGTGTGAGTAGTCTGCAGTGATTTTTGACGTTTGTGGTTAGAGCGGAGCCGCTTCGACATTTATACTTCGGTGCTTACAAATAGCTTTTCCTAGGGTTGCTAACCTAAGCCGATTAAGCCCTTCGATGTCTTCAATATTCTCGCTTTCTTGGAAAGTGAGACTTTGCAGATCTACATTTCCATTTATAGATATCATGCTAATATGTGTGATGATAGATTTACCAACCGGTGTGAATTTTAAACATGTAGATGAGCGGGAGGGATAACTGATAAACAAAAAGTAGACTTTATAGCCGAAAATACAATAAGATAAATGATTAGTTGATTAAAGACCAGAATCCCGTAGAAGAGAAATTCACGCCCTAGATAAAATCCCCTAAAATCGAAGTATTGGATAGAGAGATCTTAGGCCGGTGTAAGTGAAAACCAAAACTATGTCTTTAGGATCTAAACGCCTGAGTCAAAATCGTCAGAAGATTTTTGTTACGCATCTACATGTCCGTGTACAAGTCTTATCCTCGCAAGTGCAGTTCTCAGATTTGTAAAAATGATCCATTGTGCCCCCAAAATATCTAGACATCCAGAACAAAAGAACTCAGGTCTTCGTTTCGTGTTTTGATACTTTATGCTATATGCTTAGAGTCTCAGAGTTTGACATTTCCTGGCCGCATGAGTAGTTAGTATGTCAGCTATCCTGAGCCCTAAATGACTGCTTCCTCTGGTTTCGAAACAAGACTAACAAAAAGAAACATCTTTTACTTCAAGTTCTTGGGTTTGTTATGTTGCACATCTGCTTATTTAATATGCAGGCTTGATCCTAGCAAATGTTTAGGTAGTATAGAAAATAACGGGAGTAGTTTGTATTACATTGGTATGTGTAAATCATAATAGTTTGCATTAAAGTATTTATATACCTTAATTTATACTATTAATAATATACAGAAATACTGGAATTCAATGAATCCTTTTCCGAAATAGGCAATGTTACCCACATTCCATTGAGAATCGATATATTTCAACGGAATTCCAGTGGATATACTTTCAATATTGTTTATTTCAGAAGGAATTCGATCAATTTCAGTATTTCTGTATATAAATATACGAGCGAAATATAGTATTTTGGATGGCGATTTCTACAATTTTGATAAAACAAGCTTTATAATAGGGATTATATATATAGTAATAATTGTTATTAATATTAAGAGATATAATAGAAATAAATCAGTATAGTTAGGCAATCGAGAATGGATTATAATAATAGAAATAGGGAGAGTAAAACTATTCCTTTATTTCTAATAATTCAAGGATAGATTTATCTCTTCAATTAATACACCAAAACTGATCTTCTTATAGAATAGATTATTAAACCTACATTTAATGGATAGACAAACAATGAAATAGGTTTAGAATAATTGAAACATTTCGATAAACATATTTAGAATCGAAGAAAGAACAAATATCGAATGTTAATACTAGATAAGTATAAAAGCTATGAATCAATAGCTTTTCAAGTATACTGCAAAGAGAACGATATCATATATTTACATTTACCATTATATTCAAATCATTTAACTCAGCTATTTGATATTGATGTTACGAGGGTAGCCGTCTAGATCACATGGAAGTGTTCTAGGCTCTCGAGGTAGGTTTATAACTAGGCGTCAAGCAGGGACTTAAGTAATGACAATAATGAATATGTTATTCGTAACTAATAATAGGGTATACTAAATGATTGATCTTGAGCACGAAGCTCTACATTTAATGAAATCCCATTCCTTATATAGATCTTCGTTTCTTGATCGAATATCGATTTCGACGATCGATCCTGTCGATTATCGACTTCGATCTTCGATATATCATGTGATTTGATACTATATATGCCTGAAGCTTTCTTGTTTGTGTATTCTGATGGTATGTGCACCTACGATCCTCAGGTGACCATAATCACATACTAATATGGTCAAATCGTATCTTATTTGCACATGGCCTTAGCTTATACAAACAAGTCAGCTGTTACCTTCGTAACAATTGATTATTTTAATAATCTGAAATGTTTATATAATAATCAAATTAATGGATTTATTAAGATATATATTAATCATATTTCGAAGATTGAATTCTTTATAACTTTTAAAACTATATATTAAGAATCAATCACCTCTCAAAATATGAAATCAGGGTTTCGAGGAATAGGTTTAATACCATTTAATCTTGAAGCTGTACTTTCGAAATTAGATATTCGAATTTGTATATTTACCCCCTCCTCTTTCGATCTAGATCAATAGATCTCTCAAACCTCTCACAATCCAATTAAAGCTCTTTCTTAATCAATTTTAGTAAAATCTCAAATAACCTATCATCAATCAAATTCCCCTATATTTATATTTGAGATTATATTAGCTTTAACTAAAAGTATAAAAAGATTAATTTATGAAAATATATTTTTGATTATAGAGATTTATATATTTTGAAAGGCAAATAAAGTATTAAGCAAATGTAGATATATAAAAAAAACCTAATTATATTAAGGAAAAATGTTTACTGAATAAAAGACTTTTGATATATTATCTTAGTAAAAGATTGATATTCAAATTCAATACAATAAGCATCAAAAAAAAAAGAATTCTAATAAAGAAATATCTTTTAATCAATATTATAATAAATATAGAAAAGTAGAATATAATACAAAAATCTATCAAAATAATATAATAGATTCTAGATTATTAGATTCTTGATAGTTTTAATCAATTGACTCAATTGTTGTTGAATAATATAGGTTTGAAAGTATAAATTGAGGTAAAAATAGTGTATTCAGTGATATAATACATTCAGTGTTAAACCACATTATATATATTTTAATAAAATTAAATATTGAACATTTTTGAAATTTTATAAATCTTATTAATATTTGTTTATTTAATATAAAATTATTAATAAATATGTAGAAAATTTTATTATAAAAAGAATAATCTAAAAGAAAACAAATCTAAAAAATATTATATTAAATATTGATACATCTTATTTATATATATTCGCTTAAAGCCATTGAAACGATAAATTATATATCAAATTCTTCAAATGTATTTTAATAAAAATATTTACTTGTTCATTCATCAATTTAATCCATCATTATCTCATAAATCATAGATGACAAAATGATTATATATCCACCTCCACCCTTCACCTTTCTCCTAGCACGAAAGGACAAAAGAATTCCCGAGATCCAGTAGCTAGCTCACTTTACCTAATAATGACCATCAATAGTCATCGTCCCCGTTTTCGTAATAAGGTACTCATTAATCGCAACATCTTTCCCAGATTCCTTTCCATAGCCTGATTCTTTGATTCCGCCGAATGGTGATTCGGCTGCGGATGAACTACCTATGATGCGGGTTTTGTATTAGTATATAGTTTTATGCATGAATGATAGAAAGAAGAAGAGGGTAAAGTTACGTACCAGTATTCATCCCAATCATACCCGCTTCTAGATTTTCTAAAAGTCGCCAAGTGCGGTCGACGTTCTTGGTGAAGAAGTAGGATGCTAGACCCATCTATTATATTTGTGTTAGTACACCTCATATACTACGTCTCACACAAAACAAAAACAAAACAAACTTACACTAGTATTATTCGCCACCCCGACCGCTTCCTCCTCTGTCTCAAAAGAATACAACGCCAACACCGGCCCAAAAGTTTCCTCCTCCGTAATTAACATTTCCTTCTTCGCTCCCAAAATAATCGTCGGTTCGAAAAAATACCCCGTGGTATCTTTGACTTTTGCACCTCCGAGTACAACTTGCCCACCATGTTTCTTGGCATCTTCGACTTGATCTGTGACTTTATCGACACCCCGAGAAGTGGTGAGGGGTCCGAGTGTAGTTCCTTCTTTGGCGCCGTGGCCGACCTTGAGTTTGGAGGTCTTTTCTTTGATGAGCGTGGCGAAGGCATCGTAGATACCGGATTGTACATATACGCGATTGGCGGTTATGCAAGCTTGACCAGCGTGACGCCATTTGAGGCCCATGAGTGCTATTCATGTTAGCATTATGAGACATAATGAAATAGGATTCAGAAGCATCCAGCTGAAAAGAAATATCATAGACATCTATGTTAAAGAGAAAAATATTTAACATACCATCAGCAGCTTGATTCAAATCCGCATCATCAAATACTATAAAGGGACAATTGCCACCAAGTTCCAAGGTAACTTTCTTCAATCCATCAGAACACAATTTTGCCACAAGTTTACCAACTCTTGTCTAAAAGTCATTAGTATTCAGGCTACGTTCATCAATATGGATGTATCATCTCACCGAACCAGTAAAGGTCACTTTTTTAACCAACGGATGACGACACAATGCTTCACTCAACGGAGGAGTATTATCCAAACTTGTAGTCAAAACACTGAATACACCTTTTGGAAATCCTGCTTGCTCAGCAAGCATAGCCAAAGATAGTACGGATAGAGGTGTTTCTGGTGATGGTTTCACTACCATAGAACAACCAGCTGCAAGGGCAGCTCCGGCCTTTCGCAGAATCATTCTAATGACTGTTAGATAGAGAATCGGAGAGATTGGGGTTACTTACGCAATTGGGAAATTCCATGGTACTAATGCAGCAGCCACACCAACTGGCTGCTTGACGGTGAATACTCTCCTACCAGGTACTGAGGAAGTCTAATCACGAGGTAAGATCTTACGTTAGCAATGTGCAAACATGGGAATGATGCCGAGGATATAGGAAGCTCCGTGAAAACATGTGATATGATATGCAGCGGAAGAAAATCAGACACATCTAAAAAGACAGACATACCTGAATCGTCCCCGTAACCCTCTCCGCCTCCCCAGCAAACCACCACGTAAAACCCAACGCATAATCTATCTCACCCAAACTCTCAGCGATGGGTTTTCCCGTCTCATAAGTAACAATCTTAGCCAAATCCTCCTTATTCTCCCTAATCAAAGAATCCCATTTCAAAAGCCACTGAGCCCTTGTTCTTGGATTAACTTTCTTGAAAGATTGAAAAGCCGTGTGGGCCGCTTGCACGGCGGCATCTACATCCGATGCATCGTTATCGGGTGCTGTGGCCCATACTTGACCGGTTCCGGGATCTGGTGAGGGGTTAGAATTTGTTATGATTTGAGGAAGAAGTGTTGATGTGGGAGTAGATACCTATGATGTCGAAACGTTTGCCGGATTTGGCTTCGATCCATTCCCCATTGACGTATGATTTATCGTGGAAGAGGGACGTGTTTGTAAGCTAAATGCGGGTAGGTTAGCGTTTCGAGTTGACTCAGGGGTATTTTCGTGGTTGTTTGAAATTGTAGGATCAGATCTTACATCAAATGGAAGTTTAGTCGAACTCATAATGACTCAAGTTGGAAGTTTATTTTGTTATGTGAAATGAAGTATGAAACGATAATCAGAATCTTGACAAAGGAGTTGTATTCCAAATTTCATAATTGTCTCTTTTTGAAGATAAAGTGATGTGGTCAAGATCAGGGTATCAACGGGTAGTCCAAGGCGGGGTTGTCCCTCGTGATGGGCGGGGTAGCTGAAGATGAAAATACCACCTACGTATTCAGCTTACATAAGGATTCGGCACTGACTCACGGGACTTATTTGCTCGGTCTTTCATTTTCCTGTATGGATGCTCAGACAAATTGATGTCTACAACCTTAAAGATGTAACATGAAGAATACTCTCCTGTATCATTGCAGTCTTAACCCGGACATCCATTTTACCGTCGTACGTACGTGCAACAGGAATGTAAGTACTCCGAACGTAGTATACCTAGGTATTGTAACTTCGAATTCACGTGTGGTCTCCACTTTTCCGTCACATTTTGACCTCGGCAACTCCACACATTCATTGAGATCTTAACTTGGGATTGAACTCCTCGACTTGATATAGGAGAAAGTGTGTATACAGTAATTGATATTTGTGTTTGGTATATCGAGAATTCGGTCCCTTTTGCCTATCTATTCATCTGCCCCTTCATCAACTTAAAACTATAGAACCCATTGAAAATTACAGCAAAAACGAACATGTCGACAATTCTCGCTGCCCCTTTTGATCCTAAAGTCACCGGTGCGCTTCTGGTGGCACTCTTGTACTACCCGCACAAACTACGAGCTATTCTTCCGACCAGTATTCAACCATATATTACTTCTCCGGTTTCTGTTCCAGCGTTGAAGATTTTACTCGCATTGGGTATTTTAAAAGGTCTCAATAACAAGTTATCTCAACTTGTATTGAATAATTGGAAGGGCAATGTGAAATTTATCAAGAGTCAGGAGCTGGTGTTGGTCACGGGTGGTTCGAGTGGAATGGGGGAAATATTAGCAAGAGATTTCTCATCTAAAGGAGTTAAAGTTGTGGTGATGGATTTGAACCCTCCAAAGACTCCATTTCGTAAGTCTTCTGTATCCAGGACCATGTAGTGATGATGACTGATAGTCTTAAAGCATCGAATGTATTTTATTACCAAGTTGATATAACATCCTCATCACAAATAGCCTCCGCAGCTTCAGAAATCCGAAAAGGTCAAGGAGATCCTACCGTAATTATCAATAATGCTGGACTCGGATATTCCCAACCTATCTTGGAAACCACCGAAGAACAAATTCGAAGAACATTCGATGTTAACACGATATCTCATTTCTTGACGACTAGAGAATTCCTCCCGGCGATGATCAAGAAGAATCATGGTCATGTGGTAACGATCGCCAGTATGGCAAGTTATGTGGTTCACGCAGCCAATGTAGATTATGCGTGTACCAAAGCCAGTGCTCTCGCCTTCCACGAAGGACTCGCATCAGAATTAAAACATCGATACAACGCACCAAACATCAAAACCACGTAAGTCACCAAGTTCCTTTCATTCGACCTTGTCATCCGTATTTCACACTCACAAAAGAAACAGCGTGGTCAATCCAGCCTGGGTCCGTACCCCATTAATCGAAGAGCTAATCGCCCAGCCCACCTTTAAGGATTCAATCCTCGAACCTGAAACTGTCACTTCTGCTATCGTCAATCAGGTGTTATCAGGAAGTAGTGGTCACATTATTCTACCCAACCAAATGAATATCCTGAGTACGATCCGCGCATGGCCATGGTGGCTCCAAACCTCACTTCGAAACACGATAGCTCCAGTATTACTCTTTGGAGAACCAGTACAGCGTAAGCCCACAGCACAAATAGGAGATGTGGCTCCGGCGGCATCCACGTAAATGTAACAGGTCATGCTTTTTCCGTAACATTTTGTTTGTGCCATGAGAGGTTGACCTGTCGGGATTTTCCAGACGTTGTTATAGGTTACTCTACGTCGTTGTATTCGCGGTAGTCATCGTGGCTAGAATCAGGATCTTTGAAGAGTTTTTATTGGTAGACATCTCGCCAGACTGTAAATTGTAAACAATATCTGTTGTAGCTGCATTCGGTATATATGATAGGTTCATTTGAATTTGCCAGACGAGTACAACGAATCAGTACCGACATGACCGTTGGAAGACATATGCAACTACTCGTACTAGGTATGTCAAACGAACACCAGCTGTTACAAACACGAATCTTTTGATTCAAAACTTCAAGTCCTGTATAGACAAGTATCGTATCCAGAAACGCACATACCAGCAGTTACAAACACGAATTCCCACTTCCAACCAAAACACACAAGTTCGGGAATAACACAACCATGTATGTATGTATGTACACAGCACAGCACCATAAACCGTAACAGGCGATCGTTCTCAAGCACGCCTATTTCATTTCATTTCATTTCATTTGCCCCTCCCGCCGATCCCATCCCACCAGCTCCAAAGGTCTAGAATCCAAATCAAAGACCTAAACTAACCCCCACCTTGCCGTGAAAAACGTCTCCCATAAGAAAAAGCCACATACATACATATCACACAATACTATACATATCATACCTACATACATACATACACCCCGACCACCATCTAGAACGCATGCATGGGGGCGGCGTAACTATCGAATCATGAGGATCCACCCGCATCGCATCGCCAGCCAGCCAGCCAGGCTGCCTTACAGGCTTGGCCCAAGTGAGCGCGGAGAGCTAGCGTGCTTTTATGTATCCGCTCACCTTCGCTTCGCTTCGTCCAGCCATCCACTGACTGCATTTCTTGCATAATCCGCACGCACTCACGCACGCACCGGCCTTTGCTTTATTCATTCATTCATTCCTGCTGGTTTTGAGTTCATGCTTGTTTTCTTCGAGGTTTGGGGGAAGGGGGAGGGGGAAGGGGGGGTTTCTTGTTTGATGGATTACTTGTTATGGCTTGTTGTTTGTTGATTTCATATAGGTTACTCCTGGGTCGGTTGTAGATAGATATGGAGATATGAGATGTGGAAATCGTGTAATACAGTACCTCCTTATGTGGGTAAATACAGATAGACAGGTACTCGTAACAAGCATGCATGCAGCAGGATAAGTTAATAGCGGAACGAAGTATAGATAGTAAACACCAATACGCAAAACCCTCAATAAAGCCAAAAGCAAAAGCAGAAACCCACCAACCAAACCCCCACAATCAATCCATGAAAAGCCAAAGAGAAACGATTTCCTGGGTCCGGATCGATTTACCGTGAATTATATTAAAAGACTCTGATCCGTACTCCATACATACATACATACTCCGTGCACGCAAATAATATAAAAAAATTCAAAAATCAATTTAAAAAAAAGTGTATTATTGCGTCGGTAAGCTTACCTTCCCCCTTACCTTCCGCGGTGGAACCATCCTCCGTAGATAGTAGATAATAGATAATAGATAGATACTAGAAAGTGGAGCCAACCCTGAAAGTCTGGAGATGGATGGATGGATGGGATGCAGTGGGTGACGTTCCAGCCAAAAATTGCCAATAATAATAATAAAAAGTCGATTAGCTTCGCCTTGTTTCTTTTGCTGTGCTATTGGTTTTCCTCGCTTGGAATTTCTGTAAAGCGTCCCTTTACGCGCATCCGGGCTGCGCGATGTCCAAGATGAGTTATGAAATTGGAATTAGAATTTGGAATTAGAATTTGGAATGCGCAATATCCGTTTGGGGGATCAAGGGAAAGGTTAAAACTTCTCGAATTTTTATTTCGATATGCGCATTCCGATGTCGATGTTGGTTGGCATTTGGGTGAAAGGGAGAGAGGGGTTCTTGATTTTCAGCCGCAGTTTTATTGCAATGTTTCAGTATGGACCGCTGGTGCCGCGTGGAAAATATTGTTTGAGATTTTGCTGATGTGGTTGCACGAGTGTTTTCTGTATGTTCTGTCTGTGTATTTTCTGTATGGGATTTTTTTTTACCACGGTCATGATGGTCATGATGTGATACCAAATGATACTGAGGAAGTGATGGAGTGGTTGGCAAACAAGGCAAGTAAGGCGAAAAGGGCTTTGAAAAACGGGTTTGTTTGATCGTTACACATGCTACTTGGTTACACTGCATACTGCATATCGACGTTGTGGTTGAAGCAGACATGGCATGGTTGAGCTTACTTGGGACTTCTTTACTCGATTCACCGAGGATTGGCATATGCATATCGATTGATTGATAGGTAGGAGATAGATAGGTAACGTTGAAGATTGATGCAAAGGCATGAGGTACGTAGGGTACATGATCTACCTGCCTCTAGACTCTTGTTACAAGCAAATGAGAAGTCGTATTCTTCGGTTTACATGTACCGTACGCGGATCAGAACTTATTCGTCTCCACCATCCATCACATGACGAATATTCTATCACGAATATTCTACTGTACGCAGCGTGTAGGTAATGACCAAATGAATGACCAAATGAATGACCAAATGAATGACCAAATGAACAACCTTCTATTTCATCTACCAATGACAAATCCAATTGATGATTACTCTGTACTTGGTCTTTGGTCATAGATTCTTCATCATTATCTGTACTCGGCCTTTGGTCATAGATTCATCATCATTCATCTCATCATTCAACATTTAATATTCATCCAATCAAAACACTCACAAATCAATTGACTTTGGAATAAATTATTCCCCCGCGGCCTTCGCGGTCAACATTAAAAAATAAAATCCCGGTCCCATTCCCGTTTCCCAACATCCAAAAAGATTTCACACAGATCCCCCGATTTTCGAGTTTATTTATCCAATCGGAGTGTGCATTGCATCTACGTGGAAATCCATCACGTACCTTACTTTCTGTACGAAATATGACCGGGATACTCACAATGTTCAATGTTGTGATGCTCAACTTCCTTCATCTTGAATCCTATTCGAGAGACCCCTCACACCAAAAAAACACCATACGCAACACGGACGCCTCTATTTGATTAGATATCCAAGATTATAATCTTACCAAAGTCTATATCCAAGATTCCAGAGTTAGTAAAAGGTATTCGAAATTGTAATGTTTAAAAATAACCCACACCATTCATCATTCATCACTCATCACCCATCACTCATCATTCCCCATATATTGTGATAACCTACGATGAATGGATCCTCATGATTGATCCAATCGGAATCCCGAAGCTACATCTCCCGAGCCATCTCGAAGCACCGAGCCCACCTTACCGGCTGGTATACAGTATGGGTGATCACCGTGAGCCCAGACAAAACTTCATGACTGGATGTTGGGACCTCGTCTTTGTGTTTATGTTTTTCTATTTATCATACGTTTTTTCCCTCTTGCCTCCTCCCCCCTTCCGAAATTCGATAGATCTTTCCATCTATTGTCCGGTGGTCTATTGTCTATTCCGGCCCAGGATTGGATTCCTTTCCGGGATTACCTTTTCCCTAATCTACCCAACGCTACATACTTTGTACATACGCGTGATGCACGATCTCCTTGAACCGAACCGCCACAATTTGGTGGCGAGGAACATACTTGTCTGTGGATAGTTAGATTTAGATACTTAGATTGTGTTGGTGTCAAAAGTTTTATTTTTGGTTCTTTTATCCCTTTTTTCACATCATTCCAGACTTCTGCACCAAGGGATTCCTGTTTTTGATAACTCCCCCCCCCCATGTTCTTTTCTCGTAAAGTGTCAAGGTAACCCTAACACATACACACTCTACACACACTACACACAAGAACTGCAGACCGAGTGGACCATCTGAATGATCTATCGAGGGGCAATGGGGTAATTTAATCACAGCCATACTTCTAGGTTATAGCTTCTTATTCCATTCTAGATCCAAGAAATCTAGGTGGACAAAATCAAGGCTGAGTCTAAGCTCAGGTAAAATCTAACAATCTAACTTCTCTTCTCCATAATGATATAATAGTGTGATATGACGGGATTGGGATATATGTACATGTGTATGTGTATGTATATGTATGTGTATGTATATGTATGTGTATGTATATGTATGTATATGTATATGTGTGTGTATGGCATTGAAGAAAGACCCTCCTTCCCAACCCGTTTAGCTGGGACTTATTTCTCCTATCTATTATCATCTACTCTATCTTTTTTTCTTTCTCGAATATTCCTGTCGTCCTACTTTCATTGCAGGATTTGGCAGCCTGAAGTTGCACCAATCCATACATATCTCTACACGACATCTTTCTCAATATTATTTATAACTCATCTTCCAATTCTCTCACCCACATATTCATACATACACAGACACATATACATATACCCATACTATACATATACTATACATGAGCTGGTAATCCTTTCATTAAGTAACAAGGAAGAATTTTACATATTATTCATATATTTCATTTATTAATCCTACTTTTTTGAGATATTCCTGCTGGCGAGCTTACTTGCTTTCTTCCCTGCTACACATTCTTTCTCCCTTACCTCACTCACTTTTGCCGGAAAAACAAAGACTTTCTTTTTCAAGTGCCGACCACAGCATACCTACTAGGTACATATGCAACGGCTCGGAGTCGGGAACACTTGTCAAAACTATCCCAAAAATTCTCCGGGTACCTATGCAAGATAGAGGCTTGCAGGCGCCACTTGTACATGGGTTATCGGGAATGCCTATTCGGGATCAGACGAATAGGTCTGGATCTTCTTTGCGAAGTTCTGGAATTTATTTTGTGGGGGATGCGAGGGAGCCTTGTGTTGTCATGGGAGATATAAATATGTCGTTTCCAATGGGTTTTGAGGGTTCACTATCTCTATCTTCAAATTCATCTTCCGCTTCGGCTTCAACTTTACCTTCAACTACTCCTACTGTATATCGACACTTCAAATCTTTATCGTCGTCATCACGAAACATAAACATATACAGCGAAAGCAATATGTTGCTCGTGGAATCTATCATCGTGCTTGCTACGGCTTGCATGTTATATATCCTCAGTTCTCGACGAAAGACTCACACACATCGAGTTCAACATACCAATCGTCAGAAAACATCCTCAACATCCTCAACATCACGTTCAGCAACCAACACTACAAAATTCCTCCACAACCCTCTCCCCAACATCTCCCGTCTCCTATCGTGCACCTCACCAACCTCATCAGCAACCCCATCAGCATCTCCAACCTCAAAAACCAACCCATCCACACCCACACCCAGCATCCCCCAAAAACAAACCAAACCCGAACCCGCCCCCCAAAAACCACCCTACATCCTCCCACCCCTCAAACCCAGCTCTCCACACCCTACATCCATGGGTCTCAAGCGACTCGACCAATCCAACTGGTTAACCATCGATTCCTTCTACCAATCCGAACACACGCTCCGTGCTTCATTACTAGAAACCCATGGTCCGTGTGTGTTGCAGGTATTGAAACCGGCTGTTTCGGCTACGTATGAGGTATTGGAGATGGCGGTTGAATTTTTATTAGAGAGGTATCCGGATTATTTTGACCTTGTTTCTTCTGAGAAAATCCTAAATAAATTAACCGGAGAAGAACATATCATTGGCTCTTCATGTCTTAATCCCCTTGAAACGGCAGCGAGGCTTTGTATGGAAGATTTCAATATTCTTCTTCAAGATCCAGAGGAAGGTGATGATGCAGAATGGAATTTAATGGCTTCTGCTACTCTTTTCCCCGCAGGTTGGAAATTACAGGAGAGAATTGGGAGTAGTATGGCTGTTCTACACGCGCCAGTTCCGGGATGGAAAGAAAAATTAGGAAAGAGTGTTAACCGGTATGTATTTCTTTTCACAAATCTTTGCAAGACATCTTTTTATCCACGATGAAAAAAACCCTCCCTAACAAAACCCTAGATACTTCACCCACCTCACCCCACGCACCTGCATGGAACGCTCAAACCTCTTCATCCAAACCACACCCATCCTCTTCCAAGACATGCCCGAACCACCACGCTCTCCTACTCATCCACTCACAGCATCAGATATCTATGTAAGACGCGAACGTCAGACATTTACGCGCTTACCGAAGTCGGGAGCGGTCCTGTTTACGGTGAGGACTTATATGGAAGGGTTGATGGAGTTGGGGGTTGAGGAGGCGGAGTCTCTGGCGAAGCAGGTGAGGGGATGGGAGGGGATATGGGGTGGTATAAGGGGGGTGGGGAGGGCGTGGGGGGTGTGGAGTTGGAGGGGTGAGGAGGGAAAAGAGAGGAGATGGAGAGGTGCGCGAGGAGGGATTCAGGCGTGGATTTGGGAACTGGTGATGGTGATGAGAGTTAGGTTGCATAGATGCATGGAGTGATCATGCGTCCATTTGGGGGAAATAAATTTAATACTCCGATGGGTGCGTGGATTAATATCTGTGATTGCGATATGCACACATCAAAGCATCAAAACATCACACAAAGACACAGGGAGGGGAGGGTATAATATTTCAATCATACGTTACGGTTATGGGCTTACAAAATGAATACCGGGTACTGGGTACTGGAATAAGGCACAAGGCACACAAAGAAGAAGGAAAAAAAAAAACTTTGAGAATAATTTGAGAGGGGATAATTGGGGTAATTGAGAATGAATGAATGGATGGATGGACAGATGGAAAGACGAAAGAAACCTAATAATAAATCATCGGATAGGACTCAAACAGCTGGTACTGTTTACTGGGGAAATGGGTGAAGAATTGAGGAAGGAGGGGAACTTGGGGGAGGATATCTGAAGTTCAAAAAAATTTCAAGTTTTTTATTTTAACGTTTTTTATATAGTTTAATTTAATTTTCTAGGGGGTTTCTTGAGTTCTTGAGTTCTTTTGAGGTTTTAAAATTGTGTGATTTTTTTTTTTTTTTCTTAAAAGAGATGAAATAGAATAAAATCGGATAAAAAGAAGAGACGAGAAAAAGAAATATAAAAAAAAGAAAATAAATTTAATTATTGGGTTAGAAATAATAAATGAAGAATAAAGAAAACCAAAAAAATTTCAGAATTCTTTTATTAAATATTTTATTATATAAAAAATAAATCTATATAATTTTTCCTTTTATTTGAATTTCCAAAAAAAAATTAAAAAAAAAATTTAATTTTTTAATAAAGAGTTTTTAATAAATAGAAAATAAATATAAATAATAAAAAAAACAATTTATATAATTAATTATAATTTAAATAATTTCAAAAAGATTTATAATTTATTTTTAATAATTTTTTCTAAAAAGTTATTCAAGATTTTTAAGATTTTTAAATTTGTATATAAATCCTATACAAATTGAAAATTATAGTTTCAATCTATGATATCTCAATCAATAAAATTATAAAAAATCTGAAATTCTCAGAATTCACTATTATATAAATAGTAAATCTTTCATTAAAATTTTATTAAATTAAATTAATAAATAAAAAATTATAAAAGTCAATTTTTGTTATTTTTGATAAGAAAAGTGATCGGAATAAAAAAGTTATCGAAATATAAAATAAAAGACTTATATCATATTGAAATTATAATTAAGAAATATCTTCTTATTTTATTTTATTTCAATTTTAATTCATAGATACATATACATATACAACCCTAGACGCTCAATATTTAAGATACCTAATAATAATTCAACTCAAATAATCATATACTCATACAATATTCAAATCCCACTTCACCATCTCTTCTGATCCCCAGCACTACTAAAATCACCACCCCTTCTCTCTTTCTCAACCCTCGCATCAAATTCCTTCTGTGCCTCCAATTGCGCCAAATTCCTCTCTTCTTCTGTTTTGGAAAATGTAAAACTATCTGTACTTGCTACTTCAGAAGCTTTAGGTGTATTTTTCGCCCAACCAGATTGTCGAGATTGTGAAGGTGTACTGATATTAGAAGCCTGTTTTTCCCCACGACGAATTCGTTCCCATGCTGAACCTGAAGTTGGTTTGGAAGATTGAGATGTGCTTGTATTGGTATCCATTCCTTGTCCATTGGTAGGTGATGCGTCATCGAATAAATCGAATGGTTTTTTTTCTTCTTGTGCTGCTGATTGGGCTGGTGCTTGTGCTGGAGCTTGTGTGGGCAATTGTCTTCTTTGGGGTTTCATGGGTGGAAAGGTCTGAGGAGTTGATTGTGCAGATCCCGGGGTATTATCTCCATACCAATCGCCACCCGTTGGACTAGCATCATCATAATCCTGAGTATTTCCACTTTGTGATTGTCCTTGTCCCGGCTTCATTCGTGGTCTTGGGATTCCTGCTGGACTAGGTAGATTCTTTTGAGTTCTGGCAACTTCTTCCGTAGTAGCTTTTACAATATCTTTTAATCGTTTATCACCCATTTGTCCTACTGCCCCTACACTAGCCGCATATGCTCCAATTAGCAATTTTGAGACCGTTTGTCCTACATAACAATAACATAAACCTCTAAATGTATGCCAGGCAATGATTGCCGGAAATCCCCTAATGTAAGGCATTCGCGGATGTGGAAATACACTTGAATTGAACGTTTCAAGATTTGGTTGATAGAATGGAAATCGGAAAGTGGCGGCAGTTTGAGTTGCTCTGTAGATTCCCGCAGACAATCCTGCAACAGGAGCGAATGAATTTATTCTGATGATTTTGGCCGTGTGATATGCAAGGGCGTCGATTTCTTCACGTCTGAGCGGCCGCTTTGTAACTTTGATTGCATTCTGAACTCGGGCATTGATGATCCTGCTTAGAAAGGTATCATTGAAACCGAATAGAGGACCGAATATCGGTAAAGGTTTAGGTATCGTACTGGTATCGATTTTGTACCAATCTATACCCGTACCTTGGCCTTCACCTTGACCTTGTTCTGAAGACGCGTAAGGATCGCTGTCGGATGTAGGAATCGAGTCGTATGATTCGTTTGCCTCCTTGGAAGATGAGTTCTCGAGAACCATGTTGGCGAGGATATTGATATGTTGAATGTGAGAAGTTTTAAGAAGTCGGTGAGGGTAATTGCAGATGTGCTGCCTTGTTTTTGTTATGGTACAGATTGTTGAAGGTGTAACTATGAATATGAATGAATACTCGCACGACAGCTTCTGGAAGCTCAATTGAGCTGGGATGTTTTGGTGACGTCTTTGAATTAATTTGCGGGCAGGATTTTAGAGGGTGTGACTTTATCAAATTTAAGGCGGGGTTGATTCAATGTACGGAGTACGGAGTAGACGAGGTTCAACTCACATTATCTTCCTTGCATTATCTTTCACCAGCTTGACATATCACAATTGCAACACCGGGGTGTTCCGGCAATGCAGGATAAAGCAAGGACAACGAGGCAAATGCTGGTTTCAGACGACGGGTATTCAAGTTTACATGAGGAAAATTCATGAGCTATCTCGATCTTCGGTAGTACAGACTTCCTTCAATGGTCATTACCAGCCTTGCACAGTCGGTCAAGCTGCATTGGTATCATCTGAGAATTTGGCACAAGTTCGAGTGGACTATATATCACCAAACAATTTATACCGATCTCAAGGTTGTCATGGCGCTCAAGTAAGCCACCGTGAGATAAATTCATAGTCGATGCTGTAGAACGTGGGCGGGTAGCTATGTTGACTTATGTTTTTTTAAATCATGTAACAAACCGTCGAGGATACTCAATTTTTGCATGAATTTGTAACGATATAAAGCCTTTTACAAGCACTTTCAAGGTTGAGCGGTATGGTGGCATCACTTGCTGCCACGCTCCTTGCCGTCTGGCTGCTTTGCATATGTCCTAAGAGCCCCGGGCATTATACAGAGTTACTCAATTATTGGTTAAGCAAGTTTTTAGCTCGTATGTTATTATCATGCTTTCTAATATTTCCGCATAAATTCATCCATTAGTGGAGTGTATCAACATATCACCTCATATCAAAACCTGAAAACTGACGTAGAATGCATTCGACGCCAAAGAATCAAAGGCATCATGTGAATAACATTGAGAAGAAAATTAAGAAGGAAAAATAAGACGATGAAAACGATAAGGATACAGATTCCAAATCTGTCATACTCATATCCTACACAACCCCTTCCACTACCCATCAATCGAATGCCGGCTCAAAATACCCTCTTGGGTTTCCCCAACGGAGTTGCGTTTTGCTAGATGCATAACGGGTATGGAATTTATGGTGTGCGGCCGCAGACGGTTCATCACTCTCTGTCGAACTCAGTTTGACTCACGAAGGGACTATAGTAGGTGATAATCTAAGGAGGAGACTGGATCCAAGCGGTACCCTTTATGTCGAGAGGTCCAGATATGATGACGACGAAGTTATGATAATGTACTACAAACCTTTCTAATCAGCTAATAATTCCTGACGAGGCTATGTAATGGTATAATGGAGGGTAGTCTCCGGCCATGGTGTTTCCAGCTGATTGTATAGGTACCCCATTTGCCTATTGTGTTTTTGTATTTGTTCTTGGTGTGCGGTATATTATATAATATAATGTTGCCGTTTATGATTGTGTTATTTGTTTCATGGGTATATTGATGGATGAGCTACTCAATTTTATTTATTTGGTGTCCTTGAGTAATAAGTTGGGTGTATGTTAGTATGTTAGTATGTAATACTATCATAATTCAAGTGCTCTGTGACCGTGGGCTCATGATCTCTTATTTCCTGTCTTTTATTAAACGTGACATAAAATGATGGTTTCGTAATTGACCAGTGTCAGTTCTAAGATTATATAACAATAACTTTCAAAGAAGGTGTCGGTCTCTCTTATCCTGATCTCCCCTTTACACAGAACATGTTCCACACGGCTCAAAACTTCCCTTCTTTCAATAATCTGATCAAGCACTTCCTTTCAAAGTCATTTTGGTTCTTTACCACCAATAGCCATGTCGATTATCCTCCCATTAATTCAAGAAACAGCAGTAATTATATTAATGCTCTCGGGATTCAATATACTATCTATGAACTTGTAGGGAAATAATTCGGGGCGTAAAAATACGGATATACGACTCCTCTTTCTGAGACTTCGAATACAAGGACAGAAAAGGTTCAGGGGTCTTAGAGTAACGTCTTAGTGCAAATATGCTAGTGCTAAAAAACGGCTCAATTTTTAGATTTTGGGAGAATCTTTGGATGACAAGACTGGTGCATATAGAATTTCTGGGATGAGCCATGTAATCGGTGAATGTAGATGTGCAACAGAAGACTTCCACCGGACGTGAGTGGAGGTATTGTTAGGCCAGATCTTACCCTAGCTGTACCTGCAGAAACTCAAATAACTCCATATTCAGTTCCTTCGGGACCCTGAAGTTGAAAATCTATTCTTTTGAAGGGTAGGTACTTTGGCACTATTGATTACTGAGTGGTGAGGTTTATATCACCGGTATATAGATGTATAATATAATTTATATACTGCTATCAAGTGCTCAATGAAAGGATTCTAGCTATAGATGTGAAGAGAGTTAATTTATTATTATCGCATCAGTGGCACTGTATATATCTCTATTATGATCAAATCACCATATTATACACTAACTTTGAGTGTAGGTTATGGCAACTACTGCGATAAGGAAATCCAAATTAGGTCCGTGTCAAGACTTATAGTCTAGTCTAAACTTGAAGTGTTGCTTTACTTATACACGTCCTGGGATAAGGTCCGTGCAAAGGTTTGTAGATATGCAATAGTAGTAATTTGAAGGGGTTGAGTGGAGAACGCTTAGAATGATTGGGTAATTCTAGTTCTGGCTTCCGTGGCTTAAAATGATGACTTTGTGTTAGTTTCCTACAAGTTGAGGTTTGTGATCTAGCCTTCAAAGACGCGGTTTGTGATCTGATTGTGTAATAATGGTTGGTATTTGAAATGACTTCAAATTGCAGTGAAGGTCCTTGTTTAAGAGAATTTGGGGGAATGGGAGTAGTGTGCAATTCAGTGCCTGGATATGAGTTGATAGCTAAAACCTTTTTCTCGGGGGGGGGGGGGGGGGGGGGGGGGGGGTTGGGGGGTTTCATTTTTGCATATTTTCCCATCTCTATGTGATTTCAAGTATGAAGTCAGTTGCTGAATGTGGATTGTAGTAATAGGATAATAACGCCCACAATAATCCCCACAAACCATGAGAACGTGACTATTATAATGAGGTTAGTTTTGCAATGTGGACGAGTGGACGTGTAGACACGCAACATAACTTTCTACGGCTTTGAATAGACTGCGCCCAAATAATCCGCAAGCTGCCGATATTTATGAATAATTCGCTTTGCGGATTACCCATTAGAATTATAACCCACCTTTTAAATTATCTGTTCGAATTTGAAATTTTCTGCAAATAATTTATTCAGATTTTCTAATAATCTACGCCGCAAACAAAACATCTATAGATTATCCAGCAGAAAGATAATCCGCCCTGTGGGGCTCCGTTGCGCAGCCTAGCTTTGAATGAACAATACTGAGATATAGACCACAACAACTGGGGCTAAAATAGTTTCTTCATTCTATATTTTCATCTGGGACACATCAGTTTTATACAAGCTCCGAGTGGTACCGAAACTGGAAGGCTTGTAAGGATGAATCTTGTGATATGGAAATTGAGATTCGCAACATGACCAGAATGATCTCGGGCTGAGGACGTTTAGTTGAGAGATATTTTCGGGAAGCGGGTCAAGTCCAAAGCAGTTACCAATTAACGAAGCTAAGAATAAAAATGGCGTAGTACGCTTTTGAATCTGGCTTTGCAGTAAAAGCATCATGAAGTGGCTATTCTAATACTTGTCAGGATGAGGTCTGTGCATTCAATTGTAGATATGCAAAATGAGTCTTTCTTGGGCTGTGAGTGGATGCATTCCATAGACTACGAGATATACTAACCTCAGCCGCCGAACCGAAAGGAAAATGGCTTCGGACTGATTTTCTCGAAGATTCTGGCTTCATACTAGCGAGATACTACTTAAAGACTTGTCAGGATGAGGCCTGTCAGATGAGTTTGTAGATATGCAGCAAAAATGTGTTTGGAGAGCCCTGAGTGGAGGAGAACCTGAAGGTTTTGAAGGGGTTCCAATTTCTAACTACCAAACACCAAACCTAAGCGCACTGTGGGCTAGATTTGCGGTTAACTGAAAGCGATATCGATATTTATCCTGCTATAACCCTCCCATGTTACCTTTTAGAGTGGTAAAGATTGACCGTCAAGTGACTGAAGTTATCAAAAGGAGTACTTCCCAGAAGCTAGACCCATGAAAAATTGTTTTTTGAAGTTCCTCTACATCGTAAGAAATTGTTTTAATTTTCACAGGATCATTTATATTGATTGTAAAAGAATTAAAGAAATGATAAGACCTAATGATGTATGACTTTGGAATGATTATTTAATGGGAGTATAGGATTTAATGCAGAAGTCTAACAATACCACTGAGCACATAATTATTTCCTTTAGAAACTCGAATGTCAAAACTCAGATATCGAAAGGATAAATGAATGTTGGGACGGCGACGAAAATTTGCTTGAAAGTTAGATTTGAGAGATGCAAAGTTCCCATATACCCAGCTTGAACGGGCGGAGATCCAGATGCTGCCAAGCATCTTTCGAAGTGTTTCTCAGCTCTAAATCAGTTCCTTCCTTCGAATCATAAAGTCCGACTGTGCTTCAGAATAATCGTAATTGCGACACATTAAAGATTTCGGAATATGAGTGTAGCATCAATAGTCCCGAGCTTTCTATTTCAATGAAACAATAAGGCTACACGGCGTTACACATTAATAATTTTTCCACCTTCTTGACAAATATTTATTGCTTGGAATTTTCGGAGTAAGAAAAATATTTATTTTGTTAGTTCAGACCATCAGTGGAAAGAACTAGAAGCGGAAAAACGAAAACTACCTAGTGGGTAATATGAGTTGTATTCAAGATGGAAATAAGGTCAAAAAAGCGTAAAGTATCCAGGCACTTCAATTCAATGTCCAAAAGATTGCCTACAGATTACACTACTATATAAACGATTTTAAAAAGAATAATATCACCAAAAAACATAGTCCAGGTGGCTCAGTAGTTGTGCACTGAGCTTCACATCCTCCCAGAAAGGACCGTTGCTTCACATTCGAAGATTTTATTTATTCAAGAATTAGTTCAGCTAGTTTAAATTAAGACTTGTGGCTCTATCCGAATAGAATTAATCTTTTGCATTTTTTTCGGATTTGCTTGGGCCTTTTCGGAGGGGAAAGGAGGGTGATAGAGCGAATGGATAGCCATATAATAAGTTCAGCCGACCCAAAGGAAGCTCTTAAAACACCGCGTTATGCATATATAAAGTCAAAAATATATTGGTTCAGTCCGTGAGTATATGGCTATTATTCTCAAGAGTTAACAGTTAGTCAAAAGTGTGGGCGGGGAGAGAGATGAACGCGTTTTTAGACAGTTGTCCCAAGATAATTTAGCTCCCGGTAGACAACGGTAAGAGAAATTGCATTCTAATCGGTTGCCAAAATTACAATCATAGGTTTCATTGATTAGACTTTAACTAATGCCATGGGCAATTTTTTCCCCGAGTCCGAATCCTATTTTTGCGGCCTACTCTGCTAGATGTTTCCTGGCTCCTTTGCGCCTTGCCGCGTGGAGTTTTTTTGAGCCTTTTTGAGCTATCATATATTCATGATTGTCTTATGTACAGTCTACAATAAGTTAAAGAGTAAAGGGCATGGTCTTTCCCGACTTCTAAAGATGCAGGAAAGCTGGGTTATAGAATTAGAGGTGAATCATCAGTGTGGTTTATTAATTATATAGTATACATTGCTGCAGCTGGGGAAAAAAAGGGTACTCAAGCGGCAGCTATATATAAAGACTTTAAGTATTGTGAGAAACTTGAGATATTGAGGCAAATACGTAGCTAATTCAAAATACTATCGTCACATGACTCCGTAGTTGGATATAAGAGGGAGCGCTATCGCAACGCACGTATCTCGACCTACATTCCTCGCAGCATTCTCCCATATGGAGTAGAAAGTTAGCAGGTATCTTAGTCCTCTAGGAAACTATGGTGCATGAAGTGTCTGGCGTAATTTAAAACCATTATTTTGGGGAAATTTAATAGCGATAGCTACTTTAGTCATCGCAACGAGAATCCAAGCCCGTCAGAACTGGAATGATTGCGACTACTACCCTACTATTCTCGCTACCAATAAAGACTTTCATCGCTGCACCTAGAGATATTAGCAACACAATTCCTCATGTGCAGTTGGGGGTCGTAGAAATTTTAGATTCTAAGAGAACTTCACACCAATATATATATACTCGATGCCAAGACAGACATCTAGCTCCTGCTTGATCGCCATATTAAGCGAGCCCCTTTTCTGACCAATGTTAGGGGACCGAGGAACAATACCACAAAGTAGATTTGATTTAGGAATACAAACAAACCTAATAGAGCCCGAAGTTAGAGTTCTCTCCAGGAGCTAGGTTCCGCTTTATCAATGTTTTTGTCAGTACTTGTGTACGAGCTGCACATCACAAAGTAATATGTCATAACACTCCCTACGTAGAGAAAGAATATGGATGAAAGCTTTTAAGACAATATGTTTTTATGAGAAGGCAACTGTACAATCAAGATAAGTTCCCAAAGCCGATACAATCAGATGATGCATTTCGGAATTACAGAACCAGCATAAAAACATTTTATTTCTCTTCATTTGCGGTGAGGTATAGTATCCTTGATACTTACGACTAAAATTTTACACCTCTCTCACTTTTGTACCATCAATTGAACTATTGATAAAATAAGTATCAATGAACTCGAACTAGCTTCTTTATATAACAACAAAATAAAATCTATAACCCCTATCCATTAGTAAATCATTCTGTGTCCTGAGCCTGACAAAGCCTAAAAGATTTCCAAGTGAATGACATGGTGCCAACTTCAAAAGAGGTAATAAGCATACCGAAATATACACTCTCGGCTTCTGAACCATCCAGTACCTAGATACCCACAAAACAAAAAGAAATAAATAAATTCTATATCAAGCTATCAAATTCTTCTCCCATGAATTTATCCCCAAGATTCTCAGGTTCATTTCCTTTCGTAGTTTTAACTAATAGATTAAAATAATTCCACAACAACAACAGGAGTAATACTCCATCAAGTTATCACACACAAATGTCTTCGAGCTTCATTTTGGTCATAGAAGTCTTTTAGACGCTCTCAGTCGATGCTTCAACAGTTAAACTATTTGTCTCGATAAATATGCCACAAAATATCTTCAATATGGATGACATGACAATTGTCGGTTGGATCATAACGAATATCCACAAATACTTTGTGCATGCATCCATGCATGAAAGAGTATGCCCGCTCATGATATCTAGAATTGAGAAGGTTCTATTCGTCATAGAACATCTTGGTAGATGGATCATTTACATTATCAGCATAAGTTGCCGTTAAAAAGGCCCATACGGGTGAAAGTCTTCCTCGAGTTCCAAATACCAAGATTTGCTTTTGGGCTTCACTACTTTTTGGACATACATGATTAATGAAAACGGCACCCGCGATGCACTCAAAGGTCTCAGTTAAAGAACATAAGAGGCTTTCCGAGTCTGCCGCTTGCCAAATCACGCCTTCTTTCAACACCATTTCAGGAAAGGGGACACTAAATCTGAACTTTGCAGGGCCACTAGGCGCCGACACAGGTATCTGAGAAATTGAAATCAATTTCCTTTCTAAGAGCACAGCGATGCCTAGTAGAGGTACGGAAGCTTTTTCCGTGCAAATTAGTCGTCGCATAGCTCCCAATCGATCTAAAATAAATCCGGCATCTCCGGCCATGTACTCCCGCTCCAGTACATAGGATATGCTGGTATGAGTGTAAGATAACTGGACTAAGACGTCGAAAACCACGACAATCTTTTGGGGTGGTTCCTTGGTGTCTAGGACCTGGTCGCCGCCGTAGGAAAGGAGTTGTAATTCTAGGCCATTAGACCCAACATTAGATTGCACATCAACTAAGGGACCAGCAAAAAGCCCCTGTTCTTCACTATAGTGGCGATTATCAGGCATATACCTCATCGGAGTGAATAAATTGTATGGATTTGGATCATCTCGGGTTTTATTAAAGTGAACGTCTTCAGCTGCCACGAGCTGTTCTAGCCAATTGAAGCATTCATAATGGGTGCAGAATGCTCTTGGAGAAGTTGCGAGCAGACCCTTGTTGTACGGTTCATGAGATGGGACCCACAAAAACAAAGTTTGATCTAAATTCCGCCTAAGAATCTCTTGCTGAAGTCGAAGAAAAGCCTTTTCAGATCCCTCCCCATATATCGGCGGCATGTGCACGTCAAAAAGTCCCATCAAGCAGTATGCCATATCTTCTTCTCGAGTAGTTTGTCGTTTGGAAGCCCATGACATTCGCTGAGCAAGGGTGCAATTGGTTGGATATCTCCCTAGTATAATAGATTTAGGGATGTTTGTGATTCGTGGGATTTCCTGTACAAGCTCATGCTTTGTTCCAAGTGAGCACCACTGCATATCGAATAGAATGACGTGACGCGGTGCTATAAGTTCTTGTAATGTTCAACCACGAGTGAACCATTGACTTTTCTCTCAAGAGTCGATCTCTTCTACATCTGATAGGTATGCGTAACAAATAGCAGAGCTTTGGTACCAGCGATACATTGAGTTGATAGCTTCGCTGAGTTCTGCCGAGCTCGATTTGTCGATACAACAAGTGTCAACCCAGATCCAATCGTATCCATCTTGCATGGCTTTTTTGCGACATCCTTCAAGTTTTGGAAACCCTTTCTTCTGATTAAATGCCTCCTTTTTTATGTCTTCAAAGGTCACTTCATCTTCCTCCCATCTGTGAGAAAGAATAGCGTAGGTGGGGATATTGTTTTGAAGAAATTCTTCTAGCCAAAGGGGCTCCGTAACTTTCGTACTGAGTAGTCGCATAAGTAGGTTAGGAAATTTCGGGTTCGCTCGACGGCATTACACGCCCAAGAAATGAGAAATTGTCGGAAAGCCTTAAAGTGAAAACGATGGAAATGCTCGGTTTTCTCGGAAGTCTTTCAGCTCAACATATATGAAAGTTATGGATTGATGAGCTGTACAAGTGTTTATGGATGTGTTAATGCGGGGTAGTGAGGCTATGGTCATGCGTAAATCATTAATTCATAACAGCGGGGACAGCGGGGTAGATGTTGGCAATATGAGTCAGCTCCCTATTGTCGTGTATGACTACTGTTCTACGACAATGTTCAGCAGCATTCCTTTAGGACGACTTTAGATACATAATTGCATGATTTTTGAGCTGAGCATAAGACGGTAGGTTGTGTAGTTAAAGTCCCAAATGATAACTTCAATTGTGGTTTGATAGTTTCACAAGTCCAGACAGAAATTTGAGCCTTGTACTTTGAACTTCGGAATAGCTTCAAGGGTTAATTATTCAAGCTTTAAATTATAGCCCTTGAACTGAGATTTGAGCTAATACTTGAAAGTTGAGCTTTCAAAATTATGTACTTCTAGGCACTATCAATTTACATATCTAAGATACACTATAAAATGAGTTTCTTACACTTTCCCACAATACCTCGAACCAGAGACCTCACTTCAACGCTGTCTACCATTACATCTCCATCCACTATAATATCCTCGAGAAAAGAGCTATACTTCTGGATCTGTATCTGGAATCGATGTGAAGATTGTAGCTGCTAGTACCCAAGACTTAAAGTCAACGCCATCAGATATTTGTACTCGAAGGGAATAGTCTGGTCATATATATACTCATCCCAACCACTTTTCAAATTCATCTAATCCTCTATGTGCGGCTCCTGATTTTCAACCCTTATCCCAAACCAAGCGCAAAATTCCAAAACAACTTAATTATATAATATTTAAATACTCATTGCCAGTAAGCCCCAAAATCAAACAACAAACCCCACTACCTCTCCTCTTAACTTATGCACTAGCGAGATTCCCAATCTGCATTTATGTTGACACCGTGTGTTAGACACATAGATACATAATTACACCTCACCTATTCCACCAATGGTAGTTAAACTGCATTAATATATATTTTCTAGGAAAAAAAAACAAAGATGCTTAACAAATACCACAGCATAACCCTAAAATCCAAATCCAAATCCAAATTTAAAGAATTTTTATTTAATAAAGTAAAGTGAATATATAAAAATAAAAGAAAAAAATTAAAATTTAAAAAGTATATATATATGTATATATAATACTATTAATTCATCTTTCGATTCTGAAAATCGGAATTATAAGACTAAGAATAATTACATATACTCTACTTGAAGTACATATATAGAATTTGAAGTTCGAAAACAAGAATATTAAATTTAAAAAAAACAAAGGAAAGGAAAGAAAAGTTATCATATCATTCAAATGATGTGAGCTCAAAACTGATATATATCCCCTCCACTGCACAACAACTCACTTAATGCTTAGACACTAAAAATACATCTGCAGTTTTCGTAGTGGGAGTTTTACTTATTTATCTTTATTTAATAAATAGTCGAAGCAAAAAGAGTGAGCAGTTCTAACTTCTAAGATTCGCTTGAATTGGCTAATTCTATCACCTTTGCTGCGGCCTCCTCGAAATCATCATATGCGTATAATGGCAATCCACTTTCGGCAATCTATGATATTAAAGAAATGTTAGTTAGCACGTCATATGGCACTTCACTCTCCTTCTCCTTCTCCAAACAACCCTTCCTACGAACCATAGAACAAGCACAATCAGAATCACGAGCAAAGAAAAGAAAATTAAAAAGACTTACAATCCTCTGCCCCTCCTTGTCATTCGTCCCTCTAATCCTAACCACCACCGGAACCTCCACCCCCAGCTCCTTAAATGCCAAAAGTATACCCTCAGCAATCATATCCCCTAAAGTCAGACCCCCAAAAATATTCACAAAAACCACTTTTACCCTCTCATCCCCCAGAATTACCTCGAAACTCTTCTTCACCGTTTCCGCCGTCGCTTTTCCCCCTGTATCCAAGAAATTCGCAGCTTTACCTCCTGCATCCGCTAATGCATCTACAGTATTCATAGCTAATCCTGCACCATTGACTAATGTTCCGATATTGCCATCACCTGCGAGTTTGATGTATACTATACCATGTTTTTGAGCTTCTGTTTCAGCAGGATCTTGGATATCTGCCCGAGGGAGGGATTGAATTTCGGAGTGGCGATTTGCGCTTTTGAAGGCGGCGTCGTCGAAACCGAAGTTTGCGTGTTCAATGGATACTCTACTCTGGAAGCCTTCTTTGTATGGAGGTGCTCCTCTGATGGTGGTTTGGAGGAGGAAGGCTTCTTTTTCTTTGAAGAGTTCAAATAAACCGGAGATAATTGGATGCAACAATTTATGTTGATGCACCAATTGGAGATGAGTGGCGCACTTTTGTCTGAGACCAGTCGTGATACCTAAGTCGTATTGAAAGGGAGTCTTTTTTGGTTTGGACGGGATTTCACTATTCTTGACCGGTCCTTGTAATATAAGTTGTGGGCAGCGGTTGCTTCGATCAATACTAATAGTAAAGTGGCGGTGGACTGGATCTTTTTTTGAAGGATCTTGTCTTGGGGAAATTCCTTTTTGGTCAAGTAGTTTAAAGGCATCTTCCTCTTTGAGATATATGGTTCTTTTTTGCACCATGTTTATTGTTGAAGTTCTTGATGTTGGTCGTATCCTCATTGTGTGCATGCTTCGCTTTTGAGAAACACTACTTGTAGCCACGCCGCTGCTTGATCGTCCTGAATCCCCTAACAAGGTCTTCATAGCATTGCCAAATTTAGCTGGATGATTAACCATGGTAACTCCTACATTCTCGAAAGCCTTGATCTTTGTCAATACATCTGGTTCACCTGGTAGAGTGAAAGCTCCAGCATGACCCATAACCTTACCAGGCACAGCATGATTACCAACTACTAATGCCGCGATAGGTCTGTGGGGGGTTAGTAGAATCTTAAATGGTCTTCAGGAATCTTACTTGGGATTTAACGAGCGCTTCTTATACTCCTCAATCCAAGCTGCAGCCTCAAGCTCCGCTTCACCACCAATCTCACCGATAATAATAATACCTTCAGTATCATCATCATGTTCAAAAATCTTCAAAGCATCAACAAAATTAGTACCAGCCAGAATATCCCCACCCATTCCAATACAGAGACTTTGACCAAGTCCAGCCCTAGTTGTTGAAGCGACGGCTTGATCGTTAGTAATTGTCAAAGACCTGCAGCCTAAGATCTTACCTTCATAACTTAAAGTCCCTGATTTAGCAACAATACCTATACGACCAGGTGTGAAGCAAGAAAGTGGTTGGAAGCCAATTCGACATTTTCCAATTGCTGATATAATACCGGGAGTATTTGCACCGACCAATCGACTTTTTGATTGACTGTCTAGCATACTATGTATCTTGAGTACGTCAGTTCTGTTTGATTGAAAAATCATATAATCATACTCTTAACATATCATGAAGAGGAATGTGTTCAGCGACGGCTACAATAAGAGGAACTTCTGCTTCAATTGCTTCCTCAATGGCGGCTGGTGCTTGATGAGCTGCTACATATATTCCAGTTGCATCTGGTTTCAATTGTTCCATTGCCTATTTTTATGTATTAGTCTGAATGTCATGATCATTATAGTCATGATATACTTCCCTCTTTCACAGTAGGTAGTACCGGTAATCCCAAGTGTTCTCCGTTCTTCCCAGGCGTCACACCACCAACTATATTAGTTCCCCATTCTATTGATTCCTTTGCATTTGCTGTAGCCTTGATGAAAGATTGAGATTAGTGACTTATGATTGTTGATGTTAACTTTAGGAACTTCACCTGTTTACCTGTACCAGGTCAGTCAGTCGTGACAGCTCACCAGCTATGATACATATTAAAAAAGTCAAGTCAATCAGCATACCTGTAAAGCCTTGAAAGATAACTCTAGTATGACTTCCAATCTTCAAATTTTTAATTGTTTGACCATATCTATCCTCATATACACCATTTTTTATAAAATACTTCAAAGTCCTCTTGCTGGAGTGAGCAAATATACCCCGCGTGAGATCTTTTGATCGTATCATATCTTATGCTTGTAGTCTGACTTGAAAAGAAGGACACAATTGGATGTATTATGTACCATCAGAAGACAAAATATAGAATGAACCGAATGAACGTGTAAAAGAATTTCACAATCACCGTCCCTGCTGTGAGAGAAAGATCCATATGAGGTTCAAGAAGTAACCTTAATCAAAAGTTTTACCTCGATCCTCGGGACAGTTTAGGTTATCGGAAATAAAACGCGGATGAACCTGGCTTCACTTAAACCCGCTGCAGTCAGTTCTTCCAAGCTTCAAGCACACAGGCCATGATTCAAAAAGTGTGGGGAGAACAAACACGCATGATCTCACAAACATTATGCATTGAAAGTCTTGGAATTCTGGACCTCTACTCGAGTATGATATTCTCCCTTATACAAAAACAGACCAGGAAACATATACATTGTCTGATATTTCATAAAATAAAATAAATCATAAATCAATCTCAAATGATCCTCCAGCTCAATGTATATAATCTTTATTACCTAGATATTTGAACGATTGAAGCTAGAAACCAACCCACCAATCCCATCATTCATGTGGGGAAATCATTTTGGGTTAGATTCTAAATATCTACCTAGGTAAATCGGTGACGGATTCGAGAGCTACCACTACTCGAGTTTCGCATAATATATCAACTAATGCGAATTTAGGTCTTTGACGAAACAAAAACTTTCATCTATTCTTATATATTTTTGTATATAGCTAAACTGGTATTCTTCTGCGCGGTTCATCAATCTTATCTTTTCGATTCTGGAATATTGAACGAGTTGGTTTGATCATTCAATATACGAGCACGACTTTTGCGCCCTGGAACCATCGATGCTCTCACATTTCTTCTCAACCCTCTATCATTAAACGGAATTAACTTACCAAATATTCATACAGCACACCATCAACCGCCAACATGACAACCTCCGCAAACGACCTATCTACCACCCTCAGCAACCTCTCCATCAATCCCTCCTCTACCACCAAATCATCCACCCCAAAACCCCCCTCCAAAGCCACAAAGAAAACCAAAACCCCCATAGCCGACTCCTGGGAAGACGAATTCTCCGCTTCCTCCACCGACACCGAAACCGAAGGCGAGACTTCAGTACCACCTATACCTATATCCCCTCCTTCTGGGGGGAGTAATGAGAATGACGTTCTATTCTCCAAATCCAAAAACCCCTCCAGCTCCAAACCCCCCACCACCACCCAAACCATCGAATTCGAAAACCCCTACGGCTACCCTGGTCCCTCCTCTTCCTCCCCATATTCATCCCCATCAAAAACCTCCAGCAACCCAGAACGCAGACAAGAAAAAACAGACGCAGTAGCGCGACGTTTAATCGCAGGAGCATTAGGTGTGCGAGCGCCGAAGAAAACAGAGGAACAAAGGGAATATGAACGGGTGCAGCGGGAGAAAGAGGTTAGAAGGAGGAAGCAAGAGAGGGAGGAGGAGGGAAGGAGGAAAGAAGAGGAGGAGAGGAGGAAGAGGGGTGTGTGGGATGATGATGATGATTGAGGGGTGAATTTTGGGGACGGGTAGGTGCATGGATGGATGGTTTTGAGGGATGCGGGTAGACTGGGTGCGGGGGAGAAAGGTATAGGGAAGAGATGAGTTGGATCTGGACGCCCCATCGCACAGGAAGAAGAGCTAGGGCTAGAGCTTCAGCTCAAAACAAAAAGCAGATTAAACATCTAGCCTCCGCATCCTACCAAACTCACCCAACTCACCATCAAGAAAATAATCCCAGCAATTCCAATACACATCTAGTATCTAGTATCTAGTAGCTAATTACTCGAGTAAGTAAATATACCGACGAGAACGAGAAATATATATATCTTTCATCTTCCATCGTTCATCTTCCATCTTTCATCTTATACCTCACATTTGATCTCATAATACTGCATCCAATATCCAATACCCAATGCACCAAACAACCAAAACACAAAGATAAAACATACATACAGAACTATAAGTCCATAGATATAAACACCATAACACATTCTCTACAATCCCAATCTCAATCCCAAAAGCAGCAAGTAGCAAGTAGCAAGTAGCAAGTAGCAAGCAGCAAGCAAGCAACGAGTAAAATCTCAAATACCTGTGAATTGTTGTAAGTTGTAAGTTCTATGTTGTAAGTTGTAAAAGCTGTAATAAAGTAATTCTATATTGTGATGGAGGAATTCATGTTAAAAATATACTGACTTATTAACCAATTAACCAATTGAGTGAGTGTATTATGTAAAGGTTATAGTATGAGTATGAGCAAATGTATTTTGAGGAGTACTCCCTTCCCATGGCTGAAAGATACCTGTGTACTGAGATGTAGAAATGTTGAGGGTGTTGGTCATTTAGTAGGTAGGTAGTGTTGGAGAAGCTATGTTGGAAATACATGGTGCAAAAATCAGACATCCAGATTACACACCAAACAGAAACCCTACATAATTAGAGAACATCTTCAATTTTTTTGGCCTAAGGAAAATAAGCATCTAGATTCCCACCCTCCTTGACTGCAGCAAAGAAGATATGCTCGAATTATCAAGAAACCCTATTTGACGCCTGCCTAGAACGCGCCACTATGGAGATGTAAAATTGACGAGTCGTCCCCCAAACACAAGGAAAAAAAAATAGCCCTGATCTAAAGATCGTTCTCGCCTTTTTAGTAGTTAAATATTAACTACTAACACAGTGATACACATCCTTCTCCCTACTCTGAGCTCTCCATCATCTCCCAAGCTATCCCAAGTCCTGGTACCATTTCGCCCGTCCCCATTGTGCGCATATCGGATTGTAAAGGTATCGTTTCGTCGTGTGAATTGAATGTAGAAGAAAGGGATGGCTTATTGGCCACCGATTTGTTCTTGATGAACCTCAAGAGTGTCGCCATCTTGCATATCCAACTGGCGTGAAATATGTTAGTAAAAAGTGATGCGACACAATGGCGCAACAATATCTTCCAGATAAAAGAAATTCCAACACTTCATAAAATATCAAAATGACAACATACCTTATCCGGACTATCTGTAGCTTGAACACGGCTACCATCAAAAAGGAATCGAACAGAGTTTGGTGCCTTGCCTTGTCTTTCACAGAAAGCATCCATCAACTTCTTCAACTGGGTTGAGCGCTTAATTTTGAAGAAGACTTCGTTATTGTTATCGGTGACCTTGATGTTCAAGTGCTCGGAGACGGGGGCTTCGGGCTTCTCGCCAGCTGGGCTTCCTTCGTTGTCGGACATTTTGAGATTGAGTTTATTTGGAAAATGGGTTGGTGAATGTCGCGGAGTGTTTGTGAATTCGAGGCTGACGGTGACGGACAGATTAGTTTGCGAAATAAAGAGGATTATCAAGTGGTGATTAAACGTACAAGACTGGATTTGATTTGAAGTAGTAGATCTACTTTTGAGACTATGTGGAAAAGTTATGGGTTGTCGGGGTTGAAGGGTTAAAACGAACTAGTAGAATGGTCAGGAATTGTGAGTAGAAGTCAAATTCACGCTTTGGCTGATGACGCTAAGAAAGGTACCACAAAAGGAAAGAGAAGTATGGAGGGGTTCTGATTGGTGTTCTATAGTATTCTGTAGCCCTTTGGATCTGAAAAGATTCTTAGAGAACCAATGAATTTACTTGTAACTTCTACCTATTTGTTTGAAAGAGATTATCCTACAGCTATATCATATTTGAATCAAAGATTCACTCAAAAGAAAAGAACCCGGATGTTCATTTGTTGGAGGCTGATTGAATATGGTGATCTTTTCCATCATATTGCTTTTTTCTGGAATTTGATACTGATGAATGTGGAATCTTAGCTACCCAAAAATGATATAACCACGGAGCAACCTTGCCATTCGAAAGCTGTATGTTACACCATTTGACTTTACTTTTTCTTAATACACTCAAACGCTGACAAACTGGATCCAGTGTGCTATTCAAGGTCAGCATCTTTCACTCAAAATTGATTGGGAACTTTGACTGATGATTACACTGCAGATTGTCTGGCAAAGAACAGTTACAATGAAGAAAAGTGTAGATCACAGGTTGATGCTCTATATGATTGCTGTAATGCATTTTATGAGAAGAATGGTGATGATGCAAAGACTGTCTCTTGTCCCAAGGCAAATCTATTGAGACTGAAGATGAAACAGAGATCAGAAGAGAAGCAGTCATAAGAGGCAGTCATGAGAGAAGCCGTCATGATACCTACGGCCCTTCGAAATGGCCATGAAGGCAGAAGGCAGAAGGCTCTTCATATCCACCCATTTGTACTAGAACTTCCATAGCATAATACCACAAATGTAACATCACCATTGCCAGGCATTTCACAAGCACATTGATAAATCCCAAGTATCATTGTACCACACGCATAATCAAAAACTACAGTCGAGCTTACGAAAAGATGTAACTCTCCAAGTTTACTGCCATCCTTCACACCTTCGAAAAGGTCAGGTAACGGAAACAGGAAGAGTCGTTAATATGGCCGATCATGAGCGCGCAAAGAGATCCCTATGGACCTAACCAAACATTGAAGGCTTGGTTCGAGACTCTAATTAGAAGGGCGGTTAAGACATTTGTGAAGAAAAAACTTACAAATTTGCAAAGAGGAATTTTCTTAAGTAGAAGATTCCTTAGCGTCAAATTGAATATCACGCTAAATTCGAGACTAAAAGTTATAATCCCTGACATTTCAGGACAGGACAGGACGCGCCTAAAAGTTCCCAAGGCCGAAAGCTACAATTTGAGGATTTGATCCATGGCCCATTCAATGTCAACATTGAACAAGATTGTGCCTTACTTTTTGAATTTCTTCCCTTTCCAAGTGTCGCATTGAAGAATATGGCGCCCATGGCAACGCGCGGTTCCGTAATGAACAATCATACAAATGGATTGGATGTACCAAAGTCTCAGGTAAATATGAAGATACTAAATTCTACGCATGTTGAAGCTGATTTGAGGTTTCCATTTCTAGAATTTGCGAGAAGGAAGTTGGCAATTGATAACTGTAGGTTTCGTTGGAATGTAGCTTAGAACCTTTAAGAATGCTAACCTTTACGCACAGCCGGAATCAAGATTTGAAAGAGAACTTTCTGAAGATCCTTCTTCTTGTGATGGAATGTCGCGCTATGGTGAAGAGCAAGATCAAGGTCAGTGATGCTTGGTTACTATGATGATTATTGTGCGCTTTGCACTTACTAATTCCTCTCAGTGATAGTTGCATACGAAAAGCCAAGTATGACTGAAAGTGCGGGAGAAACTGAAGCCGTCCTATACCCCCTTCAAGATGCTGCGAATCGAGTCGGAAATGAGGTTGAGAAATTTGCGGAGTTTCTAGATGGATATAATCCTTTGAGGGTGGCAGATGGAGATGAGAGACGAGAGATGGCATTCGATTTAATTGAACTCTATCACAAGACTGCTCTTGACACACTGGATCAATTACGAGATCGCCATGAATCCGAACGCCGAAAGATGGAGGGTTTGAGTTGGAGGAAAAAGATGAGAGGTTTCAAGATCGCACAAGATACTGATGAGATGGATATTGAGAACTCGGATGAGGAGGATCAGTTTATCACAAATTCGAGGACGACCGTAAAGGATTTAATTCGTTGGGAGCAAGAGGCGCAAACTTGGGACTTGCTTAAAAGATTGGCACATTTACGATTTCCCGAACCAAATACTGGAAAAGAGTTTGAATCCCCACAGAAACCTATAAACCAGTACACGAGTGAACGAGAGGCTTGGGATCGTTTCCTACAGACTGATAATTTAGCACTGGAACGAAAAACTGTGCTCCGGTGGCTTCAGGATACGGCGGAGGAATCAGGAGATGAAATTGACGTCCTAGTTCAAGATTTACAACAAAATGCCGAAAGGGGGGATATTATCGCACATGGTTGGTTGCACACTAAGGCAGCTATCAAACTCCAGAAAAATCAGCATTCCTGGCCTCGAGCTCTCGATCCTAATTCTCAAGAGATTCAGAAAATCATGTGGAACGCTTCTAAAACCGAACCGCTGGTAACTCAGCTTGATCCCGATGCAGTGACACGCCAAGGCCGAAAATTGGAAAAACAGGATGAATACTTTGAGCGTGCCATTTGGTTGGGTTGCTATCAGATGCTTCGTCGAGGGAGAAGCCCAGCTGAAATTAGAGAATGGTGTATGGATCGAACTGAAGTATGGAGAGCAGTCAGCATGTCTGGTTTACCCGATGATAAACCATTAGAAGACGGCGAGGAAGGGGATATTGCATCTGGAGCTCTTTGGAGACGCATGTGTTTTGCACTTGCTCGAAAGGGTGGAAATGATGAATATGAACGAGCAGTATATGGTATTCTCTCTGGCGACATATCGAGTGTTGAACCTGTGTGTCAATCATGGGATGACTTAATTTTCACACATTACAATGCCTTGTTGAGAACACAATTCGATAATTACATCCAATCAGGGCCTCAAACATTAATGAATGGAACCCTGGCCTTTGGGACGCTTGATGCTGTTGTCCTTCATGGGGATAATGCGATAGCTGGAAAACGACTTGTAGACAGCTTAAAGACGGATGCTCGGACGGCAGGAGAAAGCTCACAGCCAATGAAAATGCTTCAAGGTGTGTTGATTGGAGAACAATTTGCGGACTTCATCTATCAACAAGGTTTGGCGCTGTCAAAATTTGCGAACGCGGAAACCACCTCGAACTTGATACCCCGTACGGATGAGCAGCCTAGAGATCAAGACATTACTAACTACGTCAATTTGGGTGATCACGATAGTTTGCGAGTTTTTACTCATGCTATACTCATCTTTAGAGGTCTTGGATTAAATTTTGGTGGTGTACTTAAAGAATCTGTCATCGAAAATGTTATTGTCGCATACATCAGTTTCCTACGTCTTGCAAATAAAGGGGAACTAATACCTCTATATTGTTCTCAACTCTCTGGAGCAAGAAGATACGCCACACTTAGTCGCACTCTGATTGATATCACAGATCATGAACAACGAGTCACTCAAATCAGATTGATGAGGGAGCTAGGATTGGATGTTCAACAGTTCGTCAACTATCAGTCAAGATTTCTTCTCTCGGATCATCCTGATGGGGCTAAAGGATATCCATCACCCAAGGACTTTCAGGTTCTGGTAGACGATGGCAGGGGAGGCAAAAGGATAAGAAAGGATTTTATAGGACAGGATTCTGAGACCCTTGATAGGATTGATCTTTTACTCATCAGAAGTTTAGAGTGGTATCTACTTGTAGATGGACTTTGGTCTGAGACATTCATGGTTGGTAGAATGCTGTATCAGCGGTTTTATAGTAAGTTGTCATTCTCAGATTTTTCCTTCAATGCTAAATACTCATCAGAGAATCTACACCTTTCCGCTGCTCTCGCCTTATCCCAAAGAATAACGAGTTCTGAAATCGCATTGAGTAAAACTCGAGCATTATTAGGCGAAAGCCTCGATTTTCAGGGTCTGGAGTCGGAAGAGAATGAAGATCTGACTGAAGTTCTTGATGGTTTAGCGGATAAGAAGAGACACCTAAAAAAGTATATGGTGGAGCAGGCAAAGAGTTTCAGAGAACTTGAGGCATTGGCCTTGACTTTGGATCGCATAGAGAGTGCATGGGGTGTATTCTTTCTCATGCAAGAGTAAGTTATTTGATATCTGAGTTTAGCTTTGTCGCTAACCTGTTTTCTCAGGGATGATGACATTGAAATGAAAAAGTCCTTGAAGCGAAGTTTGGGTCAAAGCCTCCCAGTAGCGAACATTGGGGCAGAGCCCTTATTTAATGGATGGTTAACAACAAGCTTGCAAGGTAAGCAACTTTTATTTTATAAATTTGGAAAGGTGTTGACATATTTTATTAGAACAACCCGAGTTTGCAAAGATACGAGAAACCTATCTTCCTGAGACTATTCTTGCTTGGATCGCAACATTACGGATGGCTGGAGCTGTGTTGACTCGTGATTACTTGATGACTTCTATGGAATTGTCTACTATCATGGCGGATGAAAATTCTGATCTCTTAGAGCTCTTTTCTAAAACTGGAAGAATGCCAGAGCTTGTGAACGCCCTTGCAGTGGCAAGCAAAGAACTTCTACTGGTATCCAGTAGAAGTAAGAGAAGTACGACATCGAAAAATAGCAAGAAAATGAAGGAAAAGGGATGGACAACGGATTTGTGGAACGTCAAGCCATAACGTTTTGTATGATATGACGATATGATATGGAATTGGAAATTCTCATTCGATCAATATTATGGAGATGGCTTTGGGATGTTGATGGACAACAGGATGGATGGGGTAGAAGGTTAGGAATGCCATCCTATTTGAATGGATTCTTATGATTTCATATCAACCTCGTATTATTGAATGAAGCGAAAAGCGACAAGCTTAATTATCAAAGGAGAGATCTCTTACGAATTATCTATGTGATTTGTGCAAGTCTATAAGTTATTAGGTATATTATATCTATATCATCATAGCTAAATCTAATCAAGTCGAATCGTATATTACTACCTCCTCGAGTATCCATCGGTTTAGTAATCCACTGATAGGGATATTTGTACGAGTATATAAGAATAAGTATATTAGTATTGTATTTGATAAGATGAAGATTATGAGGCCTGATTCGATTTTACCTCGGGGAGTATTGTGTTTATCACTGTCTATCTCGGCTGTTTATCGTATACACTGGTGCATCTAACATCTATTCTCTGTTAAAATACGAAACTATAACTCTTTTATCCCCTTCATTCCCACTCATCTATTGTACCTAACACTGTATTCCTGCACTCTAATAAATCTCTTGACCTCTCTCACAACACATATACATCCAACAGGTGGTCTGGTGGTCCAGCATTTCATTTTGTTAAGTAACAATATATCATGTTATATTACTAAGCTCTGACATACGCACATTGTGATGGTTCTCCAATTTTATGTGGCTTAGCAACACCCAGATAGGTTGGATATTTATAGAGGAGTAGTTGTGTGAGAAGTGGAAAGGGAGTTTGGGTGATAGGCGTAGGAGTAGTAGGTACTTTGTATTTGGAGTACTTCTCACGTATATATACTTGTAATGATAAAAATATCGATAAAGAATGAAAGGATGAAGAATGCCCTAACACACCCTTAGATAGGACTAGTAGAAATGAAGATATACTTTTGCTCCGACTCCACAATAATTGTTTCGATGATGGGGTAGGTAGATATACTTTCTGATTACCTACTCTCTCCTTTTGTCTTGCCTGGTAAACAGGTGGGAAAGTCACAACTCATGTATCCATCCATCCTTCCTAGTAAACATACCTATTCACCTTTTGGGGGGGCCATAGCTTATTTAGACGCGATCCCGTGGTTCATAATAAACCACCCCCAACTAAACTAATAAACTAAGCCAAACCAAACCAAAGTAGCCAGCCTCTAAGATCTACTACCTACCTACCTATTCAAACTCTATTTCCTTGTACAACTAAACAGATATCATGATCATGGCGACAGCTTCTTCAATTCAATCACGATAATGTCAACAGTGTCTCCAAGCCTTTCTTCAGTTATCACAGGTCAAGGCAACTTTGGACATTTCCGTATCAATCAATTTGTCGATACCAATCCAGTTAATGCGACCGAGCTCCATTCTAAAATACAGACACCCAACGCGAATCTAGTTAGTAAAATCACTCTCGACATTACATCCACCACCAATAATTCGATGGCACAATCATCGCGCCCTCCCTCAGGTCAAAATACTACCGAGATCACCCCAACAGTTGCACCGGCGAAAACGCTCCAGAAAGATCAATCATCATCATCGCCCCGAGGTGGCTTCGGCGCGTTGGAGCTGGTGGAATTGAATTCGAATCCCATACTCGACGGGGTTTTAGGTCCAAATAAGGACGGCAGAGTTCGTAATCCGGTCCCATCTAAGCTGAAAGGCAAGACCGATAATAAAAAGGGCAATTTTGGTGTGATGCACATGGCGGCCAGTACGCCAGGAAAGAAAGAGACTCCGGGGAAAGATGCCGCAGCTGAACGTGATGCTGCTGCCAGAAGAACGAGTGAGAATACCGCCTCGCGTGCGAAAGCTGCTGCGAATGAAAAATATGCTCCTCCGAAGAGGAGAGGACTCGACGCGGCGAAAAATGAAGGTGGGAATCGCGCATCTCCGTTTGGTTCACGAGATGACCACAAACAACGTGCGAGGCCGCTAACTCCGGATGAGACGAAATATGAACAAGCGCGATTATTGACATTGTTGAGGAGCATCAATCCAGTCACGGTCGTCGATCAGGTTTGTAAAGCAGTGGCATATTTTGGTGGTATACCTGGCGCACCGCCACCAGAAGATGGTATCTTTCCTGAAAGTGCGAATACAAGAGAGACTGGAGCATTATTTATAGGATGGTTGGCAGAAATATTTCCCGATCTTTCGTCAGGACCAGAGCCTCCAGCACCGAAGATGCAAGAACCACTTTCTGCCAAAGGAAAAAGAGGTCGTGGGAGACCACCGAGAGATTCGAAAGGTCCAGAAAATGGTACATCTGATCCTCCAGGGCCAGCAAACGGATTTGGATTTGGTCCAGCTATTCAAGCCCCAACTTGGGGATTGCCTCAATCTGTAGCTTTAGTTAATACTGCACCCCCGATGGCAGCTCCACCAATACCTGCTGCAGCAGCAGTTCCATCGGCTTCAACAGCAAGTCCTAACTTTAGCCGACCTGTTCAAGCCGAGTCAGAGCGACCCGCTACCCCCCTCAAACAACACATTGATAACCTTGCTCCTGATACTGAATCTACAAGCAAACGAAGGAGAGGTAGACCCAAAGGATCTAGAAATAAGGGAAAGGAAGTACAAACTGGAAGTGAGAGCACGGGAGGAATGAATAGTAGTGTTGATGCTTCCACATCAGACCCAGGCCCATCAGAACAACACATTCAACAACCTGCCGCGGTTGCAAACATGACAGCTGAGAAACCCAACACCGCGAAGGAATCCCCAATTGTCCCAATCACAGACATAAGCAACAAAAGTGGCCAGCCACAACTCTCATACTCGGCAGAGCATTGGAACGCAGACTCGAACACCGGTAATACCTCTTCTATTCTCCAGCCGGATCAATATAGCCCGGAAGAACGTGCCGTCATCGAAGCGTTTCAGAACGAGCAAGCACCTGGTGGAGGTTCTGATAGTTTCAATTCGACTCAACCGACACCGGTAAACAATGGCACTCCTACGGCTGGTGGTATGAAGAGAAAACGTGGTCCTAATAAGCCTAAGAACCCTTCGATGACGGCGTCTCAAAATATTTCAGGATCACAACCACCAACCAGTCACACATCTAAGAATATTAGCCCTCTTCCTGCGCCAGCTGAAAGCCCCCTTGTGCAAAAAGATACCTCTACTGTGCAGTGGGAATCTGTACCTCCTATGGTTGAAACTCTTGTCCCACCACCTCCGAAACGACAACGAAAGCCAAAGGTTCCTGGAGCTAATGGTCCTGCTACTGGTAAGAAGACTGGTTCATCGGTCGTCAGTAATGCTACACCCCCTATACCACCAAGCTCTATT
Organism: Sclerotinia subarctica; assembly: GCA_025389085.1. Lineage (NCBI taxonomy): Eukaryota > Fungi > Ascomycota > Leotiomycetes > Helotiales > Sclerotiniaceae > Sclerotinia > Sclerotinia subarctica. The sequence goes on from QRFI01000016.1 coordinate 433,252, forward strand.
CCAGATTCCCCGGCCACTTCAGGACAACAAAACTTTCAACAATCACAACAGGGTACACCTGTAACTCGACCTGCTGATGGATTGGAAGCACATTTTGCTCGCTTTCAAGATCTTGGACAACAGAATGGACGAAGTATTACTCCAACAATCACCCCCCAGGCACGGCAACATCAGAAATCTTCATCAATCCCTCAATCAACCACCCAACAAATGCAACAGCAAACATCCCAACAAAGTCATTCAAGGGATGATCAGACTCAAAAGATGGCACAAAATGTTTCGAGAAATGCTTCAAATAGCTTTTTCCCAAATCATGGAACTACTAGTTATGTCTCCCAGTATGCTTCGAATTCAATTCAGCCAAATCAACGATATAGCGCCCATCAACCATCACCTCAGATGAGTAACAGCTTCCGAGCAGGTACCATGAGCCAAGCCTCACCACAATTTACACATGCAGAAAATGCCTACCGAACTGCTAGTCCTCACAACATAGCTCAACCATCACCTTCTTTCTCTCAAGCCGATACTTCATACCGAACTTCATCGTCTCTAACAAATCCCTCGCCAACTTATTCACAACCCGAAGCGTCTTACAATCCTCGCACAACTTCTCTTGCCACCACAACTCCATCCTACTCTCAGTCTGATTATAAATCCTCAGCTCTAAATCAAACCTCCTCCTATACTCGATCTACCCCAACAACACATCAACAACAATCCTATAATCAATTCGCGGAGCCTTCCTATATTGACCTACCTACTCTTGACCTTCCTACTTTAGGCCATCCATCCGCATCCCCCTACGGTCAAACAAATATGAATAATCTAGGTGGTAGTTCGAGAAGTAATGCAAATACAAATAGTATTTATGGCACGAATTCTGGATTGGGAAATACGTTTGATGCGAATGATTTGTTAAGAGTGAATAGGGCAGGAAGTGGAAGTTATGGGGCTGCTGGGAGTGCTGGAGCTTTTGATAGTGGTGAAGAAACGAGACAGAGGTTGATGAAAGGAATGTTGGGGAGAGAACGCTGAAGTGTGATTCACGGAGATCTTAGTCGACGATGAATTACGTTGGAGTAATAAGTTTTGATGAATGTGATTGAGGAGTGGCGGATGGGCCTACTCCTGATCAATTATTCACAACTCACTCGAATGGCTTTGAAATGATTCATCAATAGTTTTCATGATGAATCATCGGGTCCATGTCAGGCCTATTTTCTTTGAAATGATGCACCCCGTGAAAGGTTTGAGATGTGTTTTGAAGGAGGCCATCTCAAAATTCATAGCTGTCATCAGGAGCCAGGGTGAAAACTAATCATATGATTCTTTGTGATACTAGGGTCGAATGAATTGAATGAATGCGATTTTTATGTGGTGTGATGTAAATTGGTGTGAATTACAATGGAAAATAGGAAACGGAGAAAAGAATTTTCTTTTACTTGGTATTTGGTATTTGGTGTATGTATGTATGTGGATGAATAGGATTCAGATGAAGATACAGATTAAGATTCCATCTTAGGAAATGGATGAGTGTGTGAATGGGATAAGATAAGATATGATTGGATGGGTTTGGATTGAATGGGTGGGTGAATGGCGAATGGATTACAAGTACATTTCTTCTTTTTATTTTACTTTATTTTATTTTACATTTTGTTACGTTACTTTACTTTACATTACATTTTATTTTATTTAAACGGGTGGGTTAATCATTCCGGGTTTGGGGATGGGGAGGGGGTTTGATGGGGACGGGGACGGGGAGGGGTGAGATGGGATAGGATAGGATGGTGGGTGGAGAGGAGGGAAAAAATGGATGGGGAAAAATGATGGAGGGAGGGACGGGGAGGGAGGATCAATTTGATTTGATTTGATATGATATGATTTGATATCATTGGACAGGATAGCAAAGCAATGGAATGGAATATGATAGGGATTGGATGGGATGGGATGGAATGGTATGAATGAAAAGACTTGGTAGATTATGGATTGGATTGGATTGGATTAGAAGGTGGAGGATAATCGTCGGATCGGAGAGAAATCAGGAGATCATTTGATTATTAAGAAGAGAAGTCTTTTTTTTTTTTTTTTTCCGGATGAGTCAGGATCGATAGACGAACGGGCGTACGGACTGGTTAATGGACTGGTTAATGGATCAACAGATGAATTAATGAATCGGTTAACAGATCAACGGATTAGCCAATGGACTAACTAATAGATCAATTAACGGATTGGTTAATGAACTAACTAACACTAGTAAGTGAAATGGATAATTCACTAATTAAGTAAATAACTAGCGAGTCATTTAACAGACTAATTGACAGACGCGCTAGCGGACTACTTGAAGAAATACCTACTAATAGATGAGTTGATGGATTAAATAATAAACTAATTAGGATATTAATTAATCAACTAGTGAAAGGATTAAATCATGAATTAGTTAATTAATGAATCAGAAACTGTATTATATATGATATATTTTTATTTTATTTTATTTGAGAATTTAAATATTAAATTTAAAAAAAATTAAATTAATTCGATTAATAAAGTTATTTATCTTTTATAATTATCTTTTAAAAATCTATAAAAAAAAATAATTAAACCTTTTTAATTTATTTATTTTGAATTTTTGTTTTTGTTTTTGTTTTATTAATTTTAAAAAAAAATCAAAATCAATATTTTTTTAATATTTTTATTCTTATTTTTATTTTGAATTTTATATTTGAATTATAATTTTAATATATTTATATTTGTTATTTTTTATTTAATTGATTATTTTATTTTCAAAATAATATAAAAAGATAATTTTATTTAAAAAAAAATTATATTTTTATATTATTTTGAAAATAAAATAATCAATTAATATTTTGTTTGATTTTGATATATGTTACGAGGTTTGCCGTCTAGATCACGTGGAAGTGCTCTAGGCTCTCGAAGTAGGTTTATAACTAGGCATCAAGCAGGGACTTTAAAGTAATGATAATAAGATGATGCAATTCGTAACTAATAGTATGGTATACTAAATGATTGATCTTGAGCACGAAGCTCTACATTTAATGAAATCCCATTCCTTATATAGATCTTCGTTTCTTGGTCGAATATCGATTTCGACGATCGATCCCGTCGATTATCGACTTCGATCTTCGATATATCATGTGATTTGATACTATATATGCCTGAAGCTTTCTTGTTTGTGTATTCTGATGGTATGTGCACCTACGATCCTCAGGTGACCATAATCACATACTAATATGGTCAAATCGTATCTTATTTGCACATGGCCTTAGCTTATACAAACAAGTCAGCTGTTACCTTCGTAACAATATAATAATTTAATTATTAATATTATATAAATTTTAATAAACATTATCAAAATAGAACTTAATCACTTTATTATAAACAATAATAACATTTTAAATTATATATTGCTATGAGATACTATTTGTATAATGTATTTATTTACGTCAAGAGAGTTCCGGGTAGCCGGTCATTTATCCCTCCATTCATTCTTTCTAACTCAGAAATTGCCGACGGTAAGAACCGTCAAGATTCCTGGTGCGAAATTGCGGATCTCGGATGACAGCAAGGGTTCTGAGTAAGAATTGATGAATCTTGAAGACGACAGTGCTTTTGAGTAGGAGTGACGTGTATTAATAATGACAGCGAAAATGTCGGGGTGAGAATATGATGAAAATGAATGTGGGGAATCGCTAGGCGAGGTGGATATTGTGAAAGAAAGGGGTTAAACTTTTGGTCGAAAGAACTTGAGAATATTGATTTTGAATTTGTTATTATGTTGTTGTCGATTTCAGATAGATTTTTGGGAATAATGAAGCGAAAGATGAAGTTTATGTGTCGATGGAGGCCAATTGGATGTGCAGCGTGAAGTCTTCAAGTGGAAATTGTAGAAATAGTGATATGTTATAATGCTGCTGAGGACACAAAGGTCTTTGTTGCGATGCTGCGAGGTTGATACTGAACTGGCGTTGTATGAGAGATCGAGACATCCGGTTTGCTCGCTGAGGAATCCAACGGGAATCTCTAGAGCGTCCTAAGAGTGAGAATGAGATAAGATAGTTATGATGAATGTCTTTGCAGAGCTGATAAACAATGGTCGATCAGACAATAGCAAGAATTGTCTCCAAACCAAGGGTCTAGAAGTTCCTGATCACGGTTGGTTGTTCCGAGTCCCAAACGGGAATCAAACTTTCTTTTGTTCAACCAGTCGTCAAGCCATTCCTCAAGCTTTTCATAATCATCAATAATCTTGAGACCACCATCATCGCCTGATAAAGTCAACAACGTGATCGAAATAAAGAAGAATGATTAGAACCTACCCCACTTAACTTCACCTAAGAATGAGAGAGCTTCCGCGTAAGTTAATTCTGTTTTACCTTCGAGTGTTCCATCAATGATAATTGATTTCAAAACTTGCACTAAGGAAATGTCAGCTTGGATGTTTATATGTCCTATGGTAGTTAACTTACTACGAAGCAGTCGAACGTCAACTGATTCTCTCATCATAAATCTCGCGAAATTTGTCTCTTTCTCTTGACCGATTCGAAAAATTCTACCATTAGCTTGAGATTCCGTCGCCGCATTCCACCAGAGATCACTATATTTCGTTAGCATTCATTATCAGGGTCTGTATCATAAGTAGGAAATGGACATACACCATAATAGCGCGATTGGCAAACGCAAGATTTAGGCCCACTCCACCAACCTTGAGGCCAATTATAAGTATTGTAAACTTTGGATTTGTCTCAAATTCACGTAGAATATGAGCTCGATCATCACCCTTCATTTCACCCTGCTAAAGTATCAGCAAACTTAGCTTTAAAGATGCGGACCTTTGACTCACAGTATAGTATAAAAAATTATAATTTTTCTCTTCGAGCATAATCCCGATGAGTCTCATCATCAATTTCCACTGAACAAAGATCACAATCTTGTCTGAAGGTGCCTCTTGGCGCCATGATCGAAGTTTTTGTTTAATAGCTTCCACTTTTGGGGTGTGAGGAAGCTTGGCTTTTCCCTTGTTGAAATCCTCGAGCCATTCCGATCTGACACTCAGTCTTGGCGAAAATCCCACTCCGTCTCTTCCTCTTTTCATACTAGAGTCCTCCTAGGGCCCCCTAGACCAGGAATCCAGTGATAGCATGCGATCAGGGTTGAATTTTCTGCCACAGCCATTGGCCGGACACTCAATATTCTACGAATTGTAAGCGGATTGAAATCATGACTGAACGGCTTTTTTGGTACGCACATCTGTCCTTGCAATTTGTGCATTAATGCTAACCTCTATGCAACTTTCGCAGAAGATGTGATCACAGCTCTTTTGGCCATTACGACCCTTGCGGTAATTGCGGACTTGACGGGGGTTATCTGCTTCTTGGTTGCAAATTTCACATATATGTACATCGGGAACCTCATTACCAATCAAAGGTCCGCGGTGACCAGAATTTAAGCTGTTGATCCAGATATCCATTCCTATGTGCGGATTAGATTAGATATCATTAACTTTCTGAGGCACATACGATCATGTAAAGCAGGACACGTCTTGGCCATATCTTTTCGTAAATTCTGAAGCTCATCAGCCGTGAATAAAGCCTATAAGAATTTAGTAAAGTCACCATTAGGATTGGTCATTTGCTTACCTTTATTTGTGGCTCAATGGCTAAGGGACTCGCGGTGAATCTAATACCTTAGCGAACGAAAATCAACATAAACAGGGGAAATCTCACTGTCGTAGTCGCAAAATCATTACTATAAGATACTTCATCTTGTTTCGGGGGTCATTAGCTTCAAATTCCTGTTGAGCTATGATCTCTCGGAACTTCGATTCAACTGCGCGATACAAATTCCGTGTTGCCAACCGAAAGGGTTCAGTTGCATTCTCTTTGTGCGGGGTTGGCAGTGTAATTAGTTCTTTCCCTAGAATCTGATCTTGCATAGATCTCCTATTTATCGCACATGTTAAAAATTATCTTCCAGATCCAGGGATATGTTTTCGAGAAAATAACACTTACCGAATCACTAGACGAGACAATAATTTGTCCAATTGGCTATTGCAGTCAGACTATGAAGGTAATATCAGCACAAATAATGTCCTTAGAGTAAAGGAACATACACTCTTGTGGTCGCAATACTCTCTTTCAAATCTGCAGATTTATTAGACAACACTTATTTAAGAAAGAGTATTTCAAAAAACATTGCAAGAGATGACGTCCCGGCGTGTTTCAAGAAGCGAAAGTATGAATAAAGTTCTAGCGACCGTCAGCAGCATGAAGAGGCTTTTGGGACCGGGAATTAGACCTTCTCGTTTGTTCATCATGGGTGTCTGCAGAAGGTTAGTTTCAATGCGTGACTATTGTCTGAAGGTATCTCTTACGCCCGTCATTAGCCAGCGATATTTCCCAAGTAAAGCACTCGCCGCATAACTAGTTTTTGATTTACGATTCTTAATGTGATGCTATGTGTGTCAGAAAGCCTCGTTAACTATAGTGATTATTACTTACAGCTTCATCGAGAACGATCTAATAATGATGTCAGCATGGCTTTTAGTAGTACGATGAGACTCGGGAAGTTAACTTACTCGGTACCAGTCAATTTTATGCAAAACCTCACCATACTGTTCGCGATTTTTATCGATCCAATCTTCGATAGACTGCCGTCCATCTAATGTGCAGCCTTTCACCTTCAACTTTGTTTTTAGGGCTAAGAGCCACGAGGGTGGTGGGAAAGGCAAACTCATTCGCATCTGATCATAAGAAGTTACGACCAGATCACTTTTGGTGAGTGTGTTCCTGGAAAGCTTTTGGCTTTTTGCATAAAGAATCACATTCAAGCGGTCATCAGCAAGATGTTTGCCTATTTCCGAGACCCATTGTGCGGACTGCTAAGCGTTAGTATCTGGAACAGCGTTCTGCATTTGAACTTACAATACTGGAGGGAACCACGATAAGAGTGGGGCCTATCTCCGCACCTTCAGGACGAGGGTTACCGATAATAGTCTGCCACCTATCAATAAAAGATTAAGAATACGAAGTTTTATTGCATACGGCAAGCATCTCCAATGTTTTACCAAGACCCATCACATCGCAGTTGAAACCTCCCGATGGACCGTCGGGATCGTACTCCCGGCCCAACATCCAGCTAGCACAGAGGAGTTGGTGATGATATAGAGCTGCAAACACATGTGTTGAATCGTGCAAAGCATGGTAGATGGTCGGGATATTTACCTGTCTTTACCCCCTTCAAAGTCCATGTATTCTCATTCCGATACTTCACATTTGCCCGTCCAAAACTCTCGCCAGCAATCCTCAGTGCAGTCTTATCGCCTCTGCAGTTGTGCATGCGCCCATCGGTTTGAATATTCCTAAGAACCTGATCAAAGTAATTCCTTTTCGAAGATGCTTCGATGTTAGTGATTTGCTCTTCAGCAGGCTTCTCTTTGTGGGCAGCAATAGGGTCGTGGTTCAAAAAATTGTGAATTTTTGAAGCAGCTCCATCATTTGCAAATGTTCTGTGATCTCGTCTCGTCTGAAATTTAGCCTTTGTGCGGTAGTAACGAGCGTACCACTCTTTGGAAGTCTTCATGGACTTCTCCCGTGTTCTCTTCTTCTGGGAAGGAAGGAGACCTGGTGCGACAGAAGGCATAGTTTCATCGTCTTCGATATCGCTGAAGTCACTATTCCCCAAATCATACTCATATTCGTTTTCTCCGTTACTAGGATCTTTATCATGTGGTGTTGGGATGCGAGAAGATTTTGTCTGGTCCATTAACTCTGCAGCATGTGGAAACTCAGGAGAAGTTGTGCGATGGGGGACTCTCCTATCAAAGGGAATGCTCTTGCCCCAAAAAGATTTTCTACGCTTTGAAGGGCTCCGCCTTTCGTCTGAGGATGAAAAGTCTGCAGATTCGATTTTCGGTCGAACATCGTCTCCTTCCAATTTAACCGCGGACACAGACACAGAATGTGATCTCGAGCGCTTGCGTGACTTTTGTGCTGCAGATCCCGCACGCGAAGAAGACCAAACTGTTGACTCAATTTCTTCCAGCTCACTATCTTCAACCTTGATTTGCGTTTGCCCTGATCTTTTCTCGGTAGACTTAGATCTTGGAGAGGGAACCCATACGACAGCATCAATTTCTTCCAACTCATCTTCTTCGAATTTGATGGGAGTTTGAGCTGTACTATTGAAGCTAGACCTCAGTTTTGGTGTCTTGGGAGACATGCTGGCTGATTTCCATTGATATTCTGAGCCCAGCATGAGGTCTGGATCAGATGGCAATGCAGTTTCTGCGGGCGGACTACTGTCTGGCGGGGTTTGATCCATTGTTCCCATGTGTCTGATGGCAGAGAAGAACGATTGCGGAGAATAAAAATTGATCATAAGATCTTTAATGGTGGGAGGACCCGTATAAATCAAGTTTCGGAATGAAGCTGAGGAGAGAAAGGTTGAAATTGATAATCGAAAAGGTTACCTAGGCAAAGTATGAGGCTGAGATAGTAGATAGTAGATCGAAGAAAGTTGTCTTTCCAATTTAAAGGAAATTTCGTGCTGAAGAGCTGGTTCAGCTCAGCAGTTGAGGAAGTAGTAGAGATTTTGTATCGAAAAAAATAGGTTTGAAGATATTGCAGATTAAAGATTGGAGGTCAGAAGTATGAGGTTGATTGTTTAAGATTGATTAGAGGTTAAAGATTGAAGGTTTAAGATTAAATGTTGGAGGTCAGAAGTGTGAGGTTGAAGGTTTGGGGTTGAGGGTTGAAAGATATCAGATTCGAAGGGGCTTAAAGGAGAAACCTTAGCTTCAAAAGCTGAAGACATCAGATCCCGAACAGTGAATATCGACATGGAAAGATCGAAAATGAAGCTTCCTTTTTCCTCGGGTAGCTGCTGCCGAGCTACTTTTATCATCTTGCTTACATGCAGAATAAACGGTGAATCGGCGTGCTTGCGTTCGCGGCTTGCGCGGTTATTTTTTGTAGAAAAAACCGGATTTCACCCTAGAAAGCTGGAATGAGATCAGAAGATCTCGCTTGAGACTTGATAGCTACGAATACAAAAGCAACCATGTGTTTTGAGCGAGCGAGTAATGCTCTGCACTTGCAATCTAAAGACAAATACCAGATTTGGGACTTCAATCTCGATTCACAACAGCGCATGGCCATGCCACTTACTAGTTTCCCATCCAGCCTATGGCCGGCTGCATATCACGGCAAAGCCATCTTCAAGAATAAAAACCACCGTCGCTACATAAGCATCCATCATGATAGAGCAGATACACCCATCACTCCCCTCTACTCCTTAAGTATACCACCCCTTGAGGAGCTCATCGAGAGCAAGCCGGAAGCTTAGAAGCTGCCTCATCGCGTCCGAATCTCTTATGTTTAGATAGTCAATTGAAATGTTCACCTGATTCCAAGATTTACATAATCAACATCGCAACCAAAATCACAGCGAAAGATGACATCAAGGTAACAACTTCATGAGATGAATGAACTGCGATTGCATGAGGTCCGTGCTTAATTTACCCGCATTCACTAGATCTTTTCTATTTTACACTACTTCCGCACCTTGTGCGCAAATAATATCTAATTGCTTCTATTCTCACACCCAATATAAAATTACCCCGCTCGATCGAAGTCTTTTTGCTTGCTCATATATCACATTTCCAAAAAAAAAAGATGCATTTCGTGCTAAATAGTCAGATAAGCCATGCAAACGCAAATACCTACCCTTCTCCAATTCATGCTGCCGCTTCCCGCTAGCTATATACATCAGATTTCGATTCTATTTTGTGTAAAACGCAATTCAAGATCGTCATCAACTGGAGTCGAGCAACAATTATACCCCAGTCCCGTTGTAGAAATCGTGATGCACACTTCCGTGATCTCAAAAGCAAAGAAATTTACCCCTCCTTTCCTTTCCATCTCCTCGCCTCACTTTAAATTTCACCACAATTTCATCCCAAATTTCATCTCTCCACCCTAGCTGCTCAGTCCTTCCCCACAACCCCTCCTCACAAAACCTGATATAAATTCAACCTCAAACTTCCCCCGCAATACTCCGTCCCATTTCCCCTACAAACCACACTACATCCCGTGGCACTCGGCGTCGTACCAACTTGAAATGTTGCGCCTGTATTGATCGTGTTGCCGCAATAACATTCATCGCCTAAGTTACACGTTTAACATTAGCACCATTCTGCTTTCATCCTATTATCAATCCAGCCCCAACTAAAAATTTCTCCTTCTATGTGCGGCTAAGAGATCCAAACTCACCATACTCAACCCCAAAATAAGTCCAGGTCGCACAAGCAGCAGAACAAGCCTCTACGCTATTATTCGCACCCGGAATTGGATTTTCTAGACCACTCAATGCACGACCGGTTGTAGATTCACTATAGCAACCTAGATAATTCCATCCTGTTAAATTTGTGACTGTAATAGGTCCTGTGGGAGCTGGTGTTGGTGTCGAAACAGTGCCGTTGAGTTGGTACATATTGAGTCTAGAGCCACCTGTTTCGGATGGATTAGTATGTTTGCTTTTGTGGGGGTTGAGTAGGATAGGTAGACAAACCCCCGCAGTATTCACTTGCGTTACCAGCACATAACATATCACATCCATTTATAGTGGGTATTGTGCTAGCCTGAAGAACAGATCCTGCGTTTATCGTGGCACCACAATAGCATCTAAATCAGGTCAGTAATGACGGTAAGCAAGAAGGAACAGGGCGGGCTAACTCATTAGAATATTCCATTCCGAAGTATTCAAACCCGGAACAAATCTTTTGACAAGACTCGATTGTGAAACCACCAACTGGAGGCGCGGGCTGTAGACCAGAGAGAGCACGGCCTGTGGTTGCTTCGCTGTAACATCCTAGATAATCATAACCGGGGACATTTGTCACTGTGATGGGGCCTGTGGGTGTGGGAATAGAAGATGTTGACGAAGTCGATGAGGAAGTTGAGGTTGTAGATGATGTTGAGGATGACGAGGTGGATGTGGTTTGCGTCGTAGAAGTTGATGAAGTAGTACTCGAGCTCGTTATAGATGTAGTTGAACTAGTTGCTGTCGTGGATTGGGGCGGGGGGCTCGCGGTGCTTAGCATATATACATCAAGCTTTCCCGGTCCCCCGCAATATTCTTTCGCATTGCCCTTGCAAAGCATCGAGCAACCATTGATACTTGGAGTACCGCTAGTTTGATTGACCGAACCGACACCTATCGAATTACCGCAGTAACATTCATTGGCATACTCCATACCAAAGTAGGTGAATCCTTTACAGCCAGCTGCACATAACTCGATCGTGAACCCTGTAGGTGGTGCTTGGGGACTCGAACCAGCCAAGGCACGACCGGCTGTCCCTTCACTGTAACATCCGAGATAATTGTAGTTACCAACACTGCTGACTGTCTTAGGACCATACAGTGCTGGATCAGTTCCAGCAACATATTCTGTAGGATTATAAAAGACTGAAATATAACCAGTCCCACCGCAAGCATCATTAGGATCACCGGGGCAAGCAAAATTGCACAACGCATCGGTAACATCTTGTGTCGCTAGTGGTGGTGGAGTATTTCCACACCAACATTGGCTCGTGTATTCGGTACCGGCAAAGCTGTATTGTGCCAGTCCGTAACATGCTTCTTGGCACATATTATTATCATTGGCAGTTGTATTAGGAGTGTAACCTTGATTGGGAAATAGACGTGGTCCCGTCGTGGATTCTTGAAAACATCCGAGGTAATTATAAACTGTTTGCCCAGTCGTAGAGTTTATCGGGCCAACTTTCTTCGAGATGACGGTGCCAGTAATTTCGACAACGTGAACTCCCCAGTTAACATCATCTGTATTCAACGTCCAAGTATTATTTAGCAGCAGGTCTGGCTTATTATATTCTTCCACATTTGCGGAGAAAATAACGGTTCCATATGCACAATCATTGACAGCTATCTGTTGTGATTCGTGCAGTTCAGTGGGGTCACTAATATGAAATACACCGTTTGGTGGCTTGCTTTTGCTAATTTCTAGCGAGGAACCTCCGACATTACAGATTCGTATCTGCTGCGAAGACGAACTTCCAGGTGCTACTTTTCCAAAGTCCATAAGAAGATTAGCTTGGGGAAGCCATCCGCCTTCACCATTACTAATTGAAAAATTCGTTATCGGGGCCGTGGAGGCAATACCCTCAAGAATGATATTGACTGAACCTCCATCTGACCAGACTTGCCAGTAAGAATTGTACGATCCAGTCCCATTGGTCGGGTCAAAAGATGATTGTATAGATATCTGCGAACTTGGGGCTACCTGACTTCCGATCGCTGGAAGACCTACTGCAGTGAAATATCCAAACCCCAAGTCCCATGTCCCGTTTATCACGGTGCTGTTGATGAAGACTGGATTATCATCCAACTCATCCGCAGTGTATGCATACCCCGTAATTGTCATAGCCATTAATCCTTTATTCGACATCGTGAAAATAGCAGACTGAGGATTGATATTACTAGTATTCGTGATAATAATTCCGCCGTAGTCCACGGTGGTAGGAGCAATTGCCAGGAAGGGTTTTGAGGACACCTCGGTACCACTTAAACTTATTGGGTAAAGAGTAGCATATCCAGCTACCGCATTTGTCGTTAAAATTGTCAAAGGGGTGCTTTTGATTCCAGGAGATACATTCCCAAAAGAAGTGTTCGCCGTGGCTCCCACTTGAACATTCGTCAAGTCCCAAGTGACGGGGAATATAAATGTGGCACCCGCGTTCAAGGGTCCGGTTGGCAAAGTTGAATTATTGACAGAGAAATATCCATTGCCGACGGTTGCACCATTTATTGAAGTAATAGCAATAATCGCAATACAATTAATATTCTGAACCGACTTACTTCCAAGGGCTACAACCCCGAAATCAACTGGAGAAGTGCAATTTACTACATATTGAGTTAGCATATGTTATCTCAGATTCTCGGCAATCAGATAAAAGGTTTTGATAATGTGAGAACCTAAAATCACTCACAAGGAAGGTTAACAGGTGCTCCGAGACAATAAAGAACGCCATTTGAATCTGTTGTATATACTCGACCGTTTCCGAAAGCCGGGCGCTGGAATTTGTTCGCACCTCCAATTTGTGGTATCTTTATTTTCTGTAAAACACCATTTTGAGGCACAGCATACCATGCACGGAGCCCAGCATCAGGATCTGTCATCCAAAGAATGGCCGTGCCAATTTGATTATTGAAGCTAGTAACGGTTGGAATCCCCACACCAACGCGACCTGCAGATATCTCATTAGTTTGACCAATCTTAGAGAATTGGGGAATGCCGCTAGACGTGAATGTGAGCTGATAGACCGATGTTGCTAAGCCGACAGGGGTACAGTAAATGAAACCACCCTCAAGAGGATAAGAGCCGCAGGCACCAAACACGGCTGCGTTTGTGACAATAGTTTGCAAGATATTGTCAGTCTGCCCTGGGCCGAGCTTGTATCCACCAAGATTATTCGCATTGAGAATGTAGATTTTCCCATTTTTGCCAGCAGTGACGGCCATTTTATCCACACCTGTGCCTTTGAAAACTGCCGGATCAAGTAGAACAATGCCTCCACTACCAAAGTCTTGATCTCCAGCATCCATGTTTTGATAGTCGTAAGGTTGAAAATAATCCGACACAGAAATTACCCCGGTGTTATCCAAGGCTAGATTGATAGTTGCTTCTCCTAAGGTTTGACACCCACTCGAACCAGAAGCCGGAGTCCCTTGATTTTGATGAGCCTAGAATCGTCAGTCCTTGCACAGTACTGACATACTATCTCGAGAACAGAGGATACTTACACCACCATTCCCGGTTACAAGAAAAATCCTAGCTCCATCAGTAGCCAATCCCATTCCACTCATCCATATCCCACCTTCTCCACCACCTCCTCCTTGAAGTAAAACATTTGTTTGCGGAACTAATGGTCCACTTTCAACTGCCCAATTTGTGATAATCTTGGCTTTATTGATGTCGATGCCCATTACAAGACCAGTGTAATTGAAGAGATCACAATGGCCCCCGAAAGAGCCATATACCACACTGCCAACCTGTGTCAACGAAGGACGTTGTAGAATCACTCCCCCAATGAAATACTTTTGGGGAGCATTATCTGCAATTGCACCGTCGATAAGTATTGGTGGGAATACGTCAAGTAAAGTACTAATATTGACCGCATGAAAGTAGTAAACACCATTTGCCGTCCCAGTATTACCTGGAACTCTATAATTTGGGATGTAAGTTTTGGCGAAGAAATATGCTATATCAGTGGCGGGGTCAATGATGGGCGTGCCTGTAGTTCGATTAGCGAAGTGAAAGGTAGATAAATATCTCTCTCTTAATTACCTATAATACCGATAAAATTGGGAATGTCTCGCAAGTAGTCAGCTTAGTGATATCTAACTTTTGTTTCACATTAAAACATACCTGTACATCCTATATCAGATTGTAAGAACGGAGTATGAACTTGTCTTGAGTTTATGAGCACTCCCGTTTCGGCATTGAGAGTTCTGATATAGTTTTGGCTGGATGCAAGGAATAACAACTGAGGGCCTCCCATAAGTGGTGTATAAGTTAATGGTTTAGCATAGAACTGAATTCATTAGCAATCACTCATGCCATGCGTAAAGTGACCCCATGCCAGATAGGACACTCGCACAACATAAATGCAGGGGTTCAAACAAGCAAATCTCAATGTTTGAAGGGATGATGCAATAAACCACAGTGTTTGGTCCGTTCATGTAGGATTGCAGAATGTAACGAACTTCGCATGCTGAAATCGGAAGAAAGTGCTATGATCGGAATGAAAACATGTTGATATTACTAACTTGTTCTTGGAAATTGAAAGCAACTTTCCACAGTTGCCCGAATGATGAGCTGTCGATAATTCCCGGGTCCATGTTATGATTAGATCTGGCTATTACTCAATGTTTTCTCCTTGATATGAAAAAGAAGAGTACTCACAGGTATCCTGTTTGTTGCAGATCTGCATCTCTGTATTCGTCGGTAGGTGAAAGACCGTGAACTAAAACATTAACAAATATCCAGGCAAGAAGCAATAATATATAGGGAGAAAATAGCATATTTATGGGTTCTTTCTTAAGGTTCTCTTGAACTGAAGATACTTCAAGACTCGCGATCTGCGATGAAATAGAAGAATTTGCCTTTTCTCTGGTTAAATGGCTATTTGATGGCAGCGAAAGAGGTATATGATAGTAGAATTAAAAGCACTCTAATGGTACTGAAAGAAATATGATGATGATATCGCAGAAGGACTTGAGAGTTGGTCTCTTCTCTCGATCAAACTGTAAGTTAGTTCTGTTGCTTAAAAGGATGAAAGAGACGCCGTGCGGATAAGATTCAATTTTTGACCATCCTCCGTCAAGAGAGTTGTTGCGAGATATAACTGCAACTTCCAAATCGAGGAAGCAGCGAGCCATGCAGGCCGAATAAGAAGGTACGCTAAACGCCTATCATGTCTTCAAAACTTCCATTACGAAAGGCTATCTGCATTGGCTTCGGTAGGATTTAAAGCACGATCAAAGCAAAATTTCGAACTCTGCATGATTTCATGAAATACAGTGAGTGCAGATCCTCAAGGTTGAGTATTGCTAACAGAAATATCGAGAACTATCCCAACAACGAAACATCCCATTCTGAGCGGATTTGCTCCCCACGATTCCTTGGGGGACCTTTTAGCAAGACGGTAACTTTGTAGATGTAAAAATCTCTTAAGACTTCCTCTTTTTCTGTTAAATGGTGGGGTGCTATGTGCATCCAAAGTTTCCGCAAAGTAAGGTTACCACATCGAAGTAAATGTTCCATGTTGTAAAATGGGATTTTCAAGCTTCGGGCACTCGGAGGCGCGAGGAATCAAGCTTTTTGCCAAGCTGTCAAAATGCCATACAATACAGAGTACTACATTAGGGTTAGTTGTTGCAGTAAATCGAGTTTGAAAGGCAACATATATGAGCGAGCAAAAGAGAGCTGGACTTTGCGTTGGACGAGACTCTGCGGAAGGACTTCGGGTCACGGGTGTCTTTGACCAGCCAAGCCCAAGAATGTGAATGCAGCACGGTCCACCTGGTATTTGTATCATTAATCGGACTGCGTATCTTGACTTACCTTACTTCTTTCTACCCCCAAGATTATCTACCTATGTCAATATCAATCAATGACGGCAAACCCCCCAAGTAGAATTGAAGGTATTGCAACTTACTATACTCAGATCTGGCCTCCGTCATGAGCTCATATACCCGTTACTTTGAATGCGTTAACCTTCTAGGACTCGAACTCTACTACTTCTTCATGAGGCTTTCTCTCTCCTCTGCATAGGCTCCGCGAACGTTTCTTCTTTCCATATCTCTACAGCCGATTTTCGTCTCATGGCGCCATCCACTTCTTCCTCTGTGCCCATTCCCGGCATGGCCGCCTCCTCGTAGATCCCATCAGCAAGCATGCGAGAAAAAAACCCCGGGGAAACAGGCATGGCATATCTTTGGGTGGAACATAGTAATACATCTTACAACAGACATCCAGATGGTTTATGTTGGAGGGCATTGTTCTACAAATAGTGCCACGAGAGATCATGCAGCAGTCCTCAGCGGTTGGTGCAGTCGGAGTGCGGGGTTATTTATGTTTCCAGAACATGGCTGGCTATTCATGAATTTGCTACAACATTGTTCAAGTGGATCCGCGATAAGCCTGAAATGATAACATCAGAGGCATCAAACACGAACATAACAGCGGCTACTACATACATACTAGGAAAGGCAATCGCGCAAAGTCTTAGCAAAATCTTCGAATCCAAATGTAGGGGAGACCGGAAGTCGACGGGGCTGACATGCTGGACATGCTGGACATGCATGGTTGCAGTGATTATTGGAAATGAAGAGCAGGGCTGCATCGATAGTATATCAACTAAGGAGAAACAATTCCGAAAACAAGGCTTTATCGTGAAAGGGCAAAGGCATGCCCCGAGCTTTTGGAAGGAGTCATTTGCAAAAACTATACACTGGAGGATGGACATGAAGACATCCCTTCCGAGCTGGCAATAGCTTATCAATGGAACTAGAAAATCATCTCCAACTAGAACTTTTAGTGGATTTTTACTATCTATCAGAGATCGTCGGCTGCACATCAATAGTTTGAGGCTTAAAAGCAGCGACCAAAATTCAACAGCCAATCTCTTGTCTTAGGTCCTTTGGTCCTATCTACTCATTAACGAATGCAAACTTAGCACACGAAACAACGTGCTTGCTTGCTTCTAGAGTCATCGGTTCGAGTTTCACATTTTCGTTTCCTCAATATTTTTTTGTTGCATGTCTTCCGGAAGACTTTTCAGCCGAAGGAATTTAGCGGGCGAATTTTCACCCGGAGGCATTTTCGAGGTCTTGGCGGATCTGACTGATGCACAAACTGGCTTGATGATCGGACAGTTCTTATGAACAGGCCATTGTCCGTATATATCCATGTCACAACAGAGTTAATTGGCTTAAGATCTCTCAAGCTGCGGGTAACTACAGCCGATTAACGTTCTCGTTCTTGTAAGACTGTACCACGAAGTCCTGCCATTCATTTTCATACCAACTATGTCACATCAAAGAGACGTTCTACCATCTCGTCGTACGACTCGCCGGCTCAGCTTTTTTCCACAGTCCTCTATTGGCTTAAGAATTACGTTGCGAGTTGAATTCCATGCAGTCGAACATTTTTTTCGTCGTGCGGTATTTTATGCACTGAGGGGATAGTTGGTGATCTCCGAGTGTGAATGCGTTACGGGCTAGGAAGAGTTCTAATCACCGCTTGATGTTTGCATTCCCTCAAGTGATCATGGAGTTTTTAAAACCCGCTTAAATCCTCTAGAGTAGTTTCGAAGTCCTGCATGTGTATCCACGATTGTAATGCTTTGATTTTCTCTTGTAAGATTACATAGCGGTACCAGCTCCGTTACTTCTTTCTATGTATAAGGATGCTCACAACTGATACCACCACTCGTTAATACTATTAGATGCTCAAGTCCAGAAGTAGCTTGCCCCAAAAATTTGATACCTAGTCATTCATTGTCTACCACGTACCAAATCCCTCCATGTTTGTACTTAACCAATCCGTCTCACTCTACCCAAATTTCCCTGATCCATTCTCTAACTCTGAACTTTTCAGGTATCTATTCCGCCTTTTTCAGAATCCAGTCACCGGATTTACGACCACGCTACTGTTCTTCATTACTTCAATCGCAGCCCCTTTTTCAATCTTCATGATGCGTATAGAGATTCTGGAGCATGCCCAACTATCCTAAAGTCCTTCCTTCCGGTTACAATTTTCAAAAACATGCAAAAGTCGACGACGCGTTGTGATCTCGACATCTGATGGAGACTAGGAAGAGGGGTGTAAGGAAGCCACAATCATGGTGAAAGGTTGATGGTGTACCTCCGCCATGGAATATTTCCGTATCTACTTGGGAATCCTCTCGGCATAATCAACTATGCTTGGAAATTGAGTGAGGTAAGAACCCTAAGCCATTCCCCTTTCGCTATGTCAATGCGGAAGAGAACAGGCGTCATCATAAGGTTCATTTGCATACTGTAAATGCCGGATGCAATGATGAAAATTTGGAGGCGTCAAATGCAGCGCACTACCTTGAGAGGCGCTGCGTTAGATATTCACTCCATGGATTGGTGGAGTCTGGTAGGACAAGAAATTGAGGTGTTTGCGTATAAGGCTCAAAGGGTTTAATTATAACCATCTTACGAATATATTCTATCTATGATGACGCTCAAGTGGCGAGCGAGGAGATGTTAGTTGTATAGAAGTTTTTTCCTGGTTTCCCAGCGTATTCACAGATCGGAAAAGACTTAATCAAAATCGAATTTATTCTGCGCTTCATCTATCGTCTCGAAGCTCCGAGGAATTGTAAAATCAGGCCGGGTGGATGAGGCCGTAGTATTTACCTCGGCGACTTGTTATTTGTAATTTTGTTTCCCAAACAGACAAACATAGGAAGGAAAACTTCCTTCTGCAAGGAGTCATCCTCGAATCATCCACGTCTTGTGCCCTCTCAAACAAGAATCTTTACACCCCTAACAATGTGGGTTAAAGGAATCCTGTCACGACCCTAGGATTATCAGACGCGAAGATGAGTATGCACATCATGACGGCGGTATTCATAAGCAAATTCCAACTTGGATCGTTTGGATTGTCCATTTTTGAGATAGCCTTCTGATAATGAATCAAGGTATGGTTCAGATCATATACACAAGCATCCTTCGAACACCCCAAACTTTTAAAGAGCTCCCAAATTTACAGTAGCATAAGGATAGCTGCTTCAGCATGTCCCATCTGTAGTAAAGCAGAAGACCAAAAACCCGAACTGAAAGGCCCGCTAACTCCATCGCTGTTCGAAGCCGAGAGAAGTCAAAGAATTTCTACCGTGACATTGGGTAGAATATTTGGTGTGCCGGCAGCAGTGGAAGCCGAATATATGGCGAGTTTGAGGAGTACTTTCTTGTTGAAGGTGGACTGAGGCGGAGAAAGTGCATATCTTTCACAGGTTCGTGTGGCTTTAAGACATTTTCGGCATGCTGTCCTGCCCCGCCACGAATCGTGCTCTATCCTAAAATCAGTTTGATAAATGCAAGGTTCATGCCAATAATGCAGCCCAAGTGGACTCTGCCCTCATCGTATCGCGAAGGTGTAATAGTGAGGCTTATTTCCGTTTGGTGGATGGTTCATGGGGAGGTTGAGGCTTTCTTGGTTTGGGTGTTAAAAGATACCGACGAGCCCCATTGTGGATACCCACCTTTTAGAACCAAAACTATTCAATCATGGCCGAGTAGGCTAAGACCTGGTCCTTGTCTCTATTTCTACTTACTGTGGCTATTCGTCCGCTTAAGTCGGCGCGAAATTTGTATCACAAACCAACCCTCGGCCTGAGCAGGCATATCATCACTATTATATAAAATATTTGAAGAGCACGTATTTGAAATGCAACAGCTTGAAGCGAGCACTTTGGGTCTAATCTAGCAGCAAGTCTGGAAAAGAAAGTGTGTCTATGGAATAGTGAAAATATGTCGGTCGGGGAATGGGTGATCAAAACGGTGAGTTCTAGTGGAAATGTAAGATCTTAAATTTTTGGAAGACGGCACCACACCATTTGATTGGTCCAAAATTTACAGCTGTGTAATCATGGCTGACTGTATCAGGGTAAAGTTTTATAAAAACTTCGATTTGCGGCATTTTGAACGATGAAGTTCGGTCCACATTTTAAACTTTCTCTCCTGAGCGAAGCGATATCTTTTTCCGCTTACCCTACTTCATCCACCCCAATTCAAGTATCCCGACCCCTTTTGTATTTATTTGTTCATTTTTAGTACCAATTCAACATCAAGTCCAAATATAGTATTAGTGAACGCGATTCATCTCAGTGTCCACACTCTCTGCACGCTGTTAGGCTCAATATGGAAAGTACGATAGTTGTGGGTCTATATAATCAGGAATAGTAGCTCCAATTATAAGACAACACTCTTCACACCTACAATATAGGATCATTCAACGCCCACCACACGAGGAGCATAAATACGTCTCCCAAATTCCCCCCCAAAAAATCTCAAATCGGCATTGCATTTGATTTCCTACTGAACTCGAAATGTGGGAGTCTTGCCCCTAAGGCCAATGATAATTAGTAGAGCTCGAGTTAAACAAGTTATTTCATATTACTTACGTATACGGTTGTATTATGCAGAGATGGAAAAAGATAATATGGGACAAAATAGAGTGAGATATTTCATATTATCGTCATTTATATGGTCTTGCTGTCATTTTTGGGCAGGGAGGAAAGATTAGACGGGACTGGGGAGGAAAAATACACAGAATCGCGGTGAATATATGGAATAAACACCTTTTGTCGAGAATATCCGGAGATAAAAAGCCTAAGAGGGTAAAGAAACCAGCTCTTGTTGTGATGTTACGGATGAACTTGGAGTAAGGAAACCTTATATACCTATTTTCATGCTATCACTTGGTTCCTCATGATTACTTTCTAACTGAAACTTCCCGCTCCACCGGCTTCGGGTCTCTAAGTGGATGATCCACCGACTGATAGTTACTGGGAGTATTCACCAAATATCCCTCCCCAACTTCTACTCCAGCGTGTCATGTCAATCCTCTGCATATAAATACTTCTCTTCTCTGGCTATTAGTTTAGCCAAACAATGGATATTTGAGTCACTGCAGACGAGACAGGATTCAATCGCTAGGTAGAAATACTGAAATACCGCTGCATATCTTGTTTGAAGATATGGCTTTATGATAATGATAATGATGTCCATAGTGACATGAGGAATAGGAACAGCAACAATGGATAAATGTATTGGGTGATAATGATAATGAATTTAATTCGAGAGCAATATCCATGCTTTCTCTGTCGTATACGTCTCCCTCAACTCCAGCTCTGAAGAAAGATCAAATTTTTCATTTTCAGATTGACACTGAATGTCACTCTCTTCTTTCACCCCCATCTATTCACTTTCTCGCTATCAAGAACATCCCAAGCTCGCAAGGTATAAATACTCCTTTCACCTAAACATCTCTCCTTTTCCCAATAGAGGAATTAGTGATCTGCGAAGCTATAGATATCACTCCAAGTCTGAGGGAAACAAACTATTATTTTTCTTGGTTTCTGAGATCTTTACCTTTTTCTCTCTTTATATCGATGATTCCATTCCTCTTCAGCAAGAATCCCATTAAAATAAGTATGTACCCTCAGCACCATATATACTCTATAACTCTATACCCTCTCTCCACATCCTATTCAGCCACATCCTTTCTCACCACCTCCTCCTCACCATACGCATACCCATAGCCATATATATCCTCTCACCACATCACTGTATCACCCGCTTTAGCAAATCTAATTGTTTTTTCATATTATTCTCATTCTATTCTTTCCATTTATTCATTTATCTATTCCATCCGTTTTTTCCATCTATGTATTCGTTCTCTATAGCTTTGCTATCTCACTCAATTAATTTATCAATCCCTTTTATTCAATTCCACCTTAGCCTCAAATCGCTTAATACCAAGTACATAAGGCCGCATCAAAAGTCCTCGAGTACAACCCATAGCGATGGGTACAAATAGAAAATCTCATCAGAAAGTAAACTTGTGATATGAATATATCCGGAGCTATAATGTTTAGAGATTTTATAATTGGGATTGATTTCTGAGTGGCTAAGATATTTAGAAGAATATTCTGAGGTTTATATACTTCGCTCAACTCATATCTCTATAATGACTATTCACCCAGGGTTAAGCGAGAACAATAAACGATTTCATAATCCGCCCTTATAAAATCTTATAATTGTTACTCTCATCAAACCTTATCTCTCTTATGCCTTCTCCTTCTAAACTCCTTACTCTGCTCTTCTACTCAATATTCTCTGCTCTTGGGAGTGCGTATAAATATATAAGCCATCAATTTAAATCTCTTTCTACTCTATTAGTATCTTTTAAAAAAAACCGTGCCGTAGATTTTAAAGGATCTAAATATGCTGGTATTATTACCGGGGGACTCTTCATAAGAGATATTTGTCTACTTTCAGACCATCCCCAATTTAGGCCACCCTTTTACACAAAAAATCGCTATTTTCGACTATTAATAACTTTACAATGAATCAATAAAATTCGATAAAATTTGAATTATAAATTTATTTTAAAAAAATTTAGATTTTTTTGAAATTGATTTCTTTAAGATTTATAACTTTAAACTTTTCGATTTTCTTTCAATTTATATCGAATTTTTATATAAATTTTAAAAAAAAATTATTAAAATCTATAATAACTTTTTAATAAAAATAATTAAAAATAAAGTATAAATTTTTTTTAGATTTCTCAAATCATAATTAATCACATAAATTAATTTATTTTAAGAAATTTTACAAAAATTCTTTTAATCAAAATATTCTAGTTTTTAATATTTATAAAATCTAAAAATATAAATAAAGGTTTTTGGTATAATTTAAAATTCAAGATTAAAATCTATAATAAAGTATTCAATTTGAAGATTTCTAAAAAAAAATTTATAAATTTAATTAAAAAGTTATTTAAAGTTTTGATGATTTTTAAATTTATATATAAATTCTATACAAATTGAAAATTGAAATTTCAACTATTAATATCTCATAACCACATAACAAACACCATGGGCGGGTGAATTGAGCGATCCGAGAGGGAATTCAGATGTTGATACTATTGGAGTGCTTGGTTTATTTGGATCTGAGGATTGGAACTAGTGTGGATTTGGAGGTGTTGGGTTTATTTTGTGAGATGGTTGGTTGCTTGTTGTTGTTGTTGTTGTTTATTTTGTGGATTTATATTAGTATTCTAGAGTCTTAGTATTTTGAGTTCTTGATTTTTGGTTGTCGTTTTGATGGAAGTTTTTGTTATTATTATTAGATTATTCATCACCTCGTCCTATTCCATTATCCTATCCTGATATAACCTACCTCCTTACCACCACCCTTATTTCTCAATCCAGTGCTGCCACATATGAATCATGATCACCACCACAGAATATGAAAATTACTCCGCTTTAAGCTAAATACCGCTGCTATATAGGGTAGGGGACTTGTGTATATAAAATAATGAGAACAAGGTTCTACGACGATAAATTAGGTATTCATGGTTATTCAAGTGAATCATGAATTGTAAATTGTGAATCTAGAAGACGGATATGAGTTAAGAATGAAGTAAAGGAAATAGTGAAGCGAGGATTGTGATAACTCGAGTGATATCTTGTAATTAGATAGTATCAAGATATACTTTTAGGGTTTTATTTTAACTTAATAATAAATCAGGAATTCAATATAATATATTAAGACTAATCTTAAGATCTTTCTTTCATTCATTCAATCATTCATTTAAACAATATAAAACAATAACTTCTTCAAAGAGTATTATCATTCTCCTCCTCTCCCCAAATTAATCTTTATAAATATCCAACGCAGTACACCAAGTTCTCCCCTCCACCCCTCCTTCCAACCCCTCCTTCCCCGCCCCCAACTTAAAATTCTCCCAAATAAAAATACTTATTCAATCCATCAACAAATAAATTCCATCAAACTACAAAATTCGACTATGAATTTGAGTAATAATACCAATACCAATACCAATACCACTCCGATATCGCAATATAAATAAAATATAAGAACACATAAAAAATGAAGATAAGAATCACTTGAAGCTTTCTTAAACATCTTCAACATCTTAAATCTAATATCTAAGGTCTTATAATATCTAACATGAAACTTTCCACATCCAAGCACATCCTAACAATCAACTCGCTAATCTCGCACACCCCCCTTAATTCTGTCAATCCAATCCAATCCAATCCAATCCGATCTTATCTGATCCATCTCATTCCCTACCATCCCATCCCACCTCTCTTCCACCGACCAACCCAACCTAACCTAACTCAATCCAATACAACACAACACAGCACGACTCGCGCTCACACCTCACACCTCGCACCTCCCTATCCCCTCCCCATATCTCTAACAATCTCTAACCGTACAATTTTAACCCAACAAACCAAACCAAACCCAACCCAAAAAAAATAAAGAAAATAAAATCAAACCAACTTCTCACTTCACTTCACATCATACCATACCATAGAACGATATCATACCACCAACAATCCGCAACTCCATCCAGCCTTCCCTCCTCCCTCCTTGCCTCCTTGCCTCTTTGCTGCAGCACGACCAAAAGAGAAAAATCCGGGGTTCGGGTTGTTTAGTTAGACCTTAGACCTTAGACCTTAGACCCACTTGATGATACCAATAAGATAAACTATTCCCAAAAGAACCCGCTTCGTATGATTTTGTGTTTCTTTTTTCTTTTTTCTTTTTTCCTTTTCTTTTTCTTTTTTTAGGGGTTATTTCTTTTTCCTGTGATAGAGGGGTCGAAAATGGGGTATCTAGCTATTGCATACATACATACTCCGTAGGAGTCCGTACACAGATGCCTAGTTCTCTACTCACCATCCATCTATCCATCCACTCATCCATCCATTTCAATCATCTCAACCAGAAATTTAACATTTAAAAAAGGTTAACCGGAAATATCTCCTCTAGATCGTAGCCTAAATTTTCATTCGAAATCTCGTTTCACATTTCAAAGAAAATTTACCGTATTGCAGTACTGTATGTCATTTTATCGGCTCGGCAATCAAAAACTATAATTAAAAGCCCGTAGCCGAACCAGGAAGGAGAGGGGATACATGCATTTGCATGAGTTCAATGCATGAGCCTTGTAGTTATGGGCATGATGGTGCTGATTTTTTTTTGGACTAAGTGTGTGGATGCGTGTGTATGTGTGTATTTGGATTTGTATATTGAGAGGTCGAAAGATTGAAAGATAGATTGAAGCGAAGGAGAATACTACAGTAAAAGGTGATGATAGATGACTGATAATTGATAATTGATAATTAAAATACAACTTTTCCTGAAGAGCCCTTGAAAAACTTTTTCGGAAAAATAAAAAAAATATAATTGCAAAATTGCAAAACCAACGAACTTCCCCTCCAAAAGCTCAGATTCCCATGTGCACACCTCTCAAAAAACTAAACAAATGTGGAGGTAAACCCAGCCCTGTTCATCCTATCCCATATATGAGAAGTCAACCCACCAGCCAGCGCGCAACCAAAACACACCATAACCTTTGGCCCAAGCACACAGCACGCACCAGGAGGAAAAATTCAAAAAACTTTCAGAGCGAGCTTACCGCTTTACCGCTCTTTGTCCACTTGCTGTTTTGAGATGCTTACAGGGCAGGCGTGCCGGCTTTGGATGGAGTTTGAACTTGGGATGCGCTTTGGACAGGGCTAGATGTACACTTGTACAGGGCTTGTACGGGCCTGTTACAGGACAAGGCTGGTGTGGTACGGACGAAGTATACAGGGCTGGTGTACAGGGTGAGAGAAATAAAAAGGGCAGACGATGATCTGAGAGACAAGCTCTCCTCATGGTTACATTACCGGTATTACTGGCTTTTTGGCTTGTGTTTTTTGGGGCAGTTTTTTTCTTTGACCGAGTAACCAAATGATTGTGTGTACCGATACCGATATTTCCCCTCGATATCATTTGTGTGTGCAGATTTGATGGTATCTGCGAGTAGTTAATAGAAAGATGCAAATACAATTGAGGCATATAATTGAGCCATATAAAGTACAAATACAAAAGCAAGCATGCATGCAAACAGCAAAGGAAAAGCGAAATCTGAGAAAGCGTTACCACATATGAATCAAGCTGCAGGGCTACGAATCGTACTGCAGATTTCGAACCATGAACCAGATACATCACACATGCACCAATCTCCAACACGGATTTGATTCGCTACGCTACGCAACGCAACGCAATCGATTACTAGAAAAGAGCAAGAGAGAAAGAGGAAAAAAAAATAGTTGTACAACGAACGGTGCGTGGGTAGGTGCATATAGTACACACATACAGAGTACAACATCGCAACTGGATTTGTGCTTGTAGTTCGTATGTACGTATTGAACTACGGAGTATGGATTGATCTGGATCTGATCTGGATCTGTCTGCGTACGGAGTTAATGCGGAGGATGAAAATATTAAAGATTTGGGATGGATGGATGGATATCGATAGGTACTCTGCGCAAGAAGATACACAGTTTGTTTCCTGACGAAAATTACCAAGTTCATATGTATTTCAATGTTCTCGAGAAACTTATTATTATCAGGATAGGAGATAAAAATATATTCTGCCACCGATATCTAAGCGGTGAAGAGATGATTTGAATTATCTATACTGATTGGCTAGAAAGAAAACATCACGTAAGCGCGGGAAAACGAAGTGAACAAGTAATAAGTTGAATAAATTGGCATGCATATTTAATGCAATCATATTAATGCAAGATACATGTATAAATACATAACTACATTATATACACCATCTGCACCAATTCGTCAATGCATAATTATCCCTTATGGAAGTATGGTCATTGGTCGAACCCATGGATCCATCCATCCATCCATCATGATGACCGGAGAATTCCTACCTAGTGCTACGTGAAGGATTCGATTCAGGGGATAAATGACGGCGCACTGAATCATGATTATCGCGGAGGAACCAAAACCGGCGTTAATAAATTTGGTAAGATCTTTAATTTTTTTAATTATTTTTGCTGCGTGCGTGATATAATTATGACAAGTTGACAACAAACACAAATCACACCATTAAGCAGACAGACAGCAGGATGGGAAAATGGGGGAGATGATCCGGAGATGATCGATGGGACCGACGTGGGGATATTTGGGTTGATCTGTAGACTGTGACTCGGAGTCTGTGAGATGCAGAGAGAGATATGATGTAAAGATGAGATCAGAGGAGGATTAGAGTGCGCGTCGTCCAGCCTAATAGGCTTGGGGGATGTGGTAGGGAAGGGAGAGGGAGAGCTCGGTTCGCGACCATGTATGTATGTATATATGGATGTATGGATGTAGAATCGTAGATGGAATAGATGGATGGACATCCTTCGATCCCCTGCATCTGGGACTGGAGGATCTGATGGAGGGGAAGATATTGTAGAAGGGAGATAAGGTAATATGGAGATTGGAGATGGAGATGAAGATGGATAAGGTTCAACATGCCACTAGGGAAGCTTCTCTATTTTCTAGAAAATCAACATAAGAATGGTACTTACTTGTAAGTTCGCAATCAATCCTATTTAGTACATGCGTAGCAAAATCATGAAAGAAACGATGATAATAATAAAAAGGCAAAGTATAGCCGATCCGAACCAGTGGGAAAGAATAAACTTCAAACTCAGTTTGTAAGAACTTAGAAGGAATGGTATATCTTGTCTGTCCACCCATCATCCATCATCAATCCATCCCGTTTCTGGCGGGGAAAGGCTATCAAATACCAGGGCCATGATAGAGAAGGGCTAGACATTGGTCAATGAGAATTTTACTTTATGTCTAATCAGTGGTCACTCCAGTAGTGTATAAAGAAATGCATCATGACAGCCTTGTCCAAGCGTAAGTTTTTTTCCTTTTCTGCCAGCCAGATGTACAGAGTAAAATATGCTCCTTCCTTGTATGTATGCGGCCGATCATTTTGGGAATGAGATGTTGAGAACGAGAGGGTGTGGTGTGGTGTGGGGAATTATGCATGTAAAGCTGTGTCACTATGCAGATTTAATAAGGTCGGCTCGATCTATATTGGAATAGGGAATGGTGAATGGTTCATGGACGTTGATAGGTATGTTTTTGCGAATGGAGGGTTTGCATTTGATGCAATTGGGTATTTTCTCGTCTGACACATTACTCGTGTTGGCCAATGATTTTGGGATTTTGATAATGGGCGGGAAGGGGTTGATGCATGGGATGGGATGGGATGGGATGGGATTTTCTTACCGACCATCTCCTACATTTCAACTTTCATAGGGGAGGGTTTGTCGTCTCATCCAAATCTGATGATTCTATCAAGGGGAATAATGATTGAAATTGAAAATATCCGAATCCGTCCCGAAAAAATGGATTCTTGTGAATAATAGATTGAAGATAAGAGGGGACTTAAAGGACCCCGAAATTTCAATATCAACCAAACACCACGCTATCCTTGAATGAGATCGTAACTCCCGCATCCACTTTCGTCTTTCGTCCCTCCGCTTTGGAAAAAATTCTAGAAGAAAATAAATCAAAGTTAGCTGCACCTAAGGTCTTCAAGACGATACACCGGGATAATACATCACCGTAGGACCGCAGGCGCTGAAAATGCTGTGGTCCATTCGGAGTCGTTCGTGCGAAGCTAGATATAAGCTAGACCGCAATAACAGATTTGGGAGTTTTTCAATGGCAAAACGTCTGGAATTTCATTGGATTGTTTGAAAATGGTGGAGTGAGAGTTTTAAGGTTGACGAGACGACGAGTTAACAGCAGAGACCTTGCGATGAGACATGGATCTAGCTTTAGGTTATGGAACTTGACGTTATGGAAATAAATCTTTGTACGAATCGACGGAGTAAAGGCAAATTTGATGATTTTGATGCTTTGTTTGATTGCTGTGCTCGAGTATGTATCTAGATGAAGTTCTTGTGCTCTTTGGGTTTGGGATGACAAGAAGTTCAAATGATAGTATGGTATTGCTTACGGTTACCCGTTCCTCGGTTCAATCTGTACTCAAGTTGATAAATAGGCAGCTCTGGAGTTATATCGTCATCTAGTCAGTAGGAGTTAGTAGTTACCTACTCGAGTAGTATGAAAAGGATGTCCAATGATTCACCGGTAGGTAGTCAAGTAGTGTTCATGACACTGACTTGCACAATGTTGGTTTCGGTGAGATCCAAAGGAGATAGATGCAACGGAGAATCGAGATCAACCTGTTGAGGGCTAATCCAACGAAAGTTTGAACTTTGCTGTGGGTTGCGGGGCAGTTTTGCAAGTCTCTCTTTTCTTTCAAGGAAAATCCCCTCTTTACTCGGTAGCTCGTCCCTCTATTATCAAATTGACTTCCTAGCCACGAGCCATGTACCCATAAATAATACATGTGAGCTACCGATGTATGTGGACTCTGCTCATGCCAGTTGACCTCTCATATGTCTGCTTGGATTCTCCATTGAGGTTATTTCGAGATTTCCTCTCCACCAAGACCCTGCATTGAAATTCGGTACGTGTTAGTTCCAACATAATCCTGGATGAAAGATGGGAGTTTTCGGCCAGGTTTTCTTTTCTATTCCAGTTTTTCCCGAGTCCAACCCAGATGAAGTGGTTAATCTCATTTGTGATCTCCATGATCCTTAAAGTTGAGCCTGAGGTGACAGTTTACAAGATCAGGAGAGGTTTTTAACTTTATCGAACGATTATCATTTGTTGTTTGAATGGACAGAATTTGAAGACTTCCCCTCATTGAGAACTGGCCATCTGGAAGCTCTTCAAAGTGCCACTCTGAGGCTCTGAAGGATGTGACTTCTCCCGATTTAGCTAAAAAACGGCAGTATTTAACCTGGCCCCTGTATCCGTTACAATTAGCTTCAAATATGATATCAATTTATCAATTTATCAATTTATCATTGTTTCTTGAAATAGTGAAATCCCATTGGGTAAAAGGGATTTCATTTCACAGAACTAGTTGCAATAGTGCTCTCCTTTACAGGAGTCCCTACTAGATCAAAGTATCGCGTTTCTGCCTTTCTACTGTCGGAAATGATCGGTTCTAAATCATGATGATGATGATAATAGCATGATAATAGCATTCGTGTCTAGTATCCTTCGACCATTATCGACTCTACTGTAGCATCTACTTTCCTCTCTATAAGTAACTCATTCATCTCGTCTCTTCCCGATTCCCTTCTCATCATATATATTTATCATCTATCACAATACCAACATCACCCATCACCACCTCTAATTTTGAAACAACCCTCGGGCTTTCCCATTTATCCATTATCGAATTTCCAAAATATCCGTCGCGCAGGTAACGATACACAACCAACCAACCGTTTTCCGTTCCTCTTCGCTGAAGTAGTGGAAATCTTCACACCAACAAATTGATCTCACCAAGATCTTATTCTCCATTCTGAAGCGATAGCTATCCAGCGCTTATTCCTGAAATAGATGAGAAGACTTATTTTGAGGTTGGTGTATCATCATATAATTAATTGTATGTACCTGGTACTCCTAGTACTTCATTGGTATGCACTCCTTCCTTCACACTTCCTCCATATATATTCTAATCGCCTCCCATACCGCCTTCAATTTCAGTTTAACCCCGTTTTCAGCCACCATCAAATAGTGGAACAAAGGAAGGAAGGAAAAAAAAAATATAGTACATACATGATTGATAAAAAAAAAAGATTAGAAAAAATCGAAAAATCAAGAACCCTGGTAAAATCCCCAGTCTTTTTCTTGTGTCACCGCACCACGCCATCTGCTGCATTCCGAAAGTCCCTGTATCCAATTACAATTGATTCAATCAATTGAGTTGAATTAAGCCGTCGCTACGAAGATCATATTGCAGGAACAACAAACCTTGGACCTTGGACCTTGGACCTTACACCTTGGACCTTACACCTTACACCTTCCACCTTCCATCTTAGACTCCTTCTTGTCTGTTTCTCGCGTCGCAAACTAAATGTTCCTTTGCCATTCCCATCTTTACTTGATTCACTTTACCTGGGCAACAACAAACTTACTTTACTAGAAGACATACTACAAAGATTTCAACATCAACATCATCATCATAATCATCATCGTTCTTCCTTGAACTAAACTCCCTTTTCAAAACACTCAACTCTTTTTAAATTATACTTTTGTAAATCAGCAACCATGGGTTACGATACTCGTCGAAAGCAAGTGAATTGGGTAGCTCTGGGAATAGAGTTGCCACAAACTCACGCTGAGAAAGCGGCCGCACGACTTTCACCGCCTTCAATAGCGACGTCGACATCAGAACAGCATATTTCGAAAAAGTCAAAACGAGCGCGCCGAGATTCTTGTTCGTTATCACCGCCACCCAAACGTATTTATACCGCACCAAAAGATATAAATACCCCGCCACTGTCACCACCAGCCGAAGTTCATGAATTCGAAAATCACCACGACGAGGAGATGGAAGAGAAGGAATTTAAACGTGAGAAATTGGAAGAGAAGAAAATAAAGCGTGAGGAGGGGAGGGATGAGAAAGTTGAAATCGAGGAAATTGATTTGGCAGAAGTAAAGGATGAAATTGTTGAAGGGGTGATCATTCAATTACAGAAAACTGCCAATAGACCCCATTTGGTTAAGGAACTTGCTGCCATTTTGTCCCCAACCGTTAGAATCGTGGAACAGTAAGTTCAAACTAGTCCCGGTTCGCCCTGTTAACCATCACAAGTCTGAAACTAATGAAAAATTAGATCTGCCAACCCGTGCGCAATCATTTCCTCGCGATTATCTAACTATTTAAAACGATCGTGGACTGCGTCATCACCTTGTCCGGTGGGCAAAGAGTTGGAAACTGTACATCCAAGAAGAACATACTTTTATCTGACGACTTACCCACATCAACCAATTCCTGATCCATCACAATTACCTCAACGTACGATTATCACTCCTTCCATATCAAGTGCGGACTCAGTAGCCGATGAACCAGATAGAAGTCGGTGTGATTCACCTGAGGTTGACCTATCTTCTGAGGAATACGATGACGACGATTCGGTTATACCTCCAACTTCCACTGGTTCGTTTTCCGGTCGATTCGAACGTCCCGTGAGGAATAATCGTGCTTCGTCTGTGGGTCTTGAAAAGGATGAGAAAGAATTCACCCAAACAGCTCGCGGAATGCAAAAACGAAGATTCAGTGGCGAACCACCATCAAAACCATTTGATATGACCGATATGCCATCAAATATTTCAAATACTCCCATGAAATCGGTGGAATCAGACCCGTTTTTCGGAGAAAGTCGAGGGTCAACGGTATCGAACACGGCGGGTTTTATGAACAGCCCCGCTATGAAGCCTGCTTTCGCGTCGAAAAAATCTTGGGATTCTACCCTCGAAACTTCTCATACGAATTGGACGCCAGCGAAGATTGAAACGTTAGATTGGGATACAAGAAGTCCGGAAAATGTGGAGTTGGACGAATTAGATGGCATGCTTGATGGATATTAGATTTCCTTTTAGTCTTCCATATTTACGATTATACGCACACGAAAGATTCTACTAGTGTTGGGATCAGGAATCTTTTGATTCCATTGTACAAATAGTTTTTTTTTCACTCTTCAAGATTTCTATTAGGGGAGTTGTACGATTTATTTTATTAGAAGAGATGGAAAGATGGATGGATGAATGAATTGGAAAAACATGAGACAAAAAGGGATAAGATAAAAGAAATGTGATCCTGGGGATCATAGGATATTTTTGGAGGTACTCTCGTTTTACCCATACGTCATTGCCAAGTCTGATATTTTCTGCGATGGTGTTTGGATGGTGGAGTTTATTTTTTATGCGTCACGTCTTTTTTTTGTTCTTACACACAACTTTCATGACTTGAGATGGATGATGGGAGATGGATTCGGAATACTTTCCCATAGCTGATGGAGTCAAGAGTCAAGAACCTTCTATAAGATAGACTGGGATAGGAGAGGAGACAATTTGGGGTTTCGAGGATCAGGGAATGTGGAATGATGATTATAAGTTACACATGTTTACATATACATTGATGAGATGCTTGGTTGGGGGGGTACTTACTTTTTCTCTGTGTGAAATCGAGATGGAGGTACTTGGGGTTTCGGAGGGTGGGTAGGCAATTTGAAAAGTACATTGTGCTTTGCTTAGCTGTGCTTAGCTGTGCTTCGCTTAGATGAAAAGATACCCCCTAGTCAATATATCTCAGAATTAGTAGAGATAGATGAATTGGGAAGCAAAACCTTGGAGTTTTTGAAATCAAAGAGAAAGATCTCCCTCCCTCTCTCTCTTCTACAATGTTTCTACATATAAATATATAAATTGCAAAGATTGTTATATATTCATGATTGGTTTGAAAGAGATTTTTTGATTTGTTTTTTTGATTTGTTTTTTTGATTTGTTTTTTTGATTTGGTTTGTTTGTTAGTAGTTGGTTTGTTAGTAGTTGAGTATATGATGTGATATGATATGATATAGAGTTTGAGTAGATATTGAGTAGGTATTTATTTATTTATTTGTATACTCGATCGTTTGTTTATTTGTTTGTTTGTTTGTTTGTTTGTTTGTTTGTTTGTTTGTTTGTTTGTTGGATTAAATTAAATAAAGAGAGAAAGAGAGAGAGAGAGGGAGGAGAGGGGAGGAGAGTGTGTGAATGAAAATGAAATAAGGTGAGGAGAATAAGATAGGATTAAATAAAAATTTAATTATATATAAAAGAAAGAGAAAAAGAGGGGTGTTTGGGGAGGGGGAGGGGAACTAAGATTTTATATAATTATATATATATATATATTTTTTAAAGATAAATTGAGCTTTTTATATATAGGTATTTATAAATAATATTTTTTGGGATTTTTTTATATAATTTTTTGGGATTTTTTATTTTTTGTTAATAGAGAAGTTTTTTTGGTTTTTTTTGAGTGTTTGAGTGTTTGAGTTGAGTTGAGTTTTGATTCGGTGAAAAGGGAAAGGAAAAGGGGTGAGAAGATAGATGATGGATGATTAGATAGGATGGGGATGGGGATGAGGAGTGTACTCCGGCACTCCATGGAGTGATGGGGTTTGTGGATTATAATTTACAGGTGTAGGATATAGAATGTAGAGGATTTGGGAGTAGGAGTTGTTAGGAGCTATTGGGAAATTGGGGGGGAGTTGAGAATGGGGTGAAGGGGAAAGGGGGAAGAGGGAAGGGGGAGGGTAGAAGATGCAGAGTATAATTGGGAGGATGGGGTGGGTAGAGTTGTTAGGATAGGTGGATTGGGAGGTACGTATGAGATGTGTACAAGGCAATTAGAGTTTTGTTATTACTTACACCTCACTACTTGTCACCTACCATTCGTCATTCATTATTCGTCACTTACCATTTGCCATCCTCCATTTGCCACAAGCGGCGTACTATAAGTAGTATGATATAATAAAGATGAAAATAAACACAAAGATAAAATCTAAAGAGATATTTATCAAGATAGAAGTCCATCTTTTTTCCCTTTTAAGTTTATTTATTTATTTATTTATTTATTTATTTATTTATTTATTTATTTATTTATTTATTTATTTATTTATTTATTTATTTATTTATTTATTTATTTATTTATTTATTTATTTATTTATTTATTTATTTATTTATTTATTTATTTATTTATTTATTTATTTATTTATTTATTTATTTATTTATTTATTTATTTATTTATTTATTTATTTATTTATTTATTTATTTATTTATTTATTTATTTATTTATTTATTTATTTATTTATTTATTTATTTATTTATTTATTTATTATTTAAAATAAATATCTTGATTTATTAATAAAAAATGAAATCTAGTAGATTTATATTAATTATTGATTATTTATAAATAATAATCTTATATATATACAAGTGTTTTAAAGTCTAGACTGACACATAGCACTTCTTGACAAGCTTAAATTTGAACAAGGATGAGTAGTTCTTATATTAATACAATGATAAAAACCTTGAAGTAAATAAGGGCCGAAAACTCCCAGTCTAGTATTCTCATTTATACTTTTCGGATTTTCTTTTGGACTGGTTGTTTTTTTTGTTGACTATCATTTGTATATATCTGTTATCAATGCATTTTGTCATGGTTATTTTAAACTTTTATATTATTATCATCTATCTTCTTTATCTCTTTCATTTTCTCACTCATTACCTTCTCCCTCTTCTGTATTCATCAAAATCCCAAACTCAGTAAAAGAGCCTGGTAGTTAAAATCTTTAATTCAGATCCTCTCCCCCATTTGCCACTTTTTTGCTATGTTGTGTACTTTTTTAGAAAAGAAAAAATAGATGCAGAAATTTCGTGTTTTTATATTCTAATAACCTGATTCTAAATATCCTTTTTATATCCTAAAGGAGGCGAGGAATAGAATTGGAATAGGATATTTGGGGTATAAAATACACTTATTTATTGATATAGATGGGATTTATAAAAACCCGAAATAGACACTTGCAGTCAGATACAGGGTTTGAAGGTCTGGAAGTATTTTTTAAGAGCAAGGAATTGAATGGAATGGCTCGGAAAGAACTTTGTTGCATGAGGTATCCGAACCAAATTGGGGATTTGGCTTTTTGGTTGTTTCATGACTTCTATGTTGTTAATGTTGTCATTTTCTAATATTGAATCTTTATGCCATCATCATTACTATTTCTGTATACCACTCTCATCATTCCAAACTCTATCTGTAGCTCAGAATTATATCTCATTCTTTGTTAGGCAGCGCATGTGTATTCTACTTACAGGCCGGTGGGCTATCAGAAATTTGAAGACCCTGTGTAATGCAAATGGTAAATGCGTTTTGTAAAGAAAAAAAAGTAATAATTAAAGGGTTTGTAACAAAAGATAGAGGCTTTTGTGTTGGATGGATTCCTATGGGATGAACCAATGGGAATTGAGGATAAAGTTTTAAGTGTGAAGTAAAGTCTGCTGGTCAATTTTCCTCATTTTCATCGTCATGGAGCGCTCATAGCTACAGAGAATGCCCTCGGTAAAGTATATAAAAGACTGTTTGTATTTCATTCTTACCTTGGTACCATATTCAACTTTGAATAATTCAATCTCTTCAAGGAGCTGTGCCGGGGTTTTGGTATGGACATATAAGCTGAGTTGGTAGTTTAAACTTGATCAATTTTTTGATGGATTAATAGTCAAGATTGATAAATTACATGAGATGATGGTATTGTATGAAAAAAATAGTCGTGGTATTTATCGGCTATTAGATTAATATGGGCAACCACCGTTGGCCATATTATGATTAGCCGACAAGTAGGGATATTGATTTATCTTCGCCAAGTATTCTCGCTGCTAGGATTTCAATTACTGCCTTCATTATCACTGCTATTGCCATCATTGTTATCATATCATCCAGTCATGCTATTAACAGAAAACCCGTCGATTACGTCCCAATCCACGGTATATCATTCGATTTCCCCAATTTCGAGGCTCGAAAAATAGATAGGCTCTACAGTTTTCCTGTATGTAACAGTAATTGTATCATTATGATTTACCTAATATTAAATTGCTAATTCAAGGTAGTTTATATATACAATATTTCTATGCTCATTGTGCCATAAGCAGAGATAGGAGTTAAATCGAATTGGAAGTCAATATTCACCAACTACTTACACTCTCATCCATGATTGAGCATTTTAACTCAAAACCCTCTCCTCTTTCCTCCCAAGTCCCTTGCAATCCTCACCCGACCACATCATTTCCTTCTCTCCTGCAATCCAAGCTTATTATAAATCTCATATGAGCGTTATCCCTCAAGCAATACTATAACCGCAATTCTAGTCCACGATAAAACGTATCACGGGCGTTGAATTCCCTGCTATTAAGCTTTGGTAAATTTAAAAAGTTCTTTCAAGAGTTCCGTTGCTTGTGAGGGTGATAAGTTTATCGATTTTACCCCTGATTTCTTTTGTTCTTATTATCTTTTTATTAACTTTTATTGTCATTATTAAAATTCCGAATATATTTTATATTATTATCGAAATGGACTTTAATGCCTTTGTTTTTTATAAGCTTTCAAATCTAAATCCTGCTTTCTAGATTATTAGTAGTGAACTGAAATTACATTCTTGGAGATTTGCGAGGGGCCTTGGACTTGTTCAGCCACCAAATCTTTGCCCCCTTGTTTTAATGATAATGTATGAGGATTTGTGAGGTGATATACAAGTAGCTTCTCTCTTACTTGGTAAGAGTTCTTGGGTAAAAGTTATGGGTTGTAAAAGATTTGT
The DNA here is from genome assembly GCA_025389085.1 of Sclerotinia subarctica. Taxonomy (NCBI): domain Eukaryota; kingdom Fungi; phylum Ascomycota; class Leotiomycetes; order Helotiales; family Sclerotiniaceae; genus Sclerotinia; species Sclerotinia subarctica. Next base: position 470,727 of record QRFI01000016.1, read on the forward strand.
CACTATCATTTGATGCGTACTTCTAATGTTAATTACCTTTGAATTTCATCAGCTTTTCCTACATTTAAACACCGCTCCTGCTCATTCTCAACTACCAGACAAGATTTCCGTTATGTCGATTTCCCGCCTAACTTTAGTTCTCCAACTCAAAATGAACTGCTGGCAACCGAAAATCCAACCCCAAAAAATTGCTGATGAAGTAGGTTAAGATACATCCCTGTGTTTCTTGATGAGACATAACAGATTTATTTAAGGAGTCTGATGTCTAAAAGTCTTGGCGCGAGAGAGAATGCTTGACTTGCTGGAACGTGATTAGGAATGGAATTTTTGTAATTGTCTAAAACATAATAACCTAGCTCAATATGATTTAATAATAATCTACTTTTATTTAATATTATATAGATTTTTAATATCTTTTTGAGGGGAAAAGAGACGAATCGATTAAAATAAATGATTGAACAAATCAAAAATGAATTTTGTCTTGAAGTGAATATTAAATCGCCAAATATGTTGATTGGTTATTCATGATGACTAATTCCTTTAAAAAATAAAGTATATAATAACAAAGTTATACCACTGTTATGGTTCATATTAATCTAGCTTTTTTTTACATAAAGCCCCCATCCCTAGACGTGATATGAGATCCAGCCCTAATGAACCCCAAGGGTAAAACGTTTGCAACTTCGTGGTCAATTTCCGAAACTATCATGTTGATGGCTTTTCTTGCCATCGCCGTTTCGTCCACTGTCATTATCATTTTCAGTAGCCATTGTCAGTAGCGGTCGAGAGACATTATCTTCGATTGTCGTTGCTATCCTATCTTCTTACTATACCCTTTTACTGTCATATTTCTGGTACCTCCAGGCTCTAGCGCATTGCCACAATTATCATTATCATTCATCGTTTTTGCTTATTATATACCCAAACACAAAGCTGGATTGCTTCAGTTGCTGAAAAAAGGTTCACGAAAGTATTCTATTTCAGGTCAATCTTCTATAGATCAGGGTTTCTTCCTGATCTTTTCCCGTCTTCAGGGAGTTGAAGATTATTTAATGAGTTGACAAATGTATATCAACGATTTATATATTGTGGTTGAGAACTTCTGCAGTATGGTGGTAGTATATAGTAGAGCAGGTAGTATGGATACTCAGTTGTAAGTGAACGATTGAAGTATATATAAATGACACTTATTAATTCTAATCAAAAGAGAGATTCGATTAAAAGAGATGAGAAAATTAATATAAAATATTATCTTAATATTTTTATTATTATTAATAAATAAAATATAGTATTGAAAGAAAGAATTGATATTTTATTTTTAAAACCAAATAATATAAAGAAAGTTCTTAATTTAGATTTTGAAAAGATAAATATAAAGTATCTATAATATTTTTATTTTATTTTAATGAAAATTATTTTGTATATCAAAAATAATAAATGAAAAATCTACAATAAGATATTTTCTTTTCGATAATAGATCTTTCCATTGCACTTTTAATAATTATCATCGGATTTGATACTTACAGAGGTATAAGTTTACCATCTTTAAATAATCCTCCTTAGTATTAGTCTCCAGCTACGAAAGCAAGCTTTTCGGGATATCATAGAATAGTTTGTACCTATCATAAGAATCCAGTGTAAGCTTCAATGGATATGATTACGGCATATTTTTATAGATGGGCGTGAATTATATAGATGTAGTACAGTAGAAAATACTGTTCGTTTTCACTAGAGTAAGTAAGTTACTAATGTTCAAACTTATTTTCTGATTTTTGCATAAAGATTTACTCCTCTGAATCCTCTTCCTCCCCGAGTCTATCAAAGACCAGCAAAACATAGAATATATGACTTTATGATGTGTGTATCGCATCAGCGATATAGGAACAGTGTCCAAAGCTCGATCGCATTAAAAACGTTATGAGTTTACTATCTCAGCGAGTGAGGCACGTAGCGTTGCGCGAGGAAAATTCGGCAGCAAATACAAAACTTCTCATAAACTATAGAAATAACATCATTTTACTGCCATTGGTTATTTATCTTTCGCCGTTTCATTCAACCATCTTCCTTTCTTATTTTCAGTGAGCAAGCCATCAAAAACCTACTTCGCTAAATCTCAAATTATCACCCAAAGCCTCTACAGCCACCACTCATCTGCTTGTGCTATTTCCATTATATAGTACGAACCTTGATTTATATTTGATAGAATTCCGCTAGCCAGTACTCCAGATTTTATAAGTCTAGTACCGCCTTTCTGGGCCACCCCTAATATGGGTCATTTTTCCCCATCAAAAATGACGAAAATCAACCCTTATAACTTTCTTATTTATAAATTTAATTCAATAAAATTTAAATGAAAGATTTATTACTTATATAAAATAAATTCCGAAATTTTTAGATTTTTTACGATTTTATTGATTGAGATATTAAAGATTGAAATTACAATTTTCAATTTATACAGGATTTATATATAAATTTATAAAATTTATAAAATTTTTAAACTTTTCAACAAAAATTACTAAAAATAAAGTATAAATTTTTTTCAAATATTTATATCAAAATTGATTCAATAGATTAATTTATTTGAAAAAATAATTTGTGATTATTGTTTTATTAATCTTTATATTTTATTCTATATAAAATTTTATATAAATAAATATTCAATTGATAATAAAACAATAATTACAAATTATTTTCTTTAAAAAATTGATCTTTTCGATCAATAATTATTCGAATATTTCAAAAAGATTTATAATTTATTTTTAATAATTTTTATTGAAAAGTTATTGAAGATTTTCATGATTTTTAAATTTATATATAAATTCTATATAAATTGAAAATCATAAATTCAACTTTCAATTTCTCAATCAATAAAATTGTGAAAAGTCTGAAATTTTTAGAATTTATTAATAATTATATAATGAATCTGTAATTCAAATTTCATCGAATTCTATAGATTAATTATAAAGTTATTAATAGATGAAAATCACGATTTTTGGTGTAAAAGGTGGCCGAAAAGAGGGGTACGCGACTTAGCTAGTGTATTATCACATAGTAGATATTTTCATCATTTATATACACTAATGTCCAGATGCCGCTTGTGAAGGATATGCATGTAAAGAGGTTGGCCAAAACTTATTATTTTCCACTTCTCAATTTCTGAATGTAGAATAAGATTGTGTAAAGCTTTTTGCCACTCCTATGACAATTTATTGCTGCGACTTTAATCAAACTTAAAGGTGGTTGGTCGGCGCACCATCCTCGAAGATTTTAGTTTTAGGTGTACTTGAGTACTGAATTTGGCGAGGAGGTGAATTTTTCTCATCCAAGCAAACATGCACTTCCTCCATCTCGTTACCTATTTACGTAGGAAGTACCACTATTGAAGGACAAAAATATACCCAAGATATAAAACAACAAAAGAGTACACGCGCGCTACTCTCTGTAGACCTTATTAGTGATATCCCTGACTCCGGATGTGATCGAATGCTCCCACAAAGATCATCTACACCTCGAATTGTTACGACTGAGCATTAAGCCAGATTGTCGATTTGTCAATACCACCATTTGACAAGGGAAATGATAGTATTTGAAACTATATCAGTAAGCGAGGATGCATCGACATTATCGAAATAATGAAGTTGCATCTGAGGCCCACTAGTAAACATGAGATCTTCTAGTAGGTAACATTCGATTCATAATACAAGGGACACATGAGACAACGATGACCAGCAAAGGGCGACTATGAATATTTGAATATGGATTTCGACAAGAAGTCGAGGAAGTAATGCAATAAATACTCAAGCTGCAAAGGTATTCCTGTCGCAAAATATCAATGCTTTTCAAGACATGTTGTGCCACCAACTTGACTATCATAGCCTCACTTGAGGTATGTCGAATCCTTCTGCATTCTATTACATTCTTAACTCTTCCCAAAACGATCAACCATATAAGACGAGCGCAGTTAATTTTCCAAACCTCTAATCATAGATACAACTGCAGACTTCTGCATACCAAAAATCGTGGTTCAAGTGAACACTGAGCGACTCGTCCTGGGCCAGCAGAATCTCAAGATGACATGGAACATTTGAAGGCTTGAGCGTTGCGAATGATTCCTGGAAAGCACTGGCTTATGGCAGGACATTTAAGGAACGTGATAAAGACCGAATGAAGGGAAGGCAAATAAAATTCGCACGCTTCTCGGAACCACCGATGTTGCTAAGCTTGAATGAGAAAAGTGCGTTTAATCACGTGATGGTGATGTCGAGATTAACTGTGGCTATTTCGTCATTTATTATGGATCCATCTTCTCATCTTACAAGTCCTCAGCCAACCAGGTTTCTATACCTATGAAGAACTCGAAAGATGGGCTTTTTTTTTCCAAATACTGTTCCCGCCTGTTCTAGGATTGTGAGGAGGATTTATTAGGGTTGCTTACTAAGTTGAATTTTGATTGGAAAAAGCCATTTCTTTTACATGAAGGTTTCTTGGAAATGTCTCTTAGAGATATACCCAAGAAAGCCATCTGAGCTTATCTCATCCTTCAGAGACTAAAAATGCGGGGCATCTGATATCGTCCTGCAATCGCGAATCATAATGCATCGTGCAGATGAATGCCTCCACCAAAAAGGCCGTTCAACATATATATCGCCATGAAAATCATGACGAACAAACGACGTCTAAAGATCATGCTGTGGGATGGGAAAGATGGAGTTCGGATTAGGAGATAAGGTTACAGGACGGAAAACCATTCGTACGGGATTTGAACTCATACTGAAAACGGGGAATAATGGAAGGATTACTAGGTCGTACTCAAATATGCAAGTCAGATATCCGCAAACGCACCTCTCTCCATCCAATCCCCCCTATCCCACTTCAAGTTTCTGATAAACCCTGAACTCAATCTTTGGCTGCACGCTAAAGTAGAGGCTACAGGAGAGCCCAGGCGGGGAATGGATCTAGTAGCTCGATAAGTTATCTAAGTAGAATGTTTCCTCACTACTCTCGAGCTCAAAAAACGGTTCCTCTTAGTTTTTCGCACATTGGCGTAGAGTGAGGGCAATACTTTTTTTTTAAACTATCATACAAGAGGAATTCTGTAATCTTACTTTTTCATTCACACAACCAAAGATTCCAACTCCAATACTCAATAGTCTGTATCCGAGAAACAAGTCTATGTTGCGCACTTCTATCCGATCAATACAATCGAAAATCAGTCAATACCGCCATTCATGAGGATTTTGCGCATTATTACAATTCCCGCAATTCACCATCTACCAATAATTCAGTAAGTTCTCATTTCAAATCATTGCGCAATACTTACTTGGGGAAATTGTGCAACTATCGCGCCATGTTCCTCGTTTTGTGCTGAATATTCTGTTATACATTCTTGAGAGATATAAATCTGACCCAATTATACAGTTTCCCATCTCGAAAATGGCGATAAATCAAGAACCTCCCGTCATGTCTTCAGAGAACAACTCCAAAAATGATGTCAACGACAAATCTAGACGAGAAGATAGCATCGAAGATCAAGCTCCTAGATCCGAATATAAGAAACTCAGTTGGCTCAGTACGTGGGGATTTGGCCCTGTAAAAATCGGTCCAAGAATCGGTCCAGTTTTGCCGCATCTTCGTATGGATCCCGACGCTTCAAGTATCAGCAGTGATAGTGGAAATGAACTTTTGAACAAGCAAATTCAAGCCGAGGAGGGTTCTGCGATCAAATATCGTAGTTGCAGTTGGCAAAAGGTCATATAAAATATTCTTATTCTTCGTATGACTGCTAACGCTTAATAGACTGCTGCTCTTCTATTTTCAGAATATATCTGTTTGGCAATCATGTCATTTCCATGGTCTTACTCGGTTTTGGGACTCGTACCAGGTCTTATTTTAACTGCTGTTGTTGCATTCTTGGTCTTGTATACATCTCTCGTTTTATGGGAGTTTTGTTTGCGCCATCCTGAACTTAGAGATGTTTGTGATGTGGGACAAATGCTCTTTGGTGGAAGATGGGCATGGCATGCTACTGCTGTCATGTTTCTTTTGAACAATACCTTTATTCAAGTATGAATTATCACATTTAACCTCTTTACAATTACTGATCAAATCAGGGGCTTCATGTTTTGACTACGGCAAAATACTTGAATACTGTCACCAATCACAGTCAATGTACAGTAGTGTTCGCCGTCATTGCAGCTGTCATTTGCTGGGTTTGTTCTGTCCCAAGGACTTTCAGTGCTCTATCCTGGTTAGCAACTATGTCCGCAGTCTTCACCTTTATCTCCGTTATGCTCGCCACTATCTTCGCCGGAATTGAAGGTCACCCTCTCGGTTACAATCCCGATCCTACCTCCATCATCCCAGCTACAGGTCTATTCGGAGGAGCCCCAGTTGTTACCGCGATCCCAGTCAAAGGTGTAACATTCGTAAACGGTTTCAACGCCTTCCTCAACATCTCCTACACATTTATCGGTCAAATCACCATTCCATCTTTCATGTCGGAGATGAAAAATCCCGCCGATTTCCCCAAGGCCCTCTGGGCTGTTACCATCGCCGAAGTCATCGTCTTCAGTTTAGTCGGTGCAATCATCTACGCCTTTACCGGAAACCAATACATGACAGCTCCAGCCTTCGGCTCATTAGGAAAAAAACTCTACGTCGATATTTCCTTCTCCTTCATGGTCCCAACCCTCATTTTCCTCGGCGTCCTCTACGCTTCCGTCTCCGGCCGCTTTATCCTCCTCCGTGTCTTCCACAACAACAAACGTCATCTCACCGACCACACCCTCACCGGCTGGTCCGTCTGGATTCTCATCTTAGCAATTACCTGGATTGGCGCCTTCATCATCGCCGAAGTAATTCCCTTCTTCTCCGATCTCCTCTCTCTCATGTCTTCCCTCTTCGATTCCTTTTTCGGATTCATTTTCTGGGGTGTAGCGTATATTAAAATGCGACGCGTCGATTACGGAGAAGGTTGGATGCGGAAGACGGGTAAAGTAGGTTTGGGTTTTAATGTCTTGATTATCCTCATCGGCTTGTTGTTTTTGTCTGCGGGTACTTATACTAGTGTGCAGAGTATTGTGGATGGGTATAATAATGGGAGTTTTGGGGGAGCATTTACTTGTGCTAGTAATGGGATTTAGAGTACAATAGAGTACGTGGGATGTGATGAGATATAGAGAAGAGAAAGATAATAGATTGAGAAAATTAAGATTTAATTCCATTCCATTCGATTCAATTCAATTCGATTCAACTCTTTACCTACGTAGTGTAATTTTGATGTGCTGGGATATCATTATAATTATTGCGGAATATGATATAATATTCATAGTGTGTATAAAATTGAGAAAAACTGAATCATTCAGAAGTGGTAAGAGTGTGCTGGATAGTTGACAATCGTAGGGCAATGTAATGGTTAGAAGATAAGTACAAGGGGCGCATGCATAATGAGACTTACAATTTCTTTTTTCGCTTGAAATGCAGGGTGATGAGGTGAGATGAGGGGTATGAGGGGTATGAGGGGGGTGAATTATAGAGGGGTAAGTAAGTGGATCTGTTAAGCTTATTATTAAGAAGGGAGAAATGAAATAAGCTCTTTGAAATGTTGGAGATTCACGGAAACGATATTTATTCATGTATTGTTCGTGAAATACAAGACCTTATTTAGATAACCACTAAAAGATACCTAGAGTGGAAAATGATATCTCATTTTTGGCCTTTCCTTGTAATCATGGAGTCATAGAAATTCGCCATTGCTAGCGATCAAAACAGGAGATATCTTACAGACAAAAATAATGAAATTGGGAATAAAAACATCTTTAGCCATAAGCACCTCAATTTCCGCATTCCTATTTCGTACAAGAAAGAACTGACTCCATATTGTTGACTTAAGCTGTTTCAAAAAAACTTAATGGCACATGGTTTATACCATGCATTGGTAGTCAAGAAGGAAAATAAAGGTGGATGGGAAGTATGGAGAACTAGTAATTTTTATGCTTGGGCTTTAGCAAGGCGAGCTTTGACTGGCTCATGCTTGTAAACTGTCGTGTACTCTTGGATGTATCGCTCACTATCAGCTGCAGAGGCTTCCTGAAGAGGCTATCAATGTGTTAGGGGCGTAATCCAATAGAACTAGAAGATCAATATTGTGACTTACCTTGAGCTGCGCAGGCGACAACTCCTTGAACTCTTGTGCAATACGTTTCAAGGCCTCGGTGACCCTGATACCAGCAAAATCACCAGATTGAAATCGCTCTTTCACGAACATCATCATAGGTCTCGAAGGTCTCTTCACCGTTCGATCATCTTTGATGAGTCTTGGAGAGGAAGTTCTGTTGGTCAATCTTCGAATGTGTAGACGTGCGAGATTTGCTAGACGAATCTCCTCTGGAGTATGACTCTCAACCCAATTCTTGTAGACAATAGCATTGGCAGCTTTGTTCTCATTTGCGATGTGATTGAGTCTCTGTAATGTGATTAGCATGGCCTTACGTGAAGGAAAAGTGCGTTTATCACCTCCAAATCTGCCGCCGACGCCGATTTGTATTTCGATGCCGCCTCCTTCGACGCCGCAGTAATACTATTACTTCCAGTAGCCAACTCAAGATTCAATACTCTATAGGCACTCTGAGGCTTCTCTTTTGGACTTTCTGAAATTAACGCAGTAACCTTCAATTCCCGCAGCTTCTTTCTCAACTTTTGTGAATCGGTCAATGGCGTCTTTGCCTTTTTGGCTTTCTTAGCCTTAAGCGTCTTCTTTACTGGCTTCTTCTTGGCTAACTTCTTGGCTGCTGGCTTCTTCGCAGCTTTTTTGACGGGCTTTTTGGCAACAGTTTTCTTTGCAGCAGGTTCCTTAGCAGTGGATTTCTTCGCAGGTGCCTTCTTCGTAGCTGGTTTCTTCGCAGTGGTAGTTTTAGTTTGGGTAGCTTTGGTGACAGAAGCATACGATCGACGCGCCGGGAAAGATGCTGAGGGAGCTTTCAAAACTGATTCGCCATTTTGTTGACCTTCAACGCGTTGCAATTGCCAAAAAGTAGCAAGAAATCGGTTTGTTGATACGTGAGATCCGCCGATTCTCTTGATAGCTGCACGACCAATGTTGGACAGCATGATGATTGTTGAGGCGTGGTAATTATGCAGTTACCAGACGTCTCTCGAGCGAGGATGATTAAATGTTAGAGGGTGATGATGATGGCACAAACGGAAGGTTTGCGATTTAAAGTCACCTTTTCGTCTAAATGTTCCAAAATCACGCTAGGGCCCGGGAAGCTTCAAGTGGTCCGTGCGCGTCATAATTACGGTCGGTAAGACCTACTTAAATATCTGCAAGGCAAGCTGTAACAACATCAGACTTGGGAAAGTACCTACCTAGTAACCACGACCATTCTACAAACAATACATATTGAGCTCATATCATCGACCTTATCCTTCCTTGATCTATTCTTTTTGAAGTTATAGACCCTAACCTGGAGAGGATAATTTTGTTTCCTGTTATTTTCATTGTTGCCTGAAAGTATTTCCACCCATCGAAATACCATAACTTGGGCAAAAAATGGCTCGGCACAGGGACTCTCGCTCACCATCGCCAACAGGAAGCCACCACTCGTCGAGACGAACCCGAAGAGATGATAATGGCAGACGCGATCGAGATCGAAGAGAGGATGTTAGAGGGCAGAGGCATCGCAGTCGTTCCCGAAGTCCTGACGTGAGAACTCTTACCTTTAGACCCCGCGATCATGAGGTACAAATTACTAATGATCCCCAGCGCCGCGAACGTGATCGTGATATACCTCGCAGAAGAGATCGCTCAGTAGGAAGACTGAATGATGATTACCATAGATCTGGTCGTCGAGATAGATCTCGAGATCGCAGAAGCTACGCTGATAGGGAACGATCACCGGATAGGAGAAGACGCAGAAGTCGAGAACGAGATTACCGTGACAGGCGAGACGATTCTTATGATGATAGGGCTCGAAGACGCCGCGAGGATTCTACTGACTCATGGTCTCGTAGCAGAGGAGACGAAAATCGCGGACAGACACCCAGATCAGATAGTAGCGCAAAAGTTAATGACGTGAGTTATCCAGGTTTTGATCAAGACAGATCAATTACTCATACAGGATCACAGGCCCCAAAAGCATCTGCACCAGCTGCGCAAACCGAGGAACAAAAGAAAGCAGAACGTCTAGCAAAATTAGAAGCGTGGAAGAAGAAGATGGCCGAAGATAAAGAGCGTAAGGAGAAAGAGCTGGCTGCGGGTGGGACTCGGAAATTACTCGATGATATAGATCAAAAGGCCAATGGTTCTTCTTCCCAACCCTTATCCAACACTCCTACAACTCCTTCAACTTCTGCGATACCAGGCGATCTCGCACCTCCAACAAATTATGCTGGGAAATTTGATCCAAAGGCGATTGCGAAAAAGGCAGTTGCTAGCTCGAGCAGTGCGCATGCTCTTGGAAGGGATTTACCATTAAAGGAATTGTCTAAAACGTCCGCCACCTTAAGTTCCACGGTCAAAGGATTACAAGCTGACAAAAAGCCAACAGCTTTCAACAGCACCTCGAAAGGTAAGCAAAATGCTACTCCTCTCTATGTATGATCAGTTGGCTAATCAGTTCGATTATAGTATCTGCGTTACCTAAAACGAGAGGAAACCTTAGTGTTTTCGGGCTCGGCGCGAAGGTTACCGACAATGAAAAGACATATCAGAAACGTGCTCTAGATTTTGATGAAGATGAAGGATCAAGAAAGAAACTAGAAAAGCTACCAACCCTACCAATGGCAAACTCCAAGGAAGATGATGCTGCGCTCGCTAACGGTGTTGAGGGACAAGATGATGACGATGATGCTGAACTGGAAGCTGCCGGCACGGAAGAAGAGGCCGCAGCTGCAGCCAGAGCAGCCGCAGAGAAGCGCGAAGAAAGATTGCAAGAAGCTGAATCTCAACCACACACAAATGGCGATGTCCACATGGAAGATGCTCCTCAAGCTGATCCAACCGCCATGGATGAAGATGAAGAAATCGACCCATTGGACGCTTTTATGGAAGAAATGGGAGACCCTTTCTCCTTACCGAAAACCAACACAACATTTGTCAAGAATAATACCAAGAGTCAACCACAAGAACCGGAAGCTTTATTCGGTGATGATGATGTAGATTTGAAGGCTTTGGACGCGGACCCGGATGAAATCCTTGCGATCGCAAATAAAGCCAGAAAAAAGAAGGATATTCCAACCATCAATTATGAAAACTTAAATCTTCCGCCATTCCGCAAGAATTTTTATACCGAACCAACGGAGCTTGCGGATATGACTGAAGCTGAAATAAACGACCTACGACTTGAGCTTGATGGTATTAAAGTAGCTGGTAAGGATGTTCCCAAGCCCGTACAAAAGTGGTCTCAATGTGGTCTTGATGTGAAGTCCCTGGACGTTATTAAAAAACTAGGCTATGACAAGCCCACCTCCATTCAGATGCAAGCTATTCCGGCAATCATGTCTGGCCGAGATGTCATTGGAGTAGCTAAGACAGGATCGGGTAAAACCATCGCCTTCTTGCTACCCATGTTTCGTCATATTCGAGATCAACGCCCATTGAAAAATTCTGATGGACCTATCGGTTTGATCATGACTCCTACGCGAGAATTGGCAACACAGATTCATAAAGAATGTAAGCCTTTCTTGAAGGCAATGGGACTCCGTGCGGTTTGCGCATATGGGGGTGCCATTATCAAAGACCAAATTGCCGATCTCAAAAGGGGCGCAGAAATAATTGTTTGCACTCCCGGAAGAATGATTGAATTATTGGCAGCCAATTCTGGTAGAGTTACAAATCTTCAACGTGTCACATATGTTGTTCTAGATGAAGCTGACCGTATGTTTGATATGGGATTTGAGCCTCAAGTCATGAAAGTTTTCAATAATATTCGACCTAACAGACAAACTATTCTTTTCTCAGCTACCATGCCACGAATCATGGATGCGCTCGCTAAGAAGACGCTTCAATCACCAGTTGAAATTGTTGTTGGTGGAAGAAGTGTTGTTGCACCTGAAATCACACAAATTGTTGAAGTTCGAGAAGAGAAAGAAAAGTTTCACAGACTTTTGGAGCTTCTTGGAGAGCTCTACAATGCTGATGAAGATGCTCGAACACTCATCTTTGTTGATCGACAAGAAAAAGCTGACGACTTACTGAAGGACCTAATGAGAAAAGGTTACCCATGTATGTCTATCCATGGAGGAAAGGATCAAGTTGACCGTGATTCCACCATTGATGATTTCAAAGCCGGCGTGGTTCCTATTATGATTGCTACGTCAGTAGCTGCTAGAGGTCTTGATGTTAAGCAGCTTAAGCTCGTTGTTAATTTCGATGCACCTAATCATCTAGAAGACTACGTTCATAGGGCTGGACGAACTGGCAGAGCTGGTAATACTGGTACTGCTGTCACTTTTATAACAGAAGAGCAAGAACAATATTCGGTAGGTATTGCGAAAGCCCTTGAACAGTCTGGACAAGAAGTACCGGAAAGGCTTAATGAGATGAGGAAGTCATACAAAGATAAGGTCAAAAGTGGCGCTAAAAAGGAGAGTTCAGGTTTTGGTGGAAAAGGTCTGGAACGTTTTGATGCTGAGCGCGAAGCTACCAAAGCTCGCGAGCGCAAGATACACAAGCTTAATGGCGATGACGATGAAGAAGAAAAAGAGGAGAAAGATGATGACGTTCTTCTCAAAGCTGCATCCGTGGTTCAACCCGCCTCTGCTTCTACTGCTCCACCTAAACTGCTTGGTGTGCCTAAAGGTATTGATCTCGATGGAGATATTAAAGTTCATCGCACCGAAACTGCAGCCAGCTCCAGCGGATCCAAAAATCCTCTCGATAAAGTCACGTCGGCCATTGATGCCATCAACGCCCGTCTCAACAAAACAGGACAACTCCGCTCTGGTGTCCCGATTGATAACAAAGGACCCGACGCAGGGGCTTTTCACGCCACGTTGGAAATCAACGATTTCCCACAGAAAGCTAGATGGGCTGTTACGAATCGCACGAATGTGGCCAAGATTCTGGAAGCGACGGGCACAAGTATTACTACCAAAGGTAGTTTCTACCCGGCTGGAAAAGAGGTTCAGGCCGGTGGAGATCCTAAATTGTATATTTTGGTCGAGGGTGATACTGAGGTCGTGGTTACGAATGCAATGAGGGAATTGATGAGATTGTTGAAGGAGGGGACGATGGCGGCTGCTGATGCGGAGGGTAGGGCGCCGGCTAGTGGGAGGTATACTGTTACTTAGGTGGGGTTGTGGGGTTTGGTGGATAGGGTGGATGGGTGGAAGGATGGATTGGTGAATGGGTGGGTGGGAGGATTTAAGGTGGGAGGATTAACATATGAGAAGAGGAATTTAACGGTGGCAATGTGAAATAGTAGTGGAATAGGAATATTATAACTATTCTTTCATATATTATCAGTACATTCATACCTACATACACATATTCATCTATGCATAGTCCCAATTTTGATCTCTACATTCTAGGTAGGTAATCTTAGATATTTGAAGTATTAAATTTCCATCCCTCATTTCGTATTTCTTTCTTTACTGTATACATAAATATCTTATCCTATCCTAAAATCTACCTCTGTAGCAGAATAAATTAACAAGCAGTCAGGAATTCAATCCACTCTATTCTAAAACTCTATACCTTCCCAAAAAAAGAATATACTCCGGATTATTCGATTATAGATTATCTATCCAATAGGCCCAAGTAAAAAGGAGAAGAAAGAAAGAAAGAGAGAAAAAAAGATACAGAAAAATAAAGATGAATATACCTTCCCGTTTCCTTCATTTGTCCCCTAATGGTAACTCCTCTGGTTTAAATAATGCCCAACAATATTAACCATTGCTCCGTGATATTGTCATTTCCGTCCGTTCTGAAAGGTTCTTCTATGCCTCTGTTTTCTGGTGCTTCATCTCATTTCCGCGATGGCCGACTAATTATAAGCCCTAGCGTTTGCTGCCGCATCTGCTTCTCTCGTTTGTCTTTCGATTGCACTTGCGTTTTTGCGTGTTGCTTCTAGAGTTTGGGATTGTTCTTCTGCGAGCTTTTTCCCAAGTGTGCCTTTGGGTTTTTTGGAGTTGAGGCGCGCCTGTTTGGGGGGAGAGGTATTAGCATTTGGTTATTCGACTGCTTGAAACTTTGGTTGGGGCTTGATCATGAGAGGAGAGGAAAAGGAGTTTGATTATAGGGGTATGGAAGAAAAGGTGGGTTTAGTAGGGACAAGTATTAAGAGAGAGGGATTAAAGAAAGAATAATACCTCAGCAGCTTCAGCAGCTTTCCTTCTAGCATCTTCCTGTGTATTTGATCCGCCTCCACTAGAAGCAGAACCGACTGTCCGTGGTGGACCACCGACGGTACGCGGCACGCTGGATTTGGGGGCTGCGGGAGGAGGGTTAGGTTTTGGAGGTGCCGAGGAGAGAGTTCGGCCTGGTTGGTCGAAGGGCGAGGGGTCGGAAGTACTGCAGCAGTTACCCATTTCAGGGATGGGGAGGATGAGGCTGAGCGAGAGGCGTGGAGAGAAGAGGTGGGGTATGAGTAATTGTAGGGCCTGGTGGACTGAGGGGGCGGAAGATGAAGTCTTAAAAATCCTAAACTTGCGCGATCGCGACTGAAGAAGTGGGCGATTGAAGCGGTGCTCCGAATAATCTCACGATTCAAGCCTGTAATTGGGATCTAACGATCGTGGGAGATAGCTAACAAGATCGTAATCATACAATTCTTCCTCTCAGTTGTAATTTGTCGATTATTGCTCTCTTGCTCTATCGAAAACAGGGAAGCCACCACCGCACCCAAAACCAGTCAGTATTAATGTCGAAACGTGGAGATGGAAATCTAGTAACAGGAATTGTTTGCGCAAAGTGGATTGGGACGAGAGAGAATATTTTGTCGTTTGTAATATTGGTATCGATGGTGTGTTTTGCAATTAAGGGATTTGGTATTGCGGAGTGATGTTGAAGAAGTGAAGTTCAAAGGTAATGAATGGC
This sequence comes from Sclerotinia subarctica, assembly GCA_025389085.1. NCBI lineage: Eukaryota > Fungi > Ascomycota > Leotiomycetes > Helotiales > Sclerotiniaceae > Sclerotinia > Sclerotinia subarctica. Next base: position 485,764 of record QRFI01000016.1, read on the forward strand.
CTCGATGAATGGTATGATACCACGCAGGCCAAGAATGAGGCTGTGTTTTCATCGGATGGGATGGGGATTTAGTGATTGGTTTGGTTGGTCGAGACTGACGAATGAACCACCTTACTTTTACGGGGTATGATTTCAGAGTCAAAGTCTTATCGATAAGAAGGAGGAGAGACAAGGCTCATCATTGGTCAGCAAGAATTTCATGATTCATTGTTGTATGGATGGAGTCATGTAAGGAAAAGGATTATTTCATCTTTGGCGGTCAATAAAATATCATGTAATAAATTCCAAGTTATGTATCTTTATATCCCAATAAGTCATAAATCACATCCGTCAACAATACAATAAATATAATACAATCAGAAATCCTAAAATCCATCATCTAACAAACAAACCCTTTATTTGAGTTGAAGATCTTTCCAAAAACACCTTGTTGGATACTTTTCACCTTAGCTAATCCATTCCATCCACACATACTACTCCGGTGCTTTGTGCTTTCACACGTTCGTTACCCATACATTTTCACCTGCTTCACCTCCAAACTCACCTTTTGGTGCATCAACACGTTTTTACCCCACGGCAAACCTTTCCAATCTATCAGGATCCAACTTTGTCAAACATTGGATAAGATCACAAGTTGGCTCAAACTCAGCTCGGAAACTTCTCATTCGACCATAATCTTCTATCTATCTTCTATCTATCGTTGCTAACTAACTTGGCGACACGACAACCGACTCCTCTCTTCTTTCCTTCGTCGCGACCCACCACATGCAAGTCAAAGGCAAGCAACCGTCTGGTGAAACTTTGCGACCATGGAGCAACCCATTCTCGATCAAGAGGATACTCTAAAGCAATTCAAACGTATGTCGTATGACGACTACGATCAACCATTTTACCCTATGCGACAACCTGGTGCGACAATCTTTCCTTCCAATCCGCTTTACTCCGCTCAATATAAATTTCCAAATATGTACCCGCAAAATCAAGCATATGATGGAGAAATGTCTCAAGAAGAGCCTTTCAGAGCTCAGGTCTTTCCGCAGCAGTTAAATCTACAATCACAATCTTATCAACCATATGTCTATCATCAAACAATGGATCTTTCGCAACAGTTTCCCACTCAGCAAAACATGAACCAAGGATATTCGAATATGAGAGCCGTCGCAGACCAAACTCCAAATTACACAGAGAAATCACCCAGAAAGCGACAAAGAGTTAATGAATCCAATGGACCTACTACAAAACGATTTATGCCTACAGTAACCCAATCAACTGAAATCGATACAACCAGCGAATGTTGTAGTTCTTGTCCAAGTGGTTCACTATGCGCCGAGTCGGATTGTGATGGAAATGATGTCGTTGTTGCTTGCACCTCCCCGGAGTGCGAACAACCCGTTTGCACCTCTCCAGAATGTGAACAACCTGCCTATACGGAGCCTTGTGTTAGGGATGGTGCTCTTAGCAGACGATGTTCAGTTGTTGGAGACAATCAAACATCTGACAAAATGTTTCCGACTTGGGATAATTTTCTTGCAATGTCGCGAGTAGAGCAACACCGACCTTCGGCATTTCACACTTTTGCGCCTGGATTACGAGACAACCAAGCTCAAGAAGAAATATCCCCTTCTCCTGTTCCAACAACACCATCGTTGGTCTTGAACATGGAAACACCTTATTCAGATATAACGGTCTCACAAGCCCCAGGACCTCCTATGCAGCAATTAACCAACAATATGTCCGTGTCCTCACTTTCTGGTACTGGAATGCGTTTCGGTGATGGATTGGAGATGTTCAATTGTAATTGGTTGGATTGTGGACAACCAATGCATGATCAATATGAATGGCATAAACATTTTCATCAGGAGCATATCGATCCACAATTTACCTTCAATTGTCCAATGCCTTCAGGATCTTGTCATACACCACTCAACTCGAATCCTTTAGATCATTTGCAGATGAATCATGGCTTTACCTTTGATGAAAATCTCAACGGATTTCCTTGTCCTGCTCCTGGATGTCTTGCGGATGAGATGTATTGTGACCCTTCAATGCTTCACAATCATATGGATCAAATGCATGCTATACCTCTACAAGGGCAATTACAGTGTCAAATTGATTCTTGTAATACTTTATATCAAGATCCAAATCAATTCTTCAATCATTTGAATCATGATCACAACTTACCGATTCCAATGACACCTGTTGAGGAAATTGATCTTTCTAGTATATCAATGCCAGAAGCAAAGGCATCGGAAGAGGTAGAAGAGATTGCTCCATTGGCGGAGAACGAAAGATCAGAATCGCATAATCATCTATCTTGCAAATGGTTAACCAACAACCATCTTTGTGGTCAAGTATTTACATCAGAAAGTGATCTTCAAACTCATGTCAAAGATTTTCATCTGTCTTTTTTGAACAAAACTTCAGGTTATTTTTGTAAATGGCAAGGTTGTTCTCGAAAGCATAAAATGGGTGACAAGGAAGGATTTTCTCAAAGAGGAAAACTTGAAAGACATATGGCGAGTCATACAGGGTGTAAGTTTCATTCCTTTTAATAGGTTTACAAAACTGATCATTTTTAAATAGTCAAGGAATGTATGTGTGACTATCCTGGTTGTGGAAAAACATTCGCGGCGGCTCAATCTCTAAAACAACATTACCGTCTTCATACTGGTGAAAAACCATGGAAATGCAAATATTGTCCAAAATCCTTCCCTCAGCAAAGTGCATGCACAGTTCATGAACGCATACACACTCAAGAAAAACCTCTCGTTTGCAGTATCTGCGGAAAGACTTTTAGTGAATCGTCAAATTTAGCAAAACATAGAAAGACTCATGGGGAGAGAGGTCATTATGAATGCCTAGAGTGTCCAAAGACGTTTCATAGGTTGGATCAGTTAAAAAGACATGGGGAGATGCATGAGAGAAGAAAGAAGAGAGCTATTAATGGTGAGGGTGAGGGTGAAGAGGGAAAGAGTGAAATTACAGAAAGTATCGCGACGGAAAGTGTGATTGATGGGGTTAGTGTGAGAGGTGGTCATGAGAATTAGAGGTGATGACTTATGGATGATTGGGGTGATGGGAATTGGGACGACGATTATTGTAATTATTCTAACGAGAGACAAAGATTATGATTTACGATTCATGGGTTATGAATCAGGGGAGGGGGTATGGTGTGGTGTGGTGTGGGTGGAATTTTACTAGCGAGGTACTGCGATGCATTACTATACCAGCGAGCGAGGCGAGGCAATTTGACAAATGGCGCAGGAGATAAAAGTTTCCTTATTAGAGGTCAAGATGAAGTAGAGAAATACGAGGTCGATGGCTGGAAAATCAATGGAAATGAATTGAATACATGGATAAATGGTTGGTTGGTTGGTTGGTGGACCGGTGGGTTGAGAATAAAAGGTTAAGGGAATGAGGGAATGAGGGGAAAAGGTTTGGAATTACCTAGTTGGTGAGATACCTATCTGGTAGTTAGTTAGTTTTAGTTGGTGATTGATTGGTTAATTGATACCTTTGAATTGGAATTTGAATGTTTGGGATTTTTGAAATGGGAATTTGGATGGGGGGTGGGAGTTGAGGGATGGGATGTGAATGTGAACGTGAACGTGAATGTGGATGGGAGTTGGTTGAGATTTGGAATGATGAGGGGTTTGTGTGTGTTTGGATGGTGGGGGGGGAGGGGGTTGATGTGAATAATAAGTAAGATATCGGGGCGGGGTAGATAAAATAGTGAAAATTTATTTAGTATGAGAGTGATATATGAAGAGGGAGGGGGAAGGAGAGGGAGAGAGAGAGAAGAAAAAAAATTTAAAATTTGTTAATAAATTTAATCCTCACTTTTTGAACCACCTCTCTTTTAGATTATTTCTTTTTATCAAAAAGTATAATTTTTATTTCTGGATAACTTTTTCATTTATTAATATAATTTCTGTAAATTTTAATATAAATTCTTTGTTTTAATAATCATAATCTCTAAGTTTTTTACAATTTTCAATTTATTCATAGGATTTATAGATAAATTATCAAAAATAAAATTATAAATCTTTTTAAAATATTTAAATTATAATTAATTGAATAAATAAATCAATTTATATTATTAATTATAATTAAATAATATTAAATATATATATAATTTACTTTCAATTATTTTTATTTAAAAAGTTATTCAAGATTTTACTATTTTTTTATAATTTATATATAAACCCTGTATTATATAAAATAAAAATTAAAGTTTTGAAAAATTATATTAATAAAATGAATAATTAGATAATTATAAATAGTAATTTTTATAGTTTTTAACAAAAAAATTATTTTAAAAGAAGAGATAGTTTATAATGTATAAAGTCTTAGATTTATAATATATATTTTAATATTTTGATTTTAGTTTTATTAAATATATAAGAATATCTGAAGATCTGGAGATTTGGAGTGAAGTTGTAGGGAGTGGGTGATTGAGTGTGTTGTTAGTGAAATAGATTGAGTGTGCTGTTAGTGAAATAGTTATTTAATCTTGGATAATTAAATTTCTAAAATGAGCGGTTGGAGGAATAAATAAAGGAGTACTGAAGAAGTGATGAGGTTTTGGTAAAGTGTAATTTCAATGAGATTATCGACTTTTCAACCTTTCCTCGTTTAGATACATATACAAGAGGGCTTTTTAAAAGGGGGATAGGGAGTAAATAAGGAAATACTGAATTATGAAGTGGTTTTCCTGAAATTGTCAATTTTAACATTTGTTTAATAAAGTTATTTAGCAAAATCTATGAAGATATCGGGATAAGCATAATAGGATAGCTAATAGGATAACCAAAAGAGTATTGAATAAATACTTCGGGAAGATTCCAATAAAACCATGAATATAATATAACAGCAATCTGTAATTAATCCACTCATTCCATCACCCATCTCTCCCTCCCTCCCCATCTCCTCCTCTTCCCTCACACCCCAAACATCTAACACACCCCATCTGAGCAAACAAATAAACTAGCGATCAAAGAGAAAAGACTTATACTGTAATCATCCAATAGTAAAATAAAGTTTTATTAATGAAATCCCAACTTCTCATTTCTATCCATTTCTACCCCCCTCTCAGATATATATTTAAACTTCATCAGACAGGGAAAAGTTGAGAGACTGTTGAAGATTAAGATTACATTCAGATGTGATATGCAACGGGACTTCTTTTTGGGGGATCAAAGAATGAGTGAGTGATGTACTAATAGTTTTTAATGATCTTAAGGATAGTGGGATCTTACTTGGATTGATATGTTCAAGTTCATAGGGCAAATGAGAGAAAGAATAGCGGGGAGAAGTTTCTGTCTATCTATAACATAACTTTTCGTTGGAGTGTATGAGCCTGTAGTATTATTGTTTTCATCAATATCACTATTCCCCCAATACCACATCTCATGAAAGGTCTAACTTCCCACCACCACACCTCCAAATCTAATCTTACCATCCAATAAATAGTACACACACATATACATACATACACACATATATATCTATATAAACCCCCAACAACAATAATACAATAATATCATACTTCCAAAAAATCCACAAACTCATACACAAAAAGTAGAGAGAAACAAGAGAGATTTTGATACTACCTAATACACTCAAATTATAATCTGCGTAATAAGTAATTACTTAAAGTAATGAATGCCCGTCGTGCGATTGATGATTCACAATTCACAATTTATAATAGCATACATAAATTCAAGTATACATATGAAAAAACAAACAAGAAGCAGAACAGAACAGAACAGCACAGGACAGGACACAAGCAAAAAAGCAAGCAAGCAATAAAGAAAGAAAAGCAAATAATCGATCGATGGACTCGAGAAATCATAGAATATATAACAAGAGTAAGTAAATATTAGATAATAGAACAGAATAGAAAGAATAGAACAGAACAGAGAAAGCAAAGCTACGGATTTGTGCTCGAGTATTTGGATATCCATATGTGTATGCATCTATCTATCTTTCTATATGACGGACAAGGAAAGTAGCCTAGGGATATAGAGAGAGTAAGGGGAATGAGATGGAATGAGAGGCAGAAAGAGATAGATGCATGGTGATGGGGATAAAAAGAGAGCGGAGGTTGAAAGGGTGGGAATTACAGAGAGGTGTTCTGGTTCCCGTGAATGTGGTTTCTGAGGGATAAAATATGGGTACGATGTGCTTGCCTGCTTAGGGGGAGAATGCATGTATGAGGGTGGCAGTGGGCTGCATAGAATGATTGGGGTATGCGGAATGTAAGAATTCGTTCAGAACATTGCGATATACAATGATTACCTAGGATAGGGTATCAGACCATGTATAGAATCAGCAGCGGTTCATCTCACAAGAATTTTGGTGTAAGCGCAGAAATGAATTGACAAGGTTCAATTTGCATTTTGGAGGTCTGGAAAATGATAAGAGGATAGATGGCATGGCATAATCTTGTCCATTAACTTCATGAGGATCACCAGCATGCGGTGAAAAGTACCAGCAGAACCAAATTCACAAACATAAGCCACATAAAATTCTGAAGGATAACAGCTTGCTCGAAATCACTGTTGCAATTGTGCGTGCCCTTCCAATTTCGATGGTCGCAAGTTCCTGGGTATAATAGCCATAGATTCTGGAACCCTGCTTCGACTTCAAACCCCTGCCTAGCCGTTCGCACAATATATCACACCAAATCGAAAGGAACCTTTTGGTTTGTTTTTGCTCAATTCGTTTGATTTATTGGAAAGGCTTTTTTACCAGCCATGCTATTTTCGATGATACACCGTGACCCGTGCGAAAACAAACCAGGCAAAAGGCACCATGCCAGCCATCCTCACAATCATAAACACCTACTTCCAGAAAATCTAAGCTTCCGCCTATTACAAAGTTAGCACTAATTCGAAAATCTTTCACCAATACTCTTCCACTGTCTCAATGTCCCTCGAAAAGAATGTTGACCCTGAAGTCGGCGGAATCGCATACCTTAACGGCGAATTTTCTTTGTGGGAAGTGCACCGATCTCTTCTTGGTCTTCTCCAACTGCAACTCCTTCTCGTGCTTGCTAAGGCGTCTACGGATAGCACGAGTTTGCTTTGATCGGAGATCGAGAGGAAGGTATTTCTTTCCCTTGTAGAAGAGACGGAGTTGTGCGCGTTGGTTGGCGTTAATGACTGTGAGGACCTTGGCAATTGACTTTCGGACGTCGTGGCTATAAATAAATTTTATTAGTATCTATTTTGTTGAGCCCGTATCTCAAAAACCCCCTCTCGACTACGCCAGGTCGAAGAGAATAACTATAGTTCAAGTACGCACATCTTGGTGAGCTTAGCAGCAGATCCTCCAGCAATCTTCTGAGTTCTCAATTGACCGAGCTCAGTCTTCAACTCTCCGAGTTGCTTTGCGAGGTCCGCCTTGTTCTTGGACCAAAGTTGGCCAGTCTTTACTTTTCCGGACGACTAATCGCGATGATCCGTTAGCCATCTTTCTCCCTCAATTTCAAACAACAACATCTCTCCAAAGAATTTGTCGCATACCATTTTGAATAAGGGTCGGGTGGTTGTCGATTGTGGTTGTCGGGCGTCTCGTCGTCGTGAAAATGTTGAAGTTGCTTCAAAGGAAACTTTTGGTTAGGGTTAACCGAAGCCCACAAACGAATTTTCGAAATATGATTTTTTGACCAATCATGGATAGATTTGTCAGTTAGCGTAATGTCACATGACTCTGGCGTTTTGAGTATGCTAAAGGCTGAACTTAAAGTGTAAAGTCATTTCTCGTAAAAGTGCACAGAATATAAAATCACTCGCACATCTGAACGAAGGGATTTTCCTAATGATCCGAAGTTTGCGGATATCATTATTTCAAGAATATATACTTGACATCAAATTTCGGAGAAGACATTTTTGTAACGGAATCTCTGATCTATCGGCGCAAATCTCCAGTTCCTGAACTCCAGTCACTTACTGGCTCTTCTTACATGCTGGTTCAATAAGTTTAACAGAGCCCTAGGTAGGTACCGACTCGTAGGTACTATTCAAATTGTCGAAGAGTTTCACACTTTACTTTTGAGCAGTGTATTTCTTTCAAAAGCTTGATTTAAAATCATGGAGTGTTTCAGTCTCCTCATAGGTTTTACTTTCCAGCAGGATGAGCCTTTGGGCTGCAACGAATACTCAGTCGGTAGCGAACCAGCATAATTCTATCATACGTTACTATCACATGGCGGAACAACCTCTTTCTCGAAATAACACGACATTCTGAGCGACTGGGACCCCATTATTACGACGAATGCAACTCCTACATCCATTGCGGTACTTTAAATACACGGGGAATTCGTGGATATCTTTTAAGAAGGCAATCGCTTCCAGTGTCGATATGATGCGATCATGAAATGAGGGAGGTGTCACAGCCTTCCGTGATAGACGCTCTCACTTCGCCCTCGCTACAGCAGGCGATATCAAACAGGCTTCAGCAGTGCCGATTAGGCATACAGAGGGGGTATTGCGATGGCAATTGTAGTAGTGAAGGCGGGTTGGTTCGAGTGGGACGAAAGTTTACTGTATTCAAAATCACAAATTGTTCATCAGAGATCATTCTCAATGACCGGAACCAGAGATGCGATGGTGCTGGCGTTCATTCATTATAGCTATGCTAGCTTAATCCCTTACTCCATTCACAGTAACCTCAAAGTCTCGATCCATAAAAGAGAAATATCCGCCTAATCATATATGCCGAAGAAAACAAGCCTAAAGAAACTGGCCCATGTCATGTCCACCACTCAAACTCCATCATTCTCGCGCTATCCGTTGGATCATCATCTAACCGTATCACCACGATATTACACCATGTTGCTCAATTATGGAATAGCTTCGTATGAGCCACTTCCAGAGTTGTGTGCTTGTCTGTTCGAAAACAACCAATAAATAATCAATCCGAGAATGGGGAAGAGGAAGACGACCAAGCACCAGAGGAGTTTGTGTGAAGCAGGGCGGTTTGATTTGAGGACCTCGACTGCAGACACACGGTTAGAATTATTCAATGATGAAGAATGGGTGCTACATACTGAAGACGATGATATCAAGAATTAAAACGATGAATCCAATAACCCCGCCACCGGAACCATATTTCCAAGCATTACCATGTCCAGCGATCTCAACCGGTGCAGCAAACGCTAAGGCGAAGAAGAAGAATTGAAGGAGGAAGGCGAGGGTAGTCTGGAACATGTTTGCTGATTTGGCTCGTGGTGTTTTGATTTGATTTGATTTTTACTTTCGAAATATCTTTCAAAGTTGATGAAAATTACTAAATTGTGGATGATGTTGAGGTTATAAGTTGTTGACCGGTTGTTTGCAGGATTGTGAGTCTAGAATAGCGTTATTTATTGACGTCATATTTTACTTCAGTTCATGACAACCAAGGAAGCTGATCATGCGGGGGAAGATCAACCGATGGTGACTTTCATTGGTGAATCGTCCAAGGGGAACGCGCGTTTGTCCAATTAAATCTTTGCATTAACCCTGAACATACAAAGAATGACTAAGGATGCGAAACATACCAACATGATCTATTCCGATTTGAATTCATGGAAATGCAATACGATAACAGTCGACCTCACTTGAATTATTGGAGCAATGAAGCGAGTCAGTACGTTTGATTCACTTGTATGGTAGGCGAAACTCATTCATCCCGCCCCTGCTGCAGCAGTTCTGATAGTTTGAACACGTAAAATCATCTTTCCGGTTCCTAATTGCACCCACTCCCATAATGGTCACGGGGACTCTTCAAGCGATGCTTGGCTTGTCTCTCATGGCATAAGTGTTCGATATAAATGGCAAGAACACCAAGCCCAACTGAAACTTTGGCACCAGCAAGAAGCTTTTGTTGTTTATTTTCGTGCTTTTATTGTCTTTGATTTTAAGATACAACAAACGTATTTAGGGGTTGGGAATTGATAGTGCTTAAGATGCAGATTCGTCTAGCCTCTGTGTCCTGGTAGATTCATCTCTTATACCTGCGTCCTAGGAGCCAAAAGGTACGAGTAGCAAAGTGCAACGCATTTCCGGGCTTCCTACGGTCGCTTCATCAACTTCAATTCTCAGAGTGATTGTGGAGAATAATTTTGATATATTTATATACATACCAATACTCAATTTCAATCATGACCAGGATTGAGTGTATCCTGCTAACCGAACATTCGGAGCGACTATATATACGAATCTCATAGACTTAACTTGCTCTCGCAATTTTCGAATACCGGTCTGGAAACCCCTCAAGGGTCTCGTATAATTGTCTCCTGACTTGACTTCTCCGGAAACGATATGAAAAGTCGCTGCTTCGTTGATAGCTTCAATATTTTGGGGGGTTTTTTTTCCCTATAAGCAAGCCCAAGCAATGGCAATTCACCGCAAGCGAGGTCGTTGCTGTCGCTCAATCTAAATGTTGGATATAAGTTTCACTGTCACCCAAGTTATCTTCTTGGACTTCTTGGAAAGGAAAGCTCGCATTTCTCAGACCAAAGTTTGGAGTCGGTGACACACAGCAGTGGCACTTTTGCAAGCGTTAAAGCTTCTACATGGTATTTGAATAAGTAATCTTACCAGCACATAGTATCAGAAAGTGGTAGCTTTTATACTTAATCCGTGGTCCGTCCCTCGATGACCTATGCCACGAATTGGTGTATCCCATGTGGAGAAAACGAGTTAGTAGGGATCAGAAAAGAACTCGCAGGGCTTTACACGTGCGTTCTGTTTCGCTTCTGGAATATATGGTATAAGAATAGCTCTATCATCAATGTGCAGATAGTAAGAAGCTCAGCTAGAAGTCATCAAAGTCTACAATTCTGCGAAGCATAAATCGCAGTGAACTGCTTCTCATGGAAGACATTACTCCTCACTAGTTTAGGCTCTCTCTGAACGATTCAAGATTCGGAATGAATCATTCCGGATGATATTGGGGACATCACTGTCGATTCTGTTTTTCAATACCGATTCGCACAAATTTTCTACTTTTCGAGGCTGAAAAAAAGCCAGGAGCACTAGGACCTCGTAAATTCACGGGGTTGCACCTCCTAAACCGTCTCTCTGCAGAAACTTCTCTTTTTTTCAGCACACGGAGAGTGCCATGACTCGGCTGCCTTGAACTTGATTCCTATCAGATGAAGAGACATTCTCAAAAATTAAAGGTCTCTTAAATACCTCTCTCGGGATCTTGAAATGACATACCAACATCGTGGGTTTGTTGAGCCTTGAATGGAAGTCCTCTCCATTCTTAAATGATAGTATATCCTCGATTTGGAATAATATCTAGAACCTTGGCACTATCAATTTCATCACTGTGTCCCATTTAATGCCCCCAAAACTCACCATCATCCATCCCCCCAAAATTCGCTTCTCAATTCTTCGACCAATAAATTTCATCCTCAAAGCACCCCAGAAGTTTTGTTGCATGTCTCAAAATCAGGGGGCATTTCAAGGGCAGTATTTTCTCGTTATAATCCAAAATATTAATCATCCTCTCTCTATTGACTGAGGATAATAAAAGCGTATCCTGATATATTTATTATTCCCACCAGATATTTTCGAAATGTTGGTAGATGAGGTTTGAATATACATCTCGTCCCATTGTTGCGGTCTTAAATCTCATACTTCACTCTCGGCCAATAATATCATCTTTTAAAAGTTTTGTTGCATATCTCAGAATCCGACGTGCTTTCTACAACTTAGTAGTTTTGACACTTTACATTAATTGGTAACAGGAGCCCTTTCCCGATTTATTCCCATCAATATAAGTGCCCAGTTGTGGAAAGTTGCTAGAACTTGGTTGGATGTATTTGCGTAGCTTCCAGTTTTGAAATCTACTTCTGGGACTGATGATTTTGACAAAGCTTACATTGGTGAATTCTACTTTGAAGTCTCAATCCTATTGTCGAGACACTCTGATATTTGAAATAACATTTTTATTTTTATTGTCATTTCTTCAGAGGTGGAAATGAGTAGACGATATTTTAGTGGTTGTTAAGGACATACATCTCATACTTAGGATAGATATACTAGTGAGTAATGTCATAACATATGTTACCGATTGGGCTGGCCATGTCTCCAAAACAACCGCCACAGAATCCGCACCACCGTAGCAAAGCTATACCGACCATTCCATTTAAGTATTTCAATCCGGCAAATTTGTTTCCAGTTGTGTAGACTGTAGAACATGACTTAGTCCCTACTTGACTGAGGCAAAACCGTGCATCTGGGTGAATACATTCAGTCTCGGGCTACGGAGAAACCAATATCCACATTTTACTTTGAAGGCCCTCGACCTCGGAAAACAGGCACTTCACTTACATAGCCCAGCACAAAGTTTGATGGGTAGCTAGCTGGCAGCAGGTTCGTACCCGAATGGTCAAATGGCTGCACCTAATTTGGCACAGAAGTGACCATTTTGAAACATCCTCCATAATCATTGCTTCCTGCCTAATCCGAACAAAGTCGATACAAATTCTAAGATTGCTAAGGCAATGATGATAAGGTTCTCCGAGTTACTTGCGCATTAAAACTGGCAGGGGAGGTCTTTATTCATGGTGCTATAGAGGAGCTCCTTGGTATACTTGATCTAATATAAATCTTTGTTGCCGTCTAATCTAGTAATCTTGCTGTCCTTTCTCTGATTATGCTTAAAAGAATCGGATGGAATAGCTCTTCTTCACAGTGTTAAGATAGCAAATATACACCACCGACTACGTTCTATCTATTCGAACTCAAATAGTAGTGAGTGCAAAGGCTACACCTTTGTCATAATTGCCATAGTGGAGACTCCTACCCGTATATGTTTTATCCACCTACTCAAAATCATATATTTGAATGATTTTGTATTATCAAACTATATATTGATATATCACAATTTTTAGAATACACACTTGTAATTGTATTTAAATAAAAACATAACACGATACAATATATACAAATATACCTCTTACAATTATAGTGTTTGGGCTTTAGGGTATAATATCTTTACTTTTAGATTTGGTATTAAAAGATTTGATATTTAAGAAGTATTATTTTATTATATTTCGAGGTTTAATATTTTTCGATTTGAAACTTTAAAACACTAAGATGTGATCTATTATTTTTCTTGGTGATATTTTATTCGATTTCTCGATTTGATTATGAATATCATTGTTGTGATTGATTCAATATAAATTCAATCATTCCGGCATAGTAATCAGGGTTAAAGTATTATTAACCAATCATTACTTTCATCTCGAGATATCCACCTTGAGCATCATCAAAGTCAGGGATCTCATTGTCATTTAATTTTCTTCTGTCATTCTACCTTTTATATTCCTCACCTGGAGAATTATATCGAGTTTTCTGAGAGAGATATTCTTCATCTTCAACGTGGCTTGACCTCACGCAAATATCATGTCTGTCTTGATGATTTAGATCTTCGAATGAGCAAGATTCATAGCTGATTAGAATCTTTATATATTACCTAGCTTAGCTAATTTTGCGTACAATTTTGGTGGGGTGAATGTTAAGGATGCTATTAGCCATCTTTAGGCCAATAGAAAACCTTATACCTCAATGCTTACGAGGTGGTCTAGTGATATATGCACGTAAATGGTCATGAACTTCCCTATTCACTTCGCTTCGATTCACCCTTTTCACTACACTACCCAGTTCCTGTACTCCCAAAAAAACTCCTCTTTTGACTGTAAATCACATGTCTTCCTATATAAATCAAGCTGAGAACCACTTTTGAAAGAACAAGCTTCGTGTAGGATTGTCAATAGATGAAGTGGATTGCTGTCGGAGATATTCAACATTTGGCGCGGCGAGCTTCAAATTTTGCAGATATTCGACTTTTTAGTATTATCTTTTTAGTCATACAACAAAGATACCACCCCGTTGGAATTGACTTGCGTTGTTGGTGAGATGGATGGTTGTTGTCGATTTTATATATATACGAAGGAGAAATGATGGAACGATAGTACTCTCGATTCATCTTCCCTGCTTTTTCGTCAGAACAAGTATGAGTGTGTTACTATATATTGTGTGATGCGGAAAGTGGAAGAACAGGTGAATAAGGAAGGCGTGTTGATGTTGGGGGTGTTGGAAAGAAGGGAGGTGTAAAGAGTCATGGGTTCTTGATAAGCAAAGAGCGACGAAGTGCTAGGAGACTAGATACTGCTGTCTTTGAATACTATGTTTTGTATTGATTATATACGACTGGTGGAGTGAAATATCACCATGATGTTGTCAAAACATGGCGTTCAATGTCATTTAATTCCTCTTTTTCGTCATCCTATCTGCTGCATTAATCGAATATCCGACGGCATCAATATCCTGGCCCTTCTTTACCTTTACCAAAGCTCCCAACTAAAAGCACCAGGACATGTAAAACTTACCAAGTATTCCTACAAGGGGATTGCTCGGATTCTGTATTCGGAACGCCTGTCTTTGAGTTTATTTCGTCTATTATGGAATGGATCATAATCAACCTGCTTGATTTTACCTGGGACAAGATATCCATCCAGCCAAATTCATGCTAAATAAACTAAGCTACTAGTTATTATAGGTAAGTTTAGATGAATAAAAAGAGGATACACGTAGTGCATAGGAGACATTTACAGTGGATAAATTCTATCTCTCTTCAAATCAAATCCCAACTCGAGTTTTCATAATCACAAATCTTATTTAAAATACTCATCCGACATCCAGAATGAGACTCAAGCGGCTTCCATTCTAAGAAATATGTTGAGCAACATATCTCATAAGAGAATAGTATTTAACCAACACTCGGATGTGAATATATAGCCCTACAGCTCGGGCTCTCGGCGCGAGTATTCTGCTCTTTGTAGAATGATCATTGATCAGGAAGCGCTCGTACCTGAGATGGTCTGGGGAACTTCTGGACACTCCGCACTGAGCGAGCTGATCATATTTCAATATTCATGAGTATTTATAAAAGCAAACTTGAGATACATAAGCTTAAGGGAAGCGAAACTTCGTGCCTACTTATTCAGCTCGATTTTTCTCCTTCACATATCAGGAGAAGTTGCTGAGTACACAATTCGCTCGTGACGTTCTCTCAGATCCAAGTGAGTTTCTGCATCTTGACCGAGAAAATCTCTTACAAAATCCCATTTCTTACCCAGTAACATAAGCCAAGCACGGAAAATTGGAAGATTTCAAATTTCTGGTCGATTTCCAGCTAGTACCATATCCATAGTCCTCTCTCAAATTATGGTATCTAAATTTTGGAATTATTTTCATTCTTACCTGATATGTTTTGCCGAAAGTATTGATTGTTGCCACCAACAAACCTCCTCTTACCCTCTATAGCTACTTCCTTTCATGAAAACATCAAACCAAAACAGCTTTCCCCCACGGGAAACCATGAATCAGGAGTATTTAAACCGAACCTTAAGCTTATACTTTAAACTAAAGTCATCACAGCAGGAAAAAACTCCAACTTCTTAGGATGGTTTGTGGAGGACGTTAATCGGATAATCGTAAATAATAATATCACTATATTATATCGCTTACTATATAGTAATGGAAGATCTAGGTTCTTTTGAACTTAGACAAAAGGTACAAAGCTGAGCAGAAGAAAGTGCTTGTCAAATGGGTAGTAAATACCCCATCGGGGAGTATGTAGACAGTATGTACTGTCTGTAGAGTGATTAGGGCGTAAGGCAAGATGCTAGATTCTAGTGACGAATTCTTTTGAAGTGCACCGGTGGGTTGACTAGTCAACTGGTCAACTTCTCGGAAGCTTAGCTTAAATCATCACTAATCAATGTACCGCGACAAATTCACCGCCAGATCGGGCATGGAATCATTAGCTGTCAATGATGGATGTATCCTTGATGTTATACAGACAGACAAAGTGATACATATTTTAGCTCCTCCAATTACATTTCTGTCCCTTAACAGCTTCTCCTACTACAGTGTTCCCCCACCCCTCACACCTTTCCCGCACCTCTTGGTCTCTCATAGAAGAAATACTCAATCTTGGGTCTATCCTCCCTCTCCCTCCACTTCTCCGGTACCTCAACCTCAATATACCTATCCGGCACAGCCTTAAACCCATGACTCTCATACAAATGTTTTGCAATTGCCGTCCCCTCGATAAATGCCGGTAAATTGAGGGAATCGGCTATCGCGGTACCGTATTGCATGAGAAGGGTGCCGGCGCCAAGACGTTGATATGAGGGGTGGGTTGATAACACGTCGAGGACTGTGGGGATGTTAGAGAGTTGAAATATGGTGTGGAGATGGGAAAGGATGGGAATTGGGAGGACAGAGGGAAATGGGATTTGAAAGGGGGCTGAAAGGGAATACGTACTAACGCATGGTTCTCCTTTTGTTCGACTAATCTGATGTTGATGAATCCAATTGATAAGATACTCTGCCCATTCATTTGAATCTTGATCAGGGTGCCAATCCACACTATTGTGTTCTTTTTTCTGGTCCTCGCTCAAAGGTTCTGTATTTATGAGCCATTTTGCTGCACTTATGAGAGTTCCTTCATACACCATTAGTACCTTTCTTCAAATTCACGTGTCTTGATCACCGCCATGTCATAATGAACCACTACAGCTCACAATCAAGGAATTCGAAGGGGGCAAAAAAATAAAAATACCTTCCCCATTGACGACCTTAACATACCTCGCCTTCTCATCCCCTAGCCAAATGTTAACTAATCTCCTAACGGCCTTTTCCTTCTCCTCAGTTTCAGGGAACAAAACGAAGACGAATGGTTCACGTGGGTCACTGAAAGCTGCAGTTTGTTGAGCAAGGAGAGCTGGACCATCTAGCTTTGGATCGCAGGGGAGGAGGCGGAGATTGGAGGTGGGCTTAGATTTGGGTGTGGAGATGAGGATTGGACTGGACATGGCGGTGGAGGAGTTCAGTGTTGAATGAGATGTCATGATGGTGGGTGGTACGTTGTAGTTTGTGGGAGGTAGTGAAAGCAGAATTGGATTAGGTCTATGATGATGGCAGAAATGCACAGCACTTAAAGCGTCAGATTGACAAGATAGGAACTATGCTCCATACCACTTTTCACACTATTATTTTCCTTCCCTGTGCCGTTAGCCACGGAACCAAGCTGCTCAGTTGCCACCTGCATAATCTCAATTCCGACCCCTTTCCTTCCTTTTCGCACACTCTGAAGTTCAAGCATAAATTAAAACACCGCATTTCAAAAGAGCACCAACAATGCACTTGCATCAAACCAACAAGCCACCAGGTCACAACCCGCAAATCGGACTATCGGATACAACTGTGATCGGTTCCGTGGCTTTTATAGGCTAGGTCTCGTGGGCCTGTGAGTAAAAAAAAGCCGGAAATGCACTGAGCCCCTGCTTTTGAAAGGAAAAAGTGACAGCGCATGTTAGAAGGCCTAATCGTAGTTGTCCAGCCATGACAACCAATAAGTGAAGAGAAAGCAAAGATAAAACAGCGAGAGCCCTTAAACCTAAAAGGAAATTAGCAATGGCAAAGAAAGGATAAGCATAACTTTAAGCGGAACGATCAACAAGCTTGTTCGCACGGATGACCAGCCGTTGAACTAGGACCAGGCCAAGAATGTAACGATCCTTGTGGAAAATGCTTGTGAAAGAGGGGAGGGGTTAAATTGAGTGCGGGTCATGTATGGATATGCTACCGTTTATGCTAATATCTAACGAATGTGTGACGGCGAGTGTGATGCGAACCATGCAATTTTGGATAATTGAATGATTTGTGTATAGTAGATGTTTTATTATGTCCGAGCAAGACGATTTATTCTGAAGCCTAGAAAGCTCTGATCAATGAGGTTTTACCCTCCAATAGAGTTTGCTTTGTAAGAGTTCTGGTCCCGACAGTTTGGAACCCAATCAACAATTGGCGATAAAGAACAAAAATTGGGTCTAGTGGGTCGTTGAACATATGATTCGTAAGTGTCAGTGGTATACTCTTTAGACATTTGAGTTCTTCGAATTGTACAACGTTAGTCAAGACTTCGAGGATGATGTGGCGTGCTGTCAAAAATGGCTTGCATAAATTTACATGACGTTACTCGATCAAGAATATGAAATGTGACAGAATCCTATTAATGCTTTCCGATTGCGAAGAACCTTTTAATTATTCATTGAGAATTTTAAAGATGAAGCTCTATGATCTAATCTAATTCGAACGGCCAGGCAACGATTCATAAAATCGATCAAATAAAAACAATACTTTATACTATATACCGACAACTTTGATATTGTCAAAAATCCATCATAGAGCAGATCTACTGCTGTCTTCTTATAGGATCGACTATTGGCCACTTGTAAGAGTGTTTACCCCAAATCATGTAGAACGCCACGCTGTAAAGGATAGCAGCAGCAAAAATAACACAGGACCAATTCATAGTAACCGGAGTAACAACTTGTGTATTGGGCCAGAAGCTGAAAAACATGGTGATCATCGAATAAATCAATCCGGCAATATTGACAATTGGACCAAGGATAGGACCCATTCTCCACGGTCCCCAATGTATCTTATCTTTTACTGGATCTCTACGAAGACGTTTTTTGAGGATCAGGACGATAGGTATCATGTAGGAGGTAAAAAATGCCGCAACATTAACCGAGACGATCGAGTTGAATGCGGCAGTGCTTCCAATATTTATGAGTGCCAATAAGAGTGAGATTATGGCACTGACTAGAATAGAGTATAATGGTAATGCTGTTGGTTCGTGCACCTGTAGAGGAGAGTCAGATGGGACCAACAAAAGGGTTTGGGTATCTGCTTACACGAGAGAGATATGCGCTGCCCGGTAGTCCATGGTCTCTCGCGAAAGCCCACAATAAACGTGAAGCAGTTGCCATAATGCCAATAGCCGCGGCGAACATGATTATCACAATGATACATGTCATTCCAGTTGCAGCAGAGTTACTATTAGTGGCTTGCCTAAATATCTCAATAAATGGGAAGCCGGTAGGAGAAGCGAGAGCGGCATTGATATCTCCGAGACAGAAGAGAAGGGCAATAAGTAGTGCAAAACCTAAAGCACCATTCAAAAGAATCGTGGTGATCATTGCCCAAGGTACGACGGTAGAGGCATTGTGAATTTCTTCACTCATATGGCAAGCAGAATCGGCTCCTGAGATTGGTATTAGCTCTACTCTTGGATACGAGCATTACAGGTAGGAAGTAAACGATCAGTCTTACCGAGAAAGGAGAAAACACTTGTGATCAAGCCAATGAAGAATGATATTCCATCTGTGGACCAACCACCACCGTTGATAAACGTAGCAAAGACATCGCTTGGCTTTCCGTGAGGCGCAAGGTAGACTAGAGGAATAAGAACACCAAAGAATCCAAGGATATGGATGCAAAGAACCAATCCTTCAATCTTTGGCAACCAGCGAGCTAAATACGTATTGACAAACAAAACAACAGCTAGAACCGCGTAGAATATCAAAGTTGCTTGCCATCGCTCAGGGACGTAGGTTGGATGATTTAATATCACCAAAGCCTGGACTAATGTTGCGCAAAGGAAAGCGACACTTGCTTGGCCTGCTTGCCAGCCAATGACCGTAAGCCAGCCCGTCATGTATGAGAGGAACTTTGCGTGGGACTTAGGGGCGAGAATCGACACCCAGTGATATTGACCGCCGCTCAATGGCATCCTTTTTGCTGCTATCAGATCTATGCGCCCACAAGGGAAGGGCTATACGGACATGGAGGACATCTCTGCCAAACTGGCGACGGTACATAATGTACCAAAGAAACAGAAGATGTAGCCGTACTGGACATCGAGGGTTAGTATATTCCAACAACATTTCAGTTTAGGTAGAACTACGACGAATGACTTACAACTAATCCTGCCGGTCCACCGTTTTGGAATCCGTAAAGGAAGACTGCAAACATTCCTTCCCATGTCGAAAGCAAACTGCAGACGAAACCCGCAATCGACAAGAAGCCAAAATTACGCTATATCATTTCAGCTTTGTCAATGATATCTGTACTTGGCGCATACCTTCAACTGCTGGCGTTTTCCAAAATATGCCATTTCTCGATCATCTCTGCTCGTATTGCCTTTCGACCCGGCATGAGGTATCTCATCAGAAGACGTCGACCTAGCGATCACGCCCATTTCTACATTCTTGTCCTCCATGGTTAAGGTGAAAAAATGCTATAGGGGAAAAAACTAATCGCCGAACAAGCTCATGAACAATGGACAATTGCAACCAAAATGAAGAGAGATAAAGCAAAAGAAAATCACAACGGGGACGAAGAGCTATCTGCCCTTCTTGAAGAGACACTGCAGACATTGCAGACACTGCAGAATAAGAGCCTTGCATGGGATGGGTCACCGAGTGGAAGATGGAAAAAAAGGAATCCCTGACACCACGTACGGGATAAGCTGTCTCATTACACCTTTTTAGTAAATATCCGATGCATAAAATGGAGCGAGGTGCAGTTTAATATGGTCTGTATATTATGATACGTCGCTGGTGCAAGGGATAAATACGAATATCCATCTTTCCCTTAGAGAATGGCTGAATGGCTATGGTTGGATTGTTGGATGTTGGATGGATGTTGGATGCTTCGATTGGGTTCAGAGGTAGCAAGGTGGGTACAACGACAGCGGGCAAGCCTTTCCTGTTCAAGGTTAGATCATTCACGTGATTACGGCAAATGCTAGTTCAATTAAGACGACATAATTTGATAAACGCCTCATCGCCGCTGTAACACTTAGATATATATCCAACATTGATGCCCCTGTTGACCTACGAAGCTACAACTGTGCCTCTCCACATCTAATATCAGTACCACTTGACTATTGAATTGTCTCTCATCTCCCCATTATAAATTTCCAATTGTCTGGAAATTATCACGCCTCCTTGTCGGCTTGTCCGATCACGAAACTGGGCCACATCCGACAGTGGTCGAAGGTCCTCCAGACATTGGACGAGCGGTATGCTCTCAAGTCTTATGTGTGTAAATAATATCAAGGCGATAATCTCGTGTAACCTGACGAGCGCGTTTGTCTCTGTTGGAAAGAACCCCTGGTCGTTTCATACGAGGCAGCAATCAACATTTGTTTGGATCCCCATTTCCATCGTGCATCATCGCCATATTGTGGCACGGCTTGGACAAAACTGTGGTGTTGATGTCTGGGATCAAGGAGCGAGAAATGTTCATGGGAATTCTATTGCAGTTGCGACGTCCAAGGAAGCCCAAGTATAGGTCTTACGGAGCTCCGGATGACCGTTACCAATTCCTGAATGAAGTACGATCCAGTGGTTGAACTGTTGTTCATTATCCTTTTCATCAATGCATCCTCACAAATGCCACTGCTATGGGCACAATTCGATTTCCAACAATTGGAACGGGTCTGGAGCAAGTATCAAAAAGTTAGGAGTACAGAATTTCTTTTTTATTAAGAGTGGCATATGTACGGCAAAGCTGTGCTCCCTTGCATCGTTTTAGCAGTATTCTTTTTTTTTGCTCTGTGAAATCATGCTTTGATCAGAAATCCCCAAGTTCCTGTTCAATTGACAAATATATGCAAGAATTAGGATTGGAAAGATGTATATCTCATTCCAATGCCGATTCATTCATATTCCACTATCTCTAGATCATTCTTACAATGTCATCAATACCCCTTTCTTCACGGCAAATCATTATATCAAGCCATAACGAAGGCCCTTTAGTTAATATAGTATCATGGATAGGTTTGAGTACAATGATACTTGGTGTTGGAGCAAGGATTGGAAGTAAATATCTTGTTGTAAGGCGATGTAGTACTGATGATGGTTTGATTATAGTTGCCATGGTCAGTATATCATAGTTCGTTCCACCTTGGGTTCAACACTAACAGCCTAGTGCTTTGGAATCTGCCATAGTGTTTTTATATCAATGATGGTTAATAATGGACTTGGTAGGTACCAAGATACTCTCAACAGTAAGGAGCTGGAATACTATCAAAAGGTGCATTATTTTCGCTTGAAGGCACATCCACTGAGCTAACTTACGACGCAGTACGCCTATGCATCTCAATTGGTTTATATTCCAACGCTCTGTTTCGCAAAATTGAGTACTTTGTTCTATTTACGGGCTCTGACGCCAGATTCAAATTACGCCATACTCAACCGCGTTACCGAGATATGTGTGATACTATGGGCTTTGTGTGCGGAATTTTCAGTCGCATTTCAGTGCGATCTGCCGAACCCGTGGGCCGTCCTTTCTATCGACGAATGCTTCAATATCGTAAGCTGAATCAGTTTATCTATCTCGGCACAATCATTAACATTTACAAGGGCGCATTCTGGCAAACTATCGGGGCCCTGGAAATTGTGACTGATAGTGGAATTATCTTCATGCCAATTTTTCTCGTTTGGGGCTTACAGATGCCATTAAGGCGTAAGGCTCTCGTTTTCATGGCATTTGGGACTAGAATGTTGTAAGTAGCGAAGTTGTATCCCTAAAAACTGTAGATGATCTAATGATTCGGCAGCATTCTACCCATATCCATAATGCGACTCCTCGTCATTTCCTCTTCGGGATCTCCCACGCTTCCAAACCAAACGCTCGTCTCATATCGAAATTACGTCTGGACATCTGTCCAACTCAACTCAGCAATTTTCTTCGCATGCTTATCATTTCTCAAACCATTCATGGAATCCATGTCGTCCGGTGGTCTCGCGGCGTCGGTTAACCCTATGGATTCATCCTATGGCAACAATCATTCTCAGTCCAACTCAAAATTAAGTACCTTCCTCTCTTCTCGTTCGGGTTGGAAATCTTCTAAAAAGAATCCGCCTCGCATACCACAAGATCTTCGCACCATATCAACTTTTCAAGATTACGACGAAGATGATGAAACATCCACTCCTACAACCTTATCTCCAATTTCCAATTTCAAGAACTCGTCACCTGTGTTTAATTTTTGTTTTAATAATACAAACACGAATGCAAAACTCAGTCATGAAGGGGAGGAACTTGGTACATTGAGGCCTGATGGAGCTATGAATATTGCGCATATTCGACGCTCGACACCAGTGGATAATGCAGATAGCAGTACGGTTGGTAGTGATAAGATGATCATCAGACGTACCACTGAATGGGATGTCAGAGAAGATTTCGAAAATTCCGAGGGAAGAAATACTCGTTCTGGAGATGGAGATGATTATGAGATTCATGAGGCTAGTATGGAAGGAAGAGATGGGGAGGCTTGGGGCGATAGGGGTACGCATTATGTTGGGTAGAAGATGGTGCTGGGCATCTGAAATTGGGATAGGATATAATCTACTTTAAGGTAGTTAGAGGCATGGGGAACTTAATTAATAGGTTGGCTATAGGATATACCGCAAGGTAGGACGGGCGCCTCATAAAGTAAAAGGCTGGAGGTATTGGACATGGAAAGGGAAGGATCAAATAGGCCTATGGATGGGATAATCAACACAGCTCGAACACGCTCTATTTCATTTGTACTGGATCATTAGGTAGGTATTTTGAAGGGAATAAATGTTTACTATATCATATTATCTTTACCATATCATATTATCTTTACCATATCATATTATCTTTACCATGCCGATGAGACCCCCTTCAGCATAATTTTCGCGCCTAAATTCTAATTAGCGACACTTCCTACGGTCGCTACAACCATCATCATCAATCAATACATAGCTAACAACGAAACAAATATTTAATTGTGTTTAAAAAAACCCCCATCCACCTACCCTATCTCCACATCAATATCCCCCCAAAAGAATAAATCTTACATCTATCCCTTTATTTTCAATAAGTCTAATAATAAAAATCACCTGTCTACATGCTAGTTGCTGACACTACATACATAAAATCCTTCTAAATCCCCCACTAAGCACCAGCCTCTATTTCAATTACCTACAATCCTAATCTTACAATCCCCCAATACACGCATGTGCGTATGTATATACGGTATCTCTCTCTCTCTCTCTCACACAAAAAGGGAACAATTTATACAGACAAACTCACCTCAAAAATTAAAATCCAACATCAATATCAATATCACTATCACTATCACTATCAAATCCATAATCATATAGATACCATGCCAACATACCTCATCGAAATAGATCTCAGCGGCGATAAAGCTCTCGAGGAGAAATTCTATAAACTCGTAGAGACTTTTTCAAATGCGTCTCCTGATTCTGATTATCTATCCGAGTCTGTGTCTGGAGCTGGAGAATCTGATTCTGAATCTGATTCTGTGGGTGTTAGTGTTGATGTTATGGGTGAGGTGTTGCGGGGGATTATTGTTGTTCGTTAGTAACCTTTTTTCGTTTCTTTCCCCTTTTTCTTTGAATTGAATTTCATTTTTCTTTTATTTTATTTTATTTTATTTTATTTTATTTTATTTTATTTTATTTTATTTTATTTTATTTTATTTTATTTTATTTTATTTTATTTTATTTTATTTTATTTTATTTTATTTTATTTTATTTTATTTTATTTTATTTTATTTTATTTTATTTTATTTTATTTTATTTTATTTTATTTTATTTTATTTTATTTTATTTTATTTTATTTTATTTTATTTTATTTTATTTTATTTTATTTTATTTTATTGTGTTTTTGGTTTTGGTTTTCGTTTTGGTTTAAAGATTTATGATATCACAATGTCAGTCTATTCTCGAAATAAATATTGAAGCCAATCAATCAATAATAAAAATTAATACTTACTCTACTAATCACCAAATCAATCCATACAACAAACAAGATTAATAACCTCAAATCCCAACCCTACTAACAAAAACACCCCAGGCACACACCCCCTACCCAGAATCCTCCAAATCCTCTCACCACACCTCGCTCATTTCCACAGCAGTACACCAAAAATATCTCAGACGACTGAACGGGGAATTTATGATGCGTGTGGATATTCTGTGCAGCAGCTTTTGATTCATGTGTCTTTGCATTCTTCAAATCATGAGAAGGAAAAAGATGGAGATGAAGGGAAAGATGAAGAGAAAAAGGAAGAGGAAGATAGTGACGAAATCGAAAAATTACAAACATTGTTTAATGTGATATCTATGCAGCTCTCGCGCGAGGGAAAGGTAAGTGGTATGAGACAGGGTGAGATTGGAGGGATTTCTAGTTCTTTCGATCTTTCTTCTGTTAAAAAGGAGACTTCAGAAGTGGAAACGAAAAAGAAGTGGAAGTAACGTGGAAACAGAATGAGTTAAGTGGACTGCGTGGTGGAGTATGATGGTGTGGATAGAGATGAGAAAAATGATGAAAGATGGAGAAAAGGATGGGGAAGATGGAAGGAAAAGTGGGAAAGAGAATGGTAATGAGTTTGGGGAGTTTTTGGAGAGGGGTAAGGAGAAAAAGAGGTGTGTTGTTATGTGATGAGGGGATAGGGAAAGAGGAGTTTGCGATTTTGGCTTTGGAGGGGAAGGATTTACTTGGAGAAGGACAGGACTTCATAATAGGGAACAAGATAAACGTGGCTAATAATTCAATGAAAAAGTGTATGCTAGTTAACATATTTTAACTAAGATCTTACAACATAATGACCCAATTCCTACAAATACAAAAATTAAAAAAAGAAAACAAATTTCCAGTCAATATTGTAATCTAAAAATCATATCCTCACCCATCTTTGCCACTCCCAAGCATCCTACCTAATACCTGTCAAGTAAATCCTAGGCAAATCTCAAAATTCTTCATCCGAACTCGTGAAAACACTATCACTACTGGTCTCCTCATCCTCATAATCATCATAATCCTCAGAATCACTTCCATCGCCAATTGCTACACCATTCTCATCATCATTCATATCGGCCCAGTCGTCGTTAAGATCATCGTCAAGAGTATTTCTCGCCGAAGCTCCCTTTGAACCAGATATTCCCCTACGATTAGACTGAGCAAGTTTTGGATCGGCGCCCGCTTCATTCTTACTGAAAAATGGATGACCTTCTGTAAGAACTTTTCCTTGGCACACATATCCCATGGGAGTATGAGAAAAGTCTTGGCCTTTGCGTCTTATACTCAACCATTCTTGCAAGAATGTTAGAGGTCTAGACGTAAAACCAACAGACTTTTGTTCTTTGGGGTTGGCGTTCTTGTTAATAAAGACATCGATAACATGATGATCTTCCTCCAAGCAATCCTCTTGCAACTCTTCCATATTTTTGTCGACTTCAAAACCCAAAAATCCACGTAGGTACTCATATTGAGAGATTTCAAAATAAAGGGCCCCTGAGAAAATACCTAGCTGTACTGACAACCATATTGGCACAACCCAATCCTTTGGAAGTGCAGGTATAGCATAATATCTGAGGTCGTTGAAGTAAGCAAGCATTTTGCGGGTTATAGGGGCTGCATAGGTTAAGAGGAAGCAAACAGGAGCTAGTGTCTCGCGGAGAACTGGGATGAGTAGTTCGGCTTCTTCAGGTATGACAACCAAAGCAGTTTCGGTAACAGGACTCCATAAAACCCAACTCACTTGGCGCTGAATAAGGCGAGTTAGTAATGGTAAAATCATGACACAAGATCAGTACAGTGCCGACTTACCAGGAAATTGTCATGTGGCTCGGTGTTTACTTTTACAGAACGCATAAACTCTCTGGAGACGAATAGTCGAGAATGAAGAGCCGTAGCATTAATGCCAAACTTCCTACCAACTCCAGTTTTTCTCAGAGCCACAAAAGCATGTTCACAGCATGTAGAACCTGCAGGAATTCGGCCGGTTTTGGCAAAGATCAGAATATCTTTGTCAAGACCAGGGAATGTCCAAGCTTGGTAGTGCGTAGGTTTTTGGACTTCTCGCACTGTTTCGACCTCGTACGCAACTTCTCTCTCTTGTTCCACTTCTTGTAAAGCAGTATGGTGAACAGCATCGCCGCTATCTCGAAAGCTTTTCCGCAACGCATTGAGCTCTTTTACATAATTGTCTGTTTGGGCAGTCAATTTCCCAGAGCCAGCTACAGCTTTGGATTTTGCTTTAGCTCCATAAAGTTGCTCTAGACCGAGTTGCTCCTTTTGCCTCAGAGTGTTTAGATACTGCTCCCGCTGGTCGACATCCACGAGGAAATCTGCATTATCAGCAGCAGCCTGAATTCTACGGCAATAATCAATGCCTTGAGAATAGTAAAGAGGTTGCATAAGCTCGATACCCACACATGTCTGCTCCAAAAGCCAGCAAATAACGTCATGCGAATCTAAACAATTTTCGTGATCCTTCTTGACACAGTCCAAAATGCTCTGGTTGACTTCAGGTGGTGCAAAGAATATTACGGATTGGGAAGTTGCGAGCTGCCTTAGTCTCATTGCTGCCTGCACGGTATGATCTTTGCTCTGCCCTAGACCTTACTCAGAGTTAGTATCAATGTCACTGACCCATTATCTTTATAAAAGCAGACTCACTTAAGGTTAGAGCCCCGCAAGCATCGGCAGGCATCTTCAAATCAATTCCACGACAATGAGCTTCGTCGAGATAAACAACAACATCTCTTAAGTCATCAGAATATGGCGAGGCCGATAATGGCACTGGCCTGTATTTCTTGTGGACCACCATTGGCTTTCCGGCTACATCGAAGTAGACGGCTGCACGTGCCTGTGGGTCAATATCAAGCCATTTTCTTGCAAGTGATTCATTGCTCAACTCGAGAATCTGCGCTCCCGCATCGATGAGCACTCGGATGCCCAGTTTTGAGATTTTCTTCAGCAAGTCAATCTCGGAGAGATGTCGGCCACGTTCATCAGCAGCAACTACATATTGTCGATTTCTTTGCTGAAGCAAATAGGTAAGAACCTCAGAGTTGGTATGGGCGAGCCCATCCAAATCTTGCTGCTTGAGGTTGAGGGGTAGCAGATTTCGATTATCATTGGTGCCACTAAAGCCAGTAGTGACGGAATTTGGATTATCAGCTAAGGATAAAGGGATCTCCCAACCACTGGCTTGTAGTTTGAGACTGAAAGATTTGGCGTGTGCCGGGAACACAAAATTGTTACAGTAATAATCGACTATTATTGGACATAGATTGAAATGCGACCATAGCTCAAGCATCTGTTGTTCATCTTCGAGATTAATACTATTCCAATCCCGCAATGTATCAGGTAGCATGGGACAGCTCATAGACCATTGATCGTATATCGAGGCCGGATCGTCTGATTTGAGAACGTGCTCCAGGCTTTGATGTAATTGTTTGTTGTTCAGTCCATCGTAATAAAATGCTAGACAAGTAAGAAGGATTGCAACATCTGGGTGGCCCCATTCAGCTTGGTCCGATGGCACACCCTTGCCATGAAATGGAACGGCGATGGGGTCTCTATCGGGATGAAGACCATATTGTACATGCCACCTCTTCTTCAAGACCAGCAATAAGATCCGATGTACTAACAGACCGCGGACGTTCAATAGATTCTTTTTCATTGCGGGCTTGTCTGGGAAGATACCTTTCACGGCCTTGGATACACTTGTGGTGACCTTAGGCTTGGTTATAAAATCTCTGATAGCTATGCGATCTGATCTGGAGCAACGAGAAATATCTAAAATGGAAGTTCGCCCATTACAGATATCAGCAACAAGCCGATTAAGTAACTCCTCTTCAACATCTTTTCGCAGGAAAAATGGCATAGGGTATCCACCACAATCTCTTCGAACAACTTCGATGCTGTGCGGATAAGCTCTCTCAAGATTGTATAGGTGACCTGATACAAGAGCAAGCAAAGCTTGAGCGACTTCCCAACGATGAGGATAATTATCAACTGATTTTTGAGCCCCACTCGGATATATGAGCTGTGTTCGTAATGAGAGAATTTGATCACTCTCATCCATCACATCTCGGCAACGAGAGTTTAACCATTGTTGGACTTTCACCATTGGACTTCCTTCATTTAAATGACCATCTGAAAGACGTTGAAGTCCAGATAATCGAAATGACAGTATATGCTCCGGCAAAGCAATAGTAATGCCTGAGTTTTGAAGAGCCATCTTGTGCAAGTCGAAATAGGTCTTTACTGTATCTGTGGGGGTCTTTCTCGAAAATGGAACATGAAGGATGTTTCGGCCTAGCAAAGATCCTAGACGTGCTTGCAATAACTGCGCCGTTGGTACTAATAATGGTTTGGGTACGATGATTCGCACAAGGCGCTCGGAATTGGCTAGTTTACAGGCCACCATAGGCACAATGATTGAGGTCTTGCCTTGTCCCATGTTCATTTGTAGAACAGAGTTTGATTTAGAACTTGGAGAAATAGTAGCTCTCGCAACGTCGACTTGGTCAGGCCGAATTAGAACGTTTGCCTCCACTTCGATCAAGAGCCAATCAGGCTCGTCTATCGGCTGCCAATTTGAATGCCCTGGGTTATTCTGCTCCTCTATCAAGCGCTGTTGATCGCCCTTTGCGAAGGCTTCTTCAATTCTGAGTAGACGCTGGAGTTCTGTGATATGTAAAGCGTATTTGATCAAACTCTCTCTCATGCCAGTGCCAAATTTGATTCCTGTGCTTAAGGTAGACCGTAGATTCTCAAGCAGCGTGATAGTTGAAATACATGGGTACAAGCCTCCTGCTCGTAGCCAAGTAGCACTCGGACAATCAAATGATTGATATATCTCCCTAAAGATTTGTTGTAGTATTCTTCTAATTTCGAGTATGTCATTGGAGAGCTTGAGGGTATCGACGTGCTTCCTACCATTTTTTGGAATTTGCTCGAACACTTTAAAGGATTCCAGGCTTTGCATCAGTCCTTGTCCATACTTCTGACGTACCAACGAGGCCTCGGAGCCCATGAGATCTAAGGCGACATAAGTATAATTCTTGTGTAGATCATAAAGATTGGGAACAGGGTATAGATATAAAAACCAAGAATATTACTTACTCTTAATGATGCCCTCGAGAAAAAGTGCTTCTTGAGAAATTAGATTGCCATCGTGATTCAGGTTCTCAGCTTGTGTACTGAATGAGACCGCCTTATTAGATACTGTCGTACTCTCGCATGACATTCGCATTAAATCCACCGACAACGTGGGTGACTCGCCACCTCGAACTCTTGATGAATATACTACTTGTGTTTGAATCTCCATATTTGGCAACACGAAATTGGTTCCACTGTAAGCTTTACCAAGCACTATCTGAGCCTGTCCGAGATACTTGGAGAGCTCCATATTCTGGAAAAGCCGCTCCCAATCTGGTTGTATAATACTCATAGCCTTGGCGACATCTATGTGTCCCGAAGTCGAGAAGCCGCCAATGGAAGGTTTTGGACATGGCCATTGATCAAGCAAAATCTTTGCAAATAGCTCACAATCGGCATCTGTTTGCGTCTCATACTCATGTTCCCGGCGTTCTAGATTCTTGCGCTGTTTTGCGTGTAATTTGATTCCACTAAAAGTATCACGAAAGTCTTGCGGACATGGTATGCGACAAGGCTTCAGCAGTTGTAAGATGTATGTAAGATGTGGAGCTTGGTTCGGACGAAATTGGACATAATTGAGACACGCCGGAGGATTCAGCTTTTTCAAGTCCTCTAACACAGAACAAGCAAGCAATACCCTAACCAAATCCATATTGATATCATCTCGAAATGACATCAAAGCAAACTGGAACTGAAGTCGAAACTTGTCATCTGAGGAAGCTTGTTGGCAGAATCGATATAAAGGGCCAAATGATACTCCGAAATCGACATTCAAGTGATCTGATAGGAGAAGCTTTCTAGGTTCTGCATAGAAGCCTCTCAGATTAGGGTATGTTTGCAGAATACTAGCCACCTCTGCCGTATTATGTATTTTTTGAGGCCACTGAATGATGTGATCGACGCACTCCAGAATGTTCTTGCGCCTTTGACTAGCACAATACTTGTCTCGTGAATCATACACAGGGTCTGGCGTCATTGCATGATCCTCAAGAAATCCATCTGGGCGCCTGAAAAGTCTCAAGCGGGCATAGCTTCGACTCACTAGGTGTTGTTGTCGCTCTGTTTTCAGCTGCGGCAGTTCCGGGCTCTTTTCATGAGAAAACTTTTCCAACTTGTCACTTTTTTCGAGTAGATCATGGATTATTGATTCGTAGCCATCATATTGAATTGTAGTTGTCCATTTATCATTCCAGTTAATCTTCTGCATATATTTACGGTCTTTTGGGTAATACTCTCTAATGGGGCTAAGCATCGCAATTCTCAACAGACACCGGCGCGATGTCAGTGTTAAAGGTACCCAAGGCTGGTAAAGACCGGATTTTAAACATGCAACGGCTTCCTCCGTTCCAGTACGTTTTGTCAAAATGTCTGGCAGGAGAAAAGATGTAACACCATGCAGTAAGGCTTTAGTGTAAAGTTGCCAAGGCTCAGCTGGACAATCAATTCGCCCCAGAGAATCATTGACGAAAAAACGACCATAAGCTCCATTATTTTCGATATGTACTTGAACGTGTATTCCATGACAGCGGGATTTTATACTGTTGGGATCGTCACCAGGCAACGGCACAAGAATACTACGCACTCGTGGATTAATAGTATCCCTGAGTACGATTTTGCTGCGTAGTCCATACCAAGCCCCACAGTCCTGTTCAGCATCTATCTCCGCGTGCAACTGAGATGATTCAAGATGCTTCTTGTAGTTAACTGTGAAAGACAAAGATAGGCGTCTAAGCTCAACGGTGAGGTTGTTTCTCGGCGGCTGATAGACTGTCAAGTGGCCCGGCTCCTCGAAATATTCAAGTATTCTGTGAACACGTTTGAATGTTGGGCTAAATGGATCGACCAAGCGGGAGAAACGACGATAGGCTGCACGAGTCCGTACATTCAAAAGCCAATTGCTATCTTTAAATTTCCATATATGGGGCTTCTGTCGGATTTCGATGATCCCCGTTGTTAGGTTGAGCCAGCTGTAGATTGTCAGTTTCGACAGGTAGTTTTGTACGAATTCAAAAAACTTACTGAACACAATCGAACAATAATGGTATTGGCAAATCATAATTGGTGCCAGTGTGAAATACCCGACTGGGTACAAACTCCATAATGGTGTTTCCTAAACAGGCTCGAACAACGACATTTCCATCACGAGACCCAAGATGAATGGTATGACCGAATTGATCGTTTGTTAACTGGAACTTGGAGCCGGGCAACGATGAAGGGAATGTGAGAAGGTTGACATCCCCGAAGAGATCTTTCAGAGTAGTCGATGCTCTATAATCTGCCGGAAGCATTCCCAGAGGCTGACCATCTATCAAGAGGTAGCCGTAGAATAGATGGAAACTCAGTGTTTGTTCCTTCATGAGGGCCGAACTAACGATTTTTGCATATACCCACCATTTTTCAGGGCAATCAAAAATCAACGTTGAAGATACACGTGGTTCACTTCCTTCTGGTAGTGGCCAGACAATACCCACTGCTAGCAGTAGAGATTGAGGGCTAGCAAGCAGAGATTCCCGTAGAAGATGTCGCATATGATAGGCAGCCTTCAAATCTCGAATGATAGCATTCTTGAGCCCAGCCGGGGCCAGGGCAGGATCATTAGAAATATTATCTTGCAGCGTGATTGAGCATTCGATAAAACAACGGAGAGCCTCTGGATCTAGTAGTGCGTCATTTTGATAAAAAAATGTTCGCCGACAGAGTAAAGCAGCCCATAAACAATATGTTTGGCACCTGGAAGCGGTATCGGAATCGATTGCCTGCCTGATTTCTTCTCTGAGAATTTTGACCCAAGATGCGGTAATTGACCGAGCAGTGTGGAGTAATTCGGAGGCTGACTTGGCAATAACAGGGGTTGCGAGCTGTTTCATACGTAAAAGTATGGTCAATATAGTTTGCATGGCATGATTCTCTCGATAGTTTGACTCGATGTTTCTCAATCTCTGATGCAATTGCTCCAACATCCTAGAACAGAAGGTATTATCTCGGAATGACTGGTGGATGACACGCAGAGAATCGCCGTCATGATGGGGTCCGGCTTCAAGTACTAGACGCGAGACGAGAATAGCCATTGACTCAGTACTAAAGTTTAGACTCTGAGACCCAAGTTCCACCA
The DNA here is from genome assembly GCA_025389085.1 of Sclerotinia subarctica. Lineage (NCBI taxonomy): Eukaryota > Fungi > Ascomycota > Leotiomycetes > Helotiales > Sclerotiniaceae > Sclerotinia > Sclerotinia subarctica. The sequence continues at coordinate 518,758 of QRFI01000016.1, forward strand.
GCAACTGTGTGAGACGGCAAGCTTTGCCTGAGAATAGTGCTTGATAGGCCACAAACTCATGAACATTGAGACCTTTAGGACATTGAGATTGACTTGCAACGACCTCGTACGACGAACGCCCGTCCCTGTTGGCAGACAGGTGCGGCAAAAGCATCGAGAATGGCGAGCTTTGAGGTAACGTGAACTGGAAATGGTGTGAAAATGAAGGTCTTTCAATTTGAAACTCTCGGCCTGGCCATAGTTGGGAAGAAGCGTCGTAATATGACAATCTCAAGCTATTAGAAGGACATACGTCATCAATATCAACAGGGAACATAACCATGCGATAGCTAAGATATATGGGTCAGTAATTGAGATCTCAGCTTTTCGTGAATTAGTCTGGAAGAGTCTACTAACTGAGTTTTGTGAAATCTTTTTGTTGTCGATCCTAATGAAATCCCATGTACGCCATTACTCATGTATCTCGAAAGTCCCGGATAATCTTTTAGAAGCGCCTAAAGCACAGTCAGTGTTGTCCACTCATTTGAAACAGGTGCATTGGAATCTAATCACCTGGGGCTTTGAGCTACCACCTTGTTTTGCTGAAAAAGCCAAAGCCGACAAGATCTTCCATGTTATATCTCGATAAACTGAAAATGTCCGGGGACAGGATAGCTCAAAGATAACCGCCTTCACTCGAGTTGGATCTGAAGGCAAAGGATGCTCGTGAACCTATAGTTCTAGTAAGCATGAATCGATAAGTAGAAGGGTAGTACAAAACGGAGAAAACCATCGCAGCCATGGTCCATCTCACCTCGATTCTAAAGTTTTTGGCTTCCCTTTCCAGAGAGCACTTTAAGCAATCTCGGCTGTGTCCTTCAAGAGTGTAAATGCAGGTGCTCTCATTGATCCTCTTGATAAGGGTATCATATTCCCGACTCATACTAAGCCACTCCGCTTCTTTTTTCTGGCGTAACTGCTCTGCATCAAACTGGATAGTCTCAAGGAGATCTTCCATCTTTAAAGCTTCCTCAGACTCGACAAAGTAGCGCTCGGCAAAGCAGCCTTGTATTGGATCCTCAAAGATGGTCCTGTATCTGCTATTGCCAACCGCAGTTCTGCAGCGATCTTGCAAATATTCCTGGACTTTTTGCAGTCGGCACATATCTTTATATAGAGATAGCTGTAAGACATCCAACATGTCAGACGTAAAGAGAGGATGAAAGTCCCCAAGTAATGGGTAAACAATGCATGCACACTTATCCAGAGACATCCAAAGTTCCATGATGCTCAATAACATTATCGAACGTTCTTCCGAGTTAGCAGAATAAGCACATTTTGATGCATTGAGGTATGCATATATTTGTTTAGAAACCTCTCTGCAGCGTGATTTGTTTTCAGTAATGGAAGCAGATGGTGGAGGACGATTTCTCAACTCAATGTCACTTTCCATGTCGCAAAGTTCGATATAGCGGTTTCCGAAATTCCCAATCTTCCTAGTGGCGGCTGCTGATACATCCACAGGTAGTCTGTGGTAGTGAGTTCGCGGAGGTACACGCAGAGCCTCGGCCATGATGCGCTGTAGGTAAACACCGCTGTTGGGGAGAGTTAAGTACAAATCACGATCAGCAGCACGCCTTGGCAGTGGCATGACTGGTCGCTGGTTAGACCGCTTGAAAGTTACCCACTCTGATTCGATATGTTCCGAGGCCCGCTGAATTGCTTTCTGGAAAATGGGTCGCAAGGTTGTGAATGTTTGCTCATGAATAGCTCCCAGGGCGCTCGATTCTTTATCACCATCGTTTTCGAGTTTGGCAAGCCGTCGGCATAATTTGGCTTTTAAGACTGATAGTAACTCGAGGTTAACGCCGTGGATGCTTAGTTCAAGGACCTGTGCCATAGCTAGGCATCTCATAAATTTGTACTGTGTCCGGCCAAAATCTGACATCGAATATAGCTGTCTTTGTAAGGCGACTCGCAATACGAGGTAAAGAGGGTTTCGTCTCCATGGCTTTTCGGCACTAAACCATACAACATCGTCTCGAACACGCTTCTTTAGAATTGAAGGATATATCCTACGACCATTGCCTTCCAATAGTGTCATGAGCATCTGTGATATGAGCGCGCAAGAGGCAGTGTCGCGTGCTTCGATAATAAGCGAGCCAGCTTTAAAAGTTCTAGCAGCGAATCGTTTGATTGACTCGGTACTGGCTTGCTCCAAGAAAATGGCCAACTCTTCCAGGAAATCGGGTTTGCGGAATGTTGACAATGGAACATCGACGGCATACCCAGGAAAATCCCATTCTAAGGCATTCTCCGCAGCTAACACATACTCTGTGGATGCTGATGTTTCCATACATTCGAAGACTACGCGCTCTTCGATACTTTTCAATGGATTTAGCAAGTATTTCTTACGTACGAAATGCATACAGAGTTTATCTAAATAATTGTGAAAGCTTGGAACATACCAATGAATAAGTAAAGCTGCATTCTGCTCTGCAATGTTGAGAATCAGGTAAACATTCTGCTGGAGAGATCGGAACTCGGATAAGAGTGTAGCTTTCGTCAGTTTCCCTCGAGCATTTAAGACTTTTGCGGTTTCCAACGATCGACGAACCCAATCCCAATTCTCGGAGAGTTTGTCACTCGTAATATCCCTCATTGTTTTTGAAGCCTTGATGAAATGATCTATGAGGCCGTTCTCTAATATTTCATTTCTGTCGTCCCTGCCAGGAAGCCGCGGCGGGAGAACAATATGATTGATCAAAGATTCCATGACGGGATTCGTTGAAGTCGCCATGGCGACAGATGAATGTGATGCAACTCAATGTTGGAGTTCAATTGAAACAATGATGAAGGGATAAGAGGGAGAATTGTAATTGAGTTCAGAGGTATCGAGGTGGAGGGTTTTTGTTGAGGTGAGGAGGAAGTTTGGAGATGGTTGTCAAGTCAAATTAAGAGGAGAAATATAAGCCCCACTAGCGCAGAATCAACAAAACAAAACCTCCATGGATACCTAGTACCCCGTATCACTTTCCGATAGTTTGATTGAGATTCGACAATTGAATGATATTGAAGGGCTGGATGTAAGTTGATTGATTGGCGGACAGGAGGGTTGTAGGCCTCAAACATCTTTAATGTTCAATTTCCACTTGACAATCGACGAGTCTCTGATCTCGATCCAAATACTTATTTGTTGCCCAACAGCCTCACTTTCTTTCTTTTTCTGCTTTGGAAAGATTATTACGAAGCCGAATTACGATACCCTTGAACTTCAGTCTCTCAAATCGAATCATTTCATTCCCCTTCCTTGCATGATCACTTGGATGCAGAACGTAGCAGTCGACTTTCTTTATCTGATAGATGCCTTTACCTCCATTTCCCGAGGAATAAATGCAGGCTCCCTTCCATCGGATGGTCTACATGATCATCAGATCTGACAATCAGACCTGGTATCACTAATAAACGTACCCACCGAAACATTATCTCGAAAAATTTCTCACCAACGGGAACGCAGACAGCAAACGAAACGAAACCCAGCCGATGATACTCTTCAACCATGAAAGTGCATAAATTTCCTGCATCTCTCATCACCAACCCCAAACGAACAGCAAACCACCCCTCATCTCATGCAGCCAACCAGCAAAAGCCATCTCAATCCACTCGTTGGTCCAATTTGGACTTGTTGGTGCCACTTAAGTGCATTCATGGCTGATGTAGAAAGCCATCAACTCCTGTCTCATTATTTGCCGTTCAATCTTTTCAATCTCTTTAATCTCCCTGCAAACGAAATTTCACCATATACATTCGGAATATGATGAAAAGAATAACCAGCCAGATTTACCAACGAAGGCTTCTAATATTAGATAAGTTTTCATAGAAGACATCACTCGAAATGAATGATGATGTTTCTCTTTCTTTCCTTCCTGTCAAGATTTTCCTTCCGTCAACCCTTCCATTTATTGAAATTTTGAATCACTCTCATCACTCTCGTTACCACATTTGCGCCTGCGTCTGACATCTTAAACAGTACCACTTATGAAACAAACACCTTCCTTTCCTTTTTCGTTTTCCCCAACTCTTTCCCCCGCTCTTTCTTTTTCGACGCCAAACCTTATCGAAAAGATTAGTCATCGACCCACACACCTCTTTTAGGAACAGTCTACCATGTGCAGTACCCCTGTTCAGTTAAGTTGCCCAAGCATCTTCGGGTTTGTCCATTTCATACTTCCAGTTCGGATCTTCGCTTCTGTGATTGGGTTTAAATTGTCTGTTGTTATGACTTGAGAGGCTTTCGAGGAATACGGGTTAAGAATGTGCAGAGTCATGCCGTAGCCACGAGCTGAGATGGTGTTCCAAAAAGTTTTATACACATTTCCCGTTGACTGATTAAACCATGGCAATGAGCAGGTAATACCTCCCTCCTATGTATACACGTATTCCCCCAAGACAAGTGCCTCAAGCAATATATATTTTTACAATTCAACCTCTCACTTCATCACCCCCTCAATACCTCTACTCCTCTCCTCAGCCTGCCTCTTCCTAACTCTCTCCCTCCACCTAATGACCTCAACCCCCGCAACACCCGCTGTATATCCGGACAGATGCGACTGATAATCCAAGATCTGTTTCCTAGCAAGCCTGCTCACTCTCCTCCACGAGAAGATCTCCAGTCCAAAAAGGAGTCCTAGCACTAACCATGAAGGAACCTCCGGAGTTAACTGAAAAAAGCTAACACCACTATCCCTCTTATTCCAGAAAAAAGCCGCAATGACACCGCAGACTGCACCCGAAGCACCTAGAGTTGATGAAATAAAAGCGCGTTTCCACACCCACCATGTTAATGAAGCGAAAGAAGATATTGCACCCATGGAGAAATAGAGGGCGAGGAAGTTAGCGCGTCCGATTTCATCGTGGAGCTGGACTCCGAAGATGGCAAGGAAGGCCATATTTGGAAGGAAATGAGAGTAGGTTTGATGAGAGAAGAAAGATCCGATCATTGATAGCCCTCGAGGGTAAGCAGGGATGATAATAAAGTATTTGTTGAGCATTTGCCAAGCAGGTGGAACACGCCAAAGGAGAAGCACCATGGCATTAGCTACGAGGAGTGTAGAGATTGTGGCTACTGCGGGTGGAATTTCTGGAAACATGCGAGCGGCCTTTTGGGGCGGTATGTAGAAATGTGCCAAAGTACACGAGACGCCAATTGTTAAAAGAAGAACTAAAGTGGATGGCCAAAGACGAGTAAAGGCAGACAATTCAGGAACCACCCCAGGCGCAGTTTCTTGAGCCTTTTTTTCGTAATATTTGAGCCACGGATTTTCACCTTTTCGACGAAGTTCTACTCGTGATCGTGGTTTGACGTGATCTAATGTGCCTGTATTTTGTGGGGCCTCATCTGCTTGGCTCAACTCTTCCTGTCTTTTCTTCTCTTGAGCGGCGAATTTTGCCTCATTGGCTCTTCTAATGGCATCTAATCCACTGTCACCATATACACTTTTGGTCTCTTGTGCTGGTCCTTTCGAATCGTTTGACTTGTACAGATTGACATTGATTTTTCCTCCCCTCGTTAGACCTCCTCCAACATTCGGTACATATATACCAATTTTCTTAGAGTCTTCAATACCTCCCTCAATCTCGGCCAGTTCATGTTCGGCTCTTAATGTTGCGTTCTCATCCTCATCAACAGGAACATTTTTCCTTAGCCATGCTAATGCGCTCTTTTGTGCAACTTCCTCCCAATATGCTAAAGAACTAGGCTCATCGGGGTCTGGCAGTGTTCCCGCTACTCTTCGTCCATGTATAACTCTCAGAAATCGTTCCGCCGAATCTACATCCATCACACCTCCAAAAATTGCTTGACTTTCCTCCTCTGTTATCGGATCTTCTCGATAATCAAGACCCATTTGATCTTCGTATTCCGCTGGTAATTGCCCATATTTCGTATATATCGTTTTTCCAGGCGCAACCTTGGGGGATGCAGCTTTTTGTGATCCACTCTTTGGAGGTAACTCATTAGATAACATCGAACTCTTCGGAAACTTTGGTGCCCTCCTTTTCGAGGCATAAAACCTCTTCGAGCATTGCAACCCTAAAGCTCCTGTCCAGCCACAACCTTCACTTTGGAGTTTCCTTGAACTCAACTCCCTCTGTCGGAAAGGTATAGAAGACTTCGAATATGGTCGTACAGTCCCATTTGCAAGTCTGAAGACCAAACTATCAATTGTTCTACATGTTTGCAAAGTGGTCCGAGTCTGTAAGCACGAACTGCGTGCAGCAGGCCAAAGACTATTCATCCTCAGACTCTTGTTGTTATTTCATATCGTAGTTCGAATCATTGGATCAAACAACCCCGCTGCGGTGTACTAACTCGTCATCCGACGTCCTTGTCCTAAAGCATGGATTTGGAGAGCATGGAAAATAATATATATGCACGGACCAATTCGCGATAATTCCGCGCGCGCAGCTGTTGCCTCAACTTCAACCCCTCCATTCTCAAATATCTTCCAATTTCTCACATACAGCTATCAGCTCATCGCATTTCGAATTCATAATCTAAATCTCAAGGAACGTGAAGCATCCATACATTTTTCAATTATCCTCAAGAAAACACCAACCTTACGACTCCAAAACTCATTACAGTCGCAAAAGTTACATTCAACCCCTCTATACCATCCCAAGCTCTACAAACAATCCTTAAATTTACTCCAATCTGACCATGTCCGCCGACGCCCTTCCAATCTCCCCTGGCGCCTTCGCAGAAGCTCTCAAAGACCTTCCCATGTCAACCCTGCACCTCAAAGCTGCCGAGCTACGCAATTCCATCGCACATCTCGATTATTCCAATGAGCAACTAAAGCCGTTTGCGGAAGGGAGAGCTCCTGAATGTGTGGATGGGAAAGTGGATGAAGACTGGTATGCTATTTTATCTTAGACTCCTTCAACGATTTATGGATAGGCGGAGAAGGCAATCTTAGGAATGGCTGCTGACTTGGTTCTGATAGTGTCGATGCGATTCGCGAGAACGAAGTCGTAATAACCCGTATGGAGACTCGTATCTCTCTCCTACGCACTGAAATCGAAAGCAGAGGTGGAGTTTGGGGTGAATATGAAGCCGGCGACGAATCAAAACCAGAAGCCGATGTAACAACCCCTGCGCCTGCAACAAACGGAACAGCTCCTGCTGGTGAAGAAAGTAGGAGTAATCCCTGGGCTGATGGAACATTTACTACGGGGAGTGTTGTAGGTGGTGAGGTTGTAATGGATCCCACACCAGCAGCTGCAACTGCACCAACGAATGGTGAGTCAGGATCGAATGGAGTCTCGAGCACAAATGGAACCACAGCCACGACTACAAACACAGGAGGTACATTAGACGACGAAACATTACGTCGAGCGATGGAATTACGGATGCAAGAAGATGCTGGTGCGGATGATGATGATGAGGGTATGCATCTATAGGATATAACAATCATCTTTGAACGCACATTGCACCTTTGATAACCTTGGGAGCATGACTGTTCGACAAAAGTTTCGATGAAGTCGACCACAACTGGAGGCGTATTAAGAGCACTTCAGGGCCATGTCAACTCCTTATTCAAACCATCACCATTTATTCTAATCTTGCAAGATCAAATCCTCAGCTCCAGGAAATGCATTAACCACCCATTGCACACAAACAAGTCACAACTGAAGAAAGCCACTATCGCGGCGGAATTATCCTCAACCGCCTGTCTAACGTGGCACCTTTCGCTTTTCTAGTAACCATGAACAATTAAAGAATCACAATCATTGTGATAGCAGCGGAATGCCCAACAATTGCTCCACTTACCCAACCTTCACCTCACCAGCTACTACTCCATCTCGCCACATTTGTATAGCCAAGTTCCTTAATAAGTTCACGGAGTAAATCGCTTCTAAGAACTAATTTAAAAAGCGCGAAAATATGCAACAAAGGGAAGAAAGGAAGCAAAAAGAGATGCATTTGCTGCTGCTACTCAAAAGAGTGATATCCAGTTCTTGAGTCTTTCTCGTTGGAATTGGATAATTCTACAAGTAAGCTCGACATGCTATTGAATTGTTGCAAGCACCTGAGCTCTCAAAGCAGCTGGTTCGAGTGTGGTAATAGCTTATGTAACAGGTTGACTCGCTCGGGCTGGGTGGGTTGGGCCGATTTGGATTGGGTCGCACTGGAGATGTAAGTGTAGCAAGACGAGTAAATCTTGTCTCTGCAATTATCATTCGAGTCAGCTCTACCTGTCTCTCATCACATCACAAATCCATTTATCTCAGATCTCAAACTTAAAACTTCAAACCTCAAAACTCAAATCCCAAGAGTTATTTGCATAAGCGGCGTTAAGATACCATCTGTTCTTCCTTCTACATCTCCCTCTAATTCATTCCCAATTCCCTCCATCCCATCACCTCCAAAAATAAACAATAAAGAGACTCAAAAGTAAGAGAGAGTAGCGAGGAGATTTTTTACATATCCATCCACGAGGCGATATATGTATCTATACATACCTACCTACCTAGTTTACCTACTTAGCTACCCAAAACTTAATAAATCCAAAACCCTACTCTCAACTCTCAAACATGTACTTCTCACTCATTCCCACCTCCCTCCCCAGGTGCAAGAATCTCTCTACACCCTGCACCGGTGACCCCCCTACAGATTCAAAACTAATATGGGGCGGATATATATTTATATATTTAAACACACTATCCATATGAGAATGGGAGCAAAACGTGAGATTAATTTAATTCATATCCCATATTCATATTCATAATTTTCTCGGGAAATCAAGCACCAAGTAATTATTAGAAAGGATTTTGATTTATTTATGCAATAGCAGGTACGAGTACGAGTACAGAAAAAAACAATAACAAACAACAAATGACCACCAGACCTGGTATCAAATATTTAACTTCTTCCATCCATCCATCTATCCACCCATCCATTATTAATGCAGTGCAGTGCAGTGCAGTGCAGCGCAGCCCACCCATCTCATTAGCATAGGTATACATATGAGAATCATTGATCCAGCCTATCAATCTCCTCTCGTGGATTACTCCATCATTCCATAACGTATCATGCATCCATCCATCCATTACCACATCCTCCAAAGCACCCACTCAACCACCCAACCACAAACAACCACGAAACCCAACAGCCAACCTACCTAAGCACCTCACCCCCCTCACTTCCACCCGCACTCCCCGCACTCCTCCCCCTACTCCCCCAACTCCCTCTACTCCCAATCCAACTCCTCCTCCCCTCACCCACCACCACGGACGGGCCCTCATACCTCAAAACCGGCACCGACATTCCATAGGCCCTCGTCTTTCCATCCCCATCATGCTGATCCATCTCCACCCTAATAACCACATCCAAACTACCATCGTGCGATTTCCCATGTTCGCTCGGATTTGCGGATTTATGTGCGGTACCTGCTCCTTTTTCGCCTAGATGGAGGGGGGAATGTCCATCTTTTGGGATTTCGGAAGGGGCGAGATCGTAGGCTTCGAGTTCTGTTTCGGTGGTTGGATTGTCGACGTTTTGATGGGGAGGGATAGATGGGGATGAGGAGGAACGTGAGTTTTCTGTGAGGATTGCCCAGTTTCGACTAGGCATTGTAACGGTGTTACTCTTAGCGCTCTTTTTATCTTCTCCTGGGTCTCTATCAAAGAAACTTAAAAGTGTCTCATCTGTCTCCTTATCCAAATGATGGATTTTATTTCTTCTCGCTAATAAATTTGCTACTGCTTGGGGTGGTGGTTTATTAACAATAGCTGAAGAAATGATATTCGCCATATATCTAAAATCTTTTGAGACGGGGATTTTCAAGTGAGGATTAGAATAGAAACGACCAACGGCCGCGAGATGTACGTCGCCACCGAGGATGGTGATGCGTACTGAAAATTGGGAAGCGAGAGATTGCAGCTGTGTGACGATGTAATGTCGTTCTCTTTTGTGGGTGTGTGCTGTGTAATGGTCATCAAGGTCATCGAGGAGATCAACGCTGCCGTCGAAGTTATTGAAAAAGCTCCCGCCTAGCGATGTAGGTTAGTAGTGGTGCTGTGAATGAGGATGTGTATAGAATATCGCTTACCAAACCCAAATCGCTTGTTCATAAATTTGAGTGGGCCCATCAAGGGGCTCGAAAAAATATTCTCTAACCATGTCAAACGCTACTGGTGTTAGCATTGATATATATATTAAGATATTGTTATAAACTCACTGGATAAGCAATAGGGATTCCGAGTAAAACAATAAGGTGTTGAACAGGATTTGAAGATGCTTTTGCAGCAGTAAGTTCTGCTCTTAGACGATCGAAAATCTTCTTGTATGTTGCAGGATAGTTAACTTGATGACGTGTACGCTATGTCAAAAGTCAATATGGTACTTAGGTTTAAATTTTGGCGACTTACCTCTGTTCTAGCATCAATACCGAAGAATGCGATTCTCGCACCCAATCTTGCATAAATGCTACGAGAGCGTTCTGCTACATATGGCTAAAAAACGATTAGCCAAATTCATCAATAGGGCCTGAAATTACTTACACCAGGGCTATCACCAATGATATAACTTGGATCAGGGACGTCATTCTCCAACACATATGTGTTCTCTACTTGACGTGGATCAATCCCAGGTCCATTTGCTGACATTGTCTGAGGTGCATCTGAGAGATTTTAGTTATGTTACAAGGCTGGAATCTCAGAGGATAACAAACCAGTTGTGAATGTAGATGCTGGAGGTGCAATATGATGTTGGAATAGTAAGTAGTATTTATGAGCAACACCGCCAATACCACGGAAAACTGGACAACGCATAAATTCATCGACGTACGAGCCAAAGCCATCAATGATCTATTTAGCTAATTAGCGACTAAACCCTGTCATAGAAAAACAAAACTCACATCATGATCATCCCAGATGTTAACTTGAGGAATCTTCCCATTCATCGCAGCAAATGGCTCAGTTGTATACCTACATTTCCAAGTCAGACTCTAAAGATTTCAATTTCCAAAATCGACTTACCAGCGAAGATAATTCTTGACATAATAATCATCACATTCCCTCCTCAACTTTTCGGGAAAAGGATGTTCTCTTCTCTTTATCGGATTACCAATATCACTCCAAGGTCTCAGAGGTCCATTGACTCTAATTCCATCATTATATATCTGATCTCCACCGCCAAGCCTGTCAAGTGTTAGTATTTACCACTCCCGAAACCCTAATTTTCTTACATAACATGGAAAGGAGCCTCCTCATGTCGTCTGGCAACATCTCTCCAAAGACAAGCACCGCTATAAGCCTCCGTATCCGTACCCACACTAAATCCATTACAAGAATGAAACATTATCCTCATACTCTCCGAAATCGCTGGTATAAAAAAGGTTTGTCTATCCGTCTTTTCTCCTTCAGTAAATGTGAGCCCAGGAATCGTGTACTCGCATTGAATTTCTTCTTGTTGCATAGGAACTTGGAGATGAAATCTCCAGAAAGTGTTTGACACATCCGCATATAGCTTTACTCCTCTAATTTTGACTTCATCAGCATTGCTGGAAGAGTCAGATTGTCCTGCATTATTAGGGTTTCGATTCTGGGAGTAATCCACGCCATTGATGACTCCATGCGCTTCACCACGATAATTCCTATCTTCATTTCCAGTGGCAATACCTGTTCCATTGCCACCTTGCGTAGATTGACCATTCTCCAAAACCCTCAATCTCAACTCCGGAACCGAATCCTCTCTAACTGTCTGTGTATCAACCACAATCAAAACACTCCCAAACCAAACACCATTTTCTATACGTCTATAATTAAGCAAAGGACCGCACTTAACCGTCGCCCCAGCTCCTCCCCTGTGTACTCCATTCAAAGCATCCTTCTGTTCCAATTCCTCTTGTTCCCTCCTTGCAGCTTCAAGTTCTCCACCCTGCGCATTCCCAGCTCGCATGATTGGTTTATGCGGACCAGATGAACCTTGACCTTCCACTTGCGATCTTTTTAGAAAATTAGTCAAACCACCACTTTCATGTCGTCCATCTGCTTCTCGAGGTGCGGAAGCTGCATGTTGAGAAAATGCGGTGGATTCTTGGTGGCGCCAGCGATTTGCAGATGCGTGAGTATCGGGATGGTCTCTACCATGGATAACATCGTCTCGATAGTGAGCTGCCATTGTTTATTTGTCCTTGATTGGATCTGTTGAGATGATGAGGATGACAATTATCTGCGCGTTTGCTCTGCTGGGAATGTTCGCGCAAAGAGGTGGATATCAGAATGCGGAGGTTCTTTGATGAAGATAATACGAGTACGATTTGCGTTCCTGCCGATGGATCCAATTCCGTCATATAAATGCTTTGTGCAACTTTGAATCGCGACCCGTCCTTTCCTTCTTTTGTTGGTATGCGAGTTAATTCACTCCTCAAAATAGAAGGTCAAAATGAGTCAAAAATTCTCATCTCCTGGGATGTAAGTGTCACAATGGCAACAAAAGAGAAGATTGAAGGAAGAAAATTGCAATTGATATCTAACAAACAAGTTAATCCACATCTTCCCGACTTTCTCTTGGCTCATGGACGCCAAGAGTGCAATTAAATACAGCAACATATACATGACAATAGTAAACATCAAAGAAATTGTGATGATATCAAATTTGGCGCAGCTTAAGCTTCTTCATAGAATCACGGACCATCAAAGTAAGGGCGATCACTAATGTAGGAATCCTTGTAGAGCTGCGTATTTATCATATATCATATATCTTGTATTTTGACCAATTAGAAAGGGATTACTGCTTTTTGCTGAAGATGACACGAAAAATAAATTTCAAGTAAAGTACATGCCTCATACTACTAAAAAGCATAAGTACCTATCATGTGTCTAGAATGAGAAGCTTTATAATGTTATTTTCTTGCCGCACAAGTATTCCTTCCAATATCCCAATACTAGATAGATATCAATCCTCATCATCCACAAACACACTCAGCTGAAACCTCACACTCACCACGCGACTACCATTCCCAAAGAAGAAAAACATGGCATTCAGGGATGTACCCGTTTCGCGTATTCACACGCATCTCCAGCATGAAGATCTGTATTAGCTTACACAGCTACGGGATAAGTTCTTAGCGCCGATGAAAAGCAACCTCATCTGCGAGAGTTGTGGCATCTTGTTTACTTTATTAGATATTAAAGCTTGTATTCAGTTTCTTGTCTTCAATGTTCACAGTTTATAAGTAATGGTTTTAATCGTTGAATAGTTTCTGCATGACGAGTTTTAGTACTCTTTTATGTGGGAAGTAGCAGATAAGCTTGCTAGTGCTAGTTCATATATCTTTTTAAATTATCAATACTACTGAGTACTTTAGATACATGATTATATAATCATGTATCGCTATAACTATACATCTCAGCCCACAGGACCATTTGCCATAGCTAAGTAGTATAATTGCATTCTTAAAATATCTATTTGTTCTTTTAAAATCCCCTTGAGTCCTCCAATGCATCTCAAACAATGAGAACATCCGATTTGAACATACACATTGGAAGCTGGAATAACTGGCTTTTGAAAGTTGGAAAGCCTTTTATAATACCTACACCAGTCAGCTCATCAACTCAACGACAAGTTGAGTAGAATTTCACAGAGATATCTCAAGCCACATTTTCTGCAATTAATGTTGCGCATTTGATCATTCAATCAATTCTTCATGTAACACCACCACCACCACAAAATAAACACACCCAACATTACTAGGTTTATCCCAAGTATTCGCATCAATCACAATCAACGAGTTGACCACAACTCACAATCGGAAAGCCTTGAAAACTCCACAATTCTCAGCTGCACATTCTCATCCGCCCTCCATATACCGATTCCCAAACTCCATACACTCCCCCTTCAACATCACCAAACTCTCACACCCAAACATCTTTTCCTCATCATTATCCCAATCCACATCCCCCTCAAACCCAACACCTATCCAAAAGCACAAACCCTACAACTAGAATCTCTCCTATTACATCCCATCCTATCCCTCCTTCCAAACCCTACAGCTAATCCCTCCCCTCATTATCTATCCCATCCTATCCCATTCCTCCTCCAAAATCTTTATTTGCACACTAGCTAACCCTAAAATCTACTCAAAACATAAGAGGACAAAACAAACGCAATCTAACCAAAAACAACGTGAAAACTTCCAAGATTCCACTTAGAGGTCTACGATCTACTGACTAGTCGATACCAATATACCAATACTGATAATTTTAACATAACATCCCACGCTTCTTCCTGCTTTCAAACTGCTAGTACATACACCTAGCAGTCAGAGGGTATAGCGGAAGCCGTTGAGCTTACTGGGGTATTCGAATTCGTCCTTGGAGAGGATGACGGATATAAAAAATAATTTTATTGAAGATTTTTGAAGGATATAGTTTAGAAAACTAGAACGGGACTTAAAGTATGATAAGATTATAAATTGTAATTAAGACTTTCAACTGATTGGAAGGAAGAAGCTATACATTTGGTATTTTACTCTGGATGTACTTCATTATAATATTCCGGTCCACGCGGTAAAACCGTGATGACCGTTTCACTAGATTACGAGTTTTTCGTATTTAATTATTGGGACTCTTTCACCTTGGTACCTAGTGATAGAACTCCAGATAGCCAAATCGTACCTAGGATTAGCATTCCATCTGCGTCGGAAATCGTCTATAGGATTAGAGTGTTTGTATCATCGATATAGGGATGATATAGATAGTCTACATATAACTAATTGAATGCATCGATCGATATTAGGTATTGTTAGATATCTATATATGCTTATCAGGTGTAGAATCAGGAAATGCTTGTATATACAATTACCTAGGTAATCTTACCTATCCCATCACCAAGCCAAATAATATCAACAGCTCTCGAGAACTCAGCTCTCAAGGACTCAGATCTTAGATCTTACATGGTTTTGTTTTGTTTTGTTTAGTTTATTTATCATCAGAGTCAAGACTGGAGGGAATCTTTAATATAAGAAATCCGCATATGCATGTAACTAACTTATGTAACTAACTTATGTATATATAGCGGTGCGATACTCGAGTATGTATGTATGTATGATATATATGTACACGGTGTTCGGGTAACCTTCATTCACATACCGGTAGATGATCCAGCTACCTACATGTATGAAAAGCGCGTTGAATTCCACTATTAACTAATTTATTGGCTCTGTGGGTGAATGTTGTTGTTGTTACTTGCTGGTTACTTGGTGCTTGGTGCTGTTGCGGTGGGTGGGTTTCGACACCGATTACGTTGGACAGTATAAGATATGAAGTTCATGTATGTATGGGTGGAATCGAGGGTCGGTGTACGGAAATTCGGGAATAAGGAACTGAGGATGTACTCGAAGGGAAAGGTACTTACTTACTTGTAAGATCTTACTAGGTACTTTGGTGCTTTGATCTCGTGATGGTGAATGCATTCTTATTATACTTTGGAGATGGTAGATATGAAAGCGAATTGTAGTGCGAGCAAGCGAGCATTGATGGCGAGTTTGACCGCTGCTTCTTGTGAGATATAATGATGAGTAAATAAATACCTACTTACCTAAATAATCCCTACCCCAAGAATTCGCATTACTCTTCATCCATCCATCCTATCAATTCGAGAAAATAGCAATACATAGCGGTAAAAGCCCCCGTTTCACAACGTCGATAACTTCCTAGGCAAGTAGGTTGATACATATCTACATACAGTGGGTGTATGCACATGGTTGCTCTATCAACCACAGGACATGAATATCATATTAGGGTCTACACAGCACAGCACAGGCTACACGAAAGCAGCCGATCGTAATGTAACCTTAGTGGTGCCATATCATCATTAAAGTTTTCTTTCACAATTCCAGAAGTTCGGTTTGCATCATGCTCATGCAGAGGTTTAAAGTTACATACATGGCATACATAAGGTTATTTTGGTGCATTAAAAACGCTGGGTTTGCAGGACGGAGGATAGATATGTTTGGATGCGAGTAGGTGCTGTGGGAGGGTAGGTGTTCACTCGGTATATATGTTAAGTGTATGTCTCTAGTATATATCTAGTATTTCGCAAGATCTTGATCGTCTGTTTCCATTCGTGTTTCAAAATACAGTACGCACCTAGGGAAATACCTAGTAAGCTTAGGGTTCACCATGGACTTACGCAGCAGTGTACGCAGGGACCTGAGAGTTTTCCCCTTACTTAAATGAGTATGATCTGTGGGTATCACTGTTGAGGGGATCATTTGATAGTGCTGAATTATGTTGGACCCTGAATATCAATTGATTCGATAGATGGGAGAGGATGCTCGAGTGTCGGAGTAGAATATCAGATCTAATTCTTAAACAATATAAGCCAGCTCCTAAAATATCAAACCGACAAGCAACACCAGCCTCAACCTCAACTTCGGATTATCCACCTACCATTCGTAGACATGACAGCTTTTGCCCCTCGTGGCGATGGTAACATGGTGAGCCGGGCAACAAGGGGAAGGCAAGGGATGGAATGTGTAAAGGACAGGGGATAAAGGTTAAAAGATTGGTCCGATATATAGCCCTAGTAATCAATGCCTCTATTTGGAGTAGTCATGATTCGAAACCAATTTCCAGTCTTTTCTAACCTTTATCCGCTTTTCATTCCTCCTCTGTTATTTGCAGGAGTAAGTAGTCACAACATTCCACTACATTCCACCACATATTAACTACATACTATCTACATATTCACAACATTCACAACATTCACAACATTCACAACATTCACAAGCGATCATTAGAGCAACCAAACATGCAGAGAAACATGACTATTCATAAATCTCTCGTTGTACATGAGATGGTTAATTGGAGATTCCATCGCTTGGCCTTGACACCCTGGTGCTTGATTATCGATAAAAGGCTTAGCTACTCCGTATATATGGAGGTGTGAATATGTGACTAAGAGACATTGGATCTTTGAGTACCTAGTGATTACTTTACTTGGTCTTCCGCACTTCCATCAGACCCCGACCCCCCGACAATTCAAAGCCAATTAATTATATCCATTCAGAAACACGAAACTTGTCAGTTGAACTCTGACATCACTCACTCACTCACTACCTACCTACTCACTCACCACTCACTCACCACTCACTCACTCACATCACTCACTCACTTTAAATAACAACTCACTATTCTTTTCAAATCAACATCCCCAAGTTTCTACAGGACAGAACAGCGCACAAGTCTTATTTCATCAAAACTTGAGGTATATCCTACATACTATTTGCTATTTCACTATCTGGAATAGTGAAGCACCTTTTTCCTGGATTCTATTTCCAACCTCCTCCGCTTGGACTCGGGAAACAGAAACAGAAACGACCTACGACCTACGACCTACGACAGACAAATGAATTAACCACTTGGGTAATTTGATACAATCATTTCGATCCTTCAATTACACCTTAGACCCTCATCCATTCATATTCGTTACAAAAGTTTCCAGTTACGATGTTTGGATGATCAATGATTACCATTTAAGATTTGCAGGTTCATTTACGAAAAGCCACCAAAGATCACCAATCATACCTTTTATACGAAACCTTCTCTTCCAAACAGGACTCAATTCACTTTCCATCATTACAGACAAAGTCAATCTACATCACACCTCCCAAGGT
Organism: Sclerotinia subarctica; assembly: GCA_025389085.1. Lineage (NCBI taxonomy): Eukaryota > Fungi > Ascomycota > Leotiomycetes > Helotiales > Sclerotiniaceae > Sclerotinia > Sclerotinia subarctica. The sequence continues at coordinate 536,421 of QRFI01000016.1, forward strand.
ATCATCTCAAGGAGCCATCCCATATACCATAACCAGCATTTTCCTGGTTGCTTGAAGATCTTCTTTTCCCAATTCGAAACAGCCGCAACCACATTATGAGTGAACCGCCCAACGTCACTTTCATGCATTAAACTTCTTCGACCATCTCCTCATTTCACACCATATATACCTTTTTCTCTCTCGACATCAGGAATTGAAAAATCATGTCTATAGATGTCGCTCTACAATCCGTTGCATTCTATATACTATCCTGCTCTACTTGCGCCAAGATCAGCCACAGGAGGAAAGCAAAAGAACAGGCCAAACGAGAACGAGTCGAAAAACATGCATTGGAAACAGAACAACCAGGCCTGTATAGGCATCCTTCACCATTCTCGACAAATCCATACTGGACGGAAGAAATCATGATGGGTCCCGGTCCACCGAATAAAAAGGGAAATAAGAAGGACAAAAATGGGAGTCGGAGAGGACTTAATACGGCAGGACAAGGGAGTAGTTATGCGAGTAGTGTTGGGATGAGTACCGATCCTGGAAGTAGTCCTACGGTGGTTGAAGAAGGGTCTCGAATATCTGGAGAAGGATGGAATAGAAAACGATATCAACGAGAAGATGAGGAACTTTGGGGTAGAGATACACAAGGGCCCGGACAAAGGATTATGGATGCAATTACAAGGGCCTCGGAATCCGCTGGACGAATGTTTGGAGTGGATGGAAGACCTAGTAGTAGACATGGATCTGATGGAAATCCGGAAACGTATTATCTTGCGAGAAATCCGCCAGTCAATGATTTACACCCACCAATTGTCAGTACGGCACCAAGGAGTAAAGAAGAAACGAGATGGATGATTCAACCACCTCCGTCAGCAAAAGTAATGGAGGGTAAGGTTAGAGTCAGTAGTAGGAACCGAGCTGGCAGTCATGGAAGCAGTCGAAGAGGTACAGAAGGTCAACTAGGTCGAATTGTTACGGAAAAGCTCATTGATGCTAAAGTGCAACGTGGTGAAACACCTTCACAATTGGAAATTCGATCCTTCACAAATCGTGGTCAATATCATGACAGAAATAGGAGTTCATCAACGGAATCTTCTAGCTCATTAGATGGTTATACTGCAAAGAGATCCCGGAAACCATCTCCCATCACCGTACCTAAAGCCTCTAGTAGCAGACCCCGTGGTAAAGCCGAACATATTCCAATACGAGACTCGGAAATGGAAATGAAGGAAGCAACTGGAGGGAGGTCACTACTTTCGACAATTGTTAGCTCTCCGAATGTGGTACATCAATTACATAGGAGTCAAAGTACCGATTTACCATTAAGAGAATTATCGAACCCTACCACTGAAAACGCAAATTCGAAAATGACTGCAAAAGAATATCGAGCTGCAGCTGCAAGTGAACCTTTACCGGATAAATCATTGGCAGTTCCTATTACAATGGGAGATGCGAAATTGCAAAAGTCTGAACATATAGAGGGATCTCCTACGAGCAATGCTTCATTAAAAGCATGAAAGTCTTCTTTTTAAAATAATGAGGGGGAACACACATCCACATCCTTACAACAGCACACAACGATTTGATAGATCATTAGCGTCTATTTGTTATGTCTTTTTTTTTCATTCTTGTTTTGTTCTTCCTTTGTTTTCCTTTTTTTTCCGTGGCACATTGATTTTCCATAAGCCACTGTGTTTTAGTATATCCAAATCATTGATATCGATATTGGACAATGGAGCAGGAGTTATAAAATTTTTCAACTTGAGCTTCTATTTCGGTTGGGTTTTTGGAGTGGGGGATGAAAAGGAGTGTGGATGGGTATTAGGATTTTGTTCGTGTATTACTGGTTTATGTTCTGGGATGATATGAGGAGTTTTGGATAGTGCAGTGGAGTGGAGTGTTGGGTTTGTGTTTGTGTTTGTGTCTGTATGGGTTATGGGGAAATGCGGGGTTGGCTGAAAAGGGGTTCTGGAGTGGTGTTGGGGGGATGGGTTTTGCGTGGGTTTTTTTTTTGGTTTTTTTGGCTTGGGAGGGGTTGGAGGGAAGGCCTTTGGACGAGATACATGCTCGCATGAATGTATTTGTTATGGATGAATGGGTTGATTGATTGATAGATGGATAGATAGATGGATGAATAATATTGACATCCTTCTAATTTGTAATCATGATTATGATTATGATTATAATTATGATTTTATCGGAATCCTAGAACTTGACCGTCATGAAGAAGATGGAGTAGTTAAAAGGAATGAAATGGAATGGAATGATGTCATATCAAATCAAACCAAATTATATGAAATAAAAAATCAAAGTAAAAATAAATAAATAAATATATTAAAAAAAATCAAAGCTTTATTTATTTATTTATTTATTTAATTACAGAATTCCTATTCTTATACCTTATTTCTGAATTCTGAATTCTTATTCCAGAATTTTTGATTCCTTGTTCCTTGTTCCTTATTCCTTATTCCTTATTCTAAATCGATACTCGATATACTACTACTACTACTACTACTACTACTACTACTACTCTACACGTACCTAGGTATTTATATAATCGACCACCCATCATCATCATCATCCACCAACTCGACTTTCTTTTCCCCTCCACTCCTCTCCTCTCTTTCCCCCTCAACACCACCTCCATCACCCATCATCCATCCGCCATCTTCGAACTAGCCTTCTTAATAATCCTCGCCGTCTTCTCCACCAAATCCCTAGCCAGCGCCCAATCCCCCACTTCCACCGCATCACGAATGGCCGGGAAATAAGCCTCGTCATATCCGGACCAGAGCTGCGGGCCAAAGATGACATGTTTAAATTGTGTTCTATTGGGTATCTAATTTTGATGTATGTTAGTTACTTGACGGTTTTAGATGGTATGAGTAGACAAGAGGATGTGATATTCGACAATTGGGACAAGAGGTCCCCAAAAGAGTATCGAGAATAGGGGGAAAAAGAAATAAAATAAACTTACCCCACCACCTTCCTCCAAATCCAAAAGGTGAGTTTCGAAATTCGCCATCCGAGTATTATGACTCTTTCTATGAGAAGCCAAACCGGGACTTTCAAAGCCACCACTTCCCATAACCAAACCATCCCATTCCAACTCAAATTTTTCAAACCTCCTTGAATCTTGCGCAAATTGTAATGCTGCCTCTCTCAATGGTTCTGTAGACCATGGTACATTACCATCTTGATTAGGACCTTTACTTGCTACCCAATTTTCCAAATCCATAACCCAACTAGAGAGGGATGCGGAATATGCTCTGAAATCAAAAGGAAGGACTGCGCGATCGCAAAATTCGAGAATGAGAAGAGCCCAGACTTGAGCGAGAAGTTTGTGATAGCGAAAATTGGGATCGCCTTGACTGGCCATCCATTCGAAATTGTCATATGCTGAATGATATGGATAGACGGGACCTTCAAAGCCAAAATCAAGAGAAGATGTTCCTGCCATGTCTTGAAAAGCAACATAATCACTTCCAGCTCCTAGACCCTCTAATTGACCCTTCCTCTCATCCCATAGTTGTCGAAGAGTAGCATTGCGATAAGGATCAGTTGTGCGATCTAAGACCCGAAGAAGGGCTTTCTTGAAAACCGGACTTCCTGCTGCTCTGAATTTATCACCACCAACGCCTACATCAACATTAAGATAAACGAAAGCATCCTTGCGTAACTTTTCCATGTTCTTTTCAACATGCTCGGTAGATCCAATAAGATTATATTCTTCACCATCCCAAGAAGCAAATTCAATTGTACGTTGTGGTCGCCAACCTCGTGAAACAAGATCACCAAAGATATGCATGACTTCGAGAAATACCGCAGTACCTGAACCAGGATCCGTAGCACCAAAAACCCAAGCGTCACGATGATTACCAACAATAACGGATTTTTCCTTTTGCTCAACACCGGTAATTTTGCCCAAAACATTCCAAATCGGTTGTTGCTCAACTTCATCCTGTTCATTAACAAGATGAACTTTCGGTGTTGAAAGATTTCCAGTCCAATATTTAACACCAGGAACTGCACCTGTCCATTCTTGAGGACATTCAACTCCAAATCCTTGAATAGACTGCAAAAGTTTTTGTGCATCTCCCCACGAGATGGGGATACTAGGAATATTCGTCAACCCCGGATTATTCTCTTTTGATATCCGTTTTGCCCCTTTTACGCTTGCCCATCCAGGGGTAAGAACATCGCCCACCACCCAGCTCATCAAGCTAACTGCGCCTCGCTGAACTCCATCTTTTGGCATGTATCTACCATTGGGAGCGGTATCCCCCAAAGTGAATCCATCATCGGCCGGATCACTATACATTATCACCGCTTTAAAACCCCAACGTTCCGCAGCCTTGACCTTTAAAGCTCTATCTCCTTGCGTGCCGTAATACCTAACCAAAGCAATTGCTCCTTTTGTCTCAATTCCACCATCGTAAAATGACTTGTAATCAGCTTGTGACCCATAATTACAATATAATAACGGTCCCGTCACATCTCCGGCCTTCGAATGTCCATGAAAAACAGGCGTTTGTTGTCGCGGTGGATTCGTATAAAGTTGTGGCTCGTCAATCTTTGCCTGCCAAGTAGGATTCCCATCTTCCCCAAGTAATTCGATTTTCCTTCCTCCCTCCTTGGGATAATTCAGATAAACTCCATATTCGTCCATCTTTACTTCCTCCAATCCATTCTTCACCATGAGTTCCTGTACAATCTCTGCCAATATGTAATCCCCCTCCGTCCCGGCCAAATGATCCGTCTCCGTAATTCTATGCATCCACCTCACAATTCTATCCTCCGAAACACTCTCCTGCACAAATATTCTCACACTCTCCGCCGGGAACATCTGCCCCCCAATCCTATTTGCCGCATTTGAAAAAAGATCGCTCATAAACAACAGATAAACCACCGCCATGACCAAAAGCACCGCAAAAATCCTCCCAATCACTATACAAAAATTCGCATCGATTGACGGCCATCCAATCCGGCGTATCCATGGCAGTCGCGACGATAACGATGCAGAAAGACTCGACATGCGTTTCCCCCACGTCGATTGTGAAGTTTCCGGATCCTGTATTTCCATTTCCTCCATTTCCCTACGCACCTGCTCATCATCTTCACTTTCGCGCTCGCCATGTTGATTTAGAAATGTATCCCTTTCCATACTGCCTCGATTAGAGATGCCATCTTCGGTAGGAGGAGGACGATAACCAGCTCTGCGAGTAGGAACTGGGATTCTTGCACCGGGATCATGACCTAGAAGGCCTTCTCGTTCAGCTGGATGTGCGGATTCGTTGGAGGAATTGGATCGGGGAGTGATGGGTGTTGAGCCCCGGGAGGATTCGCCGATAGCTTCGGAGTAGGTAGGTATTGGGAGCGCTTCGTATATGTGCTTTTCGTCGGGCATTGTGAAGGTTGTGCCAGTTCTCTAGGTGGGAAAGAGGAGAAAGAGAATACCACTTCTCTTGGTGATTAATGTTTGCTTGCTGGCGATTCAAAGTTATAAGGTTACGAGTCCGTAGGCCAGCCGCGTAGAAGGACAACTCTAAATATTAATGCCCTTTTCGATCTCGAATTCCTTCAATGGAATTATGATTCCTCCAAGTTTTAATTGATTATTCAGGCCAGCTGTCATTTCTCTGGGGGTCGTTAAATAATGTCGAGCTCTGGATCCCTTTTAAGGTTTGAAATAATAGTTAATTTTCTTTGCTGGGTTAAAAGTTGAAGCATGTTCGAAGTCAATGGGTTATCTGTGACACAAATCGTAATCAATGGCTCCAAGGACGCACGTATTCGGTAAGCCGCCCCATGTAATCTGATCTGAGCTGCAAGAATACGGAGAAGTAATATATATGCAAATCATATCATGAAACGGTTTATGATGCAAAATAGTTGTGTATTTATCTATCCATCAATCAATCCAAGTAAACCAAGAAGCTTCACAAATTGCCACCTCCAAGTCCTTCAAGTCCTTCAACAACTTTCAAAGTCTTAGCTATCTAGGTACGCCTAGGTAGGTATTCAGAGTTATTTCAATTATCGTCTCTTCTTACATAGCCTATAGCTATGCTTGCTAAATTAAATCAACCCATCACTTTTTTGCTTAATACGAGCCAAATCAAGTCTAAGTACAATCGCTGCATTATTTTGGTCTTCGTAAACATAAGTGCTGCCTTCCAAAAATATCATACCCAGGGTCTCGCTCTCTCTTCCCCTTCTCTGTCTCCCTCGGGGTAAAAGCCCCAACCAACTCACATAAATTTACATTGAGTATGATCCATTCCATGCTTATAGAAAGCTTTTAATAAAATAAAATGGCCTTGAGCTTGGTCTAAGGTGCAGCTGTCGTTACTACACCTTCATAGTTTCGAGAAGTAATGTTATCCAAAGTACGTTGGAAATGCTTTCTTGGTTCATTAATTGTGGCCGAATCTTGATTGCCTTGGAGATTTGAATGGATCAATTCAATAAGGCCATTTAGGTATTTCGTCGTGACCTATCGAATAATGTTAGATTATAGTTTTTGACAATATATATATACATCAGCGAGGGACTTACAGCTTCATTATCTTGCTCGAAATAGTAGACGTAACGATTCAGGATTTCCACAAAGAGTTCCACTGAAACAGCAGTATCCATACATGCATCCGCAACGCGAAGTGCACGTTGAAGGCACTCAAGAACACGTTTGCCATCACGATAGAGCTAGCTGATGTTAGTTATTATTCTAGATGTGATATTGTTTGTAGAGACTTACATTCTTCTCATCTGTTTCGCCCCTTGCTGCAATAGGCACGGCCCACCAAAGATGACTCGCTAAGAAGACAGCACGGCATTGATCAGGCTTCTTCAAAAGCTTACTACCATGTAGAGCACACTTGGTAATGAGGGTGTCATAGTTTTCTTTACTGAAATTTCGAGTTTCATGCAGAGCGGATGCGATTACGCAGACTGCTTGAAATTGTGACCTGGAGTCACTGATACTTTCTTCGTAGATGGTAAATGCTTGGGCGAAAAATTCGTAGCTCACCTCTTCAAAATTTGTCTGATCAGCAATTTGACCACAAGCCACGAATAGCCTCAAACAAAGCTCGGCAGACCCGGTGACTCGGGTATACATAGTTGAGAGGGTCGAATGCATGAACTTGAAGAGCGCCGATATTTGTGATTCCCAGTTATCATCAAAGTGTTCTCTTGCCTTAAACCGTCTGGCGAGCTTCATGGCCGAAGTTATGAGAGCTGGAGTTGTGAACTTCACACGTTCATTGCCCTCCGAGTAAGCGGCCTTGGTAGTTTGCAGAAGCTTAAACTGTGTATCGTTGTCATCACTATGGATCAAATGAACGATTCTAGCTAGCCAGCCCTGCTCTTCTATCGTTTCATCAGTCTCAACGGATTTCCGCTGTACCCCAACGTAATTGGCCGGAGTTTGAGATCCTTCTTTAATCAGAACTTTAAGAACTTCGAGCACTCCTTCCAGTGAGACCACAGTGGAGATTTTGGTTGAATTTGCTTGTAAAGTACGAGCTACTTCACCCGCAACAGCTCGACGTGTTGGATATATTTGAAGTTGTAGTAATGGGATGTAAGTTGGGAGGGACAAAGCTGTGAATATAGAGGCGTAAGAGGTGATGGGTGTTAGGAGTAAGTTTAGTATATTTTTCTGTGCCTCGGGAGAATGGAATTCAGGAGTGTTGGCATATGCTCTAACTCTATCTGATGCGTAATTGAGGACCTGATCGACATAGTCGAGACGATCCGGATGAACCTTGAGTGCTAGGTTGACTAACGATACCAACAGTGCCAAGGTATCCTGTACGGACAAGCGCTGGGAAGCAACAAGATGCATTACTTGGTCAAAAAAGATTTCATACAGCTTGATGTTTTCAGGGACAGCATTTGGCCTATTGTTAGTATCATCGTTGACGATTGTCTCAGCAACAGATTGCGTCTCAACTTCAGTTGGGGCTACACTAAGGCTATCGTCAATTTGTTCCCTGGGTTTCGAGTCTGTGCTGGCTCCATTAGTCTCAGTCGACGGACGGTCACCATTCGTCTTTGAGGCCCCCGGCGCTGGAGTTGACTCCGGCTTTGATTCGCCAGCCTGACTCTCCTTGTTCAACCGGGTTGTCTCGAGTAGTTTAGTGACAGCCTCCTGCTCCGCCTTCTCGCGATCCCCTGCAGAACTCAACTCTGACTCTCGAGCAGCATATGCAGAAAGTCTATCCATCATTGCTATAACGATAACTTTCATGTTAACATGAGGATTCAATCTTGATACAGCCGCCAGGAATTGATCCAGGGTGTGAAGGTGGTATTCATCAGGGAAGACCTGTGTGATTACTTCTAGCAAATATTCTTGGGCTAGAACATCTCGACATTGCACCACTTGTTCTAGCAGTGGCTGCAAAATAGTGTTTTTGTAAACATCCAGATCAACCAATTGACTTAATCGAACTAAATTACTTCCGACCAGTAATTGGAGCTCTTTCCTTTCCTGCGTTCGCATTTCTCTTTCTCTAGAGTGACCTTGATGCTGTAGTCGTACCCAAAGCTTGTTCATTTCCACGAAATTAGTAAGAACAAAACTTATCGAATCCGTTAAGTTGCCTTCTGGTCCATCTCCATCACCTTGGGGTAAATGTTCGCGAGCTTGCCCGGAAAGGTAATATCTGAGGAACAACCCTCTAGTTGGATGTTGTACTCCACGACTCATTTCCATCATGTCCTTCATTATTTCCTTGACCGGTGCTTCGGGTACACCCATATAGACTGTGCCAACTGTTACCATTAAGTAAAGCCGAGGAACAATATTTCCTGCATATTGGACAAGCTCATAAAGGTCGGCGAGATGGTGAGTCGGATGAGAATCTTTGAGATGAGAGGATAGGTGTCGCAAAGCATCAAACACTGCCATATATAATTCATAATACTGTTTCGGCCCTAAACTGCTCGTTCGTAGCTCGGAGACAAGTGTTGAACTGGATTTCGAAAGAGACAAATCAGCACAAGATCATTTCGCCTGGCGCATATATTATAGTCATGGCAATTACATAGACAAACAGAAACAAGCTCATCCCCATTGACATACCTGCACTTCAAAGCATCCATCAGCTTTCCGGGACTTTCCAAGCATCGTCGCATGAGTTGTGTCTGTTGGCGAACAACATTCAAAGCATCTTCAAGGAGTCGTGCCTGATCCTCCACGACTTGAGGTGGAGAAGCCATTATGGCAGACTTTCACGAACAGATGGTTGCGCAGTAGCGGATTTTCGTAGGACAAGCAATTTAGGATTTGGAAATGAGTGATTAGTTAGATACTGAAGCTCTTTTGTCGTATTGGATTCCAAGATTAACTGGTTATGACCAGTTTCCGGGGGAAGGAACGCTAAGGCTCCCCCCGTATGGTTGATTGTTGACAAGGGTGGGAGCTCGCGGATTCAAAGTTTATCCGATTTCCGAAAACATCCTTTCACCGATCTTTGTCACAAATTCTGAAGATATATTATAACTAGGTAAGTAATACACCTACTCTTTAGAGTAGAATGATCCCAAAAACCAGTACGTTGTCACTGGATCAGTGTGTTATATCCAACAGTAACCACATGTGATTGCAGACACAAGATTGTTTTGATTCTAATTATCTTTCATTATTAATTATCCTAAATCTCAATATTCATGTAACATTATTTCGTCAAATTCATTCCGACTTCCCTCCTATGCAATCAATGATATAAAATCTGACCGGCATCCCAGCTCTTGGTTGCCTGATCCTTATGATTCCATAACTCCAAATAAACATTGACGCACCAAATTTTGTACGTATAACCAAACGAAGTACAGATTTTCGTGCCTCTGGTCACAGGCTTAATCTCGACAAAGCATTCTTGCTCCACCAAGGGCAAGTGGAGAGGCAACGTGATTCCCCATGAACATTTTATCAATATTCTCGGGGAGGGTTCTTTCCGTGATAACAGTTTCTCTCAAAACAATAAGATGATTGAGAATTCAATGGATGAATCAAAGATTCCTTAAATTCTTGGGATATCAGTCGTAGAATTCCAAGAATAGCTAGTATGCCATTGTCCATCATCATAGGAACTAGTAGTGGCTGTAGGCAAGACTGTGATAGTATACCAATTCGAGGATGTCGCCGTATAAGTAGTAAGCCACGATGATGGAAAGGTATTCGTGGGAGATGGGATGTTCGATGTTTTGTCGGTACAAGTGCTTGTCGATGCTCCAAAGCTAGAGATTGGGTTCGATACTTGAGATGTAGTCAAGTTGGCAACGCTGGTACGACTTTGAGACGGTGATGATGACGAAAACAAACTCGTTGAGGAAGATGCGACTGCACTGGATGACTTGGAAGCACTAAAAGATGTCACAGTTTGGCGTGTGGTTGAGGTTGAGGTTGACGTAGGTTTGGTGGAGGATTTGGATGAGGAAGATATGGTTGTTGTTGAAGATTGGAAAAACGATGATGGTTCTGACGAGGAACTTGTTCGGGTAGTGGTCTGTTTTGATGAAGGTTCGGGAATCGTCACTGGAACAGTGATATCCACAATTGAATAGCTAAAGCTAGTGACAGTCGTCGGGGATGGTGTAATGGTGGTAAGAATAGTCTCAGTTGTATCAGAGCCCGTCACAGTCTGAGTTGAGACTATGTAACTTGTAGTTGTCGTCGCATCGGTCTCGACCACTGTTTTCGTTGTCGGTTGGTCGGTCTTGGTGACGGTTTTTACCACAGTAGTCGTGGGTTCCCCATTTCCACCACTTATGGAAGTCGAAGAAGACCCTTGGACATTCACAACAGAGTACGTAGCTCTCTTTATATGTTCAACCCAAATAATATCATTTTGAGCAACTGGAAGCGCTGATGATAGTAGAAAAAGTGACGATAGCGCGAAGAGAGTGGAAGTGGAAGTATTAAGAAGCATGATTGGAATCAATTTGTAAATAGATAGAAATGAACTCGAGAACAATTACTTGATGTCTGAGAGCGAAGGAACTTACATGGAATAATGAGATATATCACATTATAGCTCATACGACTTGGTCGTGGGGGCTGGCTGGGTGGATTTTTTCGAATACGCGTGGAGAAGGCTGATGATAATTGAAGTGGCTGGGAAGCCGTTTTAACGCCAAAACGAGATAGGTGATTGAATTTTAGGAAAGCCGTTGAAAAATTCTGGGGATATGTGGGTATTTGGACGAAACTCAAGATATATATATGCCTACCTAGGTATATATATATAATTGTAAATAGTGGTGATACTTCGAGGTTTTTGAGATGGAGTTTTTCCGTGATATTTATTAATGGATGAAAGGACGTCGGATTGGATTGATTAGTAAGCCCAGCTGTACTTTGTTTTTTTGAAAGTGGATGTTTCAAGATTTGGCCGATAGGATTGAGGGTGGTTGTTCTCCGGAATGGTGCAGTCGGGTCATGCCGAGGATTCACCATCCATACAATTCGCATAATTTCTTCTCTAGGATTTTTTGAAAGTTAATGAACCCAGCATATAAAAACTCTTCACTGAGAAGCCCATATTGAATACTTCTTGCATACATAAGCATCCAGCTCTACCGGTAGGTAAGGCTATACATTTTAGCAACAATAATAAATCATCATGTAGAAGAGCTACAAGGTTGTCAATGTTTCTACTAGACTACACAAAAATGATCCGTAAATTGGAGATATCTATAGGTTATTTGCCCTATAGATTACGCATTAGATCTATAATCTGTTCTGTAGATTATCTATTGGGATTTGGAATAATCTGTAGAATGTTATTTATAGATTATTTATAGATTATTTATAGATTATTTATAGATTATTTATAGATTATTTATAGATTATTTATAGATTATTTATAGATTATTTATAGATTATTTATAGATTATTTATAGATTATTTATAGATTATTTATAGATTATTTATAGATTATTTGTAGATTATTTTTAAACTATCTATAAATCATCTATAAATAATATTCTACAAATTATCCATTCGAGTTTTCGAATAATCCACCTTGTAAATAGGTTATCTGTGGGTTATCCATCAAAGCAATAATCCGTCTTGCGGAGCCCCGTTATTCCTCCCTCTGTTTTATGCCTGCTTTCCACTGGCTTATCCTTGAGACCAAGGTTCGACCTTATTCATCAGCTTAATGAATGTATCGTCTTCGTACAAAGCCATGAGCTTTGCTAGTTTCTCTCCAGATGCCGCTCCGATCCATTTAACGTGAGCGGCATCGTAGAAGTCGATGTAGGTCGCTATCAATCGTTAGCATTCTTGAAGTACAAGACATGAGACTCGGACTATTGACAACTTACGTTCGCCCTTCCCGTCATCACTAACCATCCTCTCCCTCAAACTTGCCCATTGCACTTTCAAATCCTCAAGTACAGCAGCTTCCCCACCAGCTCTCACCTCGGTAACATCCTTTAAGTCGCACCCCAAGAAGCCTTCTCTGGTCGTCTTGAAGTATTCACGCGATCCATCTTCCTTATCAAGAGCCGTTTCATACACGTCGTTTATAATCCACCTGATGATAGCCCTCCCTACAAACTGGGCGCCAGAGGCATCATACTCGTCTACCTCATCCACGAGTTTCAAATCCCTATATCCGTCTTTCTCCGTGAACCTCTCATTCAGTAGCTTGGCTATTGATGTAGAATCGTTCAGGACCCGATGCGGTGGCTGGAGAATCTCGACAATTGGGACCGTCGCGCCGATATCAGTCATGTCTGGAAAAAGCCTTTCACATAGTGGTTTGATGCCAGGATATGAAACCTTCACTGTGGTGTATGGTATCCCTTTGTAATTCAGAGCATATCTTGTGAGCCAACATGAAGGTGACCAGGGTTTTGGACCGGAGAGATCGTAAAAACGTACAAGTGGCTCGGCGCTGGACATGGTGAGAATTTAAGTTACAGACCTATATGGATGAGAGGGTGAGAAGGGAGAGGAGGGAAATTTTGACGAACCTGTATATAGATCTATTAGGGCATGTTCCTCGGCTCAGTCGCTCGGAAAGGCAGGTGGAAAGAGTCACGTGCATTGTTCATGCAGGGCTCAGCGCGAGACGCGCAACTTAGCGAGCTTTGATAAGAGTCAATGTTCTATGCAACATCGCGGCGCAGCATGAAATTGCTTAGAGAACGAAGACGTGGGCTACTAGGTTGTCACATCGCTGTTACACTGGTTAAGGGTCATCAAAACAGTCGAGAAGGCCACATCCATAATCACTTAAGATTTCGCGATGGCAAGTAATCGCGCACGCGGTCCTGCTTCCGAGCAACGTCCAAGGAGCGAAATTGGCATACATTCTGTGATAATATTCTAGCTAACTTCATCCGAACGTTCGTAAGGACTGTCGTCAACAACCTGTGCACCAAAGAAACACCACTCCAAACCCTAAGATCCGAATTCACCGCCACAGTCCCCCGCCATGGCCCACAGGCCCACCCACATAGCCCTCATCCTCGTCTCTCAGTTTGTGACCAGCGCCAGAGTGAGCTTACTTGCTCTCATCAGTGGATGTGCTCTGAATATGATAGATTAGTCTATATCACTCTTCAAGTTGTGGGATTGACTTACAAACATGCCGTATGGTGGATAGATATCCTCCTCGCGTTTACTTTTCTCGGCATCATTGGCAGTACTAAACATGCCATATGGTGGGTAAATATCTTCCTCGCGCTTGGCTTTGGCGGAATCGGAGGAAGTCGTAAACATCCCGTAGGGAGGATAGATATCCTCTTCTCGTTTGGCCTTTTCTGCAACATCCGAGGAAGAAGTGAACATTCCATAAGGGGGATAGATATCCTCTTCTCGTTTGGCTTTGTTGGCCACATCGGAAGTAGTCGTAAACATCCCGTAAGGAGGATAAATGTCCTCTTCACGTTTGGTCTTCTCGCTGATATCAGAGGAAGTGGTGAACATTCCGTATGGGGGATAAATGTCCTCCTCTCGCTTGCTCATAGCGTTGCCCACGTTTGGTACAGGAGCAGATAAACTAATAGTTGCAAGAGTGGCCACAAAGGCCATACTCAATCTTGAGAAATGCATGCTGATAGATGACTTGGATGGTGCTGTGGAAGCTCTGGATTGTGATAATGTCTGTCGATGAAGAAAGTTGTTCGATGATCTCTGAAAAAAGTACTTCTTATATATGTATTGAAGCAGCACTCAATTCTTTGCAATATGAAATTTTGTGACACGAATTTTTCGGTCGAGAAGCTGTCGATGAGTGGCATTCCAAGAGCGTCACAGCAATTCTCATTGGTCATTGGTACTATGAGATGGTACTTCGATGTTGTCGCGTCACAGGCGCCCTCCCAGCTTGAAATTCAAAAGGCGGCGCCATGCCCCTTAGCACGAATATCCTGAATCTAGTCTATTTCTGTAAGGATACACGGCAGAAGTAGCTCTAGTCTCATATCCACCTTTCATCAATATTTGCTGCATAATCCGCGCCGCCTTCTACGGGCGATTGTTAATGACTGCATACCACATAGTACCGTAGCGCTCTTGCCTCTGCTCTGGTATCGTTCGAACTTCGAAAAAAATTGACAAGCGGGAAAATATAATATGGCGACTTACTGATTACTGCATCAGCGAACCGAGCACTTTCGCGGCGCGCGGTATTCGGTCTAGCGCTAAGCAGTCTGCAGAAGTATGCTGCATATTCCTCACTAGCACGTCCAGATGGTCACCAAGCCCTAGCCCCCTCTTTTCAGCTAATCTATCCACTTTCTTCTTCTTGGAACATCGCCTGAAAAGTTATCTGTATCCTATTCAGTTTGCTCTCAGATATCCTCAAGCCTCCAAAGGTCTGCACTGATACTATCGAAGGTTATGTCTGGTAGTTTTGTTCCTAGTCTCAAAATGTGGACAGCCAGAACACCACACATCGAATATGCTACTCTGCCATCAGGGGAATTTAATACTTCAACGGATCAATTACAAGAGCGGGTAATCTCTCAAGTGAAACGACATGCTTTCTGGAAGGCTTTTTTTATCATAGAAACTCTACAACTATGCTTCCTGCTGTTAGGTTATGGGATATTCTCTACTGGAAGGCTTCTTTTCCCACAAGACGAGCTAAATACGTGTGGGTTGTTTTGTCTATATAATTCTTTACATAGCTCACATTGATTGGTAGACTTTGCACTTTCGGACTACAGCACCGTCAAAACATTTGTCGGTAATGCCGATTTAATGAATCGATCGGCTCTTTCTGACCAATTCCTTGCTCAAATTCAGACAAGTAGGATTTCACCCTAAACTATGAGTTGCTGGAACTGATATTGATTTAGCGGATGGTGTTGTCGCTATCGATACCGAATGGGCCCTGCGACATAATTACGCGCCTTCTGTGGCCCATCCAGATGATCCAACCAAAAGCATCTACCAAATTGACATGTTTCATTCAATTCATTGTGTGGTAAGCAATTCAAGCTTTCTGCTATTCTATGACTTGTTCTTATAAAACTTTAGTACCGACTGCGGAATCTTTTGACCTCTAGCTTGTCGCTGGAAGAATGGCCTAGGAACGACGAGCATACATTACATTGCCTCGACTACATGAGAGAGCAACTGATGTGCAATAGTGATCTGCTGCTGCAAGCCACTGATGATTTAATCTTGTTCAAGAAGAACAATGGTCATGTTTGTCGAGACAGCGATGCTATCATGACATGGGCCATAGCACATCATTGGGAGGACCATCGCCGCTATTTGAAGGAGACGGTGGGGTTTGAATGAATAAATGTAGATTTGATAGAATAGACCATCACTCTCATGATAACTATTATGCCTACTAACCGGCTCTCTACAAGTCTGAACTTAATTGTGTCTACATCATATGAATACCGAGGTCAGCCAGCCTTTGGATTGACATGGCCAGATGACTAGATTCGATTCTACTGGTGTATCTTTTCACGATTTTTTACCTCGTGCAATGAAACAATATTGTAGAAAATTGGAATTCCAGTCATTGCGTATTTGCATCTATACGTCCTAACAAAAGCGTTCGCGCTACTTCAAGGACTTAGGTGGAAAGTCTACCCCTGTGATCATCGAGTATCATTTCAACTTATTAGCCATGTTTCATGTCAAATCAAAAGTTATCCGGGAAGTCGACAAGCAAAAGCTTCGGCGGCCCCACAATATGATTGTCGAATAAATTGACTTAACGCGCTACACAACCCCTGGGATGTGTGATCATTTCTAGATACTAGAATGGTCTGTTGTCGTGGCGAGAAAAGAGTCTTAGAAACCTTGTTAACCTTTCCTAATAACGTATATGTATGGCTCGTTTGCAATCTTCGTCTGCGCGAATCGACTTACCAACGCATCAAAATGTCTCTAGACGGCCTGAGACCATCAGAAGAATCACCATCTCTTGAGATACAGTTCATCAATGAAGAAAGGAGTTTAGACTTAGAGAAGTTAGAGATCGATACTCATGTTACTGAAAGAAGCAGAGCATACATGATACTTCTAACTATGGGGTTAGGCGGGTGAGTCGTTCTACCATTCGAGGCAGCTTCCTTCTCTGCTCTTACTGTCTAACTCGCTCTACATAGTTTGCAAGGAGTATTCGCGATACAATTTGGCAACGGTTCTGTGAGTAGACGTGTCTTTGCAGACTCTTTCTGTATAAAGTTGTTGATTAAATCGTAGTTGTTCTTGGCAAGCCTTGGACTTAACAATTCCCTCATGTCGCTTGTCTGGCTATCTGGACCAATTGCTGGTGCTGCATTGCAGCCAATATTCGGCGCCTGTAGCGATAGATGCCTGTCATCTTGGGGTCGAAGAAGACCTTATGTTGCCACTGGCGCTCTCTTTACCATTTTTTCGATGCTTGGGCTCTCCTATTCACAAGAGCTTGCTCTCTTCTCCCGTAAGCTTGTTGGTGCTTCACAGCATGGATTGACATTGGGTTTTGCCATTGTTTCAATCTTCGCTCTTAACATCGCCATACAACCTCTCCAAGGAGCCCTTCGGGCCTTGATAGTAGATAGCTGTCCCGCCTCCCAACAGAATATCGCAAACGCTTGGGCTGGGCGTACTGTGGGCATAGCTAATATATTCAGCTATTTGTGTTCCTTCGTTGATCTCCAAGACCTCCTGCCAGGTCTTAGGCAGAGTCAATTTCAGCTTTTGTGCATGATTACTATCATGATACTAGCAATAACGATTTGTGTTACCTGCTCCGCAATCAAAGAGGTTCCTTTAAAGTGCAGACTCCCGACAGCAAAATCAATTGGCATTGGCGCCAAAATTCATTCTTTCAAGACCTCTTTCTCTATAATGCCCAATCGCGTACAACATGTGCTAGCAATACAATTCTTTTCTTGGATAGGATGGTTCCAGTTCCTTTATTATATCACAACGTAAGTAATCCTCCACTTCATCATAGTTGCGTGGGGGTTCCGAAACTTCTTCGGTAACAAAGAGTCTCTGCCAGATAACTAGCTAAATTTGCAATAGGTACCTCGGTCACACTTGTAAGTCTTCGTATGCTGCTTGATTTAATATTCCCTGACATTGTACAGCCAAAAATTCGACGTGGCGTCTTTCTCCGGTCGCTCATGGCAAATCAGCCCCCTTCGGAATGTTGTTGTTCTCGGTGACATCTCTACTAGCAGGAGTTATTCTTCCAATGCTCACCAATTCAAGTATCTCGAATACGAAGGCTTGTCATCGAGGAGCAGACCGCTCACAGCTAAAGTGGTTTTTCGTGCTCAAGCCTCTCGATATCACTTGGGTTTGGATGATATCACAGATTCTTTTTGCTGTCTGTATGATGTCAACTCTCTTTCTTACTTCACTCTTCGGTAGCCTAATGATTATGGCTATCATGGGAATTAGCTGGGGAGTGACAGCTTGGGCTCCATTTGCTATCATTAGCACTGAGATTGTCAAACAGGCCTCGGAAGACCAACCTGACATGGAGCTAAGACCTGGAATAGTGCTTGGATTGCATAACGTTGCTATATCTGTGCCGCAAATACTTGCGGGGATTGAAGGAAGCATAGTCTATTGGGCTTTTCAAAATGGTTCATTTGAAGTTGATCACGATGGTACTGCTTGGGTGCTTGCTCTAGCAGGATTATCAGCGCTATATTCAGCGTATCTTATCGTGTGTCTAAGAAAGGGTGAAAATCAACTATAAATCGAATGAAGTTAGATGCGAAACAATTTCCCACATAGACTATGCTTAGCATGACAGTAGATTCAGATGCAGTTAACGTGTATAACCTTAGAATTATAACTCTAAGATGCAAGAATAATGACTATAGATCGTACATACATATAATGATGGTAATATCATTTTGCAGTCACCTTAGGTTCTGAATCACCAATACATGTGCTGTGTGGGTGCGAATGGGATGTTTTATTCCCAAATGGTAGCACAAGAGGGTATCACTCGGCCATATTGAGCTGCAAAAGTGAAAAAGATGAAAATGAAAGATACCCGCTCGTTGCTCGATCACATCATCAGACGGAGTTCTAATGCTTTCATTTTATGGCCAAGATCATGTTGAATTATTCTAATATAGTTCATGCCTCATGCAAATCTGTCCAATGAAAATGCTCGCCACTATTGTCTTTCTCATGATCTCCAAGAAATATCTGTGATGTAGTATAACCATCCTTTGACCCCAAAATCAACTTAGCACAATGCATTATGTGCTTGTCCTGATTGAACCTAGGCTCAACAACAAGCTGAGCATTGTTTTGTTTTCTGTGAACCTTTCTCCAATAAAACAAACAATGAACCACATGCCACTCCCACGTTGTGTAATATTTTGCATGTCCGTCTCCCGAAGATGCTACTTGAGCACTTGTCAAGATCTCGGTCATATTCTCATCCGCATAGTAGTTCCAGCTGCCATCAGGGTTCGGTCCGAGATTTTCAAATTCGAGTTCTAACTGCTCATCGCGGCAATGCAGTGGTAGCCATGCTGAGCCCATTGCCACATATTTGCAACCAAGCGACATGGCCTCGGTCACTGAGTTACCGCAATAGCATGAAGATGTGTTTTGGGAGGTTGTTAGGTTGGTCAATGTGTATCCGAGATTGATGACACCCCAGAGCGCGAAAACAGCTAGTAGAACTTTGAATAAGAGTGTCGTCCAGATCTTAGATTCATTTTGCCGAGTAAGATTCAAGGATTGTGACTCCTCATCTTCGCTGTCAAAGACTTTTTCGTTGTCACTAAGCGGGGTATATGTCTGAGCATCCGAATCTGCCTCGATTCTTGACTTAAGGGGAGAGGCGTCTGCGATATCAAACATTTCTCCTTGAAATCTGGTTTTGATCAGAGTGGTGAGCGAAGACATTTTGTGCTGGAAGCGTGTGGACTTTCGTGAGTCGCAACTGGGAGGGAATGTTTTGTGTAGCGAGAGGACTCCAAAGATCGACATAAAGCTCACAATAGACAAGGCCTCTTAGAAAGATCCAATTATGGTGTCATCAAATATTTAGCTTACTAAAAGTTACAACCATCGCTGGCCACCAACAGGCCACCCAGGAAGTGTAAATGTGCAATCGCTTCTGGCGGCGCGCGGCGCGCTGTTATCTCACCGGTAGCTTAAGCGAAACACCCAATTGAAAACATCTAACATACGAGTTCGTCTCAAAGCTAAATAATACTCACGAAGAACAGTGGTATTCGAATAAAGGACGTCAATATTCAAGACTGAACGTTTTACTCCACTTCTGCACCTCAAAGATCCAACGATGGATCTCGATGGCGATTTTCCATACAATCCTTTGCTAGAAAAGGAATTCGATGAATCAGTATCTTGCACTGACCCTATGTTAAGCCAAAAGCCAATGGGTCCAGAAGGCCACTCTTGTACGCTTTTGATAAGATTCCTGGGAGGAATACTCTTGCTGAACTTTTTCGGGATTATGGTTGTAGCCTCAGCGTTGATGAGAAAGCCACTAGACAGCGAATGTAGATCACCTACAGATAAGTTATTGGGAGACAGTAAGTCGAAAGTATCTCTACAGTTCTCGATCGATTTTGTGGCTGACATTGCAGTTCCGTGGGTAAATTTGGCTTTTCATGCGGACGAAAGATTCGTAGCTGCAGATTCAGTTGTTGATGCTGTGGTGGATGATCGTAACAAAACAGTCTGGAATGATCTCTATCCAAGTAGGAAGAAGTATTTAGTGTACGCAAGAACCTTGGTTGCTGATGTGTTTCTGTAGGTGCGTGGCTAGCAGTATCGGACCCTCAAACTGTTTCGTATGGGGGTGGTGTGAAGCTTTCAGAATTCGCGCAGGATGAATCAATGTTTAAGCCAAATGACGAGGGATTCGTGTTGGCCGTTATGCATCAAATACACTGTGTTGTAAGTCCCTGAAAGTCTCTACCCATTATTCACTTTCTCATTGACACAAGGCTGTTATCAAACATGCCATTGGTGAATACCAAGGAAAATACTCAACGGAGACTCCACCGGAGCACTTAGATCACTGCATAGAATATTTGCGTCAGGTGAGCAACCCACACTGGGCACAAGTCTCGAAAGCTAAAAATTTTGAAGGCCGTCATGTGTCATGGTGATCTTACTCTCGAGGGCCCAAATGTTACGACTTACCCACAGCGAGTTAATGGTGATGGCTCGGAGCATCGATGTCGAGACTGGGGTAAATTAATACAAGCTGTTAGAGAAAGAGCGATCAAACGTGGCGAAAATGGGTGGCTTAAAGTATGGGCAGATCACTAACAGTAGTAGCTCTATAGTTTAGTCAAATATTCAAATCAAAATATATTCTACATTCCACAATATCTAAACCTATATGTGGTATTGTTGCGATCACTTGGTGAACGTTTGAACGTATGAGGTAGTATCTAGATGAAGGAGAAGGGGGTATTAGTAGCTGAGGGCTAATCAAGATAACTAAGCGCGTACAGCAGTGCTATTGTACCAACAGGTATGATTATTCTATTGTGTGTGATACTGTTTAACGTTACATATTCTTTTTCAAGACACCAAGCCAAAGAAATTAGAGCAGAGGTATATATCGGTACTTTGTAATGGATCAAATTCTTGAACGATCCGAAGTTGTAAATTTAACAATGGTGTTAATACTTTGGATTGGAGTATCGAGAGTCTGTCGAATGCAGAATTGTTGAAAGTGCGTGCCGCACGGCGCCGCGCTGAATAATCTCTGCACTGTATCCGGACAGCATTGAGTAACGTAACCTTCCTAATTCAGATGACTGTGGCTGTGCCCATACCCATGGTCACAATAAGAAACAAGAATAGGAGTAAGCTGCATATTGCCTCATCCACGTTCTCGATTTCTTAGATGGTAACTTTATCGGCCAAGACCAGAGCTTGTCAAATCGGAACGCACTTAAAAGTTGAAACAACTCCTTTGTGCGGGAGCGCGCCGCCAGGACAGGATGCCATATACAATTTTTCGAACCAGGCAATGCGTGAATATGGCAGCGAGTATTCTCAAATAAAGCTGGATAGATGGTTTTTCTGCAATGCAAATACACCTTTGTGAGATGTCTAACACTATTTTACTGGAACGTGTGGATTAATATAATTTCGAGGGGACTTAACAAACTAGCAACTTCAATTCAATACTGCCATTGTAAGACAGCACGAAAGGCCTCCGGTAGATGCTATTGAACATCATGCACAATTCAGACAGTAATAAATCTGAGTGTCGATCCAAAAAGGAATTGTATGACTTCGAGCTCAAAGGCAATAGCGAGAAGTTCGATGACAGCGAAACTATTGTCGAATCCTCCAAGTCCTCTCGCTTTTCTTGGAAGTATCTTCTCTACCTGCTTACAGTGGTAGGCATTGTTGCCTTTGCCTTTGGTTTTAGAGACCTCATCATTTCGGTGCACCAGAAGCCAAATATTTCAGCAACAAGTTCCTGCTATAGTCCTGCTGTGAGACACGAATGGAGAGATCTTAATCAAGGGGAACAGGCCAACTATATTGATGCTGTAAAATGCTTGAGTACTCATGCATCGGTACTGAATCTAAAAGGGACTTGGCATGATGATTTCTCGTGGATTCATAGGCATATCGGCATGACAAGTAAGTTCTCCAAGCTTCTTCTTATCAAATTGAATTTGGACTAACCGAAAATCTTCTATACCCAGCTCACTTCAGTGCAGCATTTCTAGCTTGGCATAGATATTTCATCCACGTCTATGAGACAGTACTGAAGAAGCAATGCAATTACCACGGGTATCTTCCGTACGAAAGCCCCTCCCTGCCTTTGTCCCGAGCTGATAAGATTTGCAGATATTGGGATTGGTCGCTTGACTCCAGTGACCTCTATGCTTCACCAGTCTGGGACAATACAACTGGTTTTGGAGGCAACGGCAATATAACGCTGCCGCCTACGCTTAATTATGGGCGCTGCGTTGATTCTGGCCCTTTTGCTGATCTCGTCGTCCAATATGAGGATGGATACACACTGCCTCACTGCCTCACGCGTGCATTCGCAGAAGAGGGGTTCCATGGTTATTCAAGCTCTGACGTACAAAACACAACGCTGGAAGCTATCCTGAACATAGTTGATTACGAAGACTTTTATGAAGCTGTAGAGAGCGGACCTCATGATACCATACCCAATATGGTGAGAGGAGACTTTTGGATTCTGACCGCGCCAAATGGTTAGAAATTTGTTGCCTCTCAGTTATTTATCACTCGCTAACAATATGCAAGATCCAATATTTTTTCTACATCATGCAAATTTGGATAGGTTGTGGTGGCTATGGCAACAGAGAAATCCTACAGTGAGGCTGTCGGAGTACACCGGGCCAGCAAGAAATGGTTCGGCAGA
The DNA here is from genome assembly GCA_025389085.1 of Sclerotinia subarctica. NCBI lineage: Eukaryota > Fungi > Ascomycota > Leotiomycetes > Helotiales > Sclerotiniaceae > Sclerotinia > Sclerotinia subarctica. The sequence goes on from QRFI01000016.1 coordinate 559,265, forward strand.
AGAGGCATCTTTGACGAATGTGCTTCCCATGGTTGGATTCGCTGGTGTCACCAAAGTAGCTGATGTCATCGATACATCGAAAGGCTTGTTGTGCTACTCCTACTAAGAGTGTGGAATTTTGTCACCTCGCCGTCGTTCAGTGGTGCCAAGAAGCTAGATGCTCTGTAGAAATCAGTGGTACTCAACCTAACCTTATGTGGTCGACTGTCATCGATAGAGCTACGATATTCCTAAGAATAATTAGCTATGACTTTGAGATCACCTGTCAATGACATGGCAATAAATGCGACAAGTTGTGTTCCACTCACCGCCTGTGCTACTGTGATTATGGCCGTGCCAAAGTCTATTCCATCCATATATCATCACGTCCTTCATAACATTTGAGATCTCGGTATTGCAATCATAGTAAGAGAGTCTTAGAACATCGAATAGAAAAGAGAATGGATTGAACTTGATTAGAGACATGAGATAGATTGTATGTTGATATTTTCACAGAAGTGGGGAACATTTATTAAGAACAGTCGATGCAGAGACCCAGTCAGCATCTATTTGCTGTCCCAAGTCACGAAGTCTCCAGCATTCCTGTACCACTGAAAAAGCCTTCTCAATCCCTGTCACACAAAATGTTTCCGAAATTGCGTTTGTAGCCATAGACGACAAATATTGCCGATCTTCACCAGATGCAAAACAGGACGTCACTACAAAGGGCCATATTAGTACCCGCAGCAGATCTCTGCTCGGTAGCTGGCGAAACTGTGATACAGATTCACGTACACTGTCGGAGATTTCGGATATATTTCCCTGCGATCCAGAGACCACTACATTAAGATATATGACAGCCGCACTGGCGAATATACCCGTGACTTGAGATACTTGCGAATCATGTTTTCTTGAGATGGGAGCACACATGCCAGAGACAGAATTACTTGGGCTGGCAGAGGAAGTAGATGTCCTACGACGCAGCTGATTGTGGATATCTGAAGCGCGTTTGACGAGTTCGAACATGCTGAGAGACCTATTTTGAACGGCTGACTTTTTCCAATGGTCTAGTTGCGAGATTCGCCAGAGGCAAGTGATGATCCAGCTTGGAAAGCCTGGTATGTTTTCTGTCAATACCTGCTGTCCATGCAAGAAATGACAATTTTCAGGGTTGTGAAGAGTGTAATTTGATCGAAGTGAACAACCCGAGATGATATGAATCCACCAAAGAGCAGTGTTGACGAAGTTGCAGACTTTGAGATTGAGGGATGATAAAGTAACATTTGCGAGACTGTTGAGCAGAGAAGAAACTGCTCTACTATGCATTAAGTACGTTTCTTGGGTGCCCTTGAGACTCTAAGTGCACTGAGTATGAGCTTAGGAACTGGAAATTGGGATACTAGAATTGCTGAGAAAACCGACCTCAAAGAACACCAGTTGAGCCATTGCAAAACAATAGTCTAAACACCTATCATGGTATGATTCCGAGTCAGATTTCGTTGTATCGATAATCTGGAGCTCCGCCAATGCCCTGCTATGATAACTGAAAGCGTCTGTAAATAGTCGTCAGCTATGGAATTGTACTACTTCCACAAAGGTTCTAATGGAGATGTTTCTATACCGAGACCCTGAAAATAGGATGTTAAAGTAAGTGTAGACCAGTAGGATGCCTGTGACCGGACTACAATGGAATAAAGCCATCCACGATCCAATCTGGACGAGAACGGGGCTTGTATGCCGTGCACATACTGGAAGTAATGTAGGATAAGAGTTCCTTCTTCTTCACCTATTGAAGTGGCCCTTGGTGGGATAGATAGGTGATGTTGGGGTAAAATTGGAGGATTGATGATTGGGTAGGAGTAGGAGCAAGAATTCATCTCTATCGCAGTGAAGGGGCTTAGATCAAAATGCTCAATTGATGAAGCTGGGGTAGGCAATGGAGGAAGCATTTCTCCTGTTGTCGATGGCTCAAGAGTTGCAAAATCCAAGTCGCCGAAGTAGTCATTCTGATTGAATAATTTGTCCATTGAATCATTTGTGGCTTCGATCGAGGATGAGGAAGCATCCGGGCTAGAAAAATCAAATGCATCAGAAGCAAACGCTGTGTGCAGTGAGGCTGGATCCAAAGTTTGTTGTGTTTTGGAGAGCCCAGTGCTACCTTTATTCTTCCTCGCCTGCTTCATCTGCTCTGCTCGCAGCTTCTCTTGCTCCCCACCATCCATCCAAGGCGGCCTCTCTCCATATCCGTCACAGTCCAGCTGCAGCTTACTGCATCTTTGGCAGACTGGCTTCCCTTCATCGCATTTCTTTCGACGTATTCTACAAGTCCAACACCCTGTGGTACTTCTAGCTCTTGCTGTCATATTTTTGCAAAGGAAAGGGGACGAGATCTTTCTGTTGGAACTTTCATAAATGTAAAACAAATTGCTCACTTAGAACTTATCTCTTTAATTTATGTTGCAGCTTTGAAACTTTTCAGACTCTATATCCTAGACAAACTTTCGTAAGCGTGCCTCTGAGAATGTTTGTCCACGCCACCCCTTGGCCTGTTCCTGCATTTAGTGAAAAGTACAAGAATGCAACACTTTACCACGCAGCTCGACCAGGAATATGGCAAGTTTTGTGTGGGGTCATGATTGGGGCGAATCCGCGAGACGATGTTCCCCAACGCGGTTCGTCAATGAGGTGTATGATTATTACTTCCAACCGGGAGACCCGCATCTGACATCTTCATACGAGCTGTGTTGGAGGTGGTGCTCTAGCGATGAAGTTGCGGCTGATGATTGGCGCGATTGACCGAGGCTCAAGTAAGAAATGCATCATGTATGTTGGTGACAATGTTGGTGAGGATGTTGGTGAAGATGTCGGTCCAAAGATAAGCCCTTATCACAAGATATCACATCCAGCGCGAGAACTATTGAGGCTCCACAAAACACTTAGATATACATTGATAGAAGCCCCTGCCATGTGGGACGACGCAACTTTGAGCCAATACCGTATAAACTTGCCAATGAGAGGTACTCGTGCGGTCAGAAAGTATAAGACCCATTCCTAAACAGGATCATTTTTGATTGAAAAGGATATAAACCTTTTATATCTACATTCAATATAACAAGGTCATAAATTAGATTACATAAATGTAGATATAAACAAGTATTTTCCGAAAATCCCCAAAATAAAGTGGAATAAGGAAAAGTAGTGAATTTCATTAGCCAAATTAGAGTTTTTCCCCAAAAGTTCAAGCCTGTTTAGGAAGGAGTCTTATACTTTCCGACAGCACGAAGGAAGGTGGATTGTAAAATCTAGACCAAAATAGAGGTATCAATTCCCGGTAGACTAGAAAACATCCTTAGATAAAGCCAGTTTAATTAGATATGAATAAGATTGTGTGTAGGTAGGTAGCGGTAAGTAATTCTATTGGTCATGGTATTTCCGCGAGAGAAGCTTTTGGGGCTTGACGCATAAGATGGTGTCCGTCTTCCGGTGGGGGCCAAGGATTTTCCGTCAGCACCGCTGTCCCGCTACTAGAGAGTCGGCGATCAATTGTAGCACGATGCTTTTATTAGATCTTACTTGTGTTGTTAATACCACAGTCATGCTTAGATTTGACAAACGGGCTATGGATGCTATATACCAGAGAAAAATTAGGCAAAAGACTTTCTAGTTAATGAGAAATTTATAGCCCGCGTTAGTGGTTCGTGTGATATACCTCAAATGATAAGCTCTGATTGGTCAAAAGGATCTTTTAGAACTTTTCCAGAGACTTTTGAAATTCTATTCAGGGTTTAATATTTTAAATTTTTTAAAAATACCAGACGAGGAATAAAAAAGAATTTACTTAAATTAATATTGATTAAATATAAATATTATATTTATATTATTGAATTAATATAAATTTCTTTTTAAATATTAATAATTTTAATTATAATTGTTGGGTTGACTTCAAAGGTATGCGTACTAAATCAATAGTATAAGGGTAAATGGTATATTCTATTCTTCTTGCTTCCCTCTTCTTATAAGAGGGAATGCTTACTTATAGAGATAGTGTACATGAATACAAGTAGCAGTGTACGTACAATTGTATATGCAAGTACTAGTGTACATACAATAGTACGTACATTGGTAATATACGTACAGTAGTACGTACAAGTACTAATGTACGTACAGTTGTACGTAACCCTAATCTCATCGATATTCCGACAATAATATATTACATAAATATTATTCATTTGAAGATTATAATCTGATTGATCAAGAAAGTTATCAGATTTTTATATCACAGTAGGGAATATATTATATTGACAATAATAAAGTTATATTATATACAAAACTAAACCTTACCCTTTTATAATTAAGAATAAATAGATTCCTATATAGATTCCTATATAGATTATTATTATATAGAAGTTGTTAAACAAAGGCCTTTTCATCCTTCAATCCATCATCAGAAAGGGTTAGGCCTCTCTTCCTGTATTACATGAAAGATCCCTATAATATAATACCCTCCTTCTCCTATACTTTCATCCCAAAAGCATATTGGGATTTGTTGATTTCAAATCTTGAGAATTCTGTTTGCTTTGTTGACCTTATTAAAATCTTTTTTTAAAAACAAAAGAATATTAAAAATATCCTCTTTATTAATATTTACTTTATAATATTATGATTGTTATCTAAAGTATTTTTGTTTATTTAATTTTTGTTTTGTTTATATTATATATAAAACATACTATTCTTTTTATGTTCTTTTCTTTAATATTTATAATATCTTCAAAAATAATTGAAATTATATATAATAACCTTTTATAAATTCTTTGATTTATATAAAAAGAAAATCTTTTTATATATAATTATTATTTTTGATATATTAAATATTTGTTTTTATCTTTTTAATATATTTATAATATAAATTTAGAAATATATTAATATTATATCTTGATTAGTTTTTTAATATTAAATATTTTATATAGATTCCTGAACTTTTTTGGTTTTAGATGATTGAATCTTTGATATTATAAAATATATCTCTTCTTTTCTTAAAATATTAGATCCTTATTCTTGTTTTTAGTATTATCAATTATTTTGGAAGAAAAACCTTTTTTATAATATATTTTTGGATTAAGTGCTATATCCTTGTATTTATTTGTAATATATAAAATTATATATATATTATCTTATATTTTAATATAAATAATCTTTTTATTATTGTTTTTGAAGTATATATATTATGAATTGAATTCCTCTTATAATCCTATCTCACAGATCCTTTTTCCAGATAATAAATTCATTTCTAGATTTAGTATAAATAATATATTTGAGAATATGTTACGAAGGTAACAGCTGACTTGTTTGTATGAGCTTGGGCCATATATGAGCAAGATATGATTCAACTATATTAATATGTGATTATGATCATCCGAGGATTATATATATATATACCATCAGAATATACAAACAGGAAAGCTTCAGGCGTATACAACATCAATTATGAGATTGAGCATCATATAATGGACAGCTCTAGAACGACAATACTTTAGGAATGCTCGGCTATCCTAATTATCCAAAGGAGATAAAGATTTATATAAGGGAATGGGATATTATTAAATATAGAGCTTTATATTCAAGATCAATCATTTAATATATTATATTATTAATTACAAATTATATTATCTTATTATCATTACTTTAAAGTTTCTATTTGATACCTAATTATAAATCTACTTTGAGAGCCTAAAGCACTTTTATATGATCTAGATAGCAAACCTTGTAACACTTTGAGCATTATTATTGCCTCAAATATCGATTTAATATAAATAACAATAATTATATCTTTTATAACATTATAGCCTAACAACCTAACTATAAATAACCAGATCATCTCCGAAAGTATCGATAAAGATAAAGATATCTTTATAAAAGGTATCGAAGATCTTAAAGAGATCATTATTATTGAAACTCTTAAAATTGTCTTATCAGATTGATTTATAGATAATTGATAAGAGCTAGAAATCTTCTTACTTCAATTAGAAATCTATTTCTAATTTAATAAAGATAAATTCAACTACAATATCGATAAAAATGTTTGAACTATCTCCTATCTTAAAGAAAAAGTTGTCAAATGGATTCAACTATATCTTAAAGATTACTTTACTAATTTAAATAAATTTAAAAAACGAATATATTTAATACAAATTATCTTTAAGAAATTCAAAAGGTTTAAAAAGGAAATACAATAAATATTCAGGAATATTAATAAATTACAAGATATTGAGTCCAAGATCTATAATCTCAAATAAATAGGGTCAATAATCAAGTATATTATAAAATTCAGAAGATATATAGGTATTATTGAATAGGAAGAGAATATGATAATAAACTATTACCGAAAAGGATTTAAGTGTTACGAGGGTAGCCGTCTAGATCACGTGGAAGTGTTCTAGGCTCTCGAGGTGGGTTTATAACTAGGCGTCAAGCAGGGACTTAAGTAATGACAATAATGAATATGTTATTCGTAACTAATAGTAGAGTATACTAAATGATTGATCTTGAGCACAAAGCTCTATACAAAGGAAATCCATCTTGATTATATAGACCTTTGTGGCAAGCGTCTCAGTGCTCCCAGTTGTCCCAGTTGCATTGGGACAGCTGAGCCTACTGGGATCCCTATATCACATGATATTAATCATATGATAATAGGTATATGAGATCTGTTGTAACATTATCCCCTTCTTAGCTTAGCGCTTGTCCCGAGTGTTCATATAATGCTACCAATCCCCTTATTAATTCTTTCAACAATAATGATTTCCTTTTCTCTTCATTATGCCTCCTAGTTGTAATTCTCGATCCACGAAAAGTTGTCAAAACTTATATAATCGAAGTAAGGAGAAGGGTATTATTATGTTGTTTACCTGTAGTTGTTGTACAGACAAAAAACTTGAGTGTCAGGTTTTGCCTAGCAATAATAAATGTAGTGAATGTTCGAAAAGTAGTATAGGTTCATCGTGTAATATGTTTGGTCATACGGTAATAGATTGGTCTAAGGTTGATCACGAAGAGCAACGTTTTCGGGAAGAAAATGAAAGGTTTCAACGGGAGGAAAAAGAGGCGATATCAAAGATCCTCTGATTATATATGTAATCTCGTCAAACCTTAGCGAGGCTCGATATTCTTCGAGAGAAGGCAGGTAAGATGTTGCAATATGATCTTTATACAATCGAGGCCCTGGAAGAGTTTGAGGTAGAAAAGGAGCAGTTGGAAAATGAGCGTGTGGAGAAGGAGAAGAAGCAAGCAGGTGCTGGTTCGTCGGCGTTTGCTGAGGCTAGTTCGAGTGTATTGAACGGTTTTGACCCTTCTTCCTTTTTGAGTTCTTCAGATCCTTTTTGGGAAAGTCTGGATAGCATTGGTGAAATTCCTTCAGCAGATCAGGAGTACCAAGGTTCTTCTTAGGTTCCCAAGTGTTTTCTGAATATGGGTAATCTTGTCATTTAATTAAATATTTGACTTTCCCGTTAATGTATTTGTAGTCTAGTATTTCTTCAATATAATATTCTCCTTTTAAATTAACTGATTTGATTTCTGGGTCTGGTGCTTTCGGTGTTCCAGATAGTGCTTTCTTGAGGAATGAGATATGGAATACCGGATGGATATTCATTATATGTAATAGTTTCAATTTGTAATTGACTGGTCCTACTATTTTGTCGATTTTGAATGATCCTAGTTTTTTGTGGTCTAATTTATCGCTGAATTATTTAATCTGTATGTTTCTTTGAATGAGATAAACTTTATCCTTCTCTTTAAGAGTAGGTCCTATATTTCTTGATTTGTTGTAATACGATATTGTTCTTAAAGCGATGAACTGTAAATCCAAGGAGAGTTGTTCTTGAAGCTCCTTGATTTCTGTGATATCTTTTATGGCTTTGTCTGCATTCGCATCTTGCGGCAATGGTGATTTGTAAGTTAATGGGTTAAACCCAAAGTTAGTATATGCTGGCGTTACTTTTGTGGTTTCTGTCTCTGATGTATTATATACGAATTATGCCAAAAGTAATAATTTAACCCAATTGTCTTATCTGTAATTGATATAGCAATAGAGATAGGCCTTCATCATTTGGTTTAGTTGTTCTGTTTAGCCATCTGTTTATGAATAGAAAGTTGTCGAGAGCTTTCTTTTGATTTCAAGCAATATTATAAGGATAGACCAAAACTTCGATATGAATAATTTGTCCCTATCTGAGATAATCTTATTTAGTATATTATAAATACTGATTATATTCCTTATAAATATATAAGTAAGATTATCTGCTGTCCAAGTTTTACAGAATGGTATTATATAAGCGAACTTGGTTAATCTGTCTGTTACCACTAATATGGAATCGTACTCTTTCTGGGTAATCAGGTCCTTGGATAATAGTAGTTTCATTATAAAATCCTAAGCAATAGACTTCCAAGATTGAGTAAGTAATTTAGGGGTTTTGAACTGATCATAAAGGGTATGCCGAACAGCTTTATTCTTTATACAAATATCGCAGTTCCCAATTATGTTCTCAATTATAATCCTCATCTTTGGAAAGTAAACTTTTCTCCTTATTCTAGTAAAGGTTCTTGCAATATCTTGATGTTTGTGAGCTGGTAGCTTGTATTGTTCTGTAACGTAATCCTTAGCTAGACTAAAGGGTATATAAAGTTTATTATAAAAGTGGATGAACCCATCTTGAATAATGAACCCTCTTTCTAAGTTGTCTGAGATAGCTAGGATTCTTTTAGCTATAGTGTCTGTTGTATATTCCGTTTTTATGATATCTTTGATAGTATTATAATTTATTCCTGATATGGCGGCGAGTTATAGTTTATTGTGAACTAAATCATCATTATCTTGTTTTAATATCATATGCGATTCATATGTTTTGTTTTGTAAATATTCTGGTTTTCGGCTTAAAACATCTGCCCTAGCATTTTCGTTTCCTTTGACATATGAAATTCTGAAATTGTATACAGCCATAATTTCCGATCATCAGACCTATCATCTATTTAATTCCTTTGTTATAATAAAATAAACCAAGTTTTTATAATCTATATACACCTATACCATATATTTCGATCCTTCTAAGTATACTCTTCATTCCCTAAAAGCATTTATTATCGCTAGCAATTCCTTGTCATATATTTCGTAGTTTAGTTCGGCTAGTGATAGTTTATATGAATAATAAACAATTGATTGCTATTTCTTATTCAAGCCTAGCTGACTGAATACTACGCCTATTGTATAGTCTGAGGAGTCTGTCTCCACAATTATTGGTAGTTCGGGATCGAAAGCCTTAAGAACTGGTTCTCCTATGAATACTTCTTTGAGATATTCGAATATTGTTTATGCTACTTTTGTCCATTAGAATTCTCCCTGATTTTTCTTAATGATTTTGGTTATTGGAGAGATTATCTTTGAATAGTTCTTGATGAATCATCAGTAAAAGTTGGCGAATCCTAGGAAGGATTGTACTTCCTTTACACTGATTGATGGCTCCTATTCCTTGATTGTTTTTATCTTGTCGGAACTTATCTTAAAACCTCCTGAGAATATGGTGTAGCCTAGGAATTCTGTCTCTATGACATGAAATTCATATTTGCTAGGTTTGCATTGGAGATCTGCTTCCTCCAAAAACTATAGAATATTATAAACATCCTAGATATATTATTCTTTCATCTCTGAAAATATTAGTATATCATCTAGATAGCATATATAGCATATATCTAGGTATTTTCTTAATATATTGTTGACCAAATATATACATATTGCTGGCATGTTTGTCAATCCGAATGGCATAACCTGATACTTGTATAGTCCGTATCGAGTTCTGAATACTGTCTTCCATTCTTCACCTTCCTTTATTCTGATGAGGTGGAATCTGTTTCGTAAATCAAACTTGGAGAAAATCCTGGCTTTTCCTAATCGATCCCTCAATTCTATAGCTAATGGAAATGGATACCGATCTTTGATTGTTATATCGTTGAATTTGTGATAATCTATACAAAGTCTCCTTGTATCGTCTTTCTTTGATACAAATAATATAAGGCTAATTGTCTGTGAGGTGGATTCTCTGATCCATCCCTTTTTTAGTGTATCGCCAATGTAATCCCTAAGTGTCCCTAGATCAGAGATTGACATTGGATAGATTGGGCCGAATGGAGGCGTCTTGCCTTCCTTCAATACTATCTCGTGATCCCATAGCTTGTATTCTGGTAAAGTATCATGATCTTTTCTTTCTTCAAATAATTTCTTGTACTTCTAGTACTGTACTGGTATTAACATCTCTTCCTGTTTCGTTATAAGGATGTTTTCAAGCAACTTCTTCTGCTTATTCTTCATTTGTATAGAAGATTCATTTTCCTTCGTTATTAATGAAGGATCCTGAACTTGGTATCCTATATCAATAGTATTATTCACCTTTAATTCTCTATTATATATATTCAGCCTTGCTGGCTCTAATATATCTCGTTGATCGCTTTTCTTTGGAAATGATATAGTTTCTGATGATCAATCAATCTAAAGGTTATATACCTTCAACCATAATATTCCCAGAATGATCTATTGATTCCTTAATGGAACAATATTGAACTGGATAACCTTTTTATACTGGATTATACTCATTTGTAAAGAATGAGTCTTCTACAAAATCTTTCTGTTCAATCCGGTTAATTGTCCATCAACTAATTGTAATTGATATAGTGCTTGTTTCGCTTGAAGTTGTACTCCTAAATACTTTATAGTTCCTGATGTAATAAAATTTCCTGTAGCTTCTGAATCAATTATAGCCCGGATTGCTCGTTCATTTATTTTCGTATTACAATAGATTTGTCCTGTCTGTCCTGCAATATTCAATTGGCCTTAGCCTTTTCCATAGGTCTTAACTGACCTTCCCTTCTTACAGGATCTTCTTACCTTCCTTTATGGAAACCATTCTGTAACTTCTTTATCCGATAAATGAATCCTACAGGTTTTATCATAATAAGCAGTCCAGTTTATAGTAATATGCTCAGTTGTCTATTCTTCCTTTATTTCCATTCTGAATAAGGGTGAGGAGGGAGTTTGTAAATACTCTTGTTTCTATAGATTTATTGTATTAAGGCCTTCTTTATTCTTTGATAATTCATTTAGCAATTTCTTGAACTCCTTATAGCCTACATATTGGATCTCTTCAGGTTCTGTAGAGATTATTGTATACAATTGAGGTGTAAAGATCGCATTAAGTTAGCCTTTGCCGAACTTCTTGTAATAACCTCCTCCTGGTGGCTTTTTGCTTCGACAATCTCTGGCTCTATAATCTGACTTGCTATATTCGAAACAAAGCTTGTCTTTGTATCTTCATTCTATCTTTTCCTTAGGTAGTTTGTTTTTAAAGGTTATATCCAATTATATTAGGTCTTTATAGGGTTGTCTGTTCTCTCAAGATCTTCCTTCATTCTTATAGTACTTACCACAATCTCGGTTTCCATAGAAATTGAAAGAACAACGTTCTTTCTAATACTTGTAAAGTATCTCATCTGCTTTAATAGACTCCTCGATCAATTTGTTTAGATCCTCCCAAATACAATTGCAATCTAGTTCTAGCCTAACTTCAGGCTTGAGCCCTTTCCAGTAGTGGCTCATCGTTGCATTCTTTTCCCATTCAATGGTACCTATATACCTTCTGAATTCTATAATGTACTTAACTGCTGACCCTGTTTGTTTAAGGTTATAGATCTTGGACTCAGTATTATATAATTCATTAATATTTCCGAATATTTGTCGTATTTCTTTCTTAAATCCTTCGAATCTCCTAAAGATAGTTTGAATTGGATACAATCATTTCTTTGGCTCACTCAAATTGGTGAAATAATCCTTGAGATATAATTGGATCCATTTGGTGGCTTCTTCTTTGAGATAGGAGGTGGCCCAAATGCTTTTATCGACGTCATAATTGAACTTGTCTTGATTAAATTGGAAATAAATCTCAAATTGGAGCAAGAAGGTCTCTAATTCTTATTGATTGCCTATAAATCGGTTTGGCAAAGCAACCTTGAAGATTTCGGTGACAATGATTTCCTTGGGGTCTTCGATACCTCCTATAACGATATCTTTATCCTTATTGATACCTCCGAGAATGCCTTGATCGACTATAATAGGGTTGCTAGGTTATGGTATCTTGGAAGACATAATGTCGTTATTAATCGAGTCGGTACTTGAAGCAATAATAGTGCTCAAAGTGTTACAAGGGTAGCCGTCTAGATCATATGGAAGTGTTCTAGGCTCTCGAGATGGGTTTATAACTAGGCGTCAAGCAGGGACTTAAGTAATGACAATAATGAATATGCTATTCATAACTAATAGTAGAGTATACTAAATGATTGATCTTGAGCACAAAGCTCTATACAAAGGAAATCCATCTTGATTATATAGACCTTCGTGGCAAGCGTCTCAATGCTCCTAGTTGTCCCAGTTGCATTGGGACAACTGAGCCTACTGGGATCCCTATATCACATGATACTAATCACGTGATAATAGGTATGTGAGATCTGTCGTAACATTAAGCCTAAAATCAGGCTAGAATTGAATCATAATTATACTTAGGAAAATCTAAACAAATTAATTGAAGAATCTATTAAAATAGATAAGATATTATATAAATATCAAAAGAAATATTGATCCTTTAATTTTCAAGGAAATCGAGATTATGGCAAATATTATAAAAATAAAGGAAGATCTTGAAAGAATAAATAACCTTATAAAGATCCTATACAATTGAATATAATCTTTAAAGATAAATTATTTAAGGGGAAGATAGAACAAAGATGAAAGAACAAGTTATACTTTGAATATAGCAAACCAAATTATCGGGTTAGGGATTGTCGAAGCAAGAGATCATCAGGAGATGATCATTACAAGAAATTTGGCAAAGGACAATTCAATATTATCTTTATATCTCAATTATATATTTCAAATCTAATAAAAGATAATAGCTATAAATATAAAGAATATCAAAAAGAAATTAACATAATACCATAAGATCAGGAAGGATTGAACATTATAAACTAATATAAATTAGAGTATCTCCAAACCCCTTCACCCTTTATTATCAAAAGGGAATTAAAAGAAATACTATTAATAAAATATATAATAAAGAATTAGATAGCTTATTATAATGATTCCTGTAAGATTTATTTATCAAATAAGGAAACTATAAATTGATTTTCTCAAAGAAAAGCAAAAAAACCCTGCAAGAAGGGAGGATCGAAAAGATCATTACATAATCACAAAATTGATCAAATTGATCAAATTGACAAAAATAATCATAATAAGGATTTAGATCAAGATCAACTAAATATTGCAGGTCAAATAGATCAGATATATTATGCTGCAAAGATAATGTCACGAATCATGTTCATTTTTATAAAATAAATCTAGTTACTGATGTTTGAACTGTTTTCTTTAGGGGGATCCTTATCGATAAGGAATCCTAGGACAAATATTGTTTTAGAACAAATGATGTCCCAGGAAAAATAGGTTAGGCAATTATTGGGTTTTAGGATAAATGTTCTAGAACATAATTCGTCCTAGGATTATTATTCTAGGATTGGAATTATCCTAGGATTAATGTTCTAAAACTAATAGTAGATTATATGATAAGGAGCCTTAGGAGCTTTGAAAGCTCCTAAAGCTTCAGAAGCTTTTTGGAGCTTTAGGGCTCCTTAAAGCTCCCTTATATTTATTAATATATAATCAGAATAATTTTATAATTTAAAAGCTTTATATTCAACTTAATTATCAATTAGTTTACCTATATTTTACTTGATCTAATAATGACTTCATTTTTAAGTGAATCCAATTGATAAAGCCTTAATCTACAACTATCAATCAACGAAACCTCAGACAGCCACTGCCTCCAATACAATATCGTTACACTTTGAGCATCCGTTTTCGGTTAAGCTATATCAATTACAATAGACTCTATTCAGCAACCCACCAAACCAATTTCCTTTCCCTTTATAGGAGCCTTAGGATAGGCTGCTATCAACATAAAGCCAAGACGAGTAATCCAAATATCTACCCCTGATCTATTTCATAGAGATTATAACAAATATCGAGCTTTTGTTATACAAATTGATCTTTACTATATCTTTAATGAACACCTTTTTTCAACATCAATACAGAGGATCTTGTGGCTAATCTCGTTCTTCCGAGAATCTGTGTTCAATTGGATTGAACTCTTTATCAATGATTTAATAATCAAAGCTATCAATAGTCAATTCAATGAAAATATGAAATCTGAGATACATTGTCTTTTTGGCATTTACAAGTTATTTCGACAAGGTTTTGATAAGGCCTTCAGGGAAGTTGACCCCGATCATATAATTGAAAGAGTATTACAACAATTTAAGCAGATAGGGTCAGTTACAGCCTATATTGCTAAGTTCCAATAATATATTGGATATATTATATAGGATGATGATTATCTTAGATCCCAGTTTTATAAGGGATTCAAGGATATTATCAAGGATGAGCTAATAAGAGCTCCAAAACCACCAAATCTTTCTGAGTTAATCGAAATCTTCATTCTAATTGACAATCATTTCTATGAAAGATGAATAAAGAAAAAGGGAATCATTCAGAAAAACAGAAAGTTTTCTAAACCTCAATATCAGAATAAATACCACGATACCAACGACCCAATAGAATTGGATGGAGCTGAATGTTGTTATAAATCAAATGGGCTTAATGCTAAAGAAAAGAAAAGATGCAGAGAGAATAATCTATACTTCACCTATAGAAAAAATGGGTATATATCTTGAGACTATAACCAAAAGAAACTATTCACTACAAAAGGCAAGAAACAAATAAGATTTGGAAACAAGAGACAGGGATCCCGAGAAGTGAGTATATTAGAGAGTAACTCTTACAAGATTAGATTGCTAGAAAAAGAGTTACCTTAATTATATCCAGAACAACTCAAAGAATTAGATATAATCATTCTATCTATAAAAATGGAATCAATTAGAAATACCGACAAAAAAATCGAGCTTATAAATAACCATGAGTTAATCGAGTTGTTTAAAAAGAAAGGATCTGAAAACAATCTGTAAATCAATGAAGTCTACCTAAAACCTCAAAAAAACAAGTTATGGTATTTGATCAATTACCTTGATGGAAAACATATATAGTGTTATCATAAAGAACAGAAACCTGATTTTGTAGAAAAACATTAGATTTATAATCATCCAATTTTATTGATCTTATACACTATCATTTATAACGACCTTTATCGTATAGTATTCAAGGAGAATACAAGGGAAGACAATGTTAGGAGATTTGTTGTGGACTTAAGCTCTCCTCGGATTAATGAAAGATGGGAGTATAATGATTATGACCTAATAATCGGAAATATATGGGAAATCCTGTTATAAGCTGAATACTGCAGGATCTAACGCAAGATTAATTATTATTATAAATACTATTAGGCCGAGGATTATTGCCGAGATTTTCAGACAGGATCAATAAAATTATCGATAATTATACCTTACAAATTATTGAGTATAAGTGAACATTAGTATAAATAATTGAACCTCCTTATTAAAAAACGGATCATTGAATCACTATTATTAGAACTCAATGATACAATTGGGATTAGGCAATTAATTATAGGAATCAGTCTTGAAAGATAGGAAGTTAAAGTCTTGATTGATTTAGGAGCTATAAAGATGTTTATAGATCCCAACTTCACAGAAAAAAACAGAATCCTTATTGAATCTAAAGAACATTTATACCAACTGATATTGCTAGGAGAAAAGAAGGCTGAAATGGATAGATAAATATGGAGACAGATTAATGCTCTAAAAATAATTATGTCAGAAGGGTATATTAAACAAGTCAAATTGAATTTAGTATCATTAAGCAGATATATAGTAATCTTGGAAATCCCTTGGATTAGAAAGTATAATCCAAATATTGATTAGGTAAAGGATACCCTCATATTCGATTGTTACAGTTACAAGAACGAATGACTATATAGTCCAAAAGAACAGATTTCCGAGGAGATCGGATATTGTACTATAGTAATTACAGATCCTTTACTAATTGGCAAGACTGATACAAAAGTAATTCCAGTGTAGTACAGAAAATTCGCCGAGTTGTTCGAAGATCTGCAGGATTTGAGAGCCTTGTTAGAATATAAGCCTTGGGATCATAAGATCAATTTTAAGGAAGGATTCATATCCCTAATTGAGAGGTTGAGATCATATAATCCTAATATTTTAAGAATATAGGAAGAATATTGTTCTAAAACTGAAAAGAAGGGATAGATTAGAAAATCCAAGTCCTTTTATATATCTAATATACTATTAGTGTTCAAAAAAGGAGATCTGAATAATCGATCTTATAGAGATTACTATTGAATAAATAATGGGATCATTAGGGATATGTACCCTATACCTAAAGCTTAGGAGCTAAGGGATAAGCTGAGTAAGGTAATAATCTATATTAAGCTAGATCAAAGGAATGCCTTCAATTTTATATGAATCAAGGAGGGACACGAATGGAAGACTACTTTCATATTACCTTCCGGATTATGGGAATATACTATTATACCATTTGGGTTAACAAATGCATCAGTTATATATCAACAATAGAATAACGAAATACTTAAAGAGTTTAATTTATTCGTAATCTGTTATTTGGATGATATCCTAATCTTCTCCCAAAAAGAAAAAAAACATAAGAAATATATCCTTAAAATACTCAAAATATTTAGGAAGGTCGACTCACAATTCAAATTATCAAAATGCAAGTTTGGAGTCAAGAAGGTAATCTTCCTAGAATATATAATCGAATCAGGTCAGATAAGCATTAACCTGAAGAAAACCGAGAAAGTAAAAAATTGGGAATGATTTAGAAATATCAAAGATGTATAGGTTATACTAGGATTCACCAACTTTTGTCGGGTATTCATCAAAGACTTTTCCAAAATGATAGAACCACTCACAGAAATGATTAAAAAGGGGATGGGATTCATATAAAGCGAAAAGGCAGAGCAAGCCTTCCAAGAAATCAAAAATAAATTTACCAGGGAACCCATACTCTACAATTATTATAACAATCGAGAAAGCATTATTGAAACAAACGCTTCCGATACCTGTATAACAGGAGTTCATCTTCAAAAAGATGATAATGGGAAATTACACCCAATTGCTTATTATTCCAATAAAATGAATAAAACAGAGCAAAATTATAATATCTATGAGAAGGAATTCATAGTTATAATCAAATTGTTGAAACATTGGAGAATCTATCTCTAAGAGATTAAATTCCTAATAATTATTTATACTAATTATATAAATCTATGAATCTTTACTATAATTAAGATTCTGGATAATCAAAGATTAACTTGATAAACTAAAGAATTAGCTGGTTTCGACTTGATAATCAAGTATATTAAAGGTAAAGATAATGCAAGGGTAGATGCATTAAATAGGCCATCAGGGTATAAGGATGATAAAACCTATCAAAAGATAACGATTTTAAAATCTCTTTTTAATAAAGATCTTATTCCAAATCTAACAGAAATTGCTGTTTTGGAAAATAAATTAATGGAAGTCTAGAAAAACAAATTAATAGACATATAATTGAATAAAAAAAACATCAAATAACCTGAACCACCAGTAACTGTAAATAGATTGATATAGGTCACAGGGAAAATTTGGTTACCAAGTAACATTACCACTGAATTCATTGAAGAACAATATACATTGCCAGCTTATAATTATCAGGGAGTATGAAGAATATATTTGAGAATTAAGAGATAATATTGGAATCCAGGACTCCGAATCATAATCAAAAAAGTGGTTATCGAATATAATACCTATATCAGGAACAAGGTTTTTCACCATACCCCTTATAGACAGATACATACAACTGAAATACCACCAATATTATGGAAATCAATATCATAGGATTTCATAGGACCGCTACTTAAATCCAAAGATCCAATAACAGGAGTAGAATATGATTACCTCCTAATCATTATAGATCAACTAATCAAGTATATAATACTAGTATTATGTAAAATCACCTTGACTACAGAAACCCTGATAATCATATTCCTAAAAGAAGTCATTATAGTACATGGATTACCAAAAGAGATATTGTCCGATAGAGATAAACTCTTTACATCAAAATTCTGGATCACTTTAGTAACATTATTAAATGTAAAAAGGAAAATGTCTATAGCATTTTATCCACAAATGAACAAAGGGAACAAATGGATAAACTAGGTTGTTGAAGCATATCTCTATTGTTATATGAATTATCAACAGAATGATTGGGTAGGATTACTACCCTTAGTACAATTCGTATACAACAGCTCTGCTTCGGAAACTATCCAAATCTCATCGAACTATACCAATTTTGGATACGAATTAGTTGTATACCAAGAATCAAACATTCCAGAAATAGAGAACTAATCTGTTATCATACAAACAAAGAAACTCAAGGAAGTTCACAAAGAAATAGCAATAGAACTCAAGTTTATTATTGAAAGAAACGCTCATTACTACAACAAGAAACATAATCAAAAGCCAACATTAAAGAAGAGGGATAAAGTCTATTTACTCCGAAAAAACATCAAAACAAAGAAACCAAATGTGAAACTGGATTATAAGAAACTAAGATTATTCAAAATCAAGAAAGTTAAAGGACCTTTGAATTATAAATTGATATTATCAAAGAGTATAAACATTCATTCAATATTTTATATATCCTTATTCGAACTAATATCACCAAGAGTATCTAAAGTTTCTGAAACCGAAATTATATCTATTAATCAAAACACCAAATATAAAATAAAGGAAATATTAGATTGCAAATATATTAGAAACAAAATCAAATATTTGATGAAATAGGAAAATTATCTGGACTCCGAGAATATATAGGAATTAGAGAAAGATCTCAAGTATCTTGAAAAGTTTGAGGATTTTTGTTGATAGAATCTGGATTTGCCCAAAAGGAAGGAGAATTCAATACAATTTACATAAACAATGAATCTATCAAATGTAAAAAGGAGGATTTGAGGAAGTCGGAATTAATTATAGAGAATTCAGAATCAAATTAATCAAAAGAATCAGAAGGAACGATAGATGTTGAAATTGCAGCAATTTCTTTTTCTTTTTCCTTTTCTTGTTTTTCCTTTTCTTCTAAAACATTAAGTTCATCAAGATATTTGAGATTACAACATAACATTTCATTATGTCGCTTTTTGAATTGTGTCTTTTGCTTAATAAGGCGAGCAATCTTAACAGAAGATTCAGCAATTTCAGTATCCAACTTATCGATTTGTCGATCAAGACTTTCCTAATTATACTTTCGAGGAATTTCATAATTCCAATCATCTTCCAAATAGAACTCAGCATCACAAGAAACAGAATTTCGTATATATTCTGAATAATATAAACGATACTTATCGGAGAGATCTTTAATACAACGATGATTTTCCTAATGATAATGAGAACAAGGAATCATCTCGATATCAATAGAATCGATAATTGTAGTTAAACGGATGCGTTCCTTTTTCTTTCTTCGAGTTAAATTATGTGAGGAATCAGAATCGTTTATAATAGAAAAGGCTGAAGGATATGATAATGAAACAAATAGGACACTCACTAATTATAAACGATCGAGGATGACGCTTGGCCAGGAAGGGGATAGTGTCACGAATCACGTTCATTTTTATAAAATAAATCTAGTTACCAATATTTGAGCTGCTTTCTTTAGGGGGATCCTTATTGATAAGGAATCCTAGGACAAATATTGTTTTAGGACAAATGATATCCTAGGAAGAATAGGTTAGGCAACTATTGGATCTTAGGACAAATGTTCTAGAACATGATTCGTCCCAGGATTATTATTCTAGGATTAGAATTGTCCCAAGATTAGTGTTCTAAGATTAATGGTAGATCATATGATAAGGAGCCTTAGGAGCTTTGAAAGCTTCTAAAACTCCAGAAGCTTTTTGGAGCTTTAAGGCTCCTTAGAGCTCCCTTACATTCATTAGTATATAATCAGAATAATTTTATAGTTTAAAAGCTTCATACTCAACTTAATTATCAATTAATTTACCTATATTTTATTTGATCTAATAATGACTTTATTTCTAAGTAAATCCAATTGATAAAGCCTTAACCTACAACTATTAACCAACGAAACCTCAGGCAGCCGCTGCCTCCAGTACAATATCGTTACAGATAAATAGACAAATAATCCAGATTATAATCGATTCAGAAACTATAGGAAATTTTATTGCACCAGGAACTATAAAGCATTTGGGAGTATAGCTCCAAGCGAAATAAGTATTATATCAATTGTAATTAATTGATAAACAATTAATTAGATTAGATAAAAGGATTTTGTAGGAGATTTATCCTTTGTAGATAAGTATAACCTAATATAAAGAGGTTATCCAATTCGATATTGTTTCATTAGGGAATCAATAGGTTATTCTGAGAATATCATAATTGAAAGCATATAACCCCCAGATTAATTGGTTATCGGAAACTATATCATTTCTGAAGAAAAGTAATCGATAAGATACACTAAAACTAATAAGGCTAAATATATATAATAAAGAACTGAAAGCGAATAATACTACTAATATAGAATATCAAGTTCAGGGTTCTTTATTAATAATAAAGAAAGATGAATCTTTTATACAAATAAAGAATAAACAAAAGAAATTACTTGAAAACATTTTTATAACAAAATAGGACAAAATATCAATATTAATATAATACCAGAAGTACAAGAAATTATTCGAAAAAAGAAAAGATTATAACACTTTACCAGAGTATAAACCATAAGATCACAAGATAATATTAAAGAAAAGTAAGATATCTTTATTCAGCCCAATCTATCTGATATCAATCTTTAACCTAGAGATATTTAGGGATTATATTGATGATATATTAAAAAAGGGATAGATCAGAAAATCTATCTTATAGATAATTAGCTCTATGTTATTTGTATCAAAGAAAGATGGTACAAGAAGGCTTTATATGGATTATTATAAATTCAATGATATGATGATCAAAGATCAATACCTATTTCTATTAGTTATAGAATTAAGAGATCAATTAGGAAAAGCCAAGATTTTCTCCAAGTTTGATCTTCGAAATAGATTCTATCTAATCAGAATAAAGAAAGATAAGGAATAAAAGATAATATTCAGAATTTGTTATAGATTATATAAATATTAAATAATATTATTTAATTTAACAAATATATTAACAATATATATACATTTGATTAATAATATATTAAGAAAATATTTAGATATATATTATATATATTATCTAGATAATATATTAGTATTTTCAAAAATAGAAGAATAATATATCCAGGATATTTATAATATTCTACAATTTTTGAAGGAAGTAGATCTTTAATACAAATCTAACAAATATAAATTTTATATCACAAAAACAGAATTCTTAGATTATATTATATTCTTAAGAAATCTCAAGATGAGCTTTAACAAAATAAAAGCAATCAGAGAATAAGAGCCACCAATCAGTATAAAGGAAGTACAATCCTTTTTAAAATTCGCCAATTTTTATTAACAATTTATCAAGAATTATTTAAAAATAATCTTTTTAATAATTAAAATTATTAAAAAGAATCAAAAAGAATTCTAATAGATAGAAATAATATAAATAATATTTGAATATCTCAAAGAAATATTCGTAAAAGAATCTATTCTCAAGGTGTTCGATCTAGAACTACCAATAATTGTGGAAACAGACTCCTCAGATTATATAATAGAAGCAATATTAAGCTAACCTGATTCGAATAAGAAATAGTAATTAGTTGCTTATTATTCATATAAATTATCATTTGTTAAACTAAACTATAAGATTTATGATAAAAAATTACTAATAATAATAAATACTTTTAAAAAATAGAGAATATATCTAAAAAAATCCAAATATATAATACAGATATATACAGATCATAAAAACTTGGTTTACTTCATTATAACAAAGAAATTAAACAGATAACAGATCTGATAATCAGAAATTATAGCTATATATAACTTCAGAATTTCATATGTTAAGGGAAACGAAAATATTAGAACAGATATTTTAAGCCGAAAATCAGAATATTTACAAAATAAAATATACGAATTATATACGATATTAAAACAAGATAATAATGCTTTAGTTTACAATAAACTATAATTTATTATCACTTTAAGAATAAATTATGATATTATCAAGGATATCATAAAAACAGAATATATAATAGATGCTACAATTAAAAGAATCCTAGCTATATTAGATAATCTAGAAAAAGGATTTATTATTAAAGATAAATTCATCTACTTTTATAATAAGCTTTATATACCCTTTAATCTAATTAAGGATTATATTACAAAATAATATAAGCTACCAGCTTATAGATATCAAAGTATTACAAGAACCTTTGCCAAAATAAGGAAAGAAGTATACTTTCTAAAAATAAAGATTATAATTAAGAATATAATTAGGAACTATAATATTTATATAAGGAATAAAGCTGTTTAATATATCCCTTATAATTAGCTTAAAACCTCCAAACTATTTATTCAACCTTGAAAATCCATTACTTGGGATTTTGTAATGAAACTATTATTATTCAAGGATCTGATTATTTAGAAGGAATATGATTTTATATTAATGATAATAAATAAATTAATCAAGTTTATTTATATAATATTATTCTATGAAACTTGGATAATAGATAATCTTGCTTATATATTCATAAGGAATATAATCAGTATTTATAATATATCAGATAAGATTATCTTAGATAAGGACAAATTATTTATATCGAAGTTTTAGTTTATCTTTATAATATTACTTGAAATCAAAAGAAAGCTTTCAATAATTTTCTATTTATAAATAAATAGCTAAACAGAACGATTAAACCAAATGATAGAAACCTATCTCTGTTGCTATATTAATTATAAACAAGATAATTGGGTTAAATTATTGTCTTTGATATAATTCGCATATAATATATTAGAGACAGAAACCACAAAAGTAATGCCAATATATACTAACTTTGGATTTAATCTATTGGCTTACAAATCATCATTGCCACAAGATGCGAATATAAATGAAGCCATAAAAGATATCACAAAAATCAAGGAGCTTCAAAAACAATTCTCTTTGGATTTATAATTCATCGCTTTAAAAACAATATTATATTATAACGAATCAAGAAATATAAGATCTACTTTTAAAGAAAAGGATAAAGTTTATTTCATTTAAAGAAATATATAAATAAAACAATCTAATAATAAACTAGACTATAAGAAACTAGGATCATTCAAAATCGATAAGATGGTAAGATTAATCAATTACAAACTCAAATTATTATATATTATGAATATCCATCTAGTTTTCTATATATCCTTGTTTGAATTAGTACCATCAAGAACGCCAAATATATTATTCATAGAAATCGAATTAATCAATCTTAATACTATATATAATATTGAAATAATATTAGATTGCAAATATATCAGAAACAAGATCAAGTATTTGATCAAATGACTAAATTATCCATATTCGGAAAATATATAGGAACTCAAAAAAGATCTCAATTGCCCTAAGAAATTATAGGCATTCTATCTGAAGTATCCACATCTGCCAATAAAGCCTTAAGCTTAGCATCAGATAACGAAGGTAACAAAGAATCAAGGAAATCAAAAGAAAAAGAACTATTAGGGACAAAAACAATAACATTAATGGTTTCCTTGTTTATATATTCTTTTTCCAATTTTTCCTTTTTTTCCATCTTTATTAATTTATCAAAAGTTTATAAACTATAACAAAATATTTTGGATTCATATTTCAATAAGAAATACTTTTGTTTTTGCAAATGCAGAATTTTAGTTATAACCTTCTCCTCCTCTTGATCTAATTATTCCTTTTGTTAGAATAGACTTTCCTAATCATTTTCAGATGGATCTTGAATATTATATTTCTTGCTATTATAAATATATTCGCTGTATTATAAAGAATCAGAGGGCGAAACAATATATTTACAATTTATACATTTATACAACAAGCATAAAGGCATTTCGAAATCTTTCTGTTCAATAAAACAAATAAAACGAATTTGTTCTTTTCTTTTATCAATAATTGAAGAAGGCATAACGAAGAAAGAAAGAAAGCATATAATCATTTAAGAAAAAAGAAAGGCATACTAATATAAACACTCGGGACTAACACTAATCTAAAAAGGAGATAGTGTTACAAAGGTAACAGCTGACTTATTTGTATGAGCTTGGGCCATATGCAAGCAAGATACGATTCGATCATATTAGTATATGATTATAATCACCCAAGGATCATATATGCATATACTATCAGAATATACAAACAGGAAAGCTTCAGGCGTATACAGTATCAATTACGAGATTGAGCATCATATGATGGACAGCTCTAGAACGACAACACTCCAGAAGCATTCGGCTATCCCAGCTGTCCAAAAGAAACAAAGGTTTATATAAAGGAATAAGATATCATTAAATATAGAGCTTTGTACTCAAAATCAATCATTTAGTATATCATATTATTAGTTACAAATTACATCATTTTATTATTATTATTTTAAAGTCCCTGTTTGATGTCTAATTATAAACCTATTTCGAGAGCCTAGAGCACTTCCATGTGATCTAGACGGCAAACCTCGTAACATTTTGAGCACTATTACTATCTCAAGTATCGATTCGATATAAGTAATAATAACTATATCTTCTACAACATTATAGCCTAGCAATCTAGCTATAAGTAACCAGATCACCCCTGAAAACATCGATAAGGATAAAGACATCTTTATAGGAGGTATCGAAGACCTTAAAGAGATCACTGTCATCGAAACTCTTAAAATCGCCTTACCAGACCGATTTACAGGCAACCGATAAGAACTAGAAACCTTCTTGCTCCAATTTGAGATCTACTTTTAATTCAACCAGGATAAGTTCAATTATAACATTGATAAAAGCATCTAGGCCGCCTCCTATCTCAGAAAAGAAGCTGCTAAATGGATCCAACCTTATCTCAAAGATTACTTTACCAATTTGAGTGAGCCTAAAAAGCGAATACATTTAACGCAAATTATCTTTAGGAAATTCGAAGGGTTTAAGAAGGAAATATAACAAGTATTCGGGAATATCAATGAATTACAAGATGCTGAATCCAAGATCTATGGCCTCAAGCAAACAAGGTCAGCAGTCAAGTATATTGTAGAATTCAGGAGGTATATAAATACTACTGAATAAAAAGAAAACACAACAATGAACCATTACAAGAAAGAGCTCAAACCTGAAGTCAGGTTAGAATTGGATCGTAATTGTATTTAGGAAAACCTAAACGAATTAATTAAGGAATCCATTAAAACAGATGAGATATTATACAAATATCAAAAGGAATATCGATCCTCCAACTTTCAAGGAAATCGAGATCGTGGCAAATATTATAAGAATAAAGGAAGATCTTAAAAGAATAGACAACCTTATAGAGACCCTATACAATTGAATGTAACCTTTAGAAATAAACTACCCAAAGGAGAGGTAGAACAAAGGCGAAAGAATAAGCTATACTTTGAATATAGCAAACCAGACCATCGGGCCAGGGATTATCAAAGCAAAAGACCATCAGGAGGTGGTCACTACAAGAAATTCGGCAAAGAACAACTCAATACTACCTTCATACCCCAATTATATACTTCAAATTCAATAAAAGATAATAGCTACAAACATAAAGAATGTCAAAAAGAAATTGATGTAATACTACAAGACCAGGAAGGGTTGAATATTATAGATCAATACAAATTAGAGTATCTCCAAACCCCTTCACCCTTTATTATCAAAAGGGAATTAAAAGAAATATTATCAATGAAATATACAACGAAGAACTAGATAGCTTGTTATAATGATTCCTATAAGATTTATTTATCAGGTAAGGAAGCCATAGGTTGGTTTCCCCAAAAAAAAGCAAAAAAACCCTGTAAGAAGGGAGGGTCGAAAAGATCATTACATGATCACAAAATTGATCAAATTGACCAAATTGACCAAATTGACCAAATTGACAAAAACAATCACAATAGGGATTTGGGTTAAGGTCAATTAAATATTAAAGGTTAAACAGATCAGATATATTATGCTATGAAGATAAATGAACAAATAATCCAGACTATAATCGATTCAGAAGTTACAAGAAATTTTATTATATCAGGAATTATGAAGCATTTGGGAGTACAACTCCAAACAAAACAAGTACTATATCAATTGCAATTAGTTGATGGACAATTAATCGGATTGGACAAAAGGATTTCGCAGGAGACTCATCTTTTGTGGATGAGTATAACCCAGTATAAAGAGGTTATCCAATTCGATATTGTTCTATTAGGGAATCAATAGATCATTCTGGGAATGCCATGATTGAAAGCACATAACCCCCAGATTGATTGATCATCGGAAACTATATCATTTCTGAAGAAAAGTGATCGACGAGATATACTAGAGCCAGTAAGGCTGAATATATATGATGGAGAACTGAAGGTGAACAACATTATTGATATAGGACACCAAATTCAGGGTCCTTTATTAACAACGAAAAAAGGTGAACCTCCTATACAAATGAAGAATAAATAAAAGAAGTTGTTTGAAAACATCCTTGTAGCGAAATAGGACAAAGTGTCAATACCAGTATAGTATCAAAAGTACAAGAAATTATTCGAAGAAAGAAAAGGTTATGATACTTTACTAAAACATAAATTATGGGATTACGAGATAGTATTGAAGGAAGGCAAAATATCTCCATTCAGCCTAATTTATTCGATGTCAGTCTTTGACCTAAGGATACTTAGGGATTATATTGGCGATGTATTAAAAAAGGAATGGATCAGAGAATCCATCTTACAGGCAGTTAGCCCTGTATTATTTATACCAAAAAAAGATGGTACAAGGAGGCTTTATATAAATTATCATAAGTTTAATGATATAACGATCAAAGATCGGTATTCACTTTTATTAATTATGGAATTGAGGGATCGATTAAGAAAAGTCAAGATTTTCTCTAAGTTTGATCTTCGAAACAGATTCCATTTAATCAGAATAAAGGAAGGTAAAGAATGGAAGACAATATTCAGAATTCGCTACAGATTATATAAGTATCAAGTAATATCATTCGATTTGACAAATATATCAACAATATATATATACTTGGTCAATAATATATTAAGAAAATATCTAGATATATACTATATATGTTATCTAAATGATATATTGGTATTTTCAGAAATAAAAGAATAATACATTTAGGATATTTATAATATTCTATAACTTTTGGAGGAAGCAGATCTTCAATACAAACCCAGCAAATATGAATTTCATGTCACAGAAACAGAATTCCTAAGTTATATTATATTCTTAGGAGATCTCAAGATAAGCTCTGACAAGGTAAAAACAATCAGAGAATAGGAGCCACCAATCAGTATAAAGGAAGTATAATCCTTTTTAAGATTCGCCAACTTTTATTGACAATTTATCAAAAATTATTCGAAAATAGCTGCCCTAATAATCGAGATCATTAAGAAGAATCAAGGGGAATTTCAATGATCAGAAGCAATATAAACAATATTCGAATACCTTAAAGAAACATTTGCGGGAGAATCAATTCTTAAGACTTTTAATCCAGAACTATCAATAATTATGGAAACAGACTTCTTAGATTATATAATAGAAGCGATATTAAGCCAACCCGGCTCAAATAAGAAATAGCAATTAATCGCTTACTATTCATATAAGTTATCATTTGTTGAGCTAAACTATGAGATTTATGACAAAGAATTGCTAGTGATAATAAATACTTTTAGGAAATAAAGAGTATATCTGAAAGGATCCAAATATATAATATAGGTATATATAGATCATAAAAATTTAGTTTACTTTATTATAATAAAGGAATTAAATCGATGACAGATCTGATAATCGGAAATTATGATCGCCTACAACTTTAGAATTTTATATATCAAAGGAAACGAAAATGTTAGGGCAGATATTTTCAGCCGAAAACCAGAATACTTATAAAATAAAACATATAAATCGTATATAATATTAAAACAAGATGGCGATATTTTAATTTACAATAAACCACAATTCATTGCTACTTCAGGAATAAATTATGATATTATCAAGGATATCATAAAAACAGAATATACAATAGATACTACAATCAAAAGAATCCTAGTTATACCAGACAATCTAAAAAGAGGATTTACTATTAAAGATAGATTCATCCATTTTCATAGCAAGCTTTATATATTCTTCAACTTAGTTAAAGATTATGTCACAAAACAATATGAACTTTCAGCTTACAAGCATCAAGGTATTACCAGAATCTTTGCTAGAATAAAAAAAGAAGTGTACTTTCCAAAGATAAGAACTATAATTGAAAATGTAGTTGGGAATTGTGACATTTGTATAAGAAATAAAGCTGTTTGATATATATCTTATAGTTAGCTCAAAACCCTCAAATTATCTACTCAATTATAGAAATTTATCATCTGGGATTTTGTAGTAAAATTATTATTATTCAAGGATCTAATTATCCAAAAGGAATACAATTCTATATTAATAGTAATAAACAGATTAACCAAGTTTGTTTATATAATACTATTTTGTGAAACTTGGATAGCAGACAATCTTGCTTATATATTTATACAGAATATAATTAGCATTTATAATATACCAGATAAGATTATTTCAAATAAAGATAAACTATTTATATCGAAGTTCTGGTCTATTCTTATAATATTGTTAGGAATCAAAAGAAAGCTCTCGACAACTTTCCATTCATAAACAAATAGTTAAATAGAACGATTAAACCAAACGATAGAAGTCTATCTCCACTGCTACATTAATTACAAACAAGATAATTGGGTTAAATTATTATCTTTGGTGTAATTCGTATATAATACATCAAAGACAGAAACTATAAAAATAACATTAGCATATACTAATTTTGGATTCAACCTATTAACTTACAAATCACTACTGCCACAAAATACAAATGCAGATAAAGCTATAAAAGATATCACAGAAATCAAGGAACTTCAAGAACAACTCTTTTTGGATTTATAATTCATTATTTTAAGAATAATATTATACTACAACGAATCAAGAAGTATAGGATCTACTCTTAAAAAGAAGAATAAAGTTTATCTTATTCAAAGGAACATACAAATAAAATAATTAAGTGATAAACTAGATTATAAGAAACTAGGATCATTCAAAATCGATAAGATAATCGGACCAGTTAATTACAAACTCAAATTACTATATAGTATGAATATCTATCCAGTATTCTATATCTCACTCTTTGAGAAAGCATTATCAAGAACGTTTAATACATTAATAATAGAAATCGAACTAGTTAACCCTAATATTATATATAATATTAAAATAATACTAGATTGTAAATATATTAGAAACAAGGTCAAGTACTTGATCAAATAGTTAGATTATCTATATTCAGAAAATATATAGGAATTCAAGAAAGATCTCAATTATTTTGAGAAGTTATAGGTATTCTATCTGAAGTACCTATATCTGTCAATAGAGCCTTGAGCTTGGTATTAGATAATAGAGACAACGAAGGATCGAGGAAATCGAAAGAAGGGGAATTATTAGGGATAAGAATAATAGTATTAGCAGTTTTTTTGTCTATATATTCTTTTTTCAATTTTTCTTTTTCTTCCATTTTCATTAATTCATTAAGAGTCCGCAAACTATAACAAAGCATTTCGGATTCATACTTCAATAAGAAACACTTTTGTTTTTGCAAACACAGAATTTTAGCTATAACCTTCTCCTCTTCTTGATCTAATCGTTCTTTCTATCGGGACAGACTTTCCCAATCACTTTTAGATGGATCTTGAATATCATATTTCTTGTTACTACAAATGTATTCGCTGCACCGTAAAGAATCAAAGGGCGAAACAATATATTTACAACCTATGCATTCGCACAACAAGTATAAAGATATTTCGAAATCTTTTTGTTCAACAAAACAAGCAAAACGAATTTGTTCTTTTCTTTTATTAGTAATTGAAAAAGATATAACAAAGAAAAAAAGAAAGCATATAATCATTTAAAAAAGAAGAAAGATATACTAATATAAACATTCAGGATTAGTATTAATTTAAAAAGGGGATAATGTTATAAAGATAACAATTGACTTGTTTGTATAAACTTAGACTATATACAAGCAAGATATAATTCAATTATATTAATATATGATTATAGTTACCTAAAGATTATATATATATATACCATCAAAATATATAAACAAGAAAGTTTCAGGCGTATACAATATCAATCACGAGATTGAGCATTATATGATGGACAGCTTTAAAACAACAACACTTCAGGAATGCTCAGCTGTCCCAATTGTCCAAAGGAGACAAAGGTTTATATAAGGGAATGAGATATCATTAAATATAGAGCTTCATATTCAAAATCAATCATTTAATATATTATATTATTAGTTACGAATTACATCATCTTATTATCATTACTTTAAAGTCCCTGCTTGATGCCTAGTTATAAACCTATTTCGAGAGCCTAGAGCACTTCCACGTGATCTAGACGGCAAACCTCGTAACACTAATCTAAGAAAAGGATAATATTACAAAGGTAATAGTTGACTTGTTTGTATGAGCTTGGGCCATATATAAGCAAGATATAATTCGATTATATTAATATATGATTATAATCATTCAAGGATTATATATATATATATTATCAGAATATATAAACAGAAAAGCTTCAGGCGTATATAGCATCAATTACAAGATTGAGCATCACATAATAAACAGCTCTAGAACGACAATACTCTAGGAGTGCTTGGCTATCCCAATTGTCCAAAAAAGATAAAGGTCTATATAAGGGAATAAGATATCATTAAATATAGAGCTTTATGCTCAAGATCAATCATTTAATATATCATATTATTAGTTATGAATTGTATTATCTTATTATCATTACTTTAAAGTCCCTATTTGATGTTTAGTTATAAACTTACTTCGAGAGTTTAGAGCACTTCCATGTGATCTAGATGGCAAACCTTGTAACAGAATAATATCTTTGATTTATCTTTATATATTTTATTTATTATTCTTATATAATTGTCATAGTGCAGCAGGAGGGATTCAGGTGTCACGAATCACGCTCATTATAATACAATAAAAGCAAGTACAGCGATTTGGGCCGCTGTTTTCGGAAAGATCCTTATCAATAAGGAATCCTAGAACAAGTGTTCTAAGATTCAATAAATCCTAGGATTGTATTTATCCCAGGATTAATCAATTAGGCAATTATAATAGCTTAGGGCAAGTTATTCTAGAATCTTATTCATTTTAAAATAGAGAATCTTAGGATAATATTAATCCCAAGATTATTATTCTAGGAAATATATTATCCTAGGAAACAAATTATTCCAGGATTAGTAGTTTGAGGCCAAATAAGGATCATATAATATACTAGCTTTGTTAGCCAATTAGTAGAGCTAATAATAAAGGAATGCTAGATATACTAACCAATTAGTATAACTAATATTCAAGGACGATAACAAGTATATAATTAGGATAGTTTCATAGTTTAGAAACTTTATATTCAACTTAATTATCAATTAGTTTATTTATATTCTATTTGATTTAATAACAACTTCACTTTCAAATAAAAACTAGTAATAAAGTCTTAACCTATAATTATCAATTAGATAAATCTCAGGTAATCATTGTCTTCAATATAGAATCATTATACTTTGAGTATTATTACAATTAAACTATATCAATTATAATGGATTCTAATCGACAATCTATCGAACCAGTTTCCTTTTCCTTCACCAAGATTTTAAGGCAGATCGTTGTTATTATAGAACTAAGATAAACAATCCAAGTATTCACCTCTGATCTATTCTATAAAGATTATAATAAGTATCAAGCTTTTGTTGTATAAGTTGATCTTTACTATATTTTTAATAGATATCTTTTTTTTGATATAGATACAAAGGATTTTGTAGTTGATATTGTTCTTTTAAGGAATTATATTCAATTGAATCAAATTTTTCTTCAATAATTTAATAATCAAAATTACTAATAATCAACTCAATAAGAATATGAAATTTGAGATATATTGTTTTTTTGGCATTTACAAATCATTCCAATAAAGCTTCGATAAGGCTTTTGGAGAAGTTGATCTTGATTATATAACTAAGAAAGTATTATAATAATTCAAATAAATAAGATCAATTTTAATTTATATTGCTAAATTCTAATAGTACACCAAATGTATTATATAAGATAATGATTATTTTAGATTCTAATTCTATAAAGAATTTAAGGATATCATCAAAGATAAGTTAATTAAAACTTCAAAACCATCAAATCTTTCCGAATTAATTAAGATCTTTATTTTAATTAATAATTGTTTTTATAAAAGATAAATAAAGAAAAAAGGAATTATTTAGAAGAATAAAAAGTTCATTAAATTTTAATATTAGAACAGATATTATAATACTAATGATCCAATAGAATTGAATAGAATTGAATATTGATATAAACTAAATAGATTTAATGTTAAAGAAAAGAAAAGATATAAAAAGAACAATCTATATTTCATCTATAAGAAAAATAGGTATATATTTAGGGAATATAATTAAAAGAAATTATTTGTTATAAAAAGTAAGAAATAAGTAAGATTTGGGAATAAGAGATAGGGACCCTGAAAAGTGAGTGTTTTAAAAGGTAACTTTTACGAAATAGAATTATTAGAAAAAGAGCTATCTTAATCATACTCAGAACAATTCAAAGAGTTAGGTATAGATACTCCAAGTATAAGAATGGAATTATCTGGAAATACCGATAAGGAAGTCGAGCCTACAGAAAACCTTAAGCCAATTAAATCATTCGAAAAGAAAGGATCTATTGAAGAATTTGATAACAATCAATAAATTAATAAAGTTCTTTTAAAACCTTAAAAGAACAAGTTATAATATATAACCAATTATCTTGATAGGAAATGTATATAATATTATTATAGAGAACAAAAATTTGATTTTGTAAAGAAATATCGAATTTATAATTATCTAATCTTATTAATCTGTCACGAATCACGCTCATTATTATAAAATAAAACTAGTTACCAATATTTGAATCGCTTTCTTTATGAGGATCCTTATCGATAAGGAATCTTAGAACAAATATTGTCCTAGGACAAATAATATCCTAAGAAGAATAAGCTAGACAATTATTAGATCCTAAGACAAGTATCTTAGAATATAATTCGTCTTAGAAAGATTATCCTAGAATAATATTTGTCCTAGAATTATTGTCCCAGAACTATTATCCCAGGATTTATACAATCCCAGGATTGGAATCATCCCAAAATTAATGTTTTAAGATTAATGATGGATTATGTAATAGATAGATTAGATAATCAATCTATTCAAACTATTCAATCTAAAAGATAATCTAGATAACCAATCTATTTAAACTATCCAATTACTTTCATTAAATATATAATCAAAATAGTTTCATAATTTAGAAGCTTTATATTCAATTTAGTTATCAATTAGTTTATCTATATTCTATTTGATCTAATAACAACTTCACTTTTAAATAAACCCTATTAATTGTCACGAATCACATTCATTTTTATAAAATAAATCTAGTTACTGATATTTGAGCCGCTTTCTTCAGGGGGTCCTTATCGATAAGGAATCCTAGGACAAATATTGTTCTAGAACAAATGATGTCCCAGGAAGAATAGGTTAGGCAATCATTTGATCCTAGAACAAATGTTCTAGGATATGATTTGTCCTAGGACTATTATCCCAGGATAGTATTTGTCCCAGGATAAATTGTTCCAGGATAATATCTATCCTAGAATTATTATCCTAAGATTAGAATTGTTTCAGGATTAGTATCCTAAGGCTAATGATGGATTATATGATGAATAGACTGGATAGACCAATCTATCCTATCTATCCATTTAGATAAATAGATTAGATAGACCAATCTATCCAAATTATCCAAATTATATTCATTAATATATAATCAGAATAATTTCATAATTTAAGAACTTCGTATTCAACTTAATTATCAATTAGTTTATCTATATTCTACTTGATCTAATAACGACTTCACTTCCAAATGAACCC
The DNA here is from genome assembly GCA_025389085.1 of Sclerotinia subarctica. NCBI lineage: Eukaryota > Fungi > Ascomycota > Leotiomycetes > Helotiales > Sclerotiniaceae > Sclerotinia > Sclerotinia subarctica. Next base: position 593,525 of record QRFI01000016.1, read on the forward strand.
AATTAATAAAGCCTTAATTTACAACTATTAATTAACAAAACCTCAAATAGCCACTACCTCCAATACAGTATTGTTACATTTTGAGCATTGTTTTTGGTTAAGCTATATCAATTACAATAAACTTTATTCAGCAACCCACCAAATCAGTTTCCTTCTCCTCCATCGGAGTCTCAGGATAAACTGCTGTTAACATGGAGCCAAGACAAGCAATCCAAGTATTTACCCCTGATCTATTTTATAAAGATTATAGCAAGTATCAAGCTTTTGTTGTATAAATAGATCTTTACTATATCTTTAATGAACACCTCTTCTTGACATCAATGCAAAGGATCTTGTGGTTAATCTCATTCTTTCAAGGAACTGTATTTAATTGGATCGAATCCTTTTTCAATGATTTAATAACCAAAACTACCAATAGTTAATTCAATGAAAATATGAAATCTGAGATACATTGTCTTTTTGGTATTTATAAGTTATTTCGACAAGGTTTCAACAAGGTATTCGGGGAAGTTGACCTTGATCACATAATTAAGAAAGTATTACAATAATTTAAGCAAACAAGGTCAATCATAACTTATACTGCTAAATTCTAATAATATATTAAGCATATTATATAAAATGATAATTATCTTAGATCCTAGTTTTATAAGGGATTCAAGGATATCATCAAGAATGAGCTAATAAGAGCTCCAAAACCACCAAATTTTTCTAAATTAATCGAAATCTTTATTCTAATCGACAATCATTTCTACAAAAGATGAATAAAGAAAAAGGGAACCATTCAGAAAAACAGAAAATTTTCTAAACCTTAACATTAGAACAAATATTATAATACTGGCAATCTAATGGAATTAGATGGAACTAAATATTGTTATAAATCAAACGGACTTAGCATTAAAGAAAAAAAAAGATACAAAAAGAATAATTTATATTTCACTTATAGAAAGGGTAGGTACATGTCTTGAGACTGTAATCAAAAGAAGCCATTCATTACGAAAGGCAAAAAACAAGTAAGATTTGGAAACAAAAGACAGAAACCCTAAGAAATAGGTATATTAAAGAATAATTCTTACAAGATTAAATTATTAGAAAAAGAGTTACCCTAATCATATCCAGAATAATTCAGAGAGTTAAATATGATCATTCTATTTATAAGAATAGAATCAATCAGAAATATTGACGAGGAAATCGAGCTTATAAATAATTATAAATTAATTGAATTATTTGAAGAGAAAAGATCTGAAAACAATCTATAAATCAACAAAGTCTACCTAAAACCTTAAAAAAACAAGTTATAATACCTGATCAATTACCTCAATGGAAAATGTATATAATGTTATCACAAAGAACAGAAACCTAATTTTATAGAAAAACATCAGATTTATGATTATCCAACTTTGTTGATTCTATATATCATTATTTATAACAACCCTTATTATATAATATTCAAGGAGAATACAAAGAAAGACAATGTTAAGAGATTTGTTGCGGACTTAGGCTCTTCTCGGATTAATAAAGGATAGGAATATAATAATTATAATCTAATAATCGAAGATGTATAGGAAATCCTGTTATAAGCTGAATATTGCAAGATCTGGTGCAAGATTAATTATTATTATAAATACCATTAGGTCAAGGATTATTACCAAGATTTTCAGATAGGACTAATAGAATTATCGGTAATTATACCTTATAGATTATTGAGTATAAGCAAATATTAGCATAAATAATTGAACCTCTTTATTAAAAAACAAATCATTAAATCACTATCACTAAAACTTAATGATACAATTGGGATTAGGTAATTAATTATAGGAATCAGTTTTGAAAGATAAGTAATTAAAGCCTTAATCGATTCAGAAGTTATAGAGATATTTATAGATCCCAATTTTATAAAAAAAAACGGAATCCCTATTAAGCCTAAAGAACATTTATACCAACTGATATTGTTAGGAGGAAAGAAGGCTGAAATAAATGGATAGGTATAAAGACAGATTAATACTCTAAAAATAATTATATCAGAAGGGCATATTGAATAAGTCAAATTGGACTTAATACTATTAGGCAAACATATAGTAATCTTGAGAACCCCTTGGATTAGAAAGTATAATCCAAATATTGATTAAATAAAGGATACCCTCATATTCGATCATTACAATTGCAAGAATGAATAATTATATGATCCAAAGGAACAGACTTCTAAGGAAATCGGATACTATACTATAACAGCTATAGATCCTTTACTAATCGATAAGACTGATACAAAAGAAATTCCAGTGTAATATAGAAAATTCGCCAAACTATTCGAAAACCTATAAGATTTGAGAGCCCTGCCAAAATATAAACCTTAAAATCATAAAATCAATTTCAAAGAAGGATTCATACCCCCAATTAAAAGATTAAGATTATATAACCTTAATACTTTAAGAATATAAAAAGAATACTGATCTAAAACTGAAAAAAAAGGGATGGATTAGAAAATCTAAATCCTTTTATATATTTAATATACTTTTAGTATTCAAAAAAAAAGATTTGAATAATCGATCTTACAGAGACTATCATCAAATGAATGATAGGATCATCAGGGATATGTACCCTATACCCAAAGCCCAGGAGCTAAGGGATAAGCTAAGTAAGGCAATGATTTATACTAAACTAGATCAAAGGAATACCTTCAATCTTATACAAATCAAGGAAGGATACAAATAGAAGACTGCTTTCATATTACCTTCCAGATTATAAGAGTATACTGTTATACCATTTGGGTTAACAAATACACCAGCTATATATCAACAATAAAACAACAAAATACTCAAAAAGTTTAGTTTATTTATAATCTGTTATTTAGATAACATTTTAGTCTTCTCCTAGAAAAAAAAGAAATACAAAGAATATATTCTTAAAGTATTCGAAGTATTTAGGAAGATTGACTTATAATTCAAATTATCAAAATGTAAGTTTAAAATCAAAAAGATAATCTTTCTAGAATATATAATCAAATCAGGTTAAATGAGTATTAACCCAGAAAAAACTGAGAAAATTAAAAATTGGGAACAATCTAGAAATATCAAAGATATACAGATTATATTAGGATTCGCCAATTTTTGTTGGGTATTCATAAAAGATTTTTCCAAAATAATAGAACCACTTACGAAGATGACGAAAAAGGGTATAGGATTCGCATGGAACAAAAAGACAAAGCAAGTCTTCCAGGAAATCAAGAATAGATTTATCAGGGAACCTATACTCTACAATTATTATAATAATCGAGAAAGTATCATTGAAACAGATGTTTCCGATACCTATATAATAGAAGTTCATCTTCAAAGAGATGACAACAGGAAACTACACCCAATTGCTTATTACTCTAACAAAATGAATAAAACAGAGCAAAATTACAATATCTATAAAAAGGAACTTATAATTATAATCAAATCGTTGAAATATTGGAGAATCTATCTCCAAAAAGCTAAATTCCTAATAATCATTTATATTGATTATATAAATCTACAAATCTTTATTATAATTAAGATTCTGGATAATCGAAGATTGGCTTAATGAGCTAAAGAATTAACTAGTTTCGACTTGATAATTAAATATATCAAAGATAAAGATAATATAAGAATAAACGTATTAAATAGATTATTAGGATATAAGGATAATAAAACCTATCAAAAAATAGCGATTTTGAAATCTCTTTCTAATAGAGATCTTATTCCAAATCTAACAAAAATTATTGTTTTAAAGAATAAACCAACGGAAGTCTAGAAAAACAAACTTATAGACATACAATTAAATAAGGAAAATATCAAATAATCTAAGCTGTCAGTAATTATAGATGGATTGATATAAGTCACAGGGAAAATTTGATTACCAAGTAGCATTACCATTGAATTCATTGAGGAGCAATATGCATTACTAGCTTATAGTTATTAGAGAATATAAAGAATATATTTAAGAATTAAAAGACAATATTGGAATCTGGGACTTTGAATTATGATCAAAAAAATGGTCATTGAATATGATATCTATATCAGGAATAAGGCTTTTCGCCATACCCCTTATAGACAGATGCATATAATTGAAATACCATTAACATTATGGAAATCAATATTATAGGATTTTATAGGATCGTTATCTAAATCCAAAAATCTAATAATAGGAATAGAATATGATTATCTCTTAGTTATTATAGATCAACTGATTAAGTATATAATACTAATATTATACAAGACTACTTTGACTATAGAAATCTTAACAGTTATATTCCTAAAAGAAGTTATTGTAGTATATGGATTACCAGAAGAGATATTGTCTGATAGAGATAAACTCTTCACATCAAAATTCTGAATTGTTTTAGTAGTATTACTAGGTATAAAAAGGAAGATGTCTATAGCATTTTATTTACAAATGAATAAAGGGAATAAACAGATAAACCAAATTGTTAAAGCATACCTCCATTGTTACATAAATTATTAATAAAATAATTAAGTAGGACTACTACTTTTAGCATAATTTATATATAATAGCTCTGCTTCGGAAACTATCCAAATCTTACTGAACTATACCAACTTTGGATATAAATTAGTTGTATATCAAAAACCAGGTATTCCAAAAATAGAGAACCAATCTGCTATCATACAAACAAAGAAACTCAAGGAAGTTCACAAAGAAATAGCAGTAGAACTCAAGTTTATTACTAAAAGAAACATTCATTATTATAATAAGAAATGTAATCAGGAATTAATACTAAAAAAGAGGGATAAAGTCTATTTACTCCAAAAAAACATCAAGATAAAGAAACCAAGTACAAAACTGGATTATAAGAAATTAGGATCATTCAAAATCAAGAAAGTTAAAGAACCCTTGAATTATGAATTAATATTACCAAAAAGTATGAACATCTATTCAATATTTTATATATCCTTGCTCGAACTAATACTATCAAGAGTATCTAAAGCTTCTGAAACCGAAATCATATCTATTAATCAAAACGCCAAATATAAAGTAAAGAAAATATTAGATTGCAAATACATTAAAAACAAAATCAAATATCTGATGAAATAGGAAAATTACCTGGACTCTAAAAATATATAGGAATTAGAGAAAGACCTCAAGCACCTTAAGAAGTTTGAGGATTTTCGCCGATAGAATCCGGATTTGCCCAGAAGGAAGGAGAATTCAATATAGCTTATATAAACAACGAATCCATCGAATACAAAAAAAAGGGATCAAAGGAATCAGAACTAGTTATAAAAAGTTCAGAATCCAATTGACCAAATTGACCAAAAAGATCGGGAAGAATAATAGACATTAAAATTGCAGCAATTTCTCTTTCTTTTTCTTTTTTGAGTCTTTCCTTCTCCTTTAAAACATCAAGCTCATCCAGAGAATTTAAACCAGCCGCTATCAATTTCTGCTCCCGCTTATCCAGCAAACATTGTTGTTTACAAAGGCAAGAAATCTTGGCCATAGCTTCTTACAATACCACAAAAGCCTTTTCCTCCTTTTTACAAAGTTTTTGTCTTTGACGATCAATAGAGGACCAATCGGAAAGGGATGGCATTTTGTTTTTCGATCTTACATCATAAGTTTTTCTATGACAACAATATTTAGTACATCTACCATTATTAGAGCCCAATTCCAAAGCAATACAATGACAATTGGCTTTTTCATATCGAGTACAAGCAACCATTTCACTTCCTATTTGTTCGATTCGATTATCAAGTTCCAATTACTCTGTTCGTTTTCGAGTACATTGAGGTGGTATGGTGTAAGAAGAAAGAGAGGAATGTGACAGATGGATATTGTAGATATCGTACTAGTTATAAGCGATCGAGAACGATGCTTAGCTAGGAAGGGGATAATGTCATAAATCATATTCATTTTTATAAAATAAATCTAGTTACTAGTATTTGAACTGCTTTCTTTAGGGGGTCCTTATTAATAAGGAATCCTAGGACAAATATTATCCTAGAACAAATGATATCCTAGGAAGAATAGGTTAGATAATCATTTGATCTTAGGATAAGTATTCTAGGATATAATTTGTCCTAGGACTATTATCTCAGGATAATATTTGTCCCAGGATAAATTGTCCCAGGATAATATCTATCCCAGGATTATTATTTTAGGATTAGAATTGTTTTAAGATTAATATCCTAAAGCTAATAATAGATTATATAATAGATAGATTAGATAAACCAGTCTATCCTATCTATCTATTTGAATAGATAGACTGGATAAACCAATCTATTCAAACTATCCAAATTATATTTATTAATATATAATCAAAATAATTTCATAATTTAAAAGCTTTATGCTCAACTTAATTATCAATTAGTTTACTTATATTCTACTTGATCTAATAACAACTTCACTTCCAAATAAACCCAATTGATAAAGCCTTAACCTACAACTATCAACCAACGAAACCTCAGGCAGCCGCTGCCTCCAGTACAGTATCGTTACATTAATAAAGCCTTAATCTACAACTATTAATCAACAAAACCTTAAACAATTATTATCTTTAATATAATATCATTATACTTTGAATATCGTTTCAGTTAAACTATATCAATTACAATAGACTTTATTCAATAATCTATTGAATTAGTTTCCTTTTCCTTTACTAAAACTTTAGGGTAGATTATTGTCAATATAGAACCGAGATAAGCAATCCAAATATCCACCTCTAATCTTTTTTATAGAGATTGTAGTAAGTATCAAGCTTTTGTTGTACAAATTGATCTTTACTACATCTTTGATGAATATCTCTTCTTAACACAAATATAAAGGATCTTATAGTTAATCTTATTCTTCCAAAGAATTGCATTCAATTGGATCAAACCTTTCTTCAATAATCTAATAACCAAAACTACTAATAATTAACTCAATGAAAATATGAAATCTGAGATACATTATCTTTTTGACATTTACAAATCATTTCGATAAGGTTTCGATAAGGCTTTCAAGGAAGTTGATCTTAATCATATAGTTGAGAGAGCATTACAACAATTTAAGCAGATAGGATCAATTACAATCTATATTACTAAATTCCAATAATATATTGAATATATTATATAAAATAATAATTATTTTAGATCCCAATTCTATAAGGGACTCAAGGATATTATCAAAGATGAACTAATAAGAGCTCCAAAACCACCAAATCTTTCTGAGTTAATCAAGATCTTTATTCTAATTAATAATTATTTCTATAAAAGATAAATAAAGAAAAAGGGAATCACTCAAAAAAATAGAAAGTTTTCTAAATCTTAATATTAGAACAAATATTATAATGCTAATGATCTAATAGAATTGAATAAAGCCAAACATTGATATAAATCAAATAAACTTAACATTAAAGAAAAGAAAAGATATAAAAAGAATAACCTATATTTCATCTATAGAAAGAATAGATATATATCTTAAAACTATAATCAAAAGAAGTTATTTGTTGCAAAAGACAAGAAATAAATAAAATTTGGAAATAGAAGATAAAGATCCCGAAAAGTAAATATATTAAAAGATAATTCTTACAAAATTGGATTATTAGAAAAAGAGTTACCTCAATTATATCCAGAATAACTCAAAGAGTTGAGATTGGTCACTCTATATATAAAGGTAGAACCATCCGAAAATGCCAATAAAGAAATCGAGCTTATAAGGAACCATAAATTAATCGAATTATACAAAGAAGAAAGATCTATTAAAGGATCCGAAGACAATCAGTAAATCAATATAGTTCATCTGAGACCTCAAGAGAACGAGCTATAGTATCTGATTAGTTACTTTGATGGAAAACAAACATAATGTTATCACAAAGAACGAAAACCTGATTTTATAGAAAAACATCAGACTCATAATCATTCAATTTTGTTGATTCTTTACATTATCATTTATAACAACCTTTACCAAATAGTATTCAAGAAGAATACAAGGGAAAGTAATATTAGGAGATTTGTTATAGATTTAGATTCTCTTTATATTAATAAAGAATAAGAATATAATAATTATAATCTAAAAATCAAAGATATATAGAAAATCCTATTATAAATAAAATATCGCTGGATCTGGTGTAGGATTAATTATTATTATGAATATTAATGGGTCAAGGATTATTGTCAAGATTTTCAAATAGGATTAATAGAATTATTGGTAACTACTCTTTATAGATTGTTGAATATAAGCGAATATTAATATAAATAATTGAATCTCTTTATCAAAGAACAGATCACCGAATCATTATCGCTAGAACTCAATAGTACAATTAGGATTGGATAATTAATCGTAGGAATCAGTTTTGGAAAACAGGAAGTTAAAGCTCTGATCAATTCAGGAGCTATAAGAATATTTATAGATCCTAATTTTACAAAAGAAAACAGAATCTCTATTAAGTCTAAAAAACATTTATATCAATTGATATTATTAAAAGAAAAGAAGGTTGAAGTAAACAAATAAGTATAAAGACAAATTAATACTCTCAAAATGATTATATCAAGAGGGTATACAGAATAAGTCAAATTGAACTTAATATTATTAAGCAGATATACAATAATCTTGGGAACTCTATAGATTAGAAAATATAATCCAAATATTGATTAGATAAAGGATACTCTTATATTTGATTATTATAAATATAAAAACAAATAATTATATAATCCAAAAAAACAGACTTCTAGGGAGATTAAATATTATACTATAACAACTATAGATCCTCTATTGGTCGGCAAGATTGATGCAAAAAAGATTCCAGTACAATACAGAAAATTCGCCAAGTTATTCGAAGACCTACAAAATTTGAGAGTCTTATTAAAATATAAGCTTTAGGATTATAAAATCAATTTCAAAAAAGGATTTATATCCCTAATTAAGAGATTAAGATTATATAACCCCAATACCTTAAGAATATGGGAAGAATATTGATCGAAAACTAAAAAGAAAGGATAGATTAAGAAATCCAAATTCCTTTATATATCTAATATATTATTAGTATTCAAAAAGGAAGATCTGAATAATCGATCTTATAAAAGAATATCCTTATTAGCTAATATTATTAAAAAGAAAAAAGATTGGAATAGATAATTGAATATGAAGACAAATTAGTATTATCAGAATGGTTATACCAAAAGGATATATAGAGCAAATCAAAATGAATTTAATATTATTGAGCAAATATATAATTATCTTGAGAACCCTTTGAATTAAAAAGTATAATCCAAATATTGATTAGATAAAGGATATTCTTATATTTGATTATTGTAATTGCAAGAACAAATAATTATATAGCCCAAAAAAATAAACTTTTGGAAAAGCTGGATATTGTACTATAATAGTTACAGATCCTCTATTGATCAATAAGATTGATACAAAAAAGATTCTAGTACAATACAGAAAATTCGCCAAGTTGTTCGAAGATCTATAGGATTTGAAAGCTTTACCAGAATATAAGCTTTGAGATTATAAAATCAATTTCAAAGAGGAATTTGTACTCTTTACCAAAAAGTTGAGATTATATAATTTTAACATTTTAAGAATATAGAAAGAATATAGGTTTAAAATTGAAAAAAAGGGATGGATTAAAAAGTCCAAATCCCCTTATATAACCAATATGTTATTAATGTTCAAAAAGAGAGGTCTGAATAATCGATTTTGTAAAGATTATTATCAAATAAACAATAGGATTATCAGGGATATATACTCTATACCCAAAGTTTAAAAATTAAAAGATAAATTAAGCAAGGTAATAATTTATATTAAATTAGATCAAAGAAATACTTTCAATTTAATACAAATCAAGAAAGAATACAAATAAAAAACTACTTTCATATTATCTTCCAGATTATAGGAATATATAATCATACTTTTTGGATTAACAAATATATCTATTATTTATCAACAATAAAACAACAAAATATTCAAAAAGTTTAATTTGTTTGTAATCTATTATTTAGATAATATCCTTATCTTCTTTCAAAAGATAAAAGAATATAAAGAACATATTCTTAAAATACTCGAAATATTTAGAAAGATTAATTCATAATTCAAGTTATTGAAATAAAAGTTTGGAATCAAAAAGATAATCTTCCTAGGATATATTATCGAATTAAGGCAAATAAACATTAATCTAAAGAAAACCAAAAAAATAAAAAATTGAGAACAACTGTCACGAATTATGTTCATTATAATACAATAAAAATAAGCATAATAGTTTGGGCTGTTGTTTTCGGAAGGATCTTTATCGATAAGGAATCCTAGGATAAATATCTTAGGATTCAATTAGTCCTAGGATTGTATATATTCTAGGATTAATCAATTAGACAGTTATAATAGTTTAAGGCAAGTTATTCTAGGATCTTATTAGTCTTAGGATAAAAAGTTTTAGGATAAAATTAATCCCAGGATTATTATTTTAGGAAATATAGTATCTGTTACGAAGGTAACAGCTGACTTGTTTGTATAAGCTAAGGCCATATGTAAATAAGATACGATTTGTCCATATTAGTATGTGATTATGATCACCTGAGGATCGTAGATGCATATACCATCAGAATACACAAACAAGAAAGCTTCAGGCATATATAGTATCAAATCACATAATATATCGAAGATCGAAGTCGATAATCGATGGGATCGATCGTCGAAATCGATATTCGACGAGATCGATCGTCGAAATCGATATTCGACGAGATCGATCGTCGAAATCGATATTCGACGAGATCGAATATCGAAGTCGATATTCGATCAAGAAACGAAGATCTATATAAGGAATGGGATTTCATTAAATATAGAGCTTCGTGCTCAAGATCAATCATTTAGTATATCATATTATTAGTTATGAATTGCATTATCTTATTATCATTATTTTAAAGTCCTTACTTGATGCTTAGTTATAAATCTACTTCGAGAGCTTAGAGCATTTCTATATGATTTAGATGACAAACCTTGTAACACTTTGAGCATTATTATTGCCTTAAGTACTGATTCGATATAAGTAATAATAGCTATATCTTCTATGATATTACAATTTAGCAATCCAGTTACAAATAGTTAGGTCACCTCTGAAAGCATCGATAAGGATGGAGATATCTTTATAGGAGGTATCGAAGATTTTAAAGAGATCATTATCACCGAAACTCTTAAAGTCGCTTTACCAAACCGATTTATAGGTAATCGATAAGAGCTAAAAACCTTCTTACTTTAATTAAAAATCTATTTCTAATTTAACAAAGACAAATTCAATTACAACATTGATAAAAGTATCTGGGCTGTTTTCTACTTCAAAAGAAAAGCTGCTAAATGGATTCAATTATATCTCAAAGATTACTTTACCAATTTGAGCGAACCTAAAAAACAATTATATTCTATTCAGATCATTTTTAGGAAATTCGAAGGGTTTAAGAAGGAAATACAACAAGTATTCGGGAATATCAATGAATTATATGATGTTGAGTTCAAGATCTATAATCTCAAGCAAACAAGGTCAATAGTCAAGTATACTATGGAATTCAGGAGATATATAGATACTATTAAATAAGAAAAGAATATGATAATGAATCATTATTGAAAAGGGCTCAAATCTGAGATTAAACTAGAATTGGATCATAATTGTATTTGGGAAGACCTAAACAAATTAATTGAAGAATCTATTAAAACAAATGAGATATTATACAAATATCAAAAGGAATATCGATCCTTCAATTTTTAAGGAAATCGAGATTGTGGCAAGTACTATAAGAATAAAGAAAGATCTTGAGAGAGTAAACAACCTTATAGAGACCCTATATAATTGAATATAATCTTTAAAGATAAATTATTTAAGGAAAAGGTAGAATAAAGATGAAAGGACAAGTTATACTTTGAATATAACAAACCAGATTATTGGGTCAGGGATTGTCGAAGCAAAAGATCATCAGAAGATGATCATTATAAGAAATTCGGCAAAGGATAATTTAATATTACTTTTATATTTTAATTATATACTTCAAATCCAATAGAAGATAATAGCTATAAATATAAAGAATATCAAAAAGAAATTGATGTAATACTATAAGACCAGGAAGGGTTGAATATTATAGACCGATATAAGTTAGAGTATCTTCAAACCCCTTCACCCTTTATTATCGAAAAGGAACAAAAAGAAATATTATTAATAGAACATATAACAAAGAATTAGATAGCTTATTATAATGATTCTTATAAGATTTATTCATCAGGTAAGGAAACTATAGATTGATTTTCTCAAAAAAAAACAAAAAAACCTTACAAGAAGGGAGGGTCGAAAAGATCATTATATAATCACAAAATTGACCAAATTAACCAAATTGACCAAATTAACTAAATTGACAAAAATAATCATAATAAGGATTTGGGTTAAGATCAACTAAATATTACAGGTCAAGTAGGTTAGATATATTATACTACAAAGATAAATGGACAAATAATCCAGGTTATAATTGATTCAGAAGTTATAGGAAATTTTATTGTATCAGGAATTATGAAGCATTTGGGAGTACAATTTCAAGCAAAACAAGTACTATATCAATTGCAATTAGTTGATAGACAATTAGCCGGATTGGACAAAAGGATTTTATAGGAGATTTGTCTTTTATAAATGAGTATAATCTAGTATAAAAAGGTTATCCAATTCGATATTGTTTTATTAGGGAATCAATAGATCATTCTGAGAATATTATGATTGAAAGTATATAACCCCCAGATTGATTGGTTATCAGAAATTATATCATTTCCGAAGAAAAGCGATCGATAAGATACACTAAAGCTAGTAAGGCTAAATATATATAATGGAGAATTAAAGATGAATAATATTATTAATATAAGATACCAAATTTAGGGTCCTTTATTAACAATAAAGAAAGATGAATCTTCTATATAAATAAAGAATAAATAAAAGAAATTACTTGAAAATACCCTTATAATAAAACAGGACAAAATACCAATATTGATACAATACCAGAAGTACAAGAAATTATTCGAAGAAAAAAAAGATTATAACACTTTACCAAAGTATAAACCATAAAATCATAAAATAATATTAAAGAAAGGCAAGATATTTTCATTCAGCTTAATCTATCTGATATCAGCCTTTGATTTAAGGATGCTTAGGGATTATATTGATAATATATTAAAAAAGGGATAGATTAAAGAATCCACCTTACAGACAGTTAGCCTTATATTATTTATATCAAAGAAAGATGGTACAAAAAGGCTTTATATAGATTATCACAAATTCAACGATATGACAATCAAAGATCAATACTCATTTCTATTAACTACAGAATTAAGGGATCGATTAAGAAAAACTAGGATTTTCTCTAATTTTGATTTATGAAACGAATTCTACTTTATTAGAATAAAGAAAGATAAAGAATAGAAAATAGCATTCAGAACTCGATATAGATTATACAAATATTAGATTATATTATTCAGATTGATAAATGTATTTACAATATATATATATTTAATTAACAATATATTAAGAAAATATCTAGATATATATTATATATATTATCTAGATAATATATTGATATTTTTAGAAACAAAAAAATAATATATTTAGGATATTTATAATGTTCTATAACTTTTAAAGAAAGCAGATCTCTAATATAAATTTAGCAAGTATGAATTTCATATCACAGAAACAGAATTCCTAAATTATATTATATTCTTAGGAGATCTCAAAATGAGCTTTGACAAAGTAAAAGCAATCAGAGAATAAAAGCCATCAATCAATATAAAAGAAATATAATCCTTTTTAAGATTCGCTAATTTTTACTAACGATTTATCAAAAATTATTCGAAAATAGCTATCTTAATGATCAAGATTATTAAGAAGAATCAAGGGGAATTTCGATGATCAGAAGCAGCACAAACAATATTCGAATACCTTAAAGAAATATTCGTAAAAGAACCAGTTCTTAAGACTTTTGATCTAGAACTACCAATAATTATGGAGACAGACTCCTCAGATTATATAATAAACATAATATTCAGCCAGCTAGATTTGAACAAGAAATAACAATTAATCGCTTACTATTTATACAAATTATTGTTAGTTGAATTAAACTATAAAATATATAATAAAGAATTATTAGTAATAATAGATATTTTTAGGAAATAAAGAATATATTTGGAAAAATCAAAATATATAATATAGATATATATAGATTATAAGAATTTGGTTTATTTCATTATAATAAAAGAATTAAATTAATAACAGGTTAGATGGTCAGAAATTATGGCTATATATAACTTCAGAATTTCATATATTAAGGGAAACAAAAATATTAGAGCGGATACTTTAAGCCAAAAATCAGAATATTTATAAAATAAGATATACGAATTGTATACAATATTAAAATAAGATAATAATGCTTTAATTCATAATAAACTATAATTCGTTATTATTTCAGGAATAAATTATGATATTATTAAGGATATCATAAAAACAGAATATATAATAGATATTATAATCAAAAGAATCCTAGTTATATCAGACAATCTAGAAAGAGGATTTATTATTGAAGATAGGTTCATTCACTTTCATAATAAACTTTATATACCCTCTAATTTAATTAAGGATTATGTTATAGAACAATATAAGCTATCAGCTCACAAACATCAAGATATTACAAGAACCTTTGCCAAAATAAGGAAAGAAGTGTACTTTCCAAAGATGAAGATTATAATTGAGAATATAATTAGGAACTATAATATTTACATAAAGAATAAAGTTATTCGATATATATTTTATGGTCAGCTCAAAACCTCTGAATTATTTATTTAATCATGGAAATCTATCGTTTAGGATTTTATAATAAAACTATCATTATCCAAGGATCCAATTACCTAAAAGGAATATGATTCCATATTGATAATAACAGATAGATTAACCAAATTCATTTATATAATATTATTCTATGAAACTTGGACAATAGACAATCTTGCTTATATATTCATATAGAATATAATTAGTATTTATAATGTACCAGATAAGATCATCTCAGATAAAGACAAATTATTTATATCAAAGTTCTGGTTTATTCTTATAATATTATTAGGAATCAAAAGAAAGCTTTCGACAACTTTCCATTTACAAACAAATGGTCAAATAGAACAACTAAACCAAACGATGGAAGCCTATCTTTATTGCTACATTAATTATAGATAAGACAATTGGGTTAAACTATTATCTTTAGTATAATTTATATATAATATATTAAAGACAGAAATCATAAAAGTGATGCCAATATATACTAACTTTGGATTCAACTCATTGGCTTATAAATCATTATTACTGCAAGATACAAATACAGACAAAGCTATAAAAGATATCATAGAAATCAAGGAGCTTTAAGAACAACTCTCCTTAGATTTATAGTTCATTACTTTAAAAATAATATCATACTATAACAAATTAAGAAGTATAGGATCTATTTTTAAAGAGAAGAATAAAGTTTATCTTATTCAAAGGAATATACAAATAAAACAACTAAGTAATAAACTAGATCATAAGAAACTAAGATCATTCAAAATCGATAAAGTAGTCGAACCAGTCAATTACAAATTCAAACTACTATACAATATAAATATCCATCTAGTATTCTATATCTCACTTTTTAAGAAAGCATTACCAGGAATGTTTGATATATCAACAATAGAAATCGAATCAGTCAATCTTAACATCATATATAATATTGAAACAATACTAGATTATAAATTCGTTAAAAACAAGGTCAAGTATTTGATCAAATAATTAGATTATTTATATTCAGAAAATATATAGAAATTTAAGAAAGATCTCAGTTGCCCTAAGAAATTACAGACATTCCATCTGAAGTATTCATATCTACCAATAAAGTCTCAAGCTCAAAATCAGACAAAGAAGGTAACGAAAGGTTGAAGAAATCGAAAGAAAAAGAACCATTAGGAATGTTTATAGTAACATTGATGGGTTCCTTATCCTTACATTCCTTTTCCAATTTTTCCTTTTCCAATCTTTTATTTTCCTTAACCAAATCAAATTCTTCTAATGTATAAAGCTTATAATGAATCATCTCCTTTTCACAATTCCTAAGGAACTCTTGTTGCTTATATAGTTGAAGAATCTTGGTCATTACCTCTTCTTTTTGTTAATACAAATGTTCTTGTTGTTGTTCAATAGATTCATAAATTGTAGGTATTACAAGACCAGTATAACAACAATCTTTCTTGGAATAAATACAATCAACGCAACAAAAGGAAAGATCGGTATTAATGATACACAAACGTTCAGCACGATTACAACAATCACAAGGTTCATACTCAATACCAATATGTTCGATACATTGAGATAAGCGAGTAATATCTCGAAAAGAAACCAATTGATTAATAAGCATAATAAAGGAAATATTATATTCATTTAAAATCAATCGAAATAGGAACACATTATTATAAACATTTGGGATAAGCGCTAAGTTAAGAAAGGGATAGTGTTACGAAGATAACAGTTGACTTATTTGTATAAATTAAGGCCATATACAAATAAGATACGATTTGTCCATATTAATATATGATTATGATCACCTGAGGATTGTAGGTGTATATACCATCAGAATACACAAACAAAAAAGCTTCAGGCATATATAGTATCAAATCACATGATATATCGAAGATCGAAATCGATAATCGACGGGATCGATCGTCGAAATCGATATTCGACGAGATCGATCGTCGAAATCGATATTCGACGAGATCGAATATCGAAGTTGATATTCGACCAAGAAACGAAGATCTATATAAGGAATGGGATTTCATTAAATGTAGAGCTTCATGTTCAAAATCAATCATTTAGTATACCATACTATTAGTTACGAATTGCATCATCTTATTATCATTACTTTAAAGTCCCTGCTTGATGCCTAGTTATAAACCTACTTCGAGAGCCTAGAGCACTTCCACGTGATCTAGACGGCAAACCTCGTAACAGTATCCTAAGAAACAAGTTATTTCAGGATTAATGTTCTGAGGCTATTGAAAGGATTATATAATGGATAGATTGGATAACTTAATCTATTCAGTCTAGGGGATAATCTGGATAGATTAGTCTATTCAAACTATTCAATAATATTCAGAAATATATAGTTAGAATAGTTTCATAATTTAAGAGCTTTGTGCTCAACTTAATTATCAATTAATTTATTTATATTCTACTTGATCTAGTAACAACTTCACTTCCAAATGAATCTTAGTGATAAAGCCTTAATCTACAATTATTAATTAAACAAATTTCAGGCAATTATTGTCTTTAATACAGAATCGTTACACTTTGAATATTGTTACAATTAAACTATATCAAATCATAATGAACTCTAATCAACAATCTATTGAATTAGTTTTCTTCTCCTTTATTGAGGCTTAGGATAAGTTGTTATTATTATGGAGTTAAGACAAACAATCTAAATATCCATCCCTGATCTATTTTATAGAGATTGTAATAAAACATTGAGTTTTTGTTATATAAACTGATCTTTACTATATCTTTAATAGATATCTTTTCTTGATATAGATATAGAGGATTTTGTAGTTGATATCATTTTTTCAAGGAATTGTATTCAATTGGATTGAACCTTTTTTCAATGATCTAATAACCAAAATTATTGATGATTAATTCAATGAAAATATGAAATCTGAGATATACTATTTTTTTAGCATTTACAAATCATTTCGACAAGGTTTCGACAGAGCTTTCAGGGAAGTTAACCTTGATTATATAATTAAAAGAATATTACAATAACTTAAACAAATAGGATCAATTATAGCCTATATTACTAAATTCCAATAATATATCAGGTATATTATATAGGATAATGATTATCTTAGATTCTAGTTCTATAAAGGATTTAAGGATATCATCAAAAATGAGCTAATTAGAGCTTTTAAATCATCAAATCTTTCCGAATTGATTAAGATCTTCATTTTAATTGATAATTGTTTTTATAAAAGATAAATAAAGAAAAAGGGAATTATTCAGAAAAATAGAAAGTTTGCTAAATCTTAATATCAAAGCAAACATTACAATATCAATGATCCAATAGAATTAGATGAAATTGAATGTTGACATAAACCAAATGAATTTAATGTTGAAGAAAAGAAAAGATGTAGAGAAAACAATCTATATTTCACCTATAAAAAAGATAGGTATATATCTAAAGATTGTAATTAGAAAAAGCTATTCGCTATAAAAAACAGAAAACAAGTAAGATTTGGAAACAAGAAATAGGAACCCTGAAAAGCGGATGCTTTAGAAGGCAACTTCCACAAAATAGGATTGTTAGAAAAAGAGCTACTACAATTATATCTAGAATAATTTATAAAATTGGGTATAAATACTTCAAATATAGGAATAGAATTATTCGAAAATATTAATGAGGAAGTTGAGTTTATAGAAAACCTTGAGTTAATTGAATTATTCGAAAAGGAAGGATTTGTTAAAGGATTCGATAATAATTAGTAAATTAATAGAATTTATCTAAAACCTTAAAAAAACAAATTATAATATATAATCAATTATCTCAATAGAAAATATATATAATACTATTATAAAGAACAAAAACCTGATTTTGTAGAAAAATATTAAATCTATAATTATCCAACCTTATTAATCCTTTATATTATTATTTATAATGACCCTTACCAAATAATATTCAAGGAGAATATAAGGGAAAGCAATATTAGGAGATTTGTCGCGGACCTAGATTCTCCTTATATTAATAAAGAATAAGAATACAACAATTATAATCTGGAGATTAAAGATATATAGGAAATCCTGGTATAAGATAGATATTATAGGATCTAATACAGAATTAACCTTTATCACAAATGTTGATAAGTTAAGGATTATTGCCGAGATTTTCAAATAGAACCAATAAAGCTATTACTAACTATATTTTACAAATTAGTAAATATAAACAAATATCAATATAAATGATTAAACCTCTTTATTAAAGAACAAATCACTGAATCATTATCGCTAAAACTTAATGGTATAATTGGAATTAGATAATTGATCATCGAAGTCAATTTAGGAAAACAGAAAGTCAAAGCTTTGATTAATTCAGAAGTTATAAGAGTATTTATAGATCCCGACTTTGCTAAAGAAAATGGAATTTTTATAAAGTTTAAAGAACATCTTTATCAATTAATATTATTAAAAAAAAAGAAGGTTGGGGTAAATAATTAAATACAAAAACAAACTAATATTATCAAAATGGTTATACCAAATAGATATACAAAACAAATCAAAATGAACTTAGTATTATTGGACAAATATATAATTGTCTTAGGAATCCTTTAGATTAAGAAGTATAATCCAAATATTGATTGGGTAAAGGATAGCTTTATATTCGATTGTTGTAATTGCAAAAACGAATGATTATATAGCTTAAAAGAACAAACTTTTAGGGAGGCCAGATACTATATTATAGCAGCCACAAATCCTTCATTAATTAGCGAGATCGATACAAAAAAGATTCTAGTGCAATATAGAGAATTCACCAAACTGTTTGAAGATCTATAGGATTTGAGAGCCTTGCCTGAATATAAGTCTTAGGATTATAAGATCAATTTCAAAAAGAGATTCGTATCCTTTACAAAGAAATTGAGATTATATAACTTTAATATTTTAAGAATATAAAAAGAGTATAGATCTAAAACTGAAAAGAAAGGATGGATTAGGAAATCCAAATCTTTTTGTATAATTAATGTATTATTAATATTCAAAAAGAGAGATCTGAATAATCAATCTTACAAAGACTATTGTTGAATAAACAATAGGATTATCAGGAATATATATCCTATATCCAAGGTTTAGGAATTAAGGGATAAATTAAGTAAAATAATGATTTATATTAAATTGAATTAAAGAAATATCTTTAATCTTATATAAATCAAAAAAGAATATAAATAGAAGATTACTTTTATATTATTTTCTAAATTATAAGAATATATTATTATATTATTTGAATTAATAAATATATCTATTATATATTAATAATAAAATAATAAAATATTTAAAGAATTTAGTTTATTTATAATCTATTATTTAAACAATATTCTTATCTTTTTTTAAAAAGAAAAAGAATATAAGGAATATATTTTGAAAGTATTTGAAATATTTAGGAAGATTGATTTATAGTTTAAATTATCAAAATATAAGTTCGAAATTAAAAAGGTAATTTTCCTAAAATATATTATTAAATCAGGGCAAATAAGTATTAATCTGAAGAAAATCGAGAAAGTAAAAAATTGGGAATAATTTAGAAATATCAAAGATATACAAATTATATTAGGATTCGCTAATTTCTATCAAGTATTCATCAAAGATTTTTTTAAGATGATAAAGTTATTTATAGAAATAATAAAGAAGGATATAGGATTTATATAGAATAGAAAAACAAAACAAGTCTTCTAGGAAATCAAGGATAGATTTATCAAAGAATCTATATTATATAATTATTACAATAATCAGGAAAGTATTATAAAAACAAACATTTCTGATATTTATATAATAGAAGTTCATTTTTAAAAAGATAACAATAGGAAACTACATCTAATTACTTATTATTCTAATAAAATAGATAAAATAAAGCAAAATTACAATATTTATAAAAAAGAACTTATAATTATAATTAAATCATTGAAATATTAAAGAATCTATCTTTAAAGAGCTAAATTTCCAATAATCATTTATATTAATTATATAAGTCTATAAATCTTTATTATAATTAAGATTCTGAATAATCAAAGATTGATTCGATAAACTAAAGAATTAATTGATTTCGATTTGATAATCAAATATATCAAAGATAAAAATAATATAAGAATAGATATATTAAATAGGTTATCAAAATATAAAAATAATAAAATCTATTAAGAAATAATAATCTTGAAATCCTTATTAAATAATGACCTTATTCTAAATTTAACAAAAATTGTTGTTTTAGAGAATAAACTAATAAAAATTTAAAAAAACAAACTTGTAGATATACAATAGAATAAGGAAGATATCAAATAATTAGAGCTATCAATAATTATTAATAATCTAATATAAATTATAAGGAAAATATAGTTATCAAACAATATTACCCCCAAATTTATTAAGGAACAGTATATATTACTAATTTATAATTATCAGGGAATATAAAGAATATACTTAAAAATTAAGAGATAATATTGAGGTTTAGGACTCCGAATTATAATCAATAAAATAATTATTGAATATAATACTTATATCAGGAACAAGACTTTTCATTATATCCCTTATAAACAAATGCATATAACCAAAATACTATCAATATTATAAAAATTGATATTATAGGATTTTATAGATCCATTATCTAAATCCAAAAATCTAATAACAAGAATAGAATATAATTACCTTTTAATCATTATAAACTAATTAATTAAATATATAATATTAATATTATATAAGATCACCTTAATTATAGAAACCTTAATAGTTATATTCCTGAAAGAGATTATTATAATATATAAATTACCAAAGAAAATATTGTCAGATAAGAATAAACTTTTTATATCAAAATTCTGGATTGTTTTAATAGCATTACTAAATGTGAAAAAGAAAATATCTATAATCTTCTATTTACAAACAAATGAAAAGAATAAACAAATAAACCAGATTATTGAAGCTTACCTCTATTATTATATAAATTATCAACAAAACAATTAAATAGGATTATTATTTTTAACATAATTTATATATAATAGCTTTGTTTCGGAGATAATACAAATCTCTTTGAATTACATCAACTTTGATTATAAACTAATTGTATACCAAAAATCAGGTATTTCAGAAATAAAGAACTAATCTATTATAATACAAATAAAGAAACTTAAGGAAGTTTATAAAGAATTTATAATCAAATTTAAGTTTGTTATTGAAAGAAATATTCATTATTACAATAAAAAATATAGTTAGAAATCAATATTAAAGAAAAGGGATAAAGTCTATCTACTCCAAAAAAATATCGAAATTAGGAAACCAAATGTAAAACTGGATTATAAAAAATTAGGATTATTCAAAATCAAGAAAATTAAAGGATTTTTGAATTATAAATTAATATTACCAAAAAATATGAATATTTATTTAGTATTTTATATATCCTTATTTGAATTAGTATTATTAAAAGCATTTAAAATTTTTGAAATAGAAATTATATTTATAGATTAAAATATCAAATATAAAGTAAAGAATATACTAGATTACAAATATATTAAAGATAAAATCAAATATTTAATGAAATAGAAGAATTACCCGAATTTCAAGAATATATAAAAATTAAGAAAAAACCTTAAATACTTTAAGAAATTTGAGAAGTTTTATTAATAAAATCTAGATTTATTTAGAAAAAAGAAAAGTTTAATAAGATCTATATAAATAAAGAATTTATTATATACAAAAAAAAAGGATTGAAAAAATCAGAATTAATTATAAAAAGATTAGATAAACCAAATTGACCAAATTGATCAAAGGAGTTAAAAGGAATAATAAACATTGAAATTACAGCAATTTCTTTCTTTTTTCTTTCCTTTTCTTTTAGAGCATCAAATTTATCTATAAAGTTCAGTTTAATAGTAATTATCTTTTGTTTTTATTTACAAAGAAACTTCTACTATTTATTAAATCAAAGTATCTTGGATATAATCTTATCCTTTTTAATATTTATCTATTTAATCTAAATATTGATAATCTTTTAATTGGAAATAAAGGATATTTTATTTAAATCATAAATATTGTAGGATTTATTTAAAGAAATATAGTGATCATAATAGTAATACTTGATATTATAAAGAGAAATATATTCGATATCAATATTATTATAATGAGTATAAGGAGCTATCTTTTTCCCAAACAAATTAAATTTTTTTCCTAGAACTTTATAATCAATATAAGATTGAAAATAAATAAATAATATAGTATAGAAAATAATCTAAAGGGATATAAAGATAAAGCAGATTCTTATCGAATTTTATAAGTAATTAAGGATAATGTTTAATTAGAAAGAGGATAATATTACAAATTATATTTATTATAATATAATAAAAGCAAATACAATAATTTAAACTATTGTTTCTGGAAAAGATTCTTATCAATAAGGAATCCTAAAATAAATATTCTAGAATCTAATAAATCCTAGGATTGTAATTATTTTAGGATTAATCAATTAGGTAATTATGATAATTTAGGGCAAGTATTCTAGGATCTTATTTGTTTTAGGATAGAAAGTTCTAAGATAATATTAATCCCAGAATGATTATTTTAGGAAATATATTATTCTAAAAAACAAATTATTCCAGAATTAATGTTTTAAAATTAAATAAGGATTATATGATATACTAACTTTGTTAGTTAGCTAGTAGAGCTAGTATCAAAAGGAATACTAATTATATTAGTCAATTAATATAATTAATATTCAAAGAAAGCAATCAATATATATAATTAGGATAATTTTATAGTTTAGGAGTTTCGTATTCAACTTAATTATTAATTAGTTTACCTATATTCTATTTGATTTAATAACAACTTCACTTCCAAGTGAATATTAATGATAAAGCCTTAATCTACAACTACCAACAAGACGAAACCTTAAGCAGCCGCTGCCTCCAATACAGTATCGTTACAAGATCTTTGTATTCTTTATTCTATTATTTTTATTAGATTTAAATCAATAAAATTAA
Organism: Sclerotinia subarctica; assembly: GCA_025389085.1. Classification (NCBI taxonomy): domain Eukaryota; kingdom Fungi; phylum Ascomycota; class Leotiomycetes; order Helotiales; family Sclerotiniaceae; genus Sclerotinia; species Sclerotinia subarctica. The sequence continues at coordinate 617,285 of QRFI01000016.1, forward strand.
TAGGAATCCTTTTTATTGTTTTTATTAGATTAAATTTAATAGGATTAATAAGAATCCTTTATTATATACTTTCAATCAGATTCGATATCTATGTTTACTTGGGGTAAAGAGATCATATAAGTTATTTGCTATATAGTTTTGTATATGAATCTACTTGCTTTTCAATATGGTCCAAGTTTATTGTAACGATATTGTACTGGAGGCAGCGGCTGCCTGAGGTTTCGTTGATTAGTAGTTGTAGATTAAGGCTTTATCAATTGGGTTTATTTGAAAGTGAAATCATTATTAAATCAAGTAGAATATAGGTAAATTAATTGATAATTAAGTTGAGCATAAAGCTTTTAAATTATAAAATTATTCTGATTATATACTAATGAATGTAAGGAGCTTTAAGGAGCCCTAAAGCTCCCAAGGCTCCTTATTATATGATCTACTATTAGCCTCAGAATATTAATCCAGGATGATTCCAATCCTGAGATTGTAAAGGTCCTGGGATAATAATCCTGGGACAGATATTATTCTGGGACAATAATCCTGGGACAAATATTATCCTGGGATAATAATCCTGGGACAAATCATATCCTAAAACATTTGTCCTAAGACCCAATAGTTACCTAGTCTATTTTTTCTAGGATATTATTTGTTCTAAAACAATATTTGTCTTAGGATTCCTTATTGATAAGGATCCTCCTAAAGAAAGCAACTTAAATATCGATATCTAGATTTATTTTATAAAAATGAATATGATTTGTGACACTATCCCCTTTCTGGCCAAGTGTCATCCTCGATCGCTTATAATTAGTGAGTGTCCTACTTGTTTCATTATCATATCCTTCAGCCTTTTCTATTATAAACGATTCCGATTCCTTATATAATTTAACTCGAAGAAAGAAAAAGGAATGCATCCGTTTAGCTACAATTATCGATTCTGAATTTCCTACAATTAGTTCCGACTTCCTCGAGTCCTTCTTTTTATACTCGATGGATTCGTTATCTATACAAATTATATTGAATTCTCCTTCTTTTTAGGTAAATCCGGATTCTGTTGGCAAAAATCCTTAAACTTTTCAAGATGCTTGAGATCTTTCTTTAATTCCTATATATTCTCAGAGTCCAGATAATTTTCCTATTTCATCAGATATTTGACTTTGTTTTTAATATATTTGTAATCTAATATTTTCTTTATTTTATACTTAGTGTTTTGATTAGTAGATATAATTTCGGTTTCAGGAGCTTTAGGTGCTCTTGATGATACTAGTTCGAGTAAGGATATATAGAATACTAAATAAATATTTATATTTTTTGATAATATCAATTTATAATTCAAAGATCCTTTAACTTTCTTAATTTTGAATAATCCCAATTTCTTATAATTCAGTTTTGTATTTGATCTTTTTATCTTAATGTTTTTTTGGAGTAGATAGACTTTATCCCTCTCCTTTAATATTAACTTCTGATTATACTTCTTGTTATAATAATGAATGTTTCTTTCAACAATAAACTTGAATTCTGTTACTATTTTTTTGTAAACTTTCTTGAGTTTCTTTGTTTGTATGATAGCAGATTGGTTCTTTATTTTTGGAATATTTAGTTTTTAATATACAACTAATTCATATCCAAAATTGGTATAATTCAGTAAGATTTAGATAGTTTCCGAAGCAGAACTATTGTATACAAATTGTACTAGGGGTAGTAGTCCTATTCAATCATTCTGTTGATAATTCATATAACAATAGAGGTATACTTCAACAATCTGGTTTATTTATTCATTCCCTTTATTTGTTTGTAGATGAAATACTATAAACATTTTCCTTTTTATATCCAATAATACTATTAAAGTGATCCAGAATTTTGATGTAAAGAGTTTATCTCTATTAGACAATATCTCTTCTGGTAATCTATATACTACAATGATTTCTTTTAGGAATATAACTGCTAAGGTTTCTGTAGTCAAAATGGTCTTGTATAGTACTAATATTATATATTTGATCAGTCGATCCATGATGATTAAAAGGTAATTATATTCCATTCCTATTGTTGGATCCTTGGATTTAGGTAGCGGTCCTATGAAATCCCATAATATTGATTTCCATAGTATTGGTGGTATTTCAATTGTGTACATCTGTTTATAAGGGGTATGGCGAGAAGCCTTGTTTCTGATATAGGTATCACATTTAATGATTACTTTTTTGATTATAATTCGGAGTCCTAGATTCCAATATTGTTTCTTAATTCTTAAATATATTCTTTATACTCCCTGATAATTATAAACTAACAATATATATTGTTCTTTGATGAATTCAATGGTAATACTACTTAATAACCAAATTTTCCTTGCAATCTATATTAATCTATCTACAATTATTGGTGGTTTAGATTATTTGATATTTTCCTTATTCAATTGTATATCTGTTAATTTGTTTTTCCAGACTTCTATTGATTTATTTTCCAAAACAACAATTTCTATTAGATTTGGGATAAGATCTTTATTAAAAAGAGATTTCAAAATCGCTATTTTTTGATAGATTTTATTATCCTTATATCCTGATAATCTGCTTAGTGCATCTATTCTTGTATTATCTTTGTCTTTGATATACTTGATTATTAAGTTGAAACTGGCTAATTCTTCAGCTTATCAAGCTAATCTTCGATTATTCAGAATCTTAATTATAATAAAGATTTGTAGATTTATATAATCAATATAAATAATTATTAAGAATTTAGCCTTTTAAAGATAGATTCTCCAATATTTCAATGATTTGACTATAGCCATAAATTCCTTCTTATAGATATTATAATTTTGCTTTGTTTTATCCATTTTGTTGGAATAATAAACAATTAGGTATAATTTCCTATTATCATCTCTTTGAAGATGAACTTTTGCTATACAGATATCGAAAGCATCTATTTCAATGATGCTTTCTTAATTATCATAATAATTATAAAGTATAGGTTCCCTAATAAATCTATCCTTGATTTCCTAGAAAACTTATTTCACCTTTTCGCTTTATATAAATCCTATATCCTTTCTTATTATCTCTATAAATAATTCTATCATTTTAGAAAAATCTTTAATGAATATTCAACAAAAGTTGGCGAATCTTAATATAATCTATATATCTTTGATATTTCTAGATTGTTCCCAATTTTTTATTTTCTCGGTTTTTTCTAGATCAATACTCATTTAACCTAATTTGATTATATATCCCAGAAAGGTTATCTTCTTGATTCTAAACTTGCATTTTGATAGCTTAAATCATAAATCAACCTTCCTAAATACTTTAAATACCTTAAGAATATATTCCTTATATTCTTCTTCTTTTTGAAAGAAGATCAGGATGTTATCCAAATAGCAGATTACGAATAAGTTAAACTCCTTAAGTATTTTGTTGTTTTATTATTGGTATATAATAAATGTATTAATTAATCCAAATGATATAATAGTATATTCCTACAATCCAGAAAATAATATGAAAATGATCTTTTATTTGTATTCTTCCTTGATTTATATAAGATTGAAGGTATTTCTTTGATCTAGTTTAGTATAGATTATTGCCTTGCTTAACTTATTCTTTAGTTCCTAAACTTTGGGTATAAGGTACATATCCCTGATGATCTTATTGTTTATTTAACAATAATCTCTACAAGATCGATTATTCGGATCTCCTTTTTTGAATACTAATAGTATATTAAATATACAAGGGGACTTGGATTTCCTAATCTATTCTTTTTTTTCAATTTTAGATTAGTATTCTTTTTATATTCTTAAAATATTAGGATTATATAATCTCAATTTCTCAATTAGGGATATGAATCCTTCTTTGAAATTGATCTCATAATCCCAAGGCTTATATTCTAACAAGGCTCTCAAATCCTGTAGGTCTTCAAACAGCTTGGCGAATTTTCTGTATTGCACTGGAATTTCTTTTGTATCAGTCTCATCAATCAATGAAGGATCTGTAGCTATTATAATATAATATCTGATCTCCCCGGAAATCTGTTCTTTTGGATTATATAATCATTCGTTTTTGCAATTACAACGATCGAATATAAGGATATCCTCTACCCAATCAATATTTGGATTATACTTTCTAATCTAAGGGGTTCCTAGGACTACTATATGTCTATTTAATGATACTAAGTCCAATTTAATTTATTTAGTATGCCCTCCTAATATAATCATTTTTAAAGTATTAGTCTATCTCTATATCTATCCGTCTACTTCAGCCTTCTTTTCTCTTAACAATATCAATTGATATAAATGTTTTTTAGACTCAATAAGGATTCTGTTTTCTTCTACGAAATTGGGATCCATAAATATTCCTATAACTCCTGAATCAATCAAAGTTCTAACTTCTTGTTTTCCAAGATTAATTCCTACAATTAATTGTCTAATCCTTGTTGTACTATTGAGTTCTAGTAATAATAACTTAGTGATCCGTTCTTTGATAAGGAGGTTCAATCATTTATACTAATATTCGCTTATACTCAATAATCTATAGGGTATAGCTACCGATAGTTCTATTGGTCCTATTTGGAAGTCTCAGCAATAGTCCTCAGCCCAATGACATTCATAATAATAATTAATCCTACACTAGATCCTGCAATATTCAGCTTATAATAGGATTTCCTATATATCTTTGATTATTAGATCATAATCATTATACTCCTATCCCTTATTAATCTGAGGAGAGCCTAAGTCTGCGACAAATCTCCTAACATTGTTTTCCCTTATATTCTCCTTGAATACTATATGGTAAAAATTGTTATAAATGATAATATATAGGATCAATAAGGTTGGATAATCATGAATCTAATGTTTTTCTACAAAATCAGGTTTCTGTTCTTTATGATAATGCTATATATATTTTCCATCAAGATAATTGATCAGGTACCATAGCTCGTTTTCTTGAGATCTTAGATAAACTTCGTTAATTTACGGATTATCTTCAGATCCTTCCTTTTCGAACAATTCGACTGACTTATGGTTATCTGTAAGCTCGACTTCCTTATCGATATTTCTGATTGATTCTACCTCTATAAATAGAATGACTATATCTAATTCCCTAAATTGTTCTGGATATAATTGAGGTAACTCTTTTTCTAATAATCCAATCTTATAAGAGTTATCCTTTAGTATACCCACTTTTTAGGATCCTTGTCTTTTGTTTCCGAATCTTCTCTGTTTCTTGCTTTTTACAACGAATAGCTTCTTTTGATTATAGTCTCAAGATATATACCTATCTTTTCTATAAATAAAATATAGATTATTCTTTCTACATCTTTTCTTTTCTTCAACGTTAAGTTTATTTGATTTATAACAACGTTTAGCTTCATCCAATTCCATTGGGTCGCCAGCATTATAATGTCTGTTCTGATATTGAGGTTTAGAAAATTTTCTGTTTTCCTGAATAATTCCCTTTTTCTTCATTCGTCTTTTATAGAAATGGTTGTTGATTAGAATAAAGATTTCGATTAATTTAGAAAGGTTTGGTGGTTTTGAAGCTCTTATTAGTTCATCCTTGATGATATCCTTAAATCCCTTATAGAACTAGGATCTAAGATAATCATTATCTTATATAATATATTTAGTATATTATTAGAACTTAGCAATATAGATTGTAATTAATCCTGTTTATTTAAATTGTTGTAATACTTTTTCAGCTATATAATCAAGATCAACTTCCCCGAAGACCTTATCGAAACCTTGTTGGAATGACTTATAAATATCAAAAAAACAATGTGTCTCAGATTTCATATTTTTATTAAGCTGATCATTAATAGCTTTGGTTATTAGATCATTAACGAAGGGTTTGATCCAATTGAACGCAGCTCCTTGAAAGAACGAGATTAGCCACAAGATCCTTTGTATTGATATCGAAAAGAGATATCCATTAAAGATATAATAAAGATCAGCTTATATAATAAAGGCTCAATGTTTGTTACAATCTCTATAGAATAGGTCAGGGATGGATACTTGGATTGTTTGTCTTGACTCTATATTGATAATAGCTTGTCTTAAGGCTCCTATAAAGAAGAAGAAAATTGATTTAGTGAATTGCTGAATAGAGTTCATTATAACTGATATAGCTTAACCAAAACAATACTCAAAATGTAACGATATAATATTAGAGGCAACAGTTGCCTAAGGTTTCATTGATTAATAATTGTAGATTAAAACTTTATCAATTGGGTTCACTTGAAAGTGAAGTCGTTATTAGATCAAGTAGAATATAGATAAATTAATTAATAATTAAGTTGAATATAAAGCTCTTAAACTATAAAATTATTCTGGTTATATACTAATGAATATAAGGAGCTTTAAGGAGCCTTAGAGCTCCAAAAGGCTCCTGAAGCTCTAGGAGCTTTCAAAGCTCCTAAGGCTCCTTATCATATGATCCATCATTAACCTCAGAATACTAATCTGGGATAATTCCAATCCTAGGATTATAGAGGTCCTGGGATAATAATCCTGGGACAGATATTATCCTAGGACAATAATCCTAGAACAAATACTATCCTAAGATAATAATCCTGGAACAAATCATATCTTAGAACATTTGTCCTAGGACCCAATGATTATCTAACCTATTCTTCCTAGGATACTATTTGTCCTAGGACAATATTTGTCCTAGGATTCCTTATCGATAAGGATCCTCCTGAAGAAAGCGGCTTAAACACCGATACCTAGATTTATTTTATAAAAATGAACGTGATTCGTGACATTTATATAGACAGATCAGCTGTTACTTCGTAATATTAGATTAGATAATAAAGATAGGGTATTATATAATTTTTGACGAAATTTGTTATCAAATCAAAGAGTATTCAAAATAAAATTAATATATAGATTATATTTCTTTAATTAAATTAATCCTAAAATAATAAAATAATAAATTAATTTGGTAATAAATATTTTGATTTGTTTTTCAAATGATTAATAATTCGTAAATCAATCAGGATATAGTTCTCAATTTGGTTTTTAGGCAAGATATTTTATTTTATATTTGATCAATGAAATAATCGAGATCAATCTTTGTTTTATCAAAAAATTCAGGATCAAAGATCTTTTTATTCAATTGAGATTTGAGTATAACAAAGTTTATAAATAACTTCTTTTAAAAAAAAAGTAACAAAAGATTTCTTAAAAATCGAAATAGATTAAATAATAAGAATAAAACAATCTCAAGATAATTATATAATTAATTTATTATTTTTGATTTACTAATAGATAAATATACTTTTCTCTATTTATATATTAAAAACAAATTTCTGATTAATTATTTATAGATTGTTTTTTTCTTTCTTTTTATTTGAATAATATTTGTTTAAAGAAATAAGATATTAATACTATATTATAATATTATTTATTATAACGACAATAAGCTCTTTAGACAGATTAGATTGATTCAGAGATTGTAAACAATTCAATATTATAAAAGTATCAATAATTTAAAAAAAGCAATATAATATTATAATGTAATAAAAAAGATTCAGAACAAAAAATAGATCTTTCTATTTTGATAAAACATTATTTGAAAAGTTATGAATTCTGGGAGCAGAGAAGCTTTCTAAATACAATTTGTACAAAAGCTAATCCCTTTTAGACTTAATCCTCGCCTCTAAATGATATAACCTCCTTCTAATTATTTATTAGATGGCACTATTCTTTATAGTATAATGACCTTATAACATTATTATTATTATTATTATCATTATTATTATTATTCAATTCATTGATTTTATTGATGATAAAAATATATATATAATCTTGATATAATATTTCATCACACTCAAAAGTATAATAATATAAAATAACATAATCATTCCCCGGATTATATCACTCGTACACCCTTAGTAGCACCATACCATCCACTATAACCTTCCCTACAGAATCGACAACAGATCCCGAATTCAAGAAGAAATTCGTGCTCTATTGTCGGGCTACAATACGCACTGTAAGGTTTCACGAGTGATGACAGACACCGAAACACTTCGCCATTCATGCGCAATCCTCCAGAGATTAGGGTTATGATAATATGAACTCTTCGACGATTACGAGGACAAACCTTCGAGATCCGCGATCAGCAACCAGATTCATATGCTAACCGTGCCAATCGTCCTCTGACAAAGAGTTCCGACAACATATCAACTAGGCGCCAATGTGGATATACACACTTCTATCCTGGGGGTTAATTGCCGGACATATGAAGAGGCCATACCTCTCTATATAGGGGTCGGACATCCAGCTTTTATGAGGATATGGAAGCTATCATTCCTTCTTCAACGACCTTACTTCTGGTACACGATCTCGAGTTCAAGAGATATTCCTTTAAATCAAGGGATCATCTAGTTTCGCAGATTTCATCGGTGTGAATGGAGCAATGGTTGTGAATGTTCGAGGGATCAAACACAATTGAAGGGCTTGACATTGATTGTTGTTGAAGAAGGACGGCCAATAATTGAATGGAACGATGTAGCCCGATACACGTCGGCTGAGCTCAAGACTTTATCATGTGTTGCGTATGGAATAGATCCTTAAATTGTTGGGACAAAGGTATCCAGGAATTGGATATAACTTCTGACTTACATTCTATACCTTCACGAGGCCACTCTTCAGACATGAATTTCTCTACTACATTCTCTACTTCGATCGAAAATGAGTAAGCAGAGTACTTGCAGCGAGAAATCATTGGGTATAATCATCATATGAGATTACAGTGTGAGAATGATCATACGAGGAAGGGGAATTGTCGACATCGATGTCTGAGCAATTCGGCCCCAACGGATACAGTCATACAGCGTCATCCTAAACCACATGCTTTGATTTATTCTTTCGCCCCGAGATTTAAAAAAACTTGGTATCTCTCTGTGTCTGGTGTGACACATTGGACAAATCTTTGTCCCTTGCGTGATGTCAGCCACTTTTCGGCCACTATTTAAAACCCTCTGGATCTCATGAAAATAAAAGATGGCCCTTCAATCAATTTGACTTATTTGTTCTTATTATCTTTGGTATCAGTATCGAAACACCATCAAATCAAGTCGGCGGCCATCTATATTGAAACATACTTTCCTGATCAGAACGTACTCGCATTGTCCACCAATCTTAAAGTTCAGAAATCAGTTGGAACTTCTTCATGCCGAAGCAGAATCCACACTGATACATAGCACTATTGTGAAAGTACGGGGCACATTACAGATAGTTGAAGTCACCGCTTGATAAAATCCCATTTGAAAACACGCATACCGACTACTTATCACACAATCTTGACTCACCCCTGTCTTCTTCATCGGTGTTCCGCCCCTGCATTACCCGAAATGGCATCTCAATACTCTTCTCTCAGGTACCCACCAAGGTTCCCGGAGTTGCCAATGCTATCTATCAACGTGTTCCGCGCTCAAAAGGATACAAATATAAAGCGATGTAGAAGTAATTGTCGAAGTGTCGAAGTCGATATTCTCTATCCTTCATATCCTTTGAATTACAATTTTTCAGAACATCCAAGTACAGACATGTATCCTTGTCTCAGCCCTGCAGATGCACTAACTCCATTCGAACACTCATCACATGAATTCTCCTCCTCGCCAATCACATCGACGTCGAGAGAATCATATTTTCCTTTCCTCTCTCTACCGATAGAAATCCGCCTGAAAATCTATCTCCTCCTCCTTCCACCCCGTCATCATAAAATCACAACTCAAATCCCCCATAATGGATACTATTTTCCACCAACATGCATTTCGGCTCGCGCTGCCCAATCATTTTACCCCATATCCCCAGACAACCCCGAAAAACTCACCACCTACAAAATCCTCTCCGCTAATTCCCACATTGACTTCCCAAATCCGAGTATCCATACGCGTATCTTAAGTGTATGCCGAAAAATTCAAGAAGAAGCCGAAGAAGTACTTTACGGAAATGAAAATAGTACCTGGGATTTCGGTATGAATATCGAAGCGGTAAATCCTTTTTGGACTGATCGAAGTCAGAGTGCTCGGGCATGGGTTAGAAATTTGAAGGTTGCGAAGGAAATTCCAGAGTTGAAGATTTGTCCTGGTATTGATGTGGTATGGGAGAATTTATGTGAACTCATCAGTCGCGAATTGTCAGGGCTGAGGTGTCTGGACTTAACGGTCTGGGGAGGTACGAGTGAGAAAAGTTTTCTGGAGAATCTCGATTCTTCTGAGACGATGCAATCGTCCTCGTTGGATGATGATGAAGCACAAGGATCGATGGGGAATTTGAGAAATAGGCGGAATCTGCAGGAGTGGGATTACACGAGAAAGTTACTCGCGCATGAAGGATTCAGGAGGGCGAAGGTTACGTGGTGGGAATTTAGAGCTGGGGCTAAAACTTTCATGGCAAAGTGGATGTTGGAGAATCGTTTGTGGACGGAGGATATGATTAGGGAGGGGGCGGTGGTTCAAGATGTGATTATTTGGAATGGTGGAAGGTTATGAGCTTGAATATTGAGAGTCGGGAGTTAGGTGTTGAGATGGAATGGAAATAGATGAGAAGAGATGTTTAATGTATGAATAGAGATCGCAGGTTGGAATCTGAGAATATACCATAATATAAAAGTGCTCTCACATCACTCTCATCATAACCGAGTTGAGACAGATATAATCCTGGATCTAAAGGCAATTGCAAACTGTGAATTCAATATGATGGTAAATATAAATATATATAAATAAACCCTCTTTCATAATAAGACACTAGTGTTCAATACTATATATAATAAATTCAATTTCCTACTCGCAGCAAATAATAATCGATGGTAGGATAGATCTAGACCTAAAAATCCAGTCTCCAGTTTCCAGAAGGAAGAAGAAGAACAACAAACATACCACCTCTTACCCCTCCTGATGGACATTGAATAACGAATCCTCCCTTCAGTTGAAACAAATTCTCGGATAGATATTGAAAGAGAGAGATCCATATTAATATCAATACTAATACCCTAATCTCACATTGATTTGACATGACTTTTATACGTGAAACATTTCACGGGAATGAGAAGGAATTGGTATAATATAATATAATATAATATACAATATTTCTTTTATAGAAACTCGAATTATAAAGTTCTAGGAGAGTAAGAATTGCAAATACCGGACAATTAACAAGGGGCTGGATGTTGTTAGACTTGATATAATGATAAATCCCAGCTTTGATAATAAAACAATCATTCCTCTTTACATGTACTTCGATCAACTATATACAATACGAATCCTGTATCATCATCAAGAGCCTTAAAATATTAAACCATATACTAATCAACCCTGCTTTCCCCTCACAGTAGTCATTAACTAATTACTACAAATTACCTAAACACCTCACTCACACTACTCACGAAGTAAAATCTCCAAGTTCGTACATATTATATATAACATATTACATATATAGCAAATAAAATATCGATACACAACCGAAAAGTCAGTCAGTCATATTATATCCCCATAACCCCTGAGGCTAGCTGGGCGGGTAGGCAAGCACCCACCACCATACCATGTATGTATGTGGCTGAAAATCAGACGTGCAACAAAACCAGAGAAAAATAATAATTATAGAACACATTTTTGATTTGTTGCATCCATCTACCTACCTAGTCTAAGACAAACAAGCAACACCGGTACTTTCTTCGAGCATCAAACTTAGAGTTTACGAACTGGGGTTTTTGGATCTTGTTCTCCAAAGGATCTCGGGAGTTAAATTATATAATAGTCGGCTCTTATGCACTAATAATGGCCGAGCTTGTTCCTTATTGGGAAAACCGAATGGTCACTCGGAAGGCGAATTGTCCCTTTACCGACGGGATTTTGAGGTAAAAGATATTAAATATACCTACCTATCGAAATGTTATTTTTGATGATATATAATTATGAATTTTCTAGTTATTGTGATGAATTTATTATTATCGGATTTGGGATTATCGGATTGAGATCAACAATACCATATTTTTGATATTAATTCGAAAGTTGATCAACATTACTCAGTTAGCAGGACAATTCCTTTGCTGTGGATATTCACTTTCTCCGACCAGGAACTAGTCGGCCGTTTTGCAAGAGCCGACTATTACTAGGTATTTGAAGCAAGTGGGCACTCGTGAAGGTAAAAATCTGGGAATTCTCCAAAGATATTCGCTAATATATCCTCAATCTTGATTCAACCGGGGTATTTCAATAGGGGTTTCTGGAATCCTTTGTTTTCGTGTTGCTTCAGCTTTAGCTTCTAATTGACTTGTAGAATTGAGGACTTTCATACGCTCAGTTCGGGATCAGCTCCTCACACTTATGGGGAGGATGATTAATCGCTTGAAGTAAGGAGAGGACAAAGATGCATTGGAGATATGAAATGACTTTGTTACTTTGAAAATGAAGAAATATTCAAGAATTAGGTACCTATGAAAAGATGAAATGTAAAACCATCAGGTACTAGACAAATGCAATAGGAAGAAAGGAAAATCGCAGGGGAAGGGCTTCTATTAGGTTGGGAGGGATTTTGCGAACAGTAATGAAGGTATATCCACGAGGCTAAGGCTCTCCGGAATAGTGGTCCAATCTTGTACATTAAAAATCTTGTTGTCTGAACCATCTAACATTGTCGGCCTCGCTCCCAACTGTCTAATTGTTGTATACCCTCTTCATTTTTTCCGTGTTTAAATGGCTAGCACCCCTAAATCTGACGAATTTCTAACCCTCGACTATACCGTACGTCCTTGGATCGCATCCAGTATCCCAAAGGCAGAATGCCCGTTCACAACTTCGCTCCAGCCCTTATCATATCCACGATAATGAACAAAGCATCTCCAGTAGCCAGAACTACTCCTTCACCATTCTCAATGGTACCCTTTCCAAAAAGCTTCCTTCCCTCTCTTCTCTCCACCCAACTTCTCCCTAATACAACCCCTGGTGTTTCAATCCGTTTTTTGTATGTGATATTGAGATACGCCGTCAAGGTATTTTCATTCTCTGCTCTGGAGCTTTCTGCTACACAACCTATCATATCATCTAACATCGCAGCAATGAACCCGCCATGAGCAGTATCGACATGGCCATTAACATGCGTACCCAAACTCATCAAGCATAAAACCTCACCAAAGGGGCGCGGGGAGGTAGGTGGAGAGTAGAGGGCTTGGTAGTATGGAACAGTATCGAGTGTCTGAAGGGTAATGGCTGTAAACGTGTCCTCAGCATCTTTTTTGAGGATTCGCGACTCGAATGAAAAGGGGTAGAGGGAGCTGTCATTGAGAATTGGTTTGCACCATGATGTCAAGGAGAAATGGTCGGCGGTTTCCTTGGGAATGGGTGCAAATGGAAAGAGGTCCTCGGGAACACTCATGGTGGGTAATTGTCCATGTTGAATGGAAATTGAAGTTATTGATAATGTCACGATGTCTCTGTGAACCTCGGAACAAAGTAGCCGCTGTGGATCTGATAGCCGGCCGTCCCGCTTCTACGATCAGCAATGCAATTGAATGAAATCATTTGATAAGAAAGGCGGAGTCGGGACTCCAGGGAATCCGATGTTGATAAAATGATGAAACCAACTACTCAGTATGTAGACTCTAGAGCGCTTGGAACATGAAACCGAAAAAGAAAAACTTATTATACCCCATACATATGCAAACATGCAGGAGATTTCACGAGAACTACCTTGATCAATCAATCACATCACGGTCTCGAGTTCTAGAACGGGAAAAGGGAGCAGAAGGAATATTGATGGTGAAATACTGTAGTTGTTATATATATATCACATCACATAAGCACAGTTCAAATGAATGAATTATTCAAATGAACCAATCTTATTTGATGCCTAATATAGAATCATCCCGTCACAAACACCTCCCTCGATGACTTTTGATTGACGGGTTCTAGGTACGGGTAACATCATTAGATGCTCTTTGGCCCCCCATAATCTGTCACTGCTACAATTCTAGTTAGTGTATTCCCATTTGACAGGCTACTTCCACGACCGATGACCCTAGAACTACAAAGCTAATGAACTCAAACGACCCTGTAATCTACATCGAGGTGACAATTGACCAGTAAGAGGAAGATGTTGCTCTTGTGAAATTGACCAAATCAATGAAAATCTTTAATTACCTAGGTGCTGACTATATTGGTGCCCGGACCTAATCAAGCTCACTCACTCACTCACTCACTCACTCACTCACTCCTCGAAATAACTTTTATATCTTCTCCAAATTCCAATATGGCTAATTGTATCATCTGATCTTGGTCTGATCTCTTCTCATCCAACTATCTCCTCTCTCTCCTCTCTCCTCTCTTCTCAAGCTTCACTCGAGAGTACTATCTATCATATTTCTTCATAGGCTAGTCCTTCATTGGTTATCAAAGAACAGTCATTCATTCATTAGGTCTTTTGATAGGTAGCCACCCCACTCACTGCCGCAACCGCGATAAATTCGTTTGCTCATTGCCAGCCATTTGAACCTCTTCACTTCTGTTTGCGCCAACAAGAAGTTTCACTCCTTGAATAATTCATAAATCGTCAATCATTCTATTCTACTTTACAAATTCAATCACATATTCTATTCACAGCCATCCTCTCGATTTCACCATCCATCAGCATTTTCTACGCGTTTTGTTTCTTTACTTGATTGAATAAGAGTACTACACCCTTCCACTTCTTACACTTTCTCAATTAATCTCGACAAATAATTAATCCACCAGCTTTTGCACAGCCTTCGTCATCCTGTGACGATCCTTCCAATTATTTACGAGAACACGAGATACTTATCAAAAATTATGTGTGTGGAGGGCACCTGAAATACTTCAGCTAGGAAAAGTCTAGAAGCCTTCAAAATATAATACAGATATCTTTCGCCTCGATCTATCTTATCTATTCGAGGCTTTCCCATCTGGATCCTTGAGCACTTGTACGAAGAACATTTTCGGAAGCTTCCCGTACTCCACGATCCGCAGCAAAGGTCACACAGTTTTCAGGGCGAAGGAAGAAATCATGTGGAAGCGCCTCAATACGTCAAGAAGTAGTAATAGTACTACAGCTCGCCAATCTGCCATCAGTGAACCCGTACTTGTCGAGACAACTATTTTTGAGAAATCTTATGGAGCTGCTGGTGGTGTAAATGTTAATATGGGAATGCCATCTTCGAATAGATATGCTCCTCCACCAAAAGCGATAAGAAATAATCCCCCCAAAGGATTACCACTTCTACCATTGTAGGTCACAGGCTTTCTCTGTTGAGGATTGAGTGGGGGACCTGGTGTTGGAGGAAAATTGTCATGTGGGATATTGGATGTTGGACTCATGTTTCAGCTTAGAGAGATAGCTGTTAAATTTACATACAATCTTATGCATTGTTAGCCAAGCTTTGCTAATATTTATTTCAGTGAAGCAGTTCCTCCTATGCAACAATCTCAACAGAATTCCGACAACTTGAGGCCGGTCTCTTCGGTCTATTCACAGCCTTCTCCGAGTTCTATGAATGATCAGTTTCCGTACAATACATATGCGAAACCTATGACTCCAAATTCGGTAGAGGTATCTCCTCCCAGCTCTCCGGAGTTTGATGGAACGCGGCGGTAGGTCGAGCATTCCATCAGTCGAAAGGTTCTTTTGGTAGCTTTCATGCAAAAAGCTGGACGATCCTCGGGTGATTTTTGGGACGATTTTAGATTTGTTGTCGCAATTTTATGAATATACACTAATGAAATTTCAAATAGAAACGCGAATCGATATCAGGATCATGAAGTATCCCCAATTGATGAGGTACCTGATATTTCACATCTTGGATTCGGAAACTCGAAAGAAAGGACCGATGCTAGATTGAAGCCACCAGCGAGCGGTATTCCTGTTATTCGAAAAGAAAAGAGGCGTAATCATGTCGCAGCTGCAGCAGCAAATTTACTAAATCGAAAAGATGTAGATGGGCCAAAGGGTTGGAAAGCAGCAGATGTGAGATGGGATCCGTATTCTGGTGAACAAACGACAAGCGAAAGGGGGAAACCACAACCCATTAAACCAGGAGAATATACGCCACCCGAGTTACGAAATGTTAGACAAATGGGCAATACGTCAATCATTAGTGCTGGTGCTAGTGTGCAAAAGCCTCCAAACGCACCATCTTTTGCGGAACGTGTCCGCAAATTGAAGAATAATGCGCCAGCAGAGAAACCAGAGTGGAAAGGGGCGACAGGACGCTCAGCAATTGTGCCCACGCCATCAGATAATTACAGCATACCTCCACTTAAAATTCCAGTTCCATCAAAGAACGAAAAACGCATTACATCAGGCACAAACACCCCTGTATCATCCATCCGAAGTGCAAATAGTGAAACACAAGCGGCATCGACTTTCATGGATTTACCCAGCCCACTGTCTATCGACGCAGGACATTCGCTCAGTGGACGAAACAGCCCACAATCTTATAATGAACCTCCAATTCGAAACCCCGAACCTGTTCATGCGGCTCACCTTGCGAATTTCACCACCAATATTACTACAGATTTCCCTACCACAGAATTCTCTATCGAATATTATCCTTCCCATTCTAAACAGGATTCTACTGGCACCATTGAGCGAAATTTCCGCGAAGCTCTTAAGAACTCATTCCCTCCCATTGATCCGAACGAGCCATACGTTCAACCTCCTTCCCGCTTTAGTGTCAGTACAAAGGCTACATCAGAAGCCACACAATCTACCAGAGCACCTTCTCTCGATTTACAAAACGACATGCATCCTCCACTCCCCACACAATCCTACAACATAACCACTCAAGCTCCCACTTCAATACTATCTCGCAAACGTCCTAAGGTCGGCGCCGATGATAGCACATCCATGTATTCCACGAAAAGCATTACCCGCAAAGCCATCAATTCGAATAGTCCAATAACAATCTCCATGACGTCCTCCATTCCCCGGGAACATAATCACCCACCACATTCCTCATCCACGCTCACCAAATCTCTCCCCAGTACCCCCGCCGAAACCGCATCCTCAGATCCTATCTCCAACCTCAAAGCGCGACTTGACACTCTCACACATCGTAGACAAAATATCGAAAAATCAATCAAACAAATGACGGAGCTTATGCCAGCGGATAGAATGATTGCTACTGATGATGTTAAGAGAAAGAGAGAAATGGAGAAGAAACAAATTGAGGCGTTAAGGGAGGAGGAAGCAGAAATTAGGAGGGAGGAACATGATTGTGGTTTAAAATTGCATAGGGCGTGGAAGAGGAAAGATAAGCAAGCGGGGTATGAAGGGACGGGTTTGTGGGTTAGGAGGGTTACTGGTTAGATTTTGGGGTTTGAAGGGATGGGTTGGAATGGGATGATTGATTTATTTGGGATGTAAAATGTAAAGGGGCTAGGGCGATCAATAGGCATTTGGTAGGCGCATAGGTAGCGGGAATTGGAGGACGGATGTACGGAGTACGGATGGATGGATGGATGAATGGATCGGTTTGGAGTTTAGGAATGTTTTATTCCATTTGCATTGGATTTAAATGTTTACTTATTCATGTAGGTAGGTGGACTTGTCTTTTATGGCAGTCATACACATCATATCACATTATATGATTCATAATTGAACCTAAATTTAAATTTGATGAAATAGATGTATATGTACCTATATTCCTATGTAGGTATATGTAAATGTACATGTAAATATAAATATCATATCCTAAGACTTACATCCAAATCCGAATCCCATTCATTCATTCGTCAAATTAAACCCTGAAGTCATGAACTCAAAAACCGGCGCGGAGGACAGAAATTTATACGGAGTTCGGAGTATGGAGTATCAAATTTTCTTGCAGGGTTATATTAGATAGGTAGGTAGGTACGAACTTTAAACGTTTTTGACTTTTTATTGTTACCTATGTGTGAAGTGTGAAGTGTGAATCAAAATGTACACTCTGTCGAGTACGTACACAATATACGGAGGTAAAGGTGTCTATAAAAATAGAACGGAAAGGAAAGGAACAACTGCCGTAACCTTAATCCTAACCTCAACACGTGATCCATCTTTGTGATTGATGTGATTGATGTGATCCCCGCGTTTTCCGAGCCGACCGAATGTACAGAGTAAGTAGTTAGCTCGAATCTTCGATTGCATGGATTGATTACTGATTACTGAATTCAGAGAGGTATAAGAATAAGAATAAGAATAGGAATACGAATAAGAATCTCTTCAATTCGATACTTTTAAAATCGTGGCATCTTATGCTTTTTTGATTATTATATTTTTTTGAGGAAAAGATAAGGGAAGAAAGAAGAAAGAAAGAAAGAAAGATTGTGTTTGCGGTGGCTTTTTGCAGAGCGAGCTGTTGTTGTCTTTTGAACGAAGAACGAAAAACGAAGAACGAACCGGATTCTACAATCGGTTTATCGGTTTATTGGGTTGCTTTACCGGGACGATATTATAAGTTTGGGGATCTAGGAGATCGTAGGATAGGAGGATAAGAAGATAGGAATACAGGAAGATAAAAGATTTCGTGGGATATATCAAGGCGTTATGGATTATGTTGAGAAGAGGATGGCTGCTGGTATGTTGTTTTATGGGTGTTTTTCTACACTGATATCTTCCGAGGAGACAGAATTGGAATGTCATCTTCTTTCGAATTAGATGGAGCATCATACATACCATTATAAAAAGGAAATGCTAATTATCATATCCAATATAGAAGCCCAAAGACCTGCTGGTGCAGAAGTGTATGTCCCTCCCCACTCTCAATTCATCATGACAAATTCCCCCATTATAAACAAAACATCAGAAACAAAACTAACATCCCTCCAGCGCCAGTCTAGCCACACCACTCAATCTCCTCCTCCTCAGTCTCGCCGCCCTCGTAACCTACATGTCCTTCCGTCCCAAAAAAGCCATTCCCATCCCTGCCGCCCCGGCTCCAATCGTCTTCCGTACCTTTACACCCGCCGAACTCCTCCCCTTTTCCGGTCTCAACAATGCTCCCGTCTATCTCGCCGTCCGCGGTCGCGTATTCGATGTCAGTAATGGAAGAAACTTTTACGGACCAGGAGGACCATATGAGAATTTTGCAGGAAGAGATGCAAGTCGTGGGTTGGCGAAGGGGAGTTTTGATGCGGATATGTTGACGGAGGATTTACAGGCTGAGTTGGATGATTTGAAGGATTTGGATGCGGATGAGTTGGATGCGTTGAGGGGTTGGGAGGAGAGGTTTGAGGAGAAGTATTTGGTGGTTGGGAGGTTGATTAGTTGTGCTCAGAAGGAGAGGGAGGAGAAGGAGAAGGCTTAATATGTGTGTGTGTGTGAGAGAGAGAGGGGGTTGTTGGGATAGCTGAAGAGGATATTTTCCGGTGGTGATGGAGAATTAGATTGTGAATAT
This sequence comes from Sclerotinia subarctica, assembly GCA_025389085.1. NCBI lineage: Eukaryota > Fungi > Ascomycota > Leotiomycetes > Helotiales > Sclerotiniaceae > Sclerotinia > Sclerotinia subarctica. The sequence goes on from QRFI01000016.1 coordinate 636,643, forward strand.
CTAGGTCTAGGTATCTATAGAATGGATTATTTTCGGATACGATAACTATGTAAATGGTTATTTCAGTAGTATTTGAGAGAGCCTACCAATATAAATGTTTCATATCAATATTAATAGACTAAGTGGCTATGAATATAATATAATATGCATATACACATACATATATATACCTAGTAGGAAAGTATCCAAACACAGAAAGAACAATATCAATCACTATAGATGTCACTACAATAGTATACTATATAATATAATACTATCTCTACTCTAAATCTAATCTATTTAATAAGATTCATCATATATGTCTATATCAAATCTCTAATTAAATCTTTTTTATTATTATTAATTAATGATTTTGATTGGCAAACATCGAATCATTAGTTAGGAGCTACAATGAAGTCCTATCAGATAGTGTATTTAGTGTATTTCACCAAAAAAAAACTTGTCTCTCACAAAACTGAAAGACTTCCTGCGAGATTTGTTTTCCTTAAACATTCAGATTTCGAAAAACCCTTTATATAAATCTGTTCTTCTTTAAAACTCAACCCTTGTAAAGAATATACGTTTCCTTTTTATGAATCGATTATAGTTCGTCATACAGTAGTAACTTTATCCAAATTCATCTTGAAATCTTAACTTCGGCCTCGCTTAAGTCTCTCAACTCCAAAACACCAAACATTTATTTCTCTACGAATCAAACCACAGTTCGATTTACTCGGTGATAGTGTCACTGGTACGCATCTCCCGCAAATATGGGACTCTTACAGCTTCCTAACTCTTTTCGACAAATGATCTGGGACGAGGTTTTATCAGAAAAGGAAAATCGACACATACAATCAAATAACCGTCTCTCCCTACTTCTAACGTGCTGTACCATTTACTTTGACCTCGGAATGTTATGGCCAAAAGCTCTTCTTGAAAATCGAACCTTCCCTTTTCCAATTGTGGAATATTTTCTCAAATTCGATCCTTTGTACACACATGACAAGCAAGTTCTAATCGATCAGTCCATATCCAATTTCACGAAACCGTCGATTCGGAACGTTGTCACGGTTCTCAGGTGCCTTACCCGAGACATAAATTTCTACTTGATGAAATTCTGCTGCCGAAATATCACGGAATTCGAGAATGGACCATCGATATCTCAAATCTCTTTTCTGGACTGGCACTCCAGACAGGAAGTCGAAATACGTCGCGAAAAACTGAGAGTCTGCACTGAGAATCTAGACCGTTTTCCCTATACTCCCGAAAACTGGAGAAACCGATCTGAAGTCCTTTTGAAATTGGGTTTTCCGGAACTCGTGGCGTTTGATGCTTATAAGACGATTCTTCTGGGAAATTATGTATTTGATGGTGAAGACCGTGGCTCGAAAGTATGGCTCGAGATGGGAATGATGATGTGGTATCGGGCTATTATTAAGGTACCGCCTAAGCACAGAGTAGACCATTTGAGAGATCTCTAACACTGTTAAGGTGTCTCGTGGAACACAAGTGTCTCCATAACAACACTTGGTCGGGAAATAGTTGATTTGTTGAAAGATGAGCGGAAGCTAGCGTTCGTCGTCCTTGTTTACCTCTCTGTTAATGGTTTTAATTTTTACTTAAATATAATGCTTTAGATTTTGCCATGCTCTATGCACTCGAACATCTTCAATCTTATCAGGATATGAAACAGACATCTGTAGAAGCATTGAAAATTTATCCGACGGACTCCAGTCCCCAACATCTCCACCGCCATGCAACATGTTTATATGCGGTGAAACGAAATGCAGTAAACGACATGTCTTTATCTGACGCAACCAAATGGATTGCTATAGAGATGGGAAAGGTATTTCTTAGACCATATCCATGGGCATCCGAACTTAATACCAGGACGAAAGAGTCAATCGAACTTGCTAGTAAATACCTTAGCAAGTGCTCCAAGGTACCGAGAATCAAACCTTCCACTGTGGATATATCAGGCTCGGATAAAGTCTCATACGGTACGTTTGCAACCAAAGATATTCGTGAAGGCGATATTGTTCTGGAGAGCAGCGCTGTCTTATGTGTAAAACAATCACAATTGAGGCAGCACAAACTTTTGCTAGATTCATTGATTTTAAACAGCAAGATTGAGTTGGAAATGACTGGCAGTTGTTTTCATTGTTTTCGTAGTTTGAGAGGTTCGAGTCGAAACTATGGATTTGTATGTTGTGCCCATCTCTACTTCTGTAGTAAGGAGTGCAGAAATTTAGCACAGCAGTATTACCATGATGGTCGTTGTGAAATAGATATCTCACATATCTATACTGATGCCGAAGGAGAAAAGTGTTTTCCATCTGCGGCAGGAATCTCTGAATTGATTTGGCTACGGCTTTTGGCGACGTGCAAACAGGGAGGGGGACATCCACTCCAACATCCTCTCATAGCTCACTTGGTTAGTCATGAAGCACAAGCCGATGACCCATGGTCTTTAGAAACTCGAGTTATAACGCCATTAAAAATATTGCACATGCTTGGTGTCGATATTTTCGAAGATGAATATTTTGATACCTGGATATTGGAAACTTTGTGGTACGTCATTTTTCCTCAATTTTTTTTCCCCAATTTTTTTTCCCCAATGAAACTAATGTATATCCACAGGCAAATATTTAGGTTCAACGCTGTTGGTGGGCTGGGAGAGGACAATGAATACGAATGCTGCGTCGATGGCTCATACGCAATGATTAATCACAGTTGTGAAAATCCGCCAATGCTATGTCTCGTACATGCTAATTCGGGCTCCAAATTCCAATGCCATGCTGAAAGAGACATCAAGAAAGGGGAAGAGGTGTTTGTATGCTATATTGATGAACCTTCCAAATCAACAGAGGAGAGACGGAAGATGCTTGATGGGTGGCTTTCGGGTGACTGTACGTGTAAGAGATGCTCGCTCAGTTGATTAAGTTAGTGGGATACGGCGGTGTCTGTTGATAGACTTGCATGGAAACATCACCCTCAGTGTTACAATCAATTGGTCGCAGGTGGGCACCAAAAAGAATACGACTTGTGCGGTTAATCCCAGACCGTTGCTTTATCATGGATCCATCTTTGGAAGAACAGATAGAGGCCATTCCCGTATGCATTTGAAATGGAGGGTATGCGCATGATATCGTGGAAGGAGATGATTGGGCCAGTGGCAAGAGGGCAGTCCAGCAAGGTGGGAATCATTCTCTTGGGAAGGGCTCTTTTAAATGGGTGCTGATATCATTGAACCCTCAAGGACTTACAATTCAAGCAGAGATACTGAAAGCGAGTTCAGAAGAAAGTCCTTGAATGAATCTTCTTTCATGCTTGATCCCGCTGATGTTGTTCACCGCAGTCACATCCAGCATCTTACCTCGAGATAATTACATTTCAAACCTTTCTATATTCAAAATTTATCATTGTCAAGACCGGATCTCCGTTGAACATTGTCTTCGGTACTTTCTACAATTTCGATGATACTGCATGGAAGTTTAAGCTTGTTCTAAATATTCCACCACATCTCATGCATGATGGACGTCGTCTGAGCCGTGTTACTACTTCAACAGGGAGGGGAGATATCGAGCACTTGCGTTCTTATATCTAAATAGTCTTAGTACTGTGATGTTATAGCATTTCGAAAGGAATGCAATGATCTGATTTGTCACATGAAACTATCCGGATGTCACAATGTTGTACTGCTGACACTTAGCAGAGAGTGGGGTTATTCGGTACTTCACGACTTCATGTAGGAGCAAAGTATTCTCTCCCCAATAGAGAAGAATTACCTGCTATCTAATAATCATTTTCGTTTCCACTCATGAACAATCTGGTTTGCACTCGATAACATACTTTTGCTGCGAACAAAATCAACGATTTGTACTTGGGTACTAATATTTCTTGCAGCCGTACACACTGCAGTCGATGCTGCACAAACGAAATATCGACTTCGCTCTAGTGCTTTTGCTATCCCCGAAAATGCTACTTATGATTACGTGGGTAAGTAATGAAATGTAATGAAATGTCATACACAAGAAACTCAATAGCTGATAAATTCGGTGGTCAGAGGAGGAACAGCAGGATTGGTCATTGCCTTGAGGCTTGCCCCGATCGCCTCTGTTGGCGTAATCGAGGCAGGTAGCTTCTACGAACAAGACAATGGAAACTATAGTATATTACCATGCGGAAGCCTGCAAATGCCTCTAGTTTATTTCTCTAAAGAATATCCCAAGCAGCCGCTCGTGGACTGGGATTTATTTTCAGTACCACAGATAAATGCTGGGAGTCGACGGATACACTATGCACGAGGAAAAACTCTTGGTGGATCTTCAGCACTGAATGCGTTGTCATATTATCGCTCTACTTTTGGGACGTATCAAAAACGGGCTGAGCCTGTAGGAGGTAAAAGTTTTACTTTTGAAAATATTCTGTATTATAGAAGTCATGTCATTTGACTCCACCGGATATTAAAAAGAGAAATTCAACAAATGCAACTGTTGTACACGACCCCACGGGTTTTGATAACTCCATTGGAGGCCCCTTGCAAGTTTGCTGGAACAACTGGGTTGATCCCACGGTAGAGGCACTTGCACAAGCTGTGCAGTCTATTGGTCTGCCGGTAAGCCCATTTGGTTTCAGTAGTGGTTCTCTTTTAGGTCATGGTGCTTAAGTACCTTCCACCATCGAACTAAAGCATGCTGTACGATCATCTTCGCAGTTAAGTTTCTTAGAAGAGGCTATTGAGAATACAGATATCATGGTTCATGCCCACACTCAAGCATTGAAGATTTTGTTCGATTCTGATTCACCCAAAAGAGCAAATGCTGTCCAGGTAACGACATCTGGATTTGAATATTCTATCCAAGCGACAAAAGAAGTCATCATATCAGCAGGAGTTTTTCACTCGCCACAGCTACTTATGGTATCTGGTAAGGGCTACTCACAACTTTAAATGTACTATGCTAATTTGGAGAAGGAATTAGCCCACGAGCTATACTTGAGCCCCAAAACATCTCATTGGTTTCAGAACTTCCAGGAGTCGGACAAAATCTTTGGGATCAAATCTCATTCACTGTACTAAATTAAGTGAACACACCAAGTGCTGGAAGCATTGTAGCAAATCCAGACAACTCTTCTGAGATTTTATAACAATATTTCGAAGATGCCACAGGCCCATACAGCTCAGCGGCTGGATACCTATCTTTTGAAAGGATTCCAGAAGAACTGCAAGCGAATTTCTCACAACATACAACATCACTAGAATTCTTCCCATCCGACTGGCCAGAAGCAGAATACGTCGGAGCAGGTTTTGCCGGTGATAACTTTACCACCACAAGTGCTTTTGCCGGAATTCTCACAGCGCCCCTTTCCCGCGGGAATATCACTCTCAGCAGCGCCAGCATGTTAGACCCACCAATAATCGATCTAGGTTGGTTCAGCAACCCTGGAGATTCCGAAGTCGCAGAAGCGATATTCAAACGAGCTCGCCAAATCTGGGACAGCGATCCAGCTAAATCTATCAAGATAGGCTTCGAGATTCTTCCGGGATTAGCAGTACAAACAGACGAAGAGATTCTGGAGTATATTCAACAGAATTCGGCTCCAATGTGGCATGCTAACGCAACGTGTGCGATGGGGAAAATTGGAGATGTGAATGCCGTTGTGGATTCGAGGGGGAAGGTGTTTGGGGTAGAAGGGTTGAGAGTGGTGGATGCCTCGATTTTTCCTTTTGCGCTGCCGGGACATCCTCAAGCTTCTGTTTATATGATTGCGGAGAAGATTACAGATGATATAATGACTGGGAAATAAATTTTCAAGGGAATTCGAGAGTCTTTTAAATTAAGCTGATTAATACCAACACCAGAACATTAGCAAGAAAGAAATGCGCCAAAGACCCGAGAATGACGATAAAAGTACCACACAGCTCAAACAAGATGCAATCACTCGACTGCTGAGTGAAAAGAAGTTTCATTGTCAAAATTGCACCAGTCCAACCATATGATAGTATACATCATCGAATTCCCAGTACTAGGACCCGACCATTATAGATCCCAATAAACCCACCAACTCCACCATGCATACAATATATCCACGTACACCTTAAACCTAAACCTTCATCCACAAATTCAAGACACCCTTTGCATATTCCACAATCTCATCACCGCCCAATTTACTCTCTCCATAAACACGATCCACAAAACTGATTGGTACTTCCGCAACCGTACATCCCATAGCCTTAGCTCTGACCATCATTTCCATCTGGAAAGTGTATCCTTTACTCTCCGTACTTTCAATGACCTTCTGCAAAACCGCCTTTTTGTATAATCTGAAACTACCGGTCAAATCGCTAACGCCGGGTCTTAAAACTGTATCCGCAAATAAATTGGCTCCCCTCGAAACCAATTTTCTCTTCAAATCCCATCCAAATACACCTCCATCACCAGCATATCGTGTACCTGTAACAATATCATATCCGCCATTTGTGGGTAGCGTCTTTTGTTTCGCGATCATTTGAGAAATGAATTTAGGATGGTGAGAGAAATCCGCGTCCATGATAATAACATAGTTTCCGGTGACGAATTGAAGACCGTGAACATATGCCGTTCCGAGACCAAGTTTCCCGGCGCGGGCTTTGAGAAGAACATGAGGGGAATAAGCTTTAGCGAGCTGGTTGGCTACGATTTGAGTCCCGTCGGGAGAACCATCGTCAACGATAATGAGTTCCCAATCGAGCCCTCTAAAGTTCAATTAGCTGCTATCCTAGACTTAGAGACGCGCAAAAGCGCGAGAGTATCGGCGCAAACTTACTGCTCGGTGAAAGTGCGATTAAGGAGCCATGTAATAATGGGAAGGTTGCGACGTTCATTGTAGGTAGGAAGGATTACGGAGTATTTGTCTTTGGTTGCTTTTGGGGCCATTTTGAAGGATTATTATTGTGGGTGAAGGAACGGAAATGTCGAGAATCAATCGTGACTATTCAATTAAAGGTGTATATTGTAAAGGAGCGTGGTGTTGAATTCTCGATGGAGCTTGATGAATCCAGGTGCATCGTGTCCACAAAGTTGACTTGTGGTTATGGTTCGCTTAGTAAGCATGTCGCCTACATCACTGGCGCGGCGTCAACGTCGATGACATTAAGAATTCAATATGAAATCAATTGAACCAATATTCTTTGGTTAAGGATGTAGAGGTGTAGCCTCGAAGGCTTACAGATTTTTTCAGTCCAAATTCATTAGCATATCTGAGATCAACGAGAGGAAGAGTCCAAAGTTAAGTGGCCGAGAACTCTTGTTTGCAGCTATTCCGGGCTAGCTGAGTCGCCTAATCAGATACAGCTAGAGTCTGCCCATCTTCTAAGTATGGAATCAGGGCAATCTACGGCAAGCTTTAGTCGTGTATACAATCACTTTAACTTTCTTTTTAAGGAACTGTCTGTACTTGGACGTTCAAATCATCAAGGTTTCATCGATTCATAGAAAAAGAAGATATTAGCCTCCCATTTATCTTTCCCGTCCATTCCCTTAGTCACATGGAAGTTACCTGCTGGTAATGTGATGTGATTGAGATCTGCATATATTCAAGGACAATGTTAAACTGGATAACCATATGATTTGATAGGCCAACATTTGAATCGACCGAGAATAATGTTCAAGATGTATATACCAGAATTTAGACACAAAGTTAAAAATACATCATCTTCATTATGTAAACGCACCTACATATTCCTCCCTCCTGTAACCATAATAACCTGCCCAGTCACATACCCAAACAACGGACTCGCCACGGCCAAAATACTTCTCGCCGCCTCCTCAGCCGTCCCCGCCCTCCTCAACGGAATATCCAAATTTGCATCCTTCGCCTGACTCCCCTGACCCTTCGGTATCCCCAGCGCAATTTTCTCACCATCAGGCGTCGTCACAAAAGCCCCCTCTTCCTTCGCAGCAGTCAATCTCGTCAATATATGTCCAAACGCCACACTATTACATCTCACGCCAAACTTCGGACCCCATTCCTTTGCAATAACTTTTGTAAGTCCATTGATCCCTGATTTAGCAACCGCGTAATTGGCCTGTCCAGCATTACCATGCACACCGGATGTAGAGGATATATTTACTATACTTCGAGGTTCGCCATCAGTGACGCGGAAATAGGGAGCAGCTTCTCGAATGAGTTTGAAAGGTGCGGTATTGTGGAGCGCAAGAATGTTTTCCCATTGTTTGTCGGTCATTTTGTGGATTACACCATCCCAGGTATATCCGGCATTATTTACTATTATATGTATTTTTCCGTTTCCAAATTCCGCTGCTTTTTCCACAAGAGCTTTTAGGTATTCGGCATCGAGCATGTCGCCTGGGACTGCGATTGCGCGGCCGCTTTGCGCGGAATTGATTTCATCTGCGACGGATTTTGCTTTGGCTAAGATGGTGCATGTGTCAGTGTTTGCTGCTATTAAACCCCGGGGAAATCTGAAGGCACAAACCGCCATCTATATCAGATATAATCACTTTAGCTCCTTCATTAGCAAATAGTTTCGCAGTTTCCGCGCCGATACCTTGGCCAGATCCGGTGATTATAGCTACTTGACCAGCAAGCAATCCCTTGGGGTAATTGAGATGGCCAGCAATTTGCGCTACACGAGATGCCATTGTACAGATGTCAAATTAGTTGTCGAATAAAGATTGAGGTGTAGCAAGAACAGGGGAAAATCTTTTGATATGTATGAGGTCTACGGGTGTTAAAGTTTAATGCGGGGAACGCGACCTTCCCCGGATTTTTTATTGCCGGACCGAGGCATGTTTCTATTTTTGGATTCTGTGGTACTTGTCATCCCAATCTTTGAACATTCGACTTCGCTTTTATTGGCTGAAGCCTAGTATCTCATTTTATATAATAGTCTAGTTCTAGTAATTGTGAGTTTTGAGTCTATCTTGCGGTTATCCCATTTTCTCGACAAATCCTGCGATATAGCATTGCCATAGCATCACCATTCAACATTTCAGGCCAAGACCATTGTGATGATAGTCAAAACCTATTGCCAACCCATACAAATGAGATGCAGCAGCCGCAAGAACGAGCATATGAAATATTTGATGAGAACTTCCCCAAATATCATAAGAGCCCGGCGATGTCCTCTCAGGCCATCGAGCCTAAGAGCAATCAGAGAACCGTTCTAGGAGATGACTTTACGAAACTTACCGCGTATAGTGAAGCACCAAGAATATAGAGAAAGCCTTCGAGTAGCAACCATGTCAAGCCGGCCCGTTCACGCATTTCATGGAATCCATATAGTTCTATTCCATGCAGTATTGGAATAACAGCCCCGCAGAGTGCTAGAGCCACGAAGATACCCGCTCGATAGGGTCTCCAAGTGGGAGTTCTGAACCTCTCAAGCATGACAACAACTGCACAGAAACCCCCAAGTACACCTGTCTAGAAACATATGAGCAATGGGCAATTGAATGCACTAGTATGTAGAATAGACTTACGACTGTGGAGTAGAATTCGAACAAACGTGGATGACAGTACAAACCGTAATAAATCCCAGGAATAACACTTCCGGTGATGAGAAAAACAATCCCCAAGTAATCCAACTTATTGCCAAACTTAGCAACAGTTGGAGAATGATTAGAAATGGTATGATAAGTCCCTGACATCCCAAGACATAATGCAGCTCCTGCAAAAAAGCAACTGAATGCTAGGACATCCGCTGTCTCTGCAGATGCATACCTAGGTCTGATGGTCACATATAAGAAATAACCTGAAAGTGTAAATACTACGGCTCCAATCAAGTGTGAATAGATATTGACTGATTCATTATGGATGTAACTCAGAGATGCGAATGACTTGTGGAAAGACGATGTTGCGGGGCGGTAACCAGATTTGATGTAATGATTGTCTTGTTGCCAGGAAGGAAGATCATCCCAAAGTACCGTAAGGGCTCGTTCGACTTTTCTTTCGATGTTTTTAGCAGTTTCAGAAAGAAGTTCTGTGGTTGATGTAGTCGATGGTCTTCGTTGACGGGTAGACATTTTGACAGGTTTGAGTGAGCTGACTGATGCTTGTGATGTCTCTAAAACGGAATATCGAATCAATCACTTATCGATAAGACACGAGCAATAAAGTCAAGGGCAGATCCAGGAGATAACGAATATTTAACATTTTGATGGATGAGCATTAAATAATAAACACAGATAGTGAAGTCATAGCAAATTCATCAAAAATAATGTTGGGAGTTCCTTCTTAAAGCAGCAATTGCTAATGAGGGGCATTGAAGCGAAGCCGAGATGTTGTTCATTTTCCTTCACGCATGTGAATTATAAACCTCACATCTAACAAGCATCACTGTCCAAATTTGTTCTCTTCTTCGATGTCGACCAAAAGCGGTCGAAATTCATCATGGAGTCGGCTGAAGCCTGCAAATCAGGATATTTTTGAGGAGATGGGATTGAGATCCAAGGGAGACAAACAGTAGGTCGTTGAGCCATCTTATCTCCCGCCTTTACCTACTTACTACCCCTCTAGGCTTCTTGACTACAAAACACAGGAACGTTTCTACAACAAGATCGTCGAACGATACATGCTATTCGCAGCCGATGCTCGCCGAGGAGACGAATTAAATCGAAAACTTGCACGTCTGAATATTTCACAAGAAAATGGGAATCGCGATCCTGCTCAACCAGTACCAAACCCCGCAGACCTTACCAATAGTAAAGCCGATGCAAACGAGCTGGATGCTATAACAATGGGAATGAGAAAACTTCGAGAAGGAATTGTGGCATCGAAGAGAATAGATGATTTCTCAATTCAAGCATATATATTTTGTATACGTTTGTCAATATTATTGAAGCATTGGGAATCGTACCATCCAGCGATGCGCCACCTACTTCAAGTGATGCACCCGAAGCATCCACTATCGAGCACAGAGCTTCAGGAATTCGCTGGATATCAAGTGCTAGATTTGGCTTGTAGACAATTGGATCTGGCAAAGGCATTCTCCATTAAACTCACACTTGGGTTGCGAGACTCGAAAGTCGACGAAGTTTTAAAGGCTATTGCTCATGATAACTATTTTTTGTTTTGGAAGGTGAAAAGGGGGATGGATGGGTACAAAGCAAAAATTATGGAATTTGCAGGGGAGGAGATGAAGTTGCATGCTTTGAAGTCGATTGGAAAGACATATCTCAGTATCGATTTAGATTCCCTGGAGCAACTTACCGATTCCAACTGGGCCACTTTGACCAAGGTGTATAACGTGGGATGGCAATTGGAAGGGACGAAGGTTGTTATTCGAAAGCCGAAACCACGTTGAGAGTACATATACCTGTACGACATTATTATCTTCACCCGATTTTTGGAATATATGAAGCCATATTATTATAGGTATGTTGGCCTGACGCCCGCGTCTTTCACTGACTGATCTCTAACAATTTCAGATCAGATCAGTTGGGCTTGATCGCGACCATAACTATTGATGGAAATTCATTGTCAACATGAGCCGCGTAACGTTTACGAGTAGTATACGTAAAGAACATTATGTAGGATTAGTACTCTGCCTCCAATTTTCGTGGTCGCCGTATTCGACGGCTATACGATTCTGATCGATATTGCCATCGTTATATGAACCATATAAACGTATTGGGAGTAACAGCAGCATACCGCGTTCACCGATTAGCAGATGATCGCATGCCACGGGGCCATGATCCATGTGATGCGGATGTCAAATTATTCACATTCGACATTATGAGAGCTCACAAGAATTTTCTGATAAATATGGTTCGAAGGATGGAGGGAAGGGTCATGAAGTATCGTACAAAGCTCGAGGAATCGATGAATACTTGCGAGAGGCACATCAGTATCACAAACGGATGCAATACCCATTCTACAAATTACAATACTTGAACTCACAAATTAGACCTTTTATCGACAATATCTGATCTCGGGATGAATCCGTTTCATCATAAGTGATGATTGTCTAGTTGTTCGTAGACACTTGATCCTATCTTGAATTCCTCCTCAATTGGGAGCGGTGAAATGTATATACTCTGTAATGGCGCTATAAACGTCTAATTAACGCTAATTGGCTGAACCAATGCCCCATTTGAGCCTCACTTGCGAAAAGCCCAAATATTTATTATCTAACATCTAATTGGCTGGAAAGATTAGCCACACTTGCTCAGTGGTTCTAATCCGATTATCCGGAAGTTGTCCGTCCTTCAGTGGATGCTTCGCCGATCAATCAATTTTCATGCTTCAAATTGTATATCCTTCGGAAAACACGGGTATGATGGATCACACGTCGATCAAAGGACAAATGATCAACATCAGCAATGCATTCGTAAAGGGATTTGGGATCAACATTTTGGAAATTTGGAAACATGCCGTGGCTAGTTTCTCAATGAACCTAATTTATACTTTTGAATTCCAAATGTTCTAACACGTGTCGGCAGAGTAGCTTCAAATCCAATCCCTATAAGGCGCCCTAATTAACACGTGCAATTGGTGAAATCCAAATGACCTATGTCAGGCTTATCGCTTATCCAAATACATTCCAATCATCTATATTTGTTGCATATTTGACTTGTCAATAAATGATACTTTCCAATTAGTATTATTATTCATATATGATTGGTGTATAAACCAAGAAATTATACGAGGACAAGGGAATGTGCAGTACCAAGCCACTTCTAAACGAAAAAAGGGATCATGCGCCTTCTCATTCACAAAACAAGCAATAGCTAGCGAAAGATCTAGACCCATCTAAATCATGAAATTCGTATCACTGATCGCTCCAAAGGAAAAAAAAATCAGGCCATGTTGGAAGATCATTGGAACCACGATTTAATGAAATCTCCCAGTTTGGGACATATTTCAAGCCAAGCGACCGTGAAAATGTCTTTGTTGCATATCGTATGAAGTGATCAGTCTTTTCTGGGGTGTGATATTATTTGGGTTGGACTGCGGATCTGCACAGGAAATATTGTGGTGTCGAGTCAAGGAGACACAAGTTGGGGATTGTTGCACATCTTATGGAAGGATCAACGATGGACACTTCTCTTTCTGGTAATGTACGATTTCTTGGGTCAAGAGTCTTTGGTAATCTAGAGCGAGAGATTTCCTAATTGTTGCTTATCTCAAATTATACGATCGTCAACCGTGGATTCCCCTTTTGGGACCTTCTCGTCTTGCAACTCGCGACAGTCAGGCCAAGATCACAACGCCAAACAATTTGTTGCACACCTGAAATGGGATCGCTACTCTAGTCTCCTAAATGAGGAGTGTTTCTTTTGAAAAGATATACTTTAAGGCTTTTTGTTGCAAGTCTTAAAAACTTGATGTTCTTCTAAAATCACCCAATTTGGCCCAATCGCCGAAACTTCTTTTTCAACGCCCCCGAATCAAATATCAATTTGTTGCAAACCTCATGGCTTGATCTCCTTCATTCTTCTCCTAATTCAGAATTTGTCCGAGAGGGTGAGACGCCGGACAAATATTTGTTGCACGTCTAAAATCTAGGATCGTCTTTCCAGAGCTCCCAATCTAGATATACGGAGATTCATCGTCTATAGCCTCGGGGAAATACTTTTGTTGCAGACCTCAAAATTCGAGATCTTCTTCAGTGAATCCTAAAGGGGACTTGGTTCCGACGGCTTTCGCGGCGAATCACTTGGACCACGGGTTACTTTGTAGCTTTGTTGCATGTCTGAAGATTGACGATCGTCTATGAGTTTCCTATCTAGGCAGGCGGAAGCTCAAACGCTTATTTTTCCATCCTTTGTTGCGGACTTCGTTGCTTCGTATCTCCGGTCATATCCTTTCTGCTACACATAAACTCATGCTCTTGGTATAAATCATTCTTTGTTGCAAATCTAATCGCTTGATCTTCTCCGGACATCCCGATTCTGTTACATCTCGCCTACATCAAATTCTGTTCTGAATATCAATTTCCCTTTTGTCGTACATCCAACACCGGATCTTCTCCGGACCTTCCCTTCCTGCTACAGCCCACGCATGAATTGAGTCTTACTCCTAATAATATCAATTTCTCCTTTGTTGCACATTTAATCGTTTGATCTACCCCGGATATTCCATTTCTGTCACTGCTCGCCTACAACTATACACTACTTGAGTAAAATCTTCATTCTTTGAAAGTTGTTGCATGTCTAATCGCTTGATCTTCTTCATTTAATCCAATTTTGGGGCTGCTCGCCTATGCTCGGCTGCCAGGAAGCTTTGTTGCAGATCGCATTAGGTGATCGGCTGTGGAGATTAGCCAGTTTGATCACGGGCTCTCCGTGTTTTAATTCTGAGGGGTTCTAGACCCAAATTTTGAGGTAACGATGTTTGCTTTTGCTGCATCTCGTATAATCAATTATTTCCTATTCAAGTGTATACGAGATTGTCTTGTTGCATGTCTGAAAATTGATCATTACTGTTTTGGGAATGGAACACCCTTTGTGCTCGGCGTTACACAATGTTCCTTCCCTTATGCTGCTTTCCTTCTTCGCATATAATCTTACATTCTTAATAAAGCACAACAGGGCCATATATATATCACTTTTATTGACTATACTCGACCCCGGGTAATACGTCAAAGATCCTTCTGCACAAGTGTTTTTCTCACTCCAACCATCCAAATCCTTTACTTTCACCATCCATCCTATGTGTATGAGCATCGTAGTGACACCAGATATCTCGGTACCGATACATTTGGAGCAGTACTGCAATATGAATTCGATTGCTTACGGCACCATCAAGTGTTCCATATCTCGATGATCCTCCTTATTGAATTGTACCTAACGTATACTGGTATTAATATTGACTATGGTCTATGAAGTATCCTCTCTTATCTTAAATGCATATCTTTAGTACGCCATGAGATCAATGATGTATGTATTCTTCACCAAGCACATAACTAAGAAGGTATAACGATGGTATTAGATCATATTAATCAATCCTTCCTGAAACAAACATATACTGGAAAGCCAGATGTATTACCCAATATTTAAATCTAGGCGCTGGGGATAACATTTCCGTAACTCTTAACGTACAGTAAAGTGCTGCTTCTTCAAGAAAAACGGCTCGATTGCTACTTCCACCTTCTTGCGAAAATGTCATTGAACCATGTGAGTGAGTTTGATATACCCTGACATTCTACCTGTTTTCCGGAGACGGTAAAACTGAAAGGAATACCCTGGATGAAAACCCTGTTGTGACTCGTAAGAGGCCGGTTAGGGAGTTAGGGCGGACTGAAGTGTCGTGGATGCAAAGATATCAATAAATGCTATGTGAAAATTGTACGATGTATGCGAGGTGAATTGTATGGATAGATGGGGAGAGAAGTTATAAGTGTCGAAGTGTCAGGTGAAAATCAGCCCTCAACATCTAGATTTTACCTCTATCACATGGATGACGTTTGGAGTTGGTAGAATAGAGAAGGAATTTTGAAAGAGTTCTTGGTAATGCTACAGTCAAATTTAGAATAGGTATGGGAAGCAAAGGGGAATGGGGTATGGGATGGATAATCGTTGATGACATTCAATTAGGTGCAGCTCTCGTTCGAGACTTTGCATTCCAGGAAACGCAGGTTGAGGGAACGAGGAAAAGATTTCACGCAGAAAAATGCTGAGCATGATGTATACGCCGAAAGTCCTACCTTGCCTAAGCTGTGAGTTCACATCGCAAAAAACGATTGATGTTGATGTCAAGATGGAGTTTGACGCAGCATCGCGTGACACAATCAATGAATCGATGGAGAAATGTTTTAAGCATGCATTCACAGTTTCCGCGCGAAAGATTGTTCGAAAACCAAGAAGGGGGATTGAAATTCAAAAATACACAAAGAGATACAGATTCATTTAGTACCAGCCATCAGCTGCGTCCAGATATGAGATTCCCCAAAACGCGACCCCGTCGGACACTGTGGTATTGCCTCCTTTGCTCCCAAGCGCCAATCGAGACGATGTACATTAAACCCTAGGTAACTACACAGAAAGAAGAATTTAGCCAAAGGCTCATTGAGGAGGACTTATAGTCGATCTTATAAAATATGCGATAAGAAAAGCAACCAAAATAATACATAGAAATGTCAGACTTTGGGGTGCATTGATGAGGATCATAACTAGATGTACATGTGTGTCAGTTTTCCCTGATCATTGTCTGCAAATGTGATGTACTCCGTATAACCCACCATAATCTTTCATGGATTTGCGACGCGAACCCCTCGACAACATACGGGGTTGAAACTCTAAAGATATATCCATATTTTGGAATGAATTATCCAGATACTGTTCTTGGACTGGAGTCCGTATCACGTTAGTTAATATGGAATCTTAGAGCGGGGTTCAACTAGCGTGGGCACTCACCAATTCTTTTCTTCTCTGCTGTTTCCTTTGCTATCTCAAGATCTCCCTTGGAAAGTTCCAACGACTTGTCAATTTCATCAAATCTCCAATGCACGGCCCGTTTAATATCGTCCATCAAATCGCCTAAAACTTCATCCTTGGAATTGCCCAGGAAGTTTTCCTTCAATTCTGCGAGCGTTTCATCCACTTTATCGACTGAACAACGTATTTCATATAGACGACCGACGAGTTCTTCGCTCGAGATCTTATGATGTAGTATACGACGCTTCAGTTCTTTCAATGAATCTTGCCATTTATGTTCGACATTTGTTGCTTTGAAGAATGGGGTCAATTCTCTCCACATCACCACCGCATCTGAATCTTTGCATACCGCCTTATCGAGTTCGTAAAGAGCTTGGAGTAGATTCCATAAATATATCGAAGCAATAGGATGCGCGACGAAGAAATTACTGCTGAAGGTAAGTTCCAATAACCATAGATCGTAATCTTCTAGAATGTCTGTCGTCGGCGACAATGGTTTATCGCCTGTACATTTCTGCCATGATGCAATACGCTCTCGCCATTCAGGTTGGTAAATATCAGGAGCGTTGGCACTTGGATTCAAATCGAACCATCTCGATATGGCTTTTTGTGTTGCTCTTTGCTCGTTTATTTGTGAGTTGTTTATAAACGTCGCCAACTTGGCTCGATAATTGAGAGGCATCTTGTATTGTTGGTTCGTCTCTTCTTCTATTTCGGATAATCCAAAATCTTCTTCGAAACGCGTACAGGAGATGTACGTTTAGAGTCTTCTCACATTGCCCAGTTTTACCTCGTCGTTGCATTTCAAAGTTGTTGTGAAAGTCATCTAAACGCCCTTGTGTTGTGCTGCATTGCCAAAACTGTTTTCCCTTACAGATTCACGGCAAAAGGAAGGAGGATATGTTAATTATTCCATAAGTATTCAAACATATTACGGGCGCTTAGAAACACCTACTGTGTCTATCAGCGATGCCCCTGATTGGTTCCCATTCGGGTAAGCCTCAAGCAGGGTCACCAGGAGGTTGAGCATCATGTTACACGAGATGGAGCGATGTATCCTGAGGAAGTCACCTCAATACGAACATGCCTTCTATTAGTTCTTTCGCTTGGAGTCTTTTCGTATCGATGTTCTCTGTTTGGTTACCCTAATCGGCGTTGAATAGGTTGAATAGGTTCAATTGAAGGGCCGGCTATTAAATGCACGTACTATTGTGATTATTTATATGTATTCGTGAATGTCAAGAGAAAACATACATCGAATATCTTCCAATCAGATTATCAGGATGGTGACTCACTTTATTGTTTTAATGCCGAATCTTTTTTTTGTCTTATAGCTAATCTCGTGTGCAGCAGGAATACTAAGGAGAGCAAGTCTCCAACAATCAACCTATGATTAATAGTTAAACAATATTTTGAACCCTACCTGTCCATAACTGTACCCAAACCATCTACCCAAACCACCTATCGACTTCACTAGCGTAGTGTTTCTTTGAGCATATCTTATTGCTGGCAACTAATTGATAGATATGTCTTCAGGCTATACAATATTCAACATTTTCGATTCTATCACTACGACTTGCGTTTGTGGACGGCTTACGAGATGACTCAATGCTCAAGACTTGAACTCGATGAGCCTATCTGTCTTTGAATAGGCTTGCTTTCAAAAGAGTAAGAATAGGCCATGACAAAATGTTTCAGCGGGCATAGTTGGCTTGATGTCCATGGCGGGCATCTATCATTGCGATTTTATCAAGCGACGGATTTAGAATCGAGAGTACAGTTGCCATGGCTTTCTCAGTGCTTGTGCGATGATACCCTGTTCGCGAAAATATGGAAGGGCTAGATCAAGCCGTCCCCAAAGCTTGCACGGGGCCATCATCGAAGTATTTCGATGGAACAGCCAACTCTTGATCACTTTGGCTAACGGGAAGTTGGTTACGTCTATGCTCCGTGGGGTGTGGTCGTCGCTGGCTTCACGAAAGGCCCCATACCTCATCATAATCAATTATACAAAATTATGAGAGGGATTGGTTGGTTAGCCTTTGCCATACATATCATAGAATTGGGCCAGTTCTATCTAATCTGTCAGATATATACCGTCGTTCTTCTCGCAAGGTTTTGGATGTGATGAGGAGGAAGTTGCAAATCATCTTACAGCAACGAAGATGAATACATCCCAACCACTACCAGACAGACTATTGTGTGCATATGTGGCATTGGGACCCACAGATACAGAAGAAGAGCCTTTAGCGGAATGGAGATTATTACCCCGCAAAGCGAATACTAAGTAAGTCGACCCCCAAGATTTTGTGATTCAAGTACCAGTAGTCGGTGTAGAAAAGAATAAATCATCCTATACTTAATTGAACCGAATGAAAAAATGCCGAAATTTAGCTTTTTCTAGAATGATTACTTAATTTTTTACTGAAGCTTTGGTGGCGGAGAACATAGGAAAGAACTTCGGACTCTCCAGATACTTTCGATTTGCCTACTACAGGATGCTATTTTATAATCTTCTACTCCCTATGGATGCATCTAAAGGAGAGAAAATGGTATAAAAACCCTTGCTAGCTAGGAGGGTGACTTGGATGAGTGGATATAAAATCTCCAAAATCTCAGCTGACAATTAGATGGTTGCATTGCTTACAATATTGTGTCCCTGGATCATGCAGCCCCGCGGCGAATTCCACAATCTTGGACGCAGAGTCTCGAAAGATAAAATACTTGGGTCGAGAACCTTATAGAAAGAATTGAGGTAGAATTTTTTCCTACCATTGAAGCAGCGGGAATGCAAGAATACTCAGTATGCAAAACTCCAATCCAAACAGCAGAGCGGTAATTCCGGAACCTGTACAGCACCTTGATCGATACCATACTTTCCAAGAGCCATTGATTCGCGCAGAAAACGTTCGAAACTGTCTACGAAATCTGATTAACTCAGTTGCACCGCAAGGGGTTGGAACTTATGTATACAAAGATATCAATTACAACGAGGATATTCGAGTTTTACGAATTTTGCCTGGTATGAGAAGTTGGCCAATTTGTTGCGCTTTGCTACCCAGCGCGCTGCCAGATTCGAACCATAATATCAGTTCAAAACTAGAGAAGCTCGAGTACACGGCCTTATCCTATTGTTGGGGCGATAATGATCCAGTTGACGAAATCTATATATACAAAGGACCGGAGATGAATTCAAAGGGCTCAAAAGCGACTTTATCGAATTTTGGTACGAGGTTTATTCAGAAAAATCTCAGAGAGGCACTTGTGCAGCTACGATCGGAGCGTGAGGAGGTTAATTTATGGTGCGATGCTTTATGTATCAATCAAGCAAATAAAAAGGAGAAAGCTGCACAAGTTGCGCGAATGCATGAAGTCTATATTCACGCGGAAAAAGTTTGCGTTTGGTTGGGAACAAATGATGATCAACAGGGGGAACGGATGGTCTAAGACGCACATTTAATTTCTTGGGAAAGATTCTAGATCTGGAGGTATTGGATCGGATTTTCGATAGACAAGAAGATAGGGAAGATTAGATGCTCATTATTAATTTAATGAAGAATGATTGGTTCAGGAGGCGATGGGTTATACAGGAACTTGCACTCGCGAAGAACGCTTGGATTCGATATGCAGATCAGGAGATCAAGTGGTCGGAATTTGCTGATGCGATTGCCTTATTCATGACCAAGTATCCGAAAATGAAACAAATTCTCAATAACTCTCAAAGTAGTTACTTTGAGACTTTGAGAAGGTCGGGCGAGTACCTCGGTGCTCTGGACGCTCGCTCATTGGGGGCTAATACATTGGTCACTGCCACCTCTCGCTTACTTCGTAGATCTGACGATGGACGAATCGAGCAACCATTGTTGAGTTTGGAAATCCTTGTCTCTTCACTACTTTTGGCATTTGAAGCTACCGATCCGAAGGATACGATATTTGCAGTTCTATCTATCGCTAAAGATACTTGGAAAATGGATTCTGAGCTCGATATAGGAAGACGATGGCTGGATTCCGAAAGACTACCCAGTATTTTTAAAGCTGTATTGATTTTATTCAGGTTTCACGTTTGGCCATTTATTAATCTACTCATCACGTCAGTCCATCCACCGAATACCTCAATAATAGTTTTGGACCCACGCATACAGCCTAATTACCAAAAATGTCTCTCGGATGTGTGTGCGGATTTCATGGAATACTGCATTGAGAAGTCCAAGTCCCTCGATATTCTTTGCCGAAATTGGGCTCCTAGACCTAAATTCAAAACCGCGCGGGAAAAATTACAAAGCACGAAATCTTCTTGTGAAGACGAGAAAATGCCTTCCTGGATCCCCAGTATCGAGCGCTACGCGTTTGGCTTACCGAGAGAAGCGGAAAGGGGAAGGATTAATGGAGATAGTTTTGTAGATGGATCGGGTCGCTCTCCATATAATGCATCATCTGGACTAACACCCCGCGTCCACTTTGGAAAGAGAAATCGTTATGATCCTAAAAATGACATTTTTGATCCCGCAAACACAGAAGAACCAGATGTGAAACGTTTCCATGCGGAAAAGCAGGGGAATAATCAACTACCCCCCAAATTCGATGGTACGATGTATGTGGAAGGATTCCAGCTCGACATTATCAAAACGCGATCGGATGCCGTTAATGGTGGGGTAATTACATCTGAAGCAGTGCAGATGGGGGGATATAAAAGAGACCCTTCTACTAGGAAATATGAACCGAATGATGCATTATGGAGGACTCTCGTAGCAGATCGTGGACCGGATGGCGCCAATGCACCTATTTGGTATCGGAGAGCTTGTGCATATTGTCTAGATATATTTCTACCACTCGACCCATCGGGGGATTGGAACATAAATGATATGAGAACGCTAGAGAATACACCGGCAGCCATGGTTAAATTTCTGGACCGGGTTCAAGCGGTGGTTTGGAGAAGGAGGTTCTTTTTGACGAGTGGGGCAAAGGGAAAGGTTTTGTTTGGATTAATGCCGAATGAGGCGAGGGAAGGCGATGTGGTTTGTATATTTTTGGGATGTACAGTGCCGGTTGTTGTGAGGAGAGAGGATGAGGGTGGGAAGAGGACGGGGGGTTGGAGGTTTGTGGGGGAGTGTTATGTTCATGGGATGATGGATGGGGATGCTGTAACAGGGGATTGGCCAAAGAAGTTGGAAGTGTTTAGATTGAGGTGATGGAGTGAGTGGAACTTTATAACATGGCACGGTATGAAACGGAACGGAACGGAATAAACTAGTTGTTAGGTGTATTATTGGTTGTACTATATGTTATGATAATGTTAGATACCCATTTACTAGCTTAAGCGTCTGAAGACACACACATGTGACGTCATGTTTGATACAGAAAAAGATATTCTTATACATTAAACTGCAACGAAGGTGAGTGAAAATTTCACTCTGAACTTCAAGTGAGAATCCTCAATTTCCCGTCTAGTCTCGTTTGATATTCACTTCCATAAGTATTTTACTAAAATCGGAAAGCAAATCATACCATTTAAGTTGACAAAGAAGGTTTAAAGTGCCATTCCTAACCCAATTGTTAGACATTGGCCATATTGTTTTGAAGATGAATTAATCACCGAAGACATTCCTCTCGTGGTTCAGAAATTGAAAGTTCCTATTCCTTTTACATTTTCCGGACTGCATCTTCACAATTGACAAAGACAGCAACTTCTTAACAATAACGCTATACCTTGGGCATCAATCACTTCTTGAAAACAAAGACCCATCAGGACAACAAAGCTCCACATAAAGACTTTAGACCATCAAAAATCCGTGTTAACTTCTTTATGATAGTTGTACTTCCTGAACATCAACTTCATCTGATGTTAGTTTCACAATTATCTTGCATGTCTCGAATTCGAATGTTTGACTAGTAACTAGAACTCGAGGATATCGGAAATAGAGCCAGTCCTGTGAGCGGCTCCTATCGATGTTCGATCTTGGTTTGAGTGATAGGGATTCCGCAGTGAACCAAATCAAACACAATATTACCAAGCCGCCCTCTTGTAACCAAATCTCAAGATCCCTGAAGACTCGTTGTGTAATTTGCTCTTTTTATTTCGAAGTTCAAAGCTATAGCGCGGATAATTTTATCGAATATTATGGCGCAGCCTGAAAACCCAGACAATAAGTGGGATCGCAGTGACAAGGTCGTGGAAATTCTCGGAGATGAAAATGTTGACGAGGCAGCTAGAAAGAAATTGGCGGCACTTTTTTCGGATATCGAAGCCGACGTAGAGGCTCACGTAAACGATCAAGTAGATGAATCAATTCTCGACTATCAAACCCTTCAGCAGGCTTCTGAAGCTAGGGACGCGAAAAGGAAGGAATTGAATCAGGCAAAGGGCGCAGATCAACTGGAAAAAGAGCGACGGAAAAAGTGGTTTAAGGAGGTTGCCATACCTAGTGCACAACATTTGCGTGCTATTCGTAAATCAATTATACCTATTCGTAACAACAAATGGCGAAAGCACAGCGCCGGACTCACGAGCCAAAATATCAAAATCTTAACTGTGATTGGCTATGGTGGTTTTGGTGCAGTATACCTTATCGAAAACACCGACACTAAGGTTCGGTATGCAATGAAGTTCCAAAGTTTACGAGAAGATGATGACATGGAGTGGATAAAAAAGCCTGAATTTATGGGCGCACGAACTCCTCCCCTCACCCCCTCCTCTGAGGCTTCAAAAATATCCCAGAGGATAATGAAAGAAAGACATTTGTTGACTAAACGGCTTAATGAAACAAAATGCTACTTGCGTTATATACGTTCTGGTCACCCTTCTATCTGCAGTATGGAAGCCTTCTTCGATCACCGAGGGGGTGGAAGAATCTTCGGCATTGAAGATATGGCTCATGGGCACGTCTTCGAGTATTGTGACTGGGGCACCTTAGAAAATGTTGTTGATAAATATTATGAGACACCACGCTATGGTGTGAAGAGGCAAGGAGACATTAATAAGTCTTCTAGACCGACAGGAATGCCACCAATATACAAGCATGCAGCAATACCTGAAGCATTCATTTGGCATGTCTTTTTGCAGTTAATGGACGGCCTTTCTTTTCTTCATGGCGACCACGAGCTCAACAAGCAAGATGAGTTTCACCGACGTAACCAAGTCATTTGCGTTGATATCAAGCCAGATAATATATTTCTAAAAGACTCTGGGGTTCCAAAAGCATATCCAACGGTAAAGATTGGTGATTTTGGAGAAGCTCTATATGTGCCATACGGAGAATCTCGCTGGTACGGCGCGGGAACGACCCTTACCGCACCGTCTGATGAACCTGTAAGCCTAATCAATTCGTTGAATTTTTTGTCCTTGAGGTTAATTTGTGTTTCCCCAATATCAAACTTCACTTTGTGCTTCCTCTTCATATACACTTCTTTTTCTTTCCTTAATGTAACACCCGACTCCTCTTTTTTTTCAATTTCCCTCCAAAATCTCGCCTTGGAAGCAATTACTGACTCTCCAATCTGGCAGTGGTACAGCGCCAAATATGATGTTTGGTGCGTAGGCATATCATTATACATTATGACGCATTCTGGCAGACAACCTAATAGAACTGATGATACTTTAAATGAAAAGAAGGATTTATCGATAGAGCCGAGATGGACTAGGCCCGATTCACACCTTTCTAGAGCACTCTGTAGAGAACTTTTAATGCCAATAGAAATGGATATGAAAAAGAGGTGGACGGCGATTAAGATTTTTAACCGTATAAAGCCAATGGCTGAAGAAATGATACGTTCAACGTATAGGGAACTGCAAAACTGGGTAAAACCAGACCTTTCGGATGATAATTTCAATGACGGGTATCTTGAATGGGTCCAAGGGGGAGGGGTCCCTAGTGATTCTGAAGAAGATGGTAAGGATGATGATGAGGAAGAAGAAGAAGAAGAAGATGAAGAAGAAGACGATGATGATAATGATAATGATGATGATGCCGGAGGTGGCGGTGGTGATGGTGAAAAGGATGCAGATATCCCGGACCCGCCTGCTGCTCCCATTTCCAAAAAACGATCATCAAAAAAGCAACAAGAAGAGTTGTCAAAAAGGCGACGAGAAGAAGAGGAGCGAGAAAAAGAAAACCTGCAGCCTGTGAGGCCTTCAAAAAGACGATTAACTAGGTACCGAAAACTCCGTGCTTACCGGGTATGATGTATGTTTGAAGTTAACTTTTGGTCAGCTCACTCAAGTAGTCATATCCTATAGCACTAGCTAATGTAGGAGTGCTATAGAATTGATGAAATTTATTTCGATCGGTCCAACTGTTAAGTTTTAACAATGATTTGTGTATCTTGTGGAGGTTTAGTATTCTCAAGCAATGGGATGTTTATGTAATTTTACATCCCCGTATTTGAGAATCTTTTCGGTGCAATGCGTCGAAATGACCGCCACTGATGCATGAATTGGGGTTTTGTATCACACCTTGGTTGCTGCGTCTTTACTTGGTCGTAATAATGGAAAAATTGGGCATCCTAGGGTCAATTAAGTCTGATCATATATTATCAATCAGTATCATAATTCAGTCATTCTCCTTGATACTTGTGAACTATAGTTGTCATTGCCTCCGTATATCCAATCTCGCTTATTTCGTATGAGGAAACACGCAATATGAGTGCGAAAGGTGTTTTGTAAAAGAAAGCTTGATGTAGGATATGCAATGGGGTTTGGATCCTAAGTTATGACCAAGGAACTGGATAGCGAAGTCGATGGCTAGATGTAGGTTTGCATGGTAGTTTGCTGCTTATTCTACGTCCATACATGTACCTTTCAGTGTGTCTTGGAAAAGTAGTTGCAGCAGAAATAGTAG
The DNA here is from genome assembly GCA_025389085.1 of Sclerotinia subarctica. Lineage (NCBI taxonomy): Eukaryota > Fungi > Ascomycota > Leotiomycetes > Helotiales > Sclerotiniaceae > Sclerotinia > Sclerotinia subarctica. The sequence goes on from QRFI01000016.1 coordinate 661,838, forward strand.
ATCCGTTATTCGATATCGCTTTCCGCAAAACCATGAACGCGCAGATTGTGTCGAGATTTCTGAATCTAATGTCCCGGATGAAGATACCGCCAGCTGTTCTCACATAACTTGGCTTTTTTGTGTACGGATGTGCAGCTCAAAAGCATGCAAATCGGATCCAGTTTGACAGAAAATAATGGTAAGCATACGTTGTTGATCTGCACCCGGACCACACAGGTTCAGCGCTGCATCGGGATGCCTGTGCAATTTGACTGCTTTTAGATTTCCATTCTTTGCTCTGAAGATGTATCAGGCTTTCGGATATGGTAACTAAATATCGGAGGACGTTTGTCTCTTGAGATTGAAATATCAGCACTATTATTTGTATGGGGGTACGGTCCAAGATTAAGAGTCGAGCCTCGTCGAGTTACTGAAAGGCAACCGAGTAATGGACCATGAGACTTCGTCGGAACGGCTAATATTGGCTAACACAACCAGGGGAAGAAGCTGTAAACATGAATGGGCAATGGGAATAATGAATGGACGAGAAATTCCGAACCTGCCGCACTGCAAATCCGCTTCTTGATTCATTACAGCATTTCCTGATCTAAGAAAGGTTTGGAGATCTCGGGTTACTCAGGAACTGCTCCAATTAGTCTCGGATCTCGTAATATTAAGGTTTTTTATGTGTATTATACGAATGGGGCCACCGACCGTGATTGACTATTGGCCATGAGGCGAAGGAGATAATGCTGGAATTGATGAGGTTGAACTAAGAACTTTCAACTAATAAGAACATGGGAACCGTAAATCAAAGTGGAAACGTTCTAGATTTCAGACGCACCATGAATTAAGTGACAGCATTCCATTGCTAACGGCCTAGGTAGGTATATATACACATACACAAATTCTTTTCCTCCCAAATTTCTTCCCAACGCCTCATTGCTCTCCATTCTGCTCTCCGCCACCGCTAATCGTTCCACCAGCTTGCTTCCAACTTTGAGCCATCGCCAAGAAATTCGATAATTTCTTCGTCTGTTCATCATCGGCAGGGAAAACATAATCAACATATTCCTCATAACTATCATCATCAAGCTTTCTTCTTCTCTTCGTCTTTCTTGGCATTTGTTTCTGTACTTTTTCAATGTCTTCCTCTGTACCATGAGTACGTTCGAAAGAGAGATGAGCATTGAGGAGGGAAACGCGCTGTAAAATTGTTAGAGGTTGAGTTAGGAAATCTGAAGTAATTTTGTAACATACCTCTTCTTTGAGATCCTTATCTTTCATGCTCTTCAGAGCACGTTCGAAAATCTTGCGTGCACGTGTCTTTGCAGCCTCACTAACTGGCTTCTCCTCATCTTCCTCGGTCTCTTCCTCATCATCATCTGGAACGTTAATCTCGAAATGTGCGTAACTGATCCAGACCTTCACATGATCTGTCTTCTCCAACAATCTCTCGTATAGATGTCTGGTACGATCATATTCGCCTTCTTCTTCCTCAAAGTCAATATATGCTTTCCATAACAATTCCGGCATGTCAAGAACTTGTTGACTAATTGCCAATTCAAAAATTGCACGCGTACGTTCGAGATCATCTAAACCTCTTTCGAGTTCAGCAAATTTGATCCAAGCTTGACAATTAGCTGGGTTCCATTCGATATGTTTCGCATAAAGGGTGCGACATCTCACGAATTCGAAAAGTTTGATCTCTAGCTCAACATAGCCTTTGAAAAGTTTGTCTTTTGGACACATTCCGATGGCTGTTCCTAAAGTTTTTCTCGCGGCTTGAAGTTGCTGTTGTCGAATCTCGAATTGAGCCTTCATAAGCCAGATTTTGGCAAATGTAAATTTCTTGTGAGGTATTAATTTCAGACATTCTTGATAGATCTGTCTCGCTCGCTCAACATCCTTCGATTCCATCTCCTCCCAAATGGCATAAAAAATCCATAAATATATATAACGCCTCCAATGTCTCTTCTCCTGGGTTGGTGGAATCTGAGCAATGGCTCTTTCGTAAACATCTCGAACTCTATCGACATCTCCAGAAGTTTCTTCCAATCTGGCATAATCGAACCATGCATCGTAATTTTTGGGATTTTCCTTCACTTGTTCCTCATATTGAACTCGGCGTTTCGAAATAATCACATCCTCCACACCTTCACGATCACCGAATTGTTTCTCGAAAGTAGTATAAGCCTTATGGAGTGAAATAGACTTCGATCGTGCCATACGATCTAGGGCGTATTTGTAGATAGCTCTTGCACGTTCATACTCCTTTAACTTTGTCTCAAATCTCGCGTATGCAATGAAGAGCCTCTCATCCATGAAGTCTTCACCCAAAGCTTCAACAGCTGTCCCAAATACCTCTCTAACCAAATCACTTGTCCCATACTCTTCCTCAAATCTGGCCCATTTAATCCAGTTTCTTGGTTCGGGATGTACCATAGTAAATCGTTGAAAGATTTCCCTAGCTCTTTGAAACTCCCCATATCTCTTTTCCAATTTGATGTAACTACTCCAAGCTGCCTCATCCGGTTCCCAAGACATCCATCTTTCGAATACTTGTCGTGTACCCGGAATATTACCAAGCATTTCCTCCATGTAAACATATTTATACCATAATTTATCAATTCTAGGTAAAATAGTTATCGCACGATCTAACAAATTCCTGGCATGATTGATGTTCCGCGACTTCATCTCCGCCTCGACATATCGAATCCATAATGTAACGGATGTAGAGTCGACATCTAATGCTCGTTCGAAAACGGATCGTGCTCGTTTGAATTCTTTCTGTTCCAATTCCCATTGCGCATATCTCATCCAATTGTTCATATTAATCCTATTCCTCCGCACATAGTCCTCGAACTCTTTCCGTTTTCTGCCTTGGAATTCATGGAGTTCTTCGAGATCAGCAAACCGCTGAGTTGGTGCTTGAAGTCCTGGTTCTTGACGGTCAACAGCTTCACGTAGAAGTTGTTCTGCAGAAATTTGGATGGCGCTGGCCGCCTTATTCTTGACCTTAGGCGGTCCGCGAGTCTGTTCATAATCCATGATGGCAAAATTTAATTTCTCAAAAAAAAAAAAAACAGCTGGCGCAACTAGATTTCGCGTTGCAGCATTGAAGGTATCGCGATGTTCAAAAATATTGCTTATTAATCACGTACGTAAATACGCTAGCGGCCGCTGTCTCCGAGCTTGGAGCTCTTTCTCAAATTGATTTTCTCCGGATAGCTACTTCACGCGCCAACTACAACAAACAGTACGCTAAGATGTCGACTCTCGCAGATGAATTATTACAGGATTTCGAGGATTCTGGGTCCGAAGGTGAAGGGGAGGATAATGCCCATCTTTTCGCTGACCCTGAAGAGGTCGCCCTTAGCATGAATGGGAACGCGACAGGACTTTCAGGCGCAAGTGAAATGGAGCTCGATGGCGATGAAGAAGCAGTTGATGAAGATGATGAGATGGTAGGAATGGCAAGCGGTGCTATCGATGTTACAGAAGATGAAGAGGCAACCAAAGCAAAGGTTGAAAAGATGCAGCTTGGTGGAGTAGATGATGTGCGCAGTGTTGCAGGTTTAATGAAAACCTTAGAACCAGTTTTAGAGGTCAGTACCATTCCATTCTTCCTTCTCTCAAACTAGGAGACCTATGGTTTACATCTACTCTTTCTTGTCCTAGCCCTGACTCTTTCCTCGACTTGACAGAAAATCTCACATTTTCAATCATTGCCTCCTGATAAACAAACAACTTTCGTCGGCTCGGTCGAAGACAATCCAGAATATCATTTATTAACGCAAGCAAATACTCTGTCAACATCTATCGATAGCGAAATTATCCTAGTACATAAATTTATACGAGATCATTATTCGATTCGATTTCCAGAGTTGGAAACCTTGGTTACCAACCCTTTGGATTATGCCAAAGTCGTCACTATTATTGGAAACGGACCTATGGAATCGGAAAATATCAAGACACTTCAAACATCAAAGGATAATCGACTTGGTGCTACATTAAGATCTGTTCTGGATGGACCATCCGTTATGATTGTCACGGTCGAAGCAACCACTACAAAGGGTCGAGAAATGTCACCGCATGAACTCGAAAGAGTACTTCGTGCTTGTGATATGACACTCGCACTTGACAGAGCAAAGAAGACATTAACTGATTATGTACAATCACGCATGAACCTGTTCGCTCCAAATCTTACAGCCCTTATTGGATCCCTCACAGCGGCGCAACTACTCAACTTCGCGGGAGGTTTAACTGGTCTAGCCAAAACACCTGCCTGCAACCTTCCTCCTCTAGGCTCCAACAAATCATCTGGAACTGGTTTCGCTACTAACGTCGGTGTCCGTCAGCAAGGATTCCTTTATCACTCTCCTATTATTCAAGGTATTCCTAATGATCTCAAAAAACAAGCTATGCGCATCGTCTCTGCCAAAGTTGTTCTAGCCGCAAGAGTTGATCGCGTTCATAATAGTCCAGATGGATCTACTGGTGAAGAATTAAAAGAACAATGTATAACCCGACTCGAAAAGCTTACTGAGCCACCTCCGAATAAAGGTGCTCGTGCATTACCGGCTCCAGACGATAAACCCGCACGCAAGCGTGGTGGTCGACGTGCTCGATTAGCCAAGGCCGCAACTGCCATGACGGATTTGAGGAAAGCACAAAACAGAATGGCTTTCGGAAAGGAAGAGAAGGAAGTCGGTTACGGTACTGGTGACGGAACTAAGGGTATGGGTATGATTGGACAAGGCAATGACGGACGTATTCGAAATATTCAAATTGATCAACGTACAAAAGCCAAGCTATCAGCTAAGAACAAAGGTTGGGGTACTTCAACACCTATGAGTGGCTCTGCCTCCTCACTTCGTGGATTTGGTCAATCGGCTAGCAATATAGATTTACGAGGTAAAGGTTTAAGAGCGTCTGGTGTTGGAGGATTAAGTACTAGTACAGGAGCTAGCGCAGGAACTGCTAGTAGTTTGGCATTTACGCCGGCTCAGGGATTAGAGTTGGTAGATCCAAAGAGAGTAGCAGAAATGAAGAGAAAGAGGGCTGCGGAAGAAGATAAATGGTTTAAGGGTGGAACTTTTACTCAAGTTGGTAATGGTGGTGCTGATGTGAGTATGGGACCTCCTCCCAAGAAAGTCGATTCTGGAGTTGGAAAAATGGGTCCACCTGCTTTGCCGAAGAAAGCTTGAAAAACATGATCAAAAGTTGTAAGATGGAAAGGGGGGTTCGTGGGAAGAGGCATTTTCATGGCGTTTTTGGGCGGATAGGCGTTTTACAATACCATAACAAGCAGAGCATTCGCATGGCCGATGACTTTGCAAGAATTGAAGAATGTAAGATGTCCAAGATTATGAAACCATTCCTGAACTGATTTGAACCCATATATTCGCTTGTGGATTACACGACTCATTTATTCAGGATGTGTTCCGTCAAATTGTTCAAGTCGAAGCAATTTCGCATCCTTACGTTTTACTCCTAGATGTGAAGAAAACTTGGTTCGATGGGAAAGAATAGGTTAAGCTAGTGGAGGCTCATCCTGCCATTATAATACCAAATATTACTATTTCGTTTCCGCTGCCAAATTCTATCCCTTCTGCTCATTCCTCGAATGTATAGAGCCTACCTTATTCCGCTACATTCCATCATTTTTTAAAGAACTATCCATCTTTTAATTTACTCCCAGCCAATCTCCTCGATTTCGCCCTTCTGAGAACATTGATCGCCGATCTCGAGCATACATTATGGACTTAAATTGCAATGGTAAACTTTTCTCTGTGGTCTTCAGGTATAAAAAAGCGAATTGTCAATGTAGTCAGTCTAGTATAGGAATTTCGAGGGCTGTTTTCAGAATCTCTTAACTCCATGCTAAGCTAGCTCTTCGTCATGCTTCATCTCTCGGACGTTCTTTGCAATTACATTTCCTTTATTTTCAGGCAAGGGAAATAAACTCACATTCAGTCTTCAAACCTACCCATATATCCTCGTCCACTGGGCCATTTACCATTTGGACTCTGTATGCGATATTACCTACCTATTCTATGAGCATTACATACAACCCGGATTTGTCCTGTGTAAATTTGGTCTTGCACGCACGAGCTACGACCATGAATTCAAGCTCATCAGGCCTATCTGCTCGCCACGGTCGATTCAATGATATGGTGCCGATTGAGGTGTTTTGAATTGGATTTCTTATCTTCATTTTCTCATTATTTAGTATAGCTGGATCGGATGGATCTACACTTATACATTTCTCTTGATTACCAGATCGGTCAACCGAAAGGCGAGCTGTGCTTGTCCAAAAGTGGAGAATGTGTGGTGCTCTAGGAAAGTTATGTTGAGGAATTGAGTTCTTGTCAGACTTCCATTGAACACTAAGTTGCTCTTCTTCTTCGGTGATTTGGGTTTCTTGGGGTTTGAGCTGGCCTGTACCAAACTAACTCTCGACGGACCTGATCTGCATGTGGAAAGCTTACCCCTGGACGACGAAATGTTTCCCCAATTTCTATGTTCCAAACAGCCCATGACCAGCTTGGGAAGAGTTCTTGTCTTTGATTTGGGTAATGGTAAGGAAGTGTCCAAATCAAAGCTAAATCAAAAAATGACTCTGGAAGGCCGAAATGAAACTTTCCACTCAAACTCTTCTGTTTTGAAGAAAGAGCACGGTTTTGAAGATGTTGCTCTATGCCTTGAAAAGCATTTAAAAAATCACTTTGATCCCCTAGTGAACAACAGGTATAATTGTGCACTAGTATATGGTAGGAGGTGAAAACATCCATACTAGTATGGCTCTCTGAACTTATATCACCTGATGCTCTGCTTTCGCACGTAATACTAGGATTTAGGTTTTCGAGAATAGTATCTTCACACCATAAACACTTCTTACATTGAAAAAACACTTGTGAGTCTGTGAAGATCATCAATTTCTTCGATAAAACCATTTCCTGGAAAGGCCATCCGCGTGTTTCCCAAATTGTTTCGTGCTTCCATGTTTGATAATGCTTCTGAGTCGTTATTAAATGAAGATCCTGTATCTTCGCAAAGTATTGCTTTGGTGACCGCGGTATTGACTCAGTTCCAACCCCATTCAGGCCTGCCCATGCATTAGAGCCAGAGCCAGCAACGATGGTACATAAAGCGCTTCCATACACCTTACTCATGAGAGGAATTTGTGCAGCTCTATCAAACTCGTCATCTTGTTTGATACATAAAGCATCGACCCAAAGATATCTTTCACCTAGACCAGAAACTAGGTCAATAGAATTTCGAATGGTTTTTGGTATATTTGGGTTATTTGATAACGAGTTTTTTCCAAATAGCCATACGATGGTTTTATCTTCAAGTTTAAGGTGCTTATTTGTTTCCGATGGCGCACCCCAACAATAACTCAGGGCTAAATATCTGCATTCAGCTGGAGCACGAACAATACATCGACGCTTAACATCAATCAAGCGAAAGGGACTTTTTGGATCTCGTATCCAGGGTTGAGGAGAACAGTCAGGCGTATGATGTGTCTCGCAGCTATCAATTCAACTTCGTAGTAGTTTCGTATTCGCTCTCAATGGATCCATGTGTCGACCTAACGACAATTGATCTCTGTCCTTTTCATTTTCCCTTGCCATTAATTGAACCCTGGGGCCATAAATTGGAGCATCAAATTTTCCCTCACGATGAGCCGTTTCGGTAATTAGCGTAGGCTGTAGTTGATATGTGACATGATGACCAGAAGACCAATGTGGTAAAATTCTAACCCATTCTCTTACCAATACACGGCAAATCCATCGTGTTTCTCCTCTTTGATGTAAGCTCCGATAGTATCTAGCAGTCTTTTCATCTATTCCAAGACAATGACGTAGCAAGCGACAAAATGGGCAATAAATTGAAGTAGTCCAAAAATCTTCCAAAAAAAGGGAGTTGGAGCTATTTGAAGTCTTGGATCTAACTCTGCTGATCGAAAGAGTGTTTTGAAGTTGAGTGTTGAGCATGTAGTGCAGAGTCGATCTGAACCATGATATAATTTCACTATATCCTATTTATGAGTAATTAGTAGGCACAACAATATAAGCTATTTTGGGACATACCAACTGAGGTAGAGTATTTGACATGATTGATTTGTAGTTTTATCATGTATGATCATTGCGACTATTTGAAGTTTTGAGTTCTGATGCGAATTGTTGTCTTATGGGTCAGATAAGAGGCTGAAATTTGAGACAATGAACAAGACGATGTAACCTCAGTCGGAGTATTATCCCGAGCTTTAATCAGGCCACACCTATACAACTGATATGTATATTTTTGCGTGTAATTATTTTAAAAAGGATGAAATGTCTTTTTAGATTTCAAAATAACCCCAATTATCCCTCCCATTTCTTTTATTTTGCTCATATATTATCTTGTACTATCTCTTCAGCTCTGAGAAATAATGGCTTTGTACTTAATTACTAGCAACTACAGCCTAAAGCTGGTTAGAAGCCGTTAAGTCTTTAAATATTTATTCGGCTGGAAAAATGATTTCATAAGATTCAGACTAATTAATAATATATATTATCTTATACTGAACGAGAAATATCAACTTTATAACGTTTTAAGAAAAAAATATACAAGTCTTTAATATTGTTATTATCTTTGACTAGTATTGAATAAAATAAAGATTAACATTAATCTCAATTTAATAATAAATATTATATACTTTATATAATATACAAAAATAGTTTTAAAGATCGATAATCACATAAAAGAACCATTTGTAAAAAATTAAAAAGGGGCTTTTGTTACGAGGTTTGCCGTCTAGATCACGTGGAAGTGCTCTAGGCTCTCGAAGTAGGTTTATAACTAGGCATCAAGCAGGGACTTTAAAGTAATGATAATAAGATGATGCAATTCGTAACTAATAATATGGTATACTAAATGATTGATCTTGAGCACAAAGCTCTACATTTAATGAAATCCTATTCCTTATATAGATCTTCGTTTCTTGGTCGAATATCGATTTCGACGATCGATCCCGTCGATTATCGACTTCGATCTTCGATATATCATGTGATTTGATACTATATATGCCTGAAGCTTTCTTGTTTGTGTATTCTGATGGTATATGTATCTACGATCTTTAGATAATCATAATCACATACTAATATGAATAAATCGTATTTTATTTGTATATGGCCTTAGTTTATACAAACAAGTCAATTGTTACCTTTATAATACTATCCTCTTTTTAGCTTAATATTTATCTCAAACATTTATAATAATATATTCCTATTTCGATTGATTTTAAATAAATATAATATTTCCTTCACTATATTTATTAATCAATTGGTTTCTTTTTGAAATATTATTCGTTTATCTCAATATATCGAATATACTAGTATTGAATGTGAACCTTATAATTGTTATAATTGTACTGAATGTTTATATATTATTAATATCGATCTTTCCTCTTATTATATTGATTATATTTATTCCAAAAAAGGTTGTTATTATATTGATCCTACAATATTTATGATTTATAAGTTTATCAAATAATAGCAAAAGTATTTATATTAGTAAGAAAAAGAGACAATGACCAAGATTCTTTGATTATACAAACAACAAGAGTTCCTTAAGAATTGTAAAAAGGAGATGATTCGTTATAAACTTTGTATACTGAAAGAACTTGATTTAGCTGAAGAAAATGAGAGATTGGAAAAGGAAAAATTGGAAAAGGAATATAAGGATAAGGAACCCATCGATATTGCTACAAACGTTCCTAATAGTTCTTTTTCTTTCGACTTCTTCAATTTTTCGTTACCTTCTTTATTTGATTTTAAGCTTGAGGCTCTATTAGTAGATATAGGTACTTCAAATAGAATATCTATAACTTTTTAGGGTAGCTAAGATCTTTCTTAAATTCCCATATATTTTCTGAATATAAATAATTTAATTATTTGATCAAATACTTGACCTTATTTCTGATATATTTATAATCTAATATTATTTCAATATTATATATAATATTAAGATTAACTGATTCGATTTCTATTGTTGGCATATCAGATGTTCTTGGTGATACTTTCTCAAAAAATGAGATATAGAATACTAGATGGATATTTATATTGTATAATAGCTTAAGTTTGTAATTAATTGGTCCAATTACCTTATCGATTTTGAATGATCTTAGTTTCTTATGATCTAGTTTATTATTTGATTGTTTTGTTTATATATTCCTTTGAATAAAATAAACTTTATTCTCCTTTTTAAAAATAGATCCTATACTTCTTGATTTGTTGTAATATAACACTATTCTTAAAGCGATGAATTGTAAATCTAAGGAAAGTTATTCTTAAAGTTCCTTGATTTCTATGATATCTTTTATGGCTTTATCTATATTTATATCTTATAGTAATAATAATTTGTAAACTAATAAATTGAATCCAAAGTTAGTATATATTAATATCACCTTTATGATTTCTATCTTTGATATATTATATACAAATTATGTTAAGGATAATAGCTTAACCCAATTATCTTGTTTATAATTGATATAATAATAGAGATAGGCTTCTATTATTTGATTTAGTTGTTCTATTTGGCCATTTGTTTGTAAATGGAAAACTATCAAGAGCTTTCTTTTGATTCCTAACAATATTATAAAAATAGATCAGAACTTCGATATAAATAGTTTGTCTTTATTTAAGATGATCTCATTTGATATATCATAAATACTAACTATATTTTGTATAAATATATAAACAAGATTGTCTACTATCCAAATTTCACAAAATAGTATTATATAAGCGAACTTAGTTAATTTATTTGTTATTATCAATATAGAATCATATTTCTTTTAAATAACTAGATCCTTAGATAATAATAATTTTACTATAAAATCCCAAATAATGGATTTCTATAATTGAATTGATAATTTGGGGGTTTTGAGCTGATCATAAGGAGTATACCAAATAACCTTATTCCTTATACAAATATTACAATTCCTAATTATATTTTCAACTATAATCCTTATCTTTGGAAAATAAACTTCTTTTTTTATTTTAATAAAGGTTCTAATAATACCTTGATATCTATAAGCTGATAGTTTATGTTATTCAATAATATAATCCTTAATTAATTTAAAGGGTATATAAAACTTGTTATAAAAGTAAATAAATTTCCCAAAAATAATTTAAATAGAATATAATCATTTTTTAGATTTGCTCAAATTAGTAAAGTAATCTTTAAAATATAGTTGAATCTATTTGACAACTTTTCCTTTAAGGTAAAAGATAATCTAGATGCTTTTATCAATGTTGTAATTGAATTTGTCTTTATTAAATTGGAAATAGATTTTTAATTGAAATAAGAAGGTTTCTAGCTCTTATCAATTATCTGTAAATCGGTCTGATAAAACGATTTTAAGAGTTTCGGTGACAGTGATCTCCTTAAGGTCTTCAATATCTCCTATAAAGATATCTCTATCCTTATCGATGCTTTTGGGGGTGACCTAATTACTTATAATTGGGTTACTAGGTTATAATATTATAGAAGATATGATATCGTTATTTATCAAATCGGTATTTGAGGTAGTAAAGATACTCAAAATGTTATAAGGTTTGCTATCTAGATCATATAAAAGTGCTCTAAACTCTCAAAGTAGATTTATAATTAGGCATCAAACAAGGACTTTAAAGTAATAATAATAAAATGATACAATTCGTAATTAATAATATAGTATACTAAATGATTAATTTTGAATACAAAGCTCTATATTTAATGAAATCCTATTCCTTATATAGATCTTCGTTTCTTGGTTGAATATCGACTTCGATATTCGATCTCGTCGAATATCGATTTCAACGATCGATCCCATCGATTATCGACTTCGATCTTCGATATATTATGTGATTTGATATTATATATGCCTGAAGCTTTCTTGTTTGTGTATTCTGATAGTATATACACCTATAATCCTCAGATAATCATAATCATATATTAATATAGATAAATCATATTTTATTTATATATGGCCTTAGTTTATACAAACAAGTCAATTGTTACCTTTGTAACACTATCCCTTTCTTAGCTTAATACTTATCTCAAACATTTATAATAATATGTTCTTATTTTGATTGATTTTAAATAAATATAATATTTCCTTTATTATATTTATTAATCAATTAGTTTCTTTTTGAGATATTATTCGCTTATTTTAATATATCAAATATACTAATATTAAATGTGAATCTTGTGATTATTTTAATTGTGCTAAATATTTGTATATCGTTAATATCAATCTTTTCTTTTATTACATTGATTATATTTATTCCAAAAAAGATTGTTATTATGCTAATCTTGTAATATCTATGATTTATAAGTTCATTGAGTAGTAGCAAGAGTATTTGTATCAATAAGAAAAAGAGGCAATAATCAAGATTCTTCGATTATACAAACAATAGAAGTTCTTTAGGAATTATAAAAAAGAGATAATTCGTTATAAGTTCTGTATACTAGAAAAACTTGATTTGACTAAGGAAAATGAAAGATTGGAAAAGGAAAAATTGGAAAAGGAATATAAAGATAAGGAACCTATTGATGTTACTATAAATGTTCCTAATAGTTCTTTTTCTTTCAACTTCTTCAATTCTTTGTTATTTTTTTTATCTAATTTTGAACTTGAGGCTCTATTAGCAGATATAGATACTTCAAATAGAATATCTATAACTTCTTAGGGCAGCTGAGATCTTTCTTAAATTCCTATATATTTTCTAAATATAAATAATCTAATTATTTGATCAAATACTTGACCTTATTTCTAATATATTTATAATCTAATATTGTTTTAATATTATATATAATATTAGAATTAACTGATTCGATTTCTATTATTGGCATATCAAACACTCCTAATAATGCTTTTTCAAAAAGTGAGATATAAAACACTAAATGGATATTTATATTATATAATAACTTGAATTTGTAATTGATTGATCTAACTATTTTATCAATTTTGAATGATCCTAGTTTCTTATGATCTAGTTTATTATTTAATTGTTTTGTTTATATGTTCCTTCAAATAAAATAAACTTTATCCTCTTCTTTAAAAGTAAATCCTATACTTCTTGATTTGTTGTAATACAACATTGTTCTTAAAGCAATGAATTATAAATTTAAGGAGAGTTATTCTTGAAGCTCCTTGATTTCCATGATATCTTTTATGGCTTCATCTATATTTGTATCTTGCAGCAATAATGATTTGTAAGCTAATAAATTGAATCCAAAGTTAGTATATATTAGTATTACCTTTGTGGTTTCTATCTCTGATATATTATATATGAATTATATTAAGGGTAATAGCTTAACCCAATTATCTTGTTTGTAATTAATATAGCAGTAAAGATAGGCTTCTATTGTTTGGTTTAGTTGTTCTATTTGGCCATCTGTTTATAAATGGAAAGCTGTTAAAAGCTTTCTTTTGATTCCTAACAATATTATAAGAGTAGATCAGAACTTCAATATAAATAGTTTGTCTTTATCTAAGATAATCTTATTTGATATATTATGAATATTAATTATATTCTGTATAAATATATAAGCAAAATTATCTGCTATCCAAGTTTCATAGAATAATATTATATAAACAAATTTGGTTAATTTGTCTGTTACCATCAATATAGAATCATATTCTTTTTGAATAACTGGATCCTTAGATAATAATAGTTTTACTACAAAATCCCAAATAATAGATTTCTATAATTGAATTAATAATTCAGGGATCTTAAATTGATTATAAGGAGTATATCAAATAATCTTATTCTTTATATAGATATTATAATTCCTAACTATATTTTCAACTATAATCCTTATCTTTGGAAAATAAACTTCTTTTTTTATTTTAGTAAAGATTTTAATAATACCTTGATATCTATAAGCTGATAGTTTGTATTATTTAGTGATATAATTCTTAATTAATTTAAAGGGTATATAAAGTTTATTATAAAAATAGATGAATTTCTCAAAAATGATCTGAATAGAATATAATCGTTTCTTAAATTTATTCAAATTAGTAAAGTAATCTTTAAGGTATAATTGAATCTATTTGGCAGCTTTTCCTCTAAGATAAGAGATAGCCCAGATATTTTTATCAATGTTGTAATTGAATTTGTCTTTGTTAAATTGGAAATAGATTTTTAATTAAAGTAAGAAGGTTTTTAGCTCTTATCGATTATTTATAAATTGGTTTAATAAAGCGATTTTAAGAGTTTCGGTGATAATAATCTCTTTAAGGTCTTCGATACCTCTTATAAAGATGTCTCTATCCTTATCGATATTTTCAGGGGTGACCTGATTATTTGTAACTGGATTACTAGATTGTAATGTTGTGGAAGATATGATGTCGTTATTTATCGAATCGGCACTTAAGGCAGTAAAGGTGCTCAAAATGTTACAAGGTTTGCCGTCTAGATTATATGGAAATGCTCTAGGCTCTCGAAGTAGGTTTATAACTAGATATCAAACAGAGACTTTAAAGTAATGATAATAAGATAATATAATTCATAACTAATAATATAGTATACTAAATAATTAATCTTGAGCACAAAGCTCTATATTTAATGAAATCCTATTCCTTATATAGATCTTCGTTTTTTGATCGAATATCAACTTCGATATTCGATCTTGTCGAATATCAATTTCGATGATCGATCCTGTCGATTATCGACTTTGATCTTCGATATATTATGTGATTTGATACTATATATACCTGAAGCTTTCTTGTTTGTGTATTCTGATGATATGTGCACCTACGATCCTCAGGTGACCATAATCACATACTAATATAGACAAATCGTATCTTATTTGCACATGGCCTTAGCTTATACAAACAAGTCAGCTGTTACCTTCGTAACAGCTTTTTTTAAAAAAAAATTTAATCTCTAATATAGAGTTGATACACGCTTAGTCATTCATCATTTACTAGCCGAGCCTCTAGGTAGTCTATTGAACGTTTAAATACTTAAATCTATTTACAATTCCTAATGCGTTAAGATCTTCATAGGAAGCTAGACCTGTAAATGGTGGCTTCGAGGCTTAATGCCTCGCTAGCTTGTCCTCGACACTAGCAATAATTATATGATTATCCCAATACGTAACTAATGCCAGTGAGTACATCAGAGAGTGAGGAAGAAAATTTTTCATTTCAAAAGAGAAATTATTGAAAACTAACTCGGAAAAAAGATGAAGCACCCCCTTAAAAATAAGCGACATCACCATCAACCCTTCAAAGTATCTAATTTTGAAACTTGCGATGTAACATTGGATGAAATATCATTAATTTCTCAAGGGCTCATGGGATCCAACAAATAAAAATGAACAAGATTTCTCCTAGAAATTTATCCAGTTCTTCGAAATCACGCTCCCATCCGATTTTCCCAAATGTGACATGTACTGTCTTTGGCCAAATAAATATTATTTCTAGCAATAATATGGAGGATTTGAATTCCCAACCATTACATTAATTCGAGATACCTTCCATCATGCAATGGGCACATAAGTAATAATAAACAGTTATATCCAGTCACTTTTCCTCGCCATCGTGTAACTTTGAGCCGTGTAGTTGATGGAATGTTTAATGAGATGTAAAAACCCCCTTCGATTTTATATCATCGGCGTTTCTGAAATTTCCCAATCTATTTAATCCAACTGTCCATATTCTTCTACTACTTATTTCAAGCAACTAATACTCAAACATCTGCCTGGAAAAAGGTTAGTTGAGAGAAGTGGTGCCCAACGACTTTTTCCCCCAGTGTTAAAAAATAATTATTCACCTAGTCTGATTAAATCCAGGCCGTAGAATAACTTCTTAGATTAGCCAGAGATAGAAAACCATCTGGAGATTCTTCCTTACTCCGTGACTATTGCCGTGTGTGCGTGCCGCTTTGTAAAGTAGTTTGAATATATCAACGCCATTGAGTGATTGATAGAAGAGATTCTAGTATCTGAAAGTCATTATGTTAGCCGATCATTACGGATCTCGCTGAAGTAATACCCCTCAGAATTCATAATCCAAGGACAAAACCCCGAACAAAGCAATAAATTCCCGGAAGTTTGTAAAGATACATAATCATCCAATTATTCATATTTTACAGAAAAAGTATCCTATCTATTATAATATCTACTAGTGATAATTCAAGGTTAGAAATTGGCTAAGAGCTTATCGAGCGTCCAAAACTGAAGAACTAGATGCAGGAATGAATGCTAAAAGATTCATCTCATACTTCGAATATTCCGAGATCAGTTCTTCATACCAGCAATACCTAACCCATCAAAATATTTTTGAATAATAATGCGCCAGTACATTCAACCGGTAGGAACTCAAAAACACACCGTCATACGAAATATCTCCAACTAGCTAATCAATGAGTATTAAAGAGAAACAGAAACATCGAGCTCTAGATATTCATTATCTGCACCATAATAGATGGATGCAACTTGCACAATAATATGAGAAAATCAATGCAGCAGAAAATAAGACGGTAAAGTGGGATTTTTACCCTACTATTTCCTATCTTAGATGTCAATGCCTAGATACATATCATGAGGCTCTCTGGACGATAATTCGTACAGATTCTCGACAATTTTTATAGAGATCTTAAAAAAGAAATAACATTTGTATGCAAGATAAACAACAAGCAGGAGCACTTCCTACAATGGGAGAATACCACTGAGCTAAATTAATGCAAGATTATATTTATTGAGTATTTTGATAGTCAAGCCCACTCAGC
The DNA here is from genome assembly GCA_025389085.1 of Sclerotinia subarctica. Taxonomy (NCBI): domain Eukaryota; kingdom Fungi; phylum Ascomycota; class Leotiomycetes; order Helotiales; family Sclerotiniaceae; genus Sclerotinia; species Sclerotinia subarctica. The sequence goes on from QRFI01000016.1 coordinate 678,589, forward strand.
TGAGTTATCCAAGAAATCTAATCATGAATTCGCAGATGAAGTGAATCCAAGCAAGGCCTGAATAACAAGTCTACTACTCAGTAGATTCTCATATGCTTTCAGAGTAGAAATCTACCTCTTTGCATTGATCTTGGATACTAAAACCGGCATTTAGTCCATGAGATAGGTAGACCTTACGGAGAATTTCCTCCTCACTCCTGTATATCTAATCAATAGTCTATATCCAATGCACAAAAACGCACAGATAATATTCCCGTCAACTCTCAGCATGGAAAATTCACGTATTGGGGTAATTCCTTACCCTACATAATAATAGCAAACCCGCAAGTCAAAACAAGCACAAAAACATTCCCCCAAACTCTAAAAGTACTAACAAAGCTCTCGCCTAAAATTGCCACCCTTTTCTCATATTCTCCTATTCTCCATTCAATCCGCCCAGACCCTCCACCACATCACCACATCACCAACAACACTAGTAGTGCCCATCAACCTCAAAACCACAAACTCTATTTTACCTACTAGTAACCCACTATTACATAGGTAAACCCCACTCCCCGAATCCTTCGGAAGCACTTCCACTTTTCACTCCCGCCTCCTCCCTTGATCCGTGCTTTCCAGACTTTAAATAGTTCATAGTTCTACCCATAATAATCCGTGCACGTTCTAGAATCTACGTCTTTGTATGTACTCTAGATTCCGGATTCGGGGTTCTAGATTTTTTGGGCTCGGTTGTTATAATTACTATATGTGATGTATATCTTGATACTAAAGGCATGCGACAAAACAAAATACAGGGGATTGAACCGAGGAAATTTGCTTTTTCGGTTTTGCGACTATTAGGCTTGTTTTGATATATAGAGGGTATTAGATTGTAGGACCGTGATATTAGCACTGCCTCACCAGGAGCGTAATACATGACGTGTAGTAGAGTTGGGAGGGGGGGGGGGGGGGGGGGGGTTGGGGAACAATGTGCGTAACGTGGAAAGGAAAACCAAGAAAGTTTAAATGGGGATTGGAGATTGGAAACTTGAAGTTGGCCACTGTTTGAGTGATGCTGATTAGTAGTTATCGGATAGCAATCCAGCAAGCCAGACTGCGCAGGTAAACTAAGCAAGTAAGTGGACAAAATAAAGTTTAAGCTAAACGTTAGAGATAGAAGATCACTAATCGTAAATGATCGAAATCAAGTTTCGAATCAGTTTATGTTACTTTAGTTGGCGGGTTTTATTTTGGTACACCCTTTATTGTTAACAAATTCTGAATGTGATAATGATATGCTTTGATGCATGAACCCCGAGGGAAAATCGAAGGAGGCTTTGATGTATAACTAACTAGTTATGAGGGTCAATGAGGGACTAATAGATATATACCACATGAGATGCTGGATAGAAAATCCTGCCAACTTTCGAGAGGGTGATATATGTGTGATGTGATACTAAAATCAAGCAAATAACCAGAAACGCTCTTCCCGCACCGTATTGTGAATCCATCTTGTGATAGAAATGCACTCGCACTTAAATGTAACAATACAACTTCTCACGATTTTGGGTAGCTGCCCTCATTAATATTAGAGAAGGAAACAAGGGTATACACATCAAAGACATAATGTGTACCAGTACTATAACACCACTAGAAAGAAACCTGCCTCTTTCCCAAGTCTTCTTAACTCTCAAGAGCAACATATACTAAAAAAACAACCATGAACCCAGAACCGACCAATACAACACTATCACAAGAAAAGCTCCCGAATCAACGAGCAACTCACTAAGTTAAACCCTTAAAAAGCGGTTGGTTTGTGGCAACTTGCAAGATTCCACGAGAGCTTAGCCAACATAATATAAACATAAATACAAACATAAACAATGTATATACCGCAGTAAACTAAACACCCGCGATCTTTCGAGTATCGGATTTAGAATAGGAAAAGAATTAAGGGACCAATACTCGAGTACCCCTCACTCATATAAACATCTCGTCTAAGGAAAAGTATTATTGAATAAAACTATATATCAACCATACATACATACCTACATACATATAAATTAAGAAAAGCATTCCATATACCATACAAACATCTACCGCATACAATAATAACTTACCCTCCCTTCCGCATAACCCTTACCTCCACCTCCACCCCCACAATCAAAATAACAAGTCTTCCCGGACACTTCCCCGATCTCCGTAAGTTAGTACCTTATAAGTTCTAACTAACTAACTATCATACTATACAAAACCTTTTTGTTTTAATAATATAAAATTTTATATACTCATATACTTTTATTTTATTTAAGATCTTATATACATATATATATATAGGCATATATACACGCAAATAAATAAATAACATCCATCAAACCAGCATAAAAAAATTACACCCCGGTAATCGGTACCGATATCTCTCTCTCTCTCCCTTCCTTCCTTCCTTTCTTTAGATTGGCGGGAAAGGAAGGTTCTTGTGTTGTGGGATGTGCGATGTGTTTTGTGGGAGGGAGGGTGAGTGAGGGGTTGGTCATAATGAATAAATGAATAAACGAAATGATGTTGTGAAAGTGTGTGCGAGTTTTTGATTGGGTATGGTTTGGGTTGTATGATGTGAGGTAAGGGGTTTTGATTAATTGATTTATTATGTGTAATGTAAATGCTTTTTTGAATGTGATTTATTAGGGGGAAATTGTTGGGAAGGAAGGAAATGTGAAAGGGACTTTCTTTCTTGATTGAGAATTTGAGAATTTGATGGTGATGGTATGTAATTGGAGAGAGAATGATGTTGATATTGTAAGATTATTTTATAAAGTTAATATTCATGCTTATGAACATCATTATCAACCAACCTATCAACAAACATCCAAACCCTCATCCTTATATCATCCCCTCAATTTCTCAAGGGTCCAACACACATTAAGGGTCTCCTCACTTCCTACCTACTCACCCCTTACCCCTCACCCCTCACAAACATCATCACCCACCACCCCAAAACTCCACAAACATCCATACATACACCCATTCATCCACCCACCAATCCATTCGCTGATCCCCCTCAACGGAGATACCTCCGTGTCACCATGGTAAAGTACGCAAAACCTATGGAAAAGTGATAGAAAAGCATATAGAAGTGGTGTAGCAACAAAGCGATTTCAAATGGACATGGGTGATTATGTGCTACAATTTATCCTGTGGTCGGACGGATAGATACAGGAAGGACCCCTGGTTCATGTTGTGCCACTCGGCTTTTTTTATGATAGATGACGGATATGTGATATGGTTAAGGATTTTATGGATGGATAGATGTAGGTTGGAAAATGGAAGTTGGGAGGATGAAGTGATTATAGATAAGGAACGGAATGGGAATGGGAATGGGAATGGAACGGAACGGAACGGGTGAAGTAGATACATACCTAGGTACCTTACTATTGATATTAAGTCATAGGTTTGATAGATAAGTAAGGTTACTTTAGATATCGTATCAGTTCCTGCATCTATTGTGTCTATTGTATTTAGATAGTACTCCGCCGAGTCAAATCATATAGACAGACCATCCATCACTCATCAGTCATCAGTCAAATCGGCCGAGATAAATCATGATCCGTAAAGTAAAAAAATGAAACAATCAGACCAGACATTGTCAGACTCATACGATATCTGAGGTGATTATTATCAAGCCCCTGGATTAGTCATACAATGCAGTACAGTGCATACAACAATCTCACAACTCACGGGACTATGGAACTATTCCCAAAACCATATATCCAAGTCTCGAGTATTCTTCATCGGCAACAATAAGAAAAGAAAAAACGCACCCGTTTCCATCCATGCACCTGATTAATCTCCTAATTTTCATCAAGCGGGTCCCTTTTGACATTCAAAATCTCAGATCATCGTCATAGGGGATCTCGATTAATCCAGAATCAAGCTTCTAGAAGAAATCTCAATTATCTCCCAAATCTCAATCCATATAAAGTAATTTCCTCCCCCTCTCCCAAACCCACCACGGAAAAGCACACGGGAACATTTTTCCCACCCAAAATTTCATCCATGCCACGTTGAGGAGACCAACACTTTAACAAAAGAGATCAAAACAAGGTAACAGACAGTATTCGAGAACTTGGGTCCCTTTTAAAACGAACCCTTTGATCACGAATTTCTAAGGTAGATCTTCTTTAAAACTTCATCGACCCCACCGAATCTCGATGACTTTTGATCTCTCCATACATTTTCCCATGATGCATCGACGATGAGGTTTCAATTAGGTTTAGCTTGTGGGTTTCACGTCAGCGATATAATCATCTAGAACGCACTTTGACCGGGTTATGGAAAAGTTTAAGTATCGACCCGACCCTGCCTTGTCGAATTCTTTCAATTTTCAAGGGGGAGGGGATCCAGTCTTTTTTATTTTCACATATCTCCACCCGAGTCCACACGCACCACGTTAAAAAAAATATATAAGGGAGGGAATGGGAAAAGCTTATGATGATCCACCCACCCTGAAAATGATCCGCTTCAAGGTGAAAAATGGGCCCCCGCTTAGATAATGGATTACCTAGCACTCCGCTATCCCTGATTCCCTGGTCCCTTGGTGCCAAAATGCGACCCCTCATGTATGTGCCAATGTGTCAGGGTTCTCCATATCGCGATCATACACCGTTTTCTCGATCTTCTTTGCCTGTGTGACGTCATGAGATGGAGAGAATCCCATGTTTGGAAGTTTTTTTTCCTTTGGGTAGAAGGGTCCTTTTCGGGGTTGTGAAGGGGGGGTTGATGAATGTATCATGTATGGAGTATGTGCAGAATGCGTTATGTGATGATTAACATTTTTATGAATAAGCTCTTTCTTGCATGTGACATGTGAATGGATTCAGTCAGGCCCAACATAATGAATGCATTTTCGTAAGGAAGTTGTAGGAAATATCCTCATCCCCATCCATCCATCCATCCATGCACCCAAATCTCATCACACAAACCCAAACTCCCACTAATCCATCCATTATCCATCTCCCGTTTTCTGTGGCGTCTGGAGAAAAATCCACGTATCCAGATCCCTAAAATATAGTCCACAAGGCCAAAACTCGGGAAAGATGACACCTATCCCCCAAAACACATAAAGGGTCCAACAAACTCGCCTATATACCAAAAACTTAAAAAAAAAAATATAGAAAAAAGCTAAAAATGACCCTCACCCGTCCGTACATATGTGCGTGCGCGTTTCGGCACCATCGGCTTAGCTACGTACATATCTATCTATCTACATCCATACGTAGGTATCTATAATCTAACAAACCAACCTAACACGCAGGGCCTAACACACACGCAGACAGGGTAAAGAAGTCCAAGCTTCTCGTTCCTGGCCGATGGATGTGGATTATGGATGGGACAAGGGGTCATTAAACACATGCGGCAAAGCTAAGCTGTCATCCGGAATTCTCTTTAGTAAAAACTTAATTATACTTCTTTTATATGCCGTTTAGAGTAATTTATACTTTTTCTGACGTGATGGTCTTGGGTGTGTGCGAAATGTTACTATCCGCTCGGAAGTTTTTTACCGGGATTTGGGTTTTGTTGTTACTTTTACAGTACTACAGTATTACTGTTGTGCTTGTAGGCTTGTAGTCTCTAGAGAGGGATATAGATAGATGATAGATAGATTGTTGTATTAGCGAGAGCCTAAATGAAGGGGCAGGGCAACCCTCCCTTTCAAAATTAAAACATCGAGAAAGTATCAAGAAAAAGTAAAACAACAACACATATAATTACGGAGGAATCTCTCCGTCGCATATAATATCCAATCACAATCCTCTCCTAGTCATTTCCCTAACTGGTAAAGAAAGGACAGATAGGGAGATCCCTCTCAGGGTTATGGTTATGTTACCTACGTGGTCGTGTTAATTATCAGGTTACCTCATTTTATTTCCCACATTCCATTCCTTAAATGTAATCTGTAATGCAAATGTAGTGTTACGGTATTACAATCGCTGGGCTGTGGGAAGCTTAAGTTTAAATCTGTGATCTTTGAACGTGGGGTTGAGGCGGAGATGGCTCCGTCGGTCCTAACCTATCCTATCGGGAGTTTTTTCATTTGGTGGGGTTGGGCGATGTCACGCCCCTTTTGATATTTCGATATAGTTACTCAGTATCAATCAACATTTACGTTGAGAAGGAGTTTATGGCGATGAGTTTATTCTAAGTGAGGGTTTGATGATTTGGTGATGTTTTTTATAGAAATTGTAATATAATAAAATATCTATATCAAACAGTAATCTATCTATAAATGAATATCAAAAAATCCCTACATTTCTAAACACAGATAGATAACCTAGATCATCTACTCAGATGACCACAAAAACCCTAAAGAACAACTAGATATACATCCGCAGCCCAACCCGATCCGATAGGACATCATCGCATCCCCTATCAAAAAAACAAACATCCATAATATCCAACATGCATCCTCGGACCATATCCCACCACATCCCAAACGTGTAACAAAAACACATTCCACAAACCGAATTCTTCAACCTAACCTGTCTCATCCACTACAGCACGGGTATCACAGTCGACGGATGAAGGAGATATCTCCGAATGTTAGTTGTAGCTCAAGTTCTAGTTCTAGTTCTGGTTTATGGCTCGGGCTTGATGTGCATGGTGATATGATGCGGTTTGCCGTCTGTTTATGATTGAAATGCAAGATTTTAGGGGGGGGAAGCGGGAGTGGAAGTCTATTTTGTCTGTGGTGTGAGCAGGGTAAGGAGGAACAGGAAGAGGAAGAGAAAGAGGATGAGGATGAGAATGTGAGCGTACACGTGGACGTGGACATGGACATGGACATGCTGTCTTTTGCGAAAGTCTGTTTTATGGGGGTTTGGTATTACTTTCGATGTATGTTTGGGCGTATAGACGGATGGACAGACGGTTGGGTGAATGAATGGAAGGACTATGGATGCAAGGGAAGATAACATATGTAGTACTAAGTGTTGTACGAAAGTTTGAGAATATGATATATGACCACTATTCGGGAAAGGTTCGTCATCCCCGTCTTTAGTACGAGGACCCTTTGACTTTCTGGCGCGAGTTTCTAAGTATCTAAGTAGAGTAGCAGAAGAGTATTTTGTGTAGAGAGCGGGGCGAGCAAGCTGAGGACAACGGGAAGAAAAGCATATCTAGTACATCTGTGTATATCTGTATACCGCTATTGTAGATTTAAGGGTCTGACTAACTGTGATTAAAATACATCATTTTTTCGATCTACTAGGTACGTACATATCTCAGCCACGAGATCTAGAAAATAAGCTGGCTTGGAAGAAAAAGGATCAAAGGGGTGACAAGGGAGGAAAATAAGTTGGAATTTTAGGGGTTGCGAGGTTTATTTGGATGGATGGGAAAGTTTATTATCAGCTACTTTTCGATGATGCGAATTTACGAAATGCGTTTGGATAAGTGAAGTAAGTGATCAATCGGATTTTCCGATAGCTTGGTTCGGATTACCAGGTTTGGGATTTTAGAATCAGTGCGGTATTTGATACTAATATTAATAGAATAGTTCGTTGGCGTCAGAACCTAACTTAGGTACTACTAGGTAGGTAGGGAGGTACATCAGTAGGTAAATCCCTAGCCTCGATTTATCGCAGATGGAAAAGCTGAAACTCGATGACTTCATTTTCTTATAGCTTGTCACTCATCCGCATGGTGGGTGGCCCGTTCATGAAAAACAATGCGCATTGTGTATGAATTACCCCGTAAAGTATCAAGAAGTATTAATATTTTCTAACTAACGGTGAGAGAAGCAGTCAATGTATGAAATGATTCTATATCTAAAAATTTCCCACCCTTCCACATTTTGAACCAACTGTATGCTGGGGGAATGAAGAGAAATTTATGCTGTATGACATGTGTCGTACGTTTGCGGCCCGCGTGCGCAGGATTTTGGTTCGAGCTTAGAATAAAGTGGAATCGTTCTCGGGGGAGAAAGTGTGATGGATGGAATATTTCGGCTTGCTGATGTGATGTGACCCCGGTTTTTGGGATACGTACGTACTTGGTTTGTGGTTTCGTTGTCAATACGGACTAGGTGTAATATTAAGTGTGTATTTTGCCTTGTCGATCTCTTGAGTTGATCGTGAGGCGTTGAACTAGAGAGTTTAGTGTGAAATCTCGGGGGATTAAAATCGGTTTCGTGCTGTTTAGATAGTTTGTTGTCAGATGTGAGAAGTTAGAAGCGTATATTCGAATCGGGCATCGAAGCTCAAAGTAGAATGTAGGATTCATATCAAAATCATTAGACGAAGGTTCTTACTCATAATGTTCGGTCGGGATTTAAGCGGGTAACTAATTTGTCTACAGAAAGTCTGTTCCCGTATGGAGGTTAGAAGTTGCTGATTGGGTGGATGGTGGATAATATGTAAATGAAGGACCAGATGCGGGATACCTCACGGTTCATATGCAAGGCGTTGCTTTCTTACTCGTACAGGAAAGGTATTTTTCCATTATCAGGGTATTCATCATTGTGCATGTGAGTGAGTAGTCGACCGTTGAAATTTGAGAATAGATAGTTTTAGATACTGTACAGTGAAGGACGACAGGAATGTACATATAGTTAACATCTGTTGTCTAATTCATGTATGCATATACATCTATAATATTTCTTCGACCATCAAAACCTAGGTACCGAACCATGTCCAATTGTTCACATCGAAGATTGTCTAATGGATATTCTATGCAATGCTGTAGGTCATTTAGACTTTTCCTAATCAAGTCAATCTCTCAACTCCCTTATCCACCTTAGGGAATGATTTACATATAATGTGCCATCTTTCCCAATATCCTGGTCGAAACTTCCCAAAAGAAAGAAAAGGCATAACACACGACACACCCTACTTTTTCTTTTTCCCTTGTAAAGTTGAACCCAAAAACTCCACTTTCCCATCATTGCCAGCCTGCCCCACTCACACACATACCCACTCATACATAGCGCATAGCACATACTACATACTGTATAGTGTACACACATACTTCCAACATTTTTTGAACCCTTCCTTGACCCTTTGGACTTATAGATGGATCTACTTGATCTAATTCATCTAAATGATTCGACCCTTATTATTAATTATTTCCCAGTCTAATTACATCGGTTAATTATTTTATCCACATTCAAAAAAATTAAATAAAAAGTGTACCTACCCAAGCTTACCTACCCTTATGAACTAGATGGAAAAATAAATAAATAATCCCATTTAGCATCCATTTAGCATCCATCCACTCTTCAAACTCAGGCACCATAAAGTCCAAGGTAAAGGGACCCATGTGTAATCCGTCTTGAAGCCAAATTCCCATATCTTTCTGAAGAATCCCATCTTATTATCAATGACTTAACCATTCCCCCTCCCTCTCTCTATTTTCCGAAAAGTATTTCGGATTTTTATTTTTTTTTACTTATATCTGATTCAACTACTCACATCGAATAACGATCGAAATCTTTCTGATCCTTTTCTACCCAAATACGATATAAGAAAGCATACTTCCTTTTCATCGGAAAGTTTATTTGCTTCTTCCTTTGTTCACTACCTACCCACACATACATCCTTCCATCCATACCTACTCACATCTACCAATTATCGTGGTGTCTTTCCATCTTCGCTCATACCTCCGCCTACCTTCATCAAATCTCTACTCGAACCTTTGAATACTCCCTTACCATCAACAAGATTCGAAGCGGATATCCTTACTCACATCTGCATCTTTACTTACAAATCAATCCTATCCATATCCATATTCAAGCAATTGAAGATTCTTAAGTTTTCAATCCCGCTCAAAATACTATCTATCCACGACCATTTTCCCCTCTATCTTCATATGTACTCGAGATTGTACATTCAACATTCAGATATCAACATTCGATAGATCAGTTCCAACCTCCAATCCTTTTCAAGCAAGAGTGAAAGATACTTGATTCTCTATCATTTACCAATTCGAATTTCACACACAACTCGCAAATCTACAAATTCATCGCAATGTCATCAGCCAAAAGACCTAGTATGAAGGGCAGAGATTCCTCGGGTCGCGAAATTTCTTTACTCAATACAACCCTACCAACGGAGGTTTCTCCATCTCCTGTATCACAATCACAATCACAATCATATTCACATTCACAACTACCACAATTGCCATTCCGAGACGTTTCTTATGATTTATACGGAGCGTCAATTTATTCGAGGAATTATTCTCCACAATCCCCACATATGGTTCGAACAAATTCCAATCTATCAATCACTAGCAGTACATCAGTACCAAGTTTGTTTCGTTCGGGTTCTTATGATTCTCATACAAATGAAGCTCGATCACCAATTACACCTACCTTCACACCAAGCGCTCATGGAAGAAATCATTCTTTCCCAATGCAATATGGTAAGGATTATACTTATTTCGAGCGCAATTCTATGGAAGAATTTCGTCCAAATTCCTCCCTACCATCCATCACTCAACAAGCCATGCAATCAATAAACATGCAACAATACCCCGAGGAACATTTCTATCACGAGGAATCCTATCATGGTGTTACTGAACGTCTTCCTGGGAGACGTTACTCGTGTCGCTTTAAGGAATCCCATCAATGCAACAAAACCTTTACCACCTCCGGTCATGCATCCCGGCATGCCAAAATACACACTGCCGAAAAAATGGTGCGATGCACTTTTGCTGGATGTGTGAAGAAGTTTACCCGGGCGGACAACATGAAGCAACATCTCGACACCCATTATAAGGACAAGCCTAGATCTTCATCGAGTACTACCTCGAGCACGAGTGGCAGATTAAATGGAAAGTCACCACTTACCATGCCTGCGAGAGTTCAAAAGAAATCTTCTCCATCAATCAGCATGCGATCTCCCAGAACGAAAACGCCTTCTCGAATGTTATCATCAGATATTCATTCTTTTGATTTAAGAGATCAAGAGACTCAAGTCCAATATAATTCATTCGTGGGTTCATCGCAACCATTACACTCTGGTATTCAAGCAGATTTCAGAAATTTACCTACCAGAGGCAAAGTCACAACCAGTAGTTTGGATCTATTGGCTGAAGCAGCATTGAATTAAGACACATACCAAATTCAATCGAGAAGTTTTTCATTCGGTATCCTCAATATCTCACCAATTAGTGGATATTGAAAAGAAACCCAAGTCGTACGGAATCATATAATTCAAGCCTCCGCTTGGATCATCGATCTTCTCTCCCCACAACGGCAATTCCCTTTTGAATATGCAGGTAATATTACTTTTTCAGTATATTGCATAAAGGGCTTCTCCACACCTCGTTCTTTTTGTCGATACTTTGGGCTACTTTTTACTTCCAAACTTTGGTTATTGGATATGAATGGGAAAAAGTGGAATACATATATTGGATGCATTCAATATTGCATTCGGCATTGGCGTTTCCACATGAGCCGATGACTTTTGTGTTCGGTTAATTTAAATATGTCCGTGGGAGGTGGTGCCATTCTTCGGGTGGTTTCGGGTTACCTATTTATCCGTTCCTTTTCAATACCTTCGGCTACATCGGCTTTGACGATGAGGGTGGATGGAAAGTTACTTTCTCTTCTTCGAGTATATAATACTTTTTTTTTTTCTTGGTTTCGGCAATTTTTTTTATGACGTTTCTTTTCGGTATATACCACGACTTAACGAGTTCACGAGTTTTATGTAATACATGGCTCGAGGGTTTGGGGTGGACTTTTGATCAAGGTTATTATTAGTGGGGGAGTGGAGAGTTGATGCAGATTGGATGGATGGATGGATTGGTGGATATAATTGTCTGATTTTGATGAAAAGAGAAAATGAGAGGAAAGTTTTTATACCATGGTTGGATGGGTCATGGGGGTGGGATCGGATGGGGAAAATGGTACAAGGAGTTTGGTTTTTCGGGGTTTGAGTTTGGATTTCTTTCGTTTTGCTTTGCTTTGCTTTGATTTGGTTTGGTTTTACTCTACTCAGGCACGATATGATACCAGGATAAGTTGTTCTATGATATACTTGTCGGTTTGGGTTGGGATGGATTCTTTGTTGGGCTTATATGGTGGGATGGATGGTGAGATGGATGGTGGATGTGGATGGCGTGGAAATGAATAGCGATATGATTATGCTTAGCGATGATAGCGATGTGCTGGAGGCTTTGGGCATGAGCTTGAGCGTTTAGTAGCAAGTAGTAGATATTAAAAATTTAAATTTAAATTTATACAAAAGTTTGGGGTTTTGTGAGAATGTGGTGTTGATGTGTGAGGTGTAGGAAGGAGTGAGGGAGTAACGAACGAATAGATGGATTTCAGAGACTGGAAATAATAATTATGTTGGTTATTTTGTCATGCAATCTGGTTTGGGTCCAGGTGGGTTGCGTATTCTTTCCATTCATTCTTCCATTCTTTCTTTCATTTCCTTGCCTTTCCTTCCCTCTCCCAATTTTCTCCAAAGATGGTTAAGTACCATTACCACCAATTTCAACCCAGTGGGAATAAATGACCCTAAAATTTCCAACACTCCAAATCTACCTTCCATCTATAAAATCTGGGATCTTCGGTCTCCTGAAGGAATGTATTTCTAGAGCTAGATTAACTAAAACGTAAAAACTCAAGCATCGACATTCTGATCTACACCTCCGCTTGCCAGATTGACATGCTTCCCAGCATCGTGATCGGCTTGGTGTTTGGCGGCCTTGTCTCGGAGCTGTTGAAGTTTCTCTAGGAGATTCTTCTCAAAATTGGCCATCTTCGAAGGATACTCGGTTTTTTTCTGCAGGTCTGTTTTGCTAAGATAATTCTTATCCTCGCCTTTGGCAGGTGGTCGACTCCAGTCCCTGGGTGCAGTTAGCTTGTACTCCTCGAAAGATATGGGAAGGCGGCGATTTGCAATATTGCGTATGCCGATAATCTCACCAAGGTCCAAGAGATCAATGATCAAGGAAGCGAAATTCTTGGTACGTTGAACTTGAACGATACTCCCAAGTTCACGGCGTCAGGCGTCAAGGTTACCGACCATCCAGAGGAATTGCTTGGCACGAGTAAGAGCAACATTCATACGATTCCACTCCTTGATGAAACCGATGAGACTTGGGTGGAATTCATCGGCCGTGGCTGAATCTTATCGTCTTCCAAGATATCCAGAGTCAATTTCACAATTGCATTAACATTTGCGAAGTTTACTTTTTGAATTGCTATCTTCTGGAGCGGCCGAAGTCCCAGTAGGAACATTAAAGAGCAGGCGCCGGATGCTGGCGTGGGCTCTGGCTCCGTATGCAGGACGACGGCGAAGAGTCTTATACTCAGATTCATTGAACCAATCGCGAATTCTTCTGAACATGTCCGTCTCAGTTCTTGTGTTTTGAGCACTGCCAAGCCATTCGTAGCTGAGGATCCCAGGGAGCTTCGCAATATCCGGGTGCATACGATAGTTCTCTTTGAGTTGAACGACCCGAAGATTTCCTTGCATGATCAATCTCTCGAAACAAGTCCTGGACAATTGAGCACAATATTCATTGGCTCTAACAAAGTGGACGGCTGGCTCCAATTGTTTGTGATCACCAGATCTTGTATTTCTCAAGAACAGCGTCTTCCTTGCTGATAGGTTTCGATTTGTTCGACAGAACTTGATCAATTATCTTCAAAAGTCCAACGTTGGTCGATAAGTAGATGATGCTGAACTCTTCCCTCATTTTCTTGGCATTTTTCAAGCATGCGGGGCTACCATCGGCGGCTAAAGTATCAGCTGTCTCAATCAGCATCCCGGTACTCTCAATGATCGAAATCAATGCACTCTGAGCAGCCTTGTTTGTTGGCGCAGTAAATAGCAACTGGTTACTAACATATGCTGCTCCGACGCAAGTGACCCCACTAGTCATGGTCTTACCAGTTCCTGGTGGACCTTGAACGATTTTAATAAGTAGCTGACCCTCGATGACTGCATCATAAGCTTCTCGTTGTACAGTGTTAAGGTTACTGTGTTCAACCCAATCGTCGTAAAGGCATTGTCTCTCATGTCCCATGTGTGGGTATGCTCCTCCTTTCAAGGTGGGGAGCTCGGCTATCTCATATTTAACGTCAGCCATCCCTTCTCCGAGAATAACTCGATCGAGAATTTTTCCGTAAGTGTCGTGCTTAGCTTTCTTGCTGGAAAGGATACCGATGGCCCTGAGCTGACGTTGGCTAACAATGCGGTTTTCCATAAACTTTAGTTCAACGTTGACTTTACCTCCAACGTGAATTTTTTTCGCTGGCCTTCAGGCATAGTGATGGCAATGACATATGAGCTGGAACTCTTGATTGAGATAACTCGAGGGTTCCATTGCATGTCGTTGTCGTCTTGAGGCAGAGCAGCTTCAGGGTTAGCTTCCTCCTCAGGGTCAGCCTCTCCTTCAAGGACATCAACCGTGGCAGGTCGATGAGTGTGACCACCAACAATCTTACTTGGATCCGGACCTGGATTGAATGCTTCAATCACTTCACCAGCCCAACTTATATCGTGATTTCTGCTGAGAACAACTGGACCAGAAAGAAGAGCATCATCATCATCTGAATCATAGATGGTCGCGTTTCCCTTTCCCTTTTCAATGACTTTGTTGACCATTTCATTTGCCGATTTTTCCTCTTCTCGCGCATTTTCTGAAACATCGTCATCACCAGCCGCAGGAGAGCCGATTTTCATTTCAGTTTTTGGATCTTCAGCTGCTGTCCATTTCCCAGGTCGAACGAAGAATGTGGTTCGCTCAGTGACTGCTGGGAATGACAATCCATTGCAACGCGCGATGTTCAATTCAAGTTGGACATAGTTCTTTTGGACAAGCTTGACAAATTCTGAGTGACCCAGACCCCAATTGTAGTATTGTTCGTTAAGCTTAGTCGTGGTTACGACTTCATGAATGACGGCAGCGCTTTGCACAATGTTCCATTCTCCCATTGACCCAAAATTATTTCTTAGCTCATGGGTAGCATATTTAGCGATAGAGATTTCACCCTTCTTATTAGAGCTGGGCAAAGCCATCCATGGTTCATGGGGTAGATCTTTTGCTTTCCCTTCACACCAAGCGGTGAATCGTTGGCCCAACTTATTCACGACATGATCTTTATAAATTGGCCACAATCCTTGCTCCGCAAAAACTCCAAGTCTGTGCTTCCAGTATTCATTAATTTCATGGCTGAAATTTCCAAATCTGCGCACCAGAGTGAAGTTAATGTTGCCTTGCTTAAAGAGTCTTTGAAATTTCAAAAGCCCCTCTTCGTCCCGAATCTTAGCGGCGTAGTTCGGGGTGACTCTTGGTGGCGAAACTCGACATTTGACTATAAAGTTCAGAGTGTGAAAAGATCCTGGTTGTTTGTTGATCTTGTTGCAGATCTTTTCGATTTCTGCTCCTCCAAATGCTGACAATGAATTTGCATGGTTATCACTGAGATCAGGGATATTCAGCTCCTTAGCAAAACCATTTTGAATTCCGATAACACTTTGATCGTAACGTTTGTCATTGAATCCACAATCCTTGAACACTAAATTAGTAGGATCAACTTCATTAGGAGGAGGTTATGCGCATGCAGTTCAAGCGTATATCCATTCATATACATCCTGAGCCGAGGAGTCTGACATGACAAATCGAAATTCACAGTGATATTACGGATCATCTTCATAGCTTCCTCATCACCGTCGGCCCAAGAGTTGACTGGACGAAGATGAATCAATGCCTTGTGAGCTCTATTCTTGTTTGTGACAGGTTTGTCTTTACCACTGATTGGTCCGGTTGAATCTTTTTTGAAGAGAAGTAGCTCTTTAAAGCTTTGCTCGAGCTTGAAAGAATCTTCTTCATCTTAAAATCTGTGTGTCAAACAGATCTATCAGGATCGTAAGTCGGCTTAGTGTTTGAATACGCTCTAGCAAAGCCGCCGTTGACTAATGGAATCCAAGTACTTCCTTCCTTAGTTCCCATCTTAGGGGCTGGATTGTTCTTTGGGGGAACCATCTTGGTGTTTTGGCTGCTGGACTGAAAGTCGGCGGACGTGAGAAACTCAATTAAGAGGTTTGAGGGAGTTTTGAGGGGGGGAGAGGGGGGTGGGGTGGTTATTTGACTAGGCTAAACGCGAAAGTCGTTTTGATGCAAGCACCAAGGAAGGGGAGGGGTAGGGCAGGAGGAGGGGGGAGAAATTGACTGGATTAGATGTCACAGTCAGGTTGAGAAAACTCAGTGAAGAGCTTCTCGAGGAGAATAGAGAGGGAAGGGGAGTAATTGACCGGACGGATGTCACAGCCGGGTTGTGTTGATGAATCGATGTTTGGCTTAAAAGAACCGAAGGAACCTTGCTTAGACAAATGTCATGACTAGTTTGTTGAGGTAAGCCTCGAGAAAGTTTTAAAAGGACGGATGTCACTTTTAGTTTGGTGCATGCACCAGGGAGGGGGTGAGGGAAGGGTGCACCGATCTGTGCTTCCAAAGAAGCACAAATAGTGTAAGAGGAGAAAAAGGAGAGAGGCCGGCGAACAGCTATTGGTAGAATGACCGGTTAGCTATTGTTCAACAAAAAATTGATAGAATGGAAAATGCAAAGAGTTTGGAATAGTTTCCAACCGATAGGATTTTTAGCACATATACAGTCTTACTTAAAATGAAGTTCAAAAACTGATCTAACCTTGGAGTGCGACTGCCTATTCCAATCAATAAAACTATGTCAGATTCCGAGATCGAGATACTAGCGGGCCTTTCAAGTAGGGATGTGTGGAATGTAAATATAATAACAGAACCTATTTTATAATATATAAAAATATAGCTCTCTTTATTATTTCTAGATTCATAATTTAATATAAAATTAAATTCAGATAATAATAATATTATTATTTTATATATATATAAAATAAAATAAATATTAATAAAATAAAAATATTAATAATAATATAATAATATTAATAATAATATAATAATATTAATAATAATATAATAATATAATAATTAAAAAAATTATTGTTCTTTTCAAATTATATTTTTTTAATTTTTTTTATATTTCTTATTAATTATTAATTATTAATAATAATATAAAAATTCTTTTTACAATTAATATAATTTTTATTAAGATTATAAATTAAACCAAAAAAAACTATTTGTAAAATGAAATGATAAATAATGAAATGATAAATGATAAATAATGAATAATAATAATAATAATAATAATAATAATAATAATAATAATAATAATAATAATAATAATAATAATAATAATAATAATAATAATAATAATAATAATAATAATAATAATAATAATAATAATAAAACCAATCAATCTCTATCAAAATAAGAAACTCAAAGCTATCATAACAGATCTCATCCTCAATATCTATTTCAATAATATCCAACTGTTACGAGGGTAGCCGTCTAGATCACATGGAAGTGTTCTAGGCTCTCGAGGTAGGTTTATAATTAGATGTCAAGCAGGGACTTAAATAATGACAATAATGAATATGCTATTTGTAATTAATAGTAAAATATACTAAATAATTGATTTTAAGTACAAAGCTTTATACAAAGGAAATCCTTCTTGATTATATAGATCTTTATGCTTATAGCTAATCAGGACCGCTATATGGTCCTGGACCACCAGCGTTCCTTAATGGTCTATAATGTGACTTTGTTATGTTACCCTGTAATTGGTTATATGATACGGTATAGATGTTGGCTGTTGTAACACTATCCCCCTTTTAGTTTAATACTTATTCTGAATGTTATATAATATAACTTTTCTCTTATATTTATTTTATTAATAAACTTCTTTTATTATTATAATTATAGTTTTGTGAAAGAAGAAGGAACAACTTCGTCTAGCTTGTTTGGTAAAAGCTTGTGGATTCGAAATACCTTTATGTTCTTTATGTGATTGTTAGGAGTATAGATGTATTGTTTCTTCGGCTGATTCTTCTTGTTGTGCTGAATGTATTTGTCAAGAGAAGAAGTGTGATATTCAAGGTCTGTTGAAAAGCGATTGGGATAGCTTAGATCATCAAAAGGTAAGGTTGGAGCAGAAGGAGGAAGCAATTATTGAGGCTTTTCAAAAGACTATGGTTAGGATCCTTCAATTTAGGAAGCAGAAATATTTTTTGTTAAAGCGAAAGTCTGAAATACTTTGTTGGGTTTTATGTACTCTTGATAAGTTTGTAAAGATTGAAGAAAAAGAGAGATTAGAAAATGAGTGTATAAAGAAGGAGAAGAAGCAAGCAAATGTTGGTTTGTCAATGTTTGCTAAGGTTAGTTCGAATATATTGAGCGACTTTGACCCTTCTTCCTTTTTGAGTTCTTCAGATCCTTTTTGGGAAGGTCTGGATAATATTGGTGAAATTCCTTCAATAGATCAGGAATACCAAGGTTCTTTTTAGGTTTCCAAATGTTTTCTGAATATAGATAATCTTGCTATTTGATTAAATATTTGACTTTCTTGTTAATATATTTGTAATCTAATATTTCTTCGATATAATATTCTCTCTTTGGGTTGACTGATTTGATTTCTGGGTCTGATACTTTTAGCGCTCTAAATGATGCTTTCTCGAAGAATGAGATATAGAATACTAGGTAGATATTCATTATATATAATAGTTTCAATTTGTAATTAACTAATCCTATTACCTTATTAATTTTGAATAATCCTAGTTTTTTATAGTCTAATTTATTATTTGATCATTTTGTTTATATTTTTCTTTAAATAAGATAAACTTTATCCTTCTTTTTAAGAGTAGGTCTTATATTATAAGATTCATTATAATACAACATTATTCTTAAAATGATAAATTATAAATTCAAGGAGAGTTATTCTTGAAGCTCCTTGATTTCTATAATATCTTTTATAACTTCGTCTATATTTATATCTTATAACAATAATGATTTGTATACCAATAGATTGAATCCAAAGTTAGTATATACTGGCATTACTTTTGTAGTTTCTATCTCTGATATATTATATACGAATTGTACTAAGAATAATAATTTAACCCAATTATCTTATTTGTAATTGATATAGCAACAGAGATAAGCTTCTATTGTTTGGTTTAATCGTTCTGTCTAGCCATCTGTTTATAGATGGAAAATTGTTGAAAGCTTTTTTTTGATTCTAAGCAATATTATAAAAGTAGATCAAAACTTCGATATGAATAATTTGTTCCTATCTGAGATAATCTTATCTGATATATTATAAATATTGATTATATTCTTTATGAATATATAAGCAAGATCATCTATTATCCAAGTTTTACAAAATAATATCATATAAACGAATTTGATTAATTTGTTTATTATTATTAATATAGAATCATATTCCTTTTAAATAACCAAATCCTTGAATAATAGTAGTTTCATTATAAAATCCTAAATAATAGACTTCCAAGATTGAGTAAATAGTTTGGGGGTTTTGAGCTGATTATAAGGAGTATACTAAATGGCTTTATTCCTTATACAAATATTACAATTCTTAATTATATTCTCAACTATAATCCTTATCTTTGGAAAGTAGACTTCTCTCTTTATTCTAGCAAAGGTTCTTGTAATACCTTGATATCTATAAGCTGGTAACTTATATTATTTTGTAACATAATCCTTAGCTAAACTAAAGAGTATATAAAGCTTATTATAAAAATGGATAAACTTATCTTCAATAATGAATCCTTTTTCTAGATTGTCTGATATAGCTAGGATTCTTTTGGCTGTAATGTTTGTTGTATATTCTGTTTTTATGATATCCTTGATAGTATTATAATTTATTCCTGAAGTGGCAATGAGTTGTGGTTTATTGTGAATTAAAGTATCGTTATCCTGTTTTAATATCATGTACGATTTGTGGTTTATTGTGAATTAAAGTATCGTCATCCTGTTTTAATATCGTGTACAATTTGTGTGTTTTATTTTGTAAATATTCTGATTTTCGGCTGAGAGTATCTACCCTAACATTTTCATTTCCTTTGATATATGAAATTCTGAAGTTGTAGACGGTCATAATTTCCGACTATCTAACCTGTTATTGGTTTAGTTTCTTTGTTATAATAAAGTAAACCAAATTCTTATAATCTGTATACACCTATATTATTGTTACGAGGGTAGCCGTCTAGATCACATAGAAGTGTTCTAGGCTCTCGAGGTGGGTTTATAACTAGGCGTCAAGCAGGGACTTAAGTAATGACAATAATGAATATGTTATTCGTAACTAATAGTAGAGTATACTAAATGATTGATCTTGAGCACGAAGCTCTATACAAAGGAAATCTATTTAGCTTATATAGATCTTCGTGTTCTACTATATCCTCTGGATTCTAAAGAATGATAGACCTATAATTCCTATAGACCTACGATTCGTATAGACCTACAATTCATATCCCTGAATATATAAGGTCCATCATATGATCCAGATTGATTGGTTATCCTTATTATCCTTACCATCCTTACCACATATGATTCTATATTGCGATGATTTGTAATACTATCCCCTTCCTAGTTTAGCACTTATCCCAAGCTCTTATAATCATTTTCCTGCTTATGTTTCTTTCGAAGAATAACTCTTTTCCTTTCACCATATCATTTATATAATCAAGAAAATATAAGGAACAAATTAAACTTGCTTTATTAATTAAATCTAAAAGGTTCGAAATGCCTCCCTATATTTATTGTGAAAAATATTCGTGTCGTTGTATTGTTATTGGGGAAAATTCCGATCGATATAGTAAATGCGCCCATCGAGGTCAACGATGTAATGTATCAGGGTCTTCTTCTAGGGATATAACAGCTATTATCCATGAACAGGAATGTTTGGATCGTGAGTATAAAGAGACCTTGTCGAAATTGCTTCGTTTGGATAAGCAGCAACGTTTCCTATAAGGACAAGCGTCCGAAATGATTCGT
Source organism: Sclerotinia subarctica (assembly GCA_025389085.1). NCBI lineage: Eukaryota > Fungi > Ascomycota > Leotiomycetes > Helotiales > Sclerotiniaceae > Sclerotinia > Sclerotinia subarctica. Next base: position 699,469 of record QRFI01000016.1, read on the forward strand.
TATGATTTGAAGACAATGGATGAATTGGACAATATTGAAAAGAAGGAAATATTGGAGAATGAGTATATGGAGAAAGAGAAGGAGCAAGCAGATATTGATTCGTCGACATTTGTCAAGGCTAGCTCGAGCGTTTTGAACAACTTTGACCCTTCTTCCTTTTTGAATCCTTTGGATCCTTTTTGGGAAGGTCTGGATAATGTTAATGAAATTTCTTCAACAAATCAGGAGTACCAAGGTTCTTTTTAGATTCCCAAATGTTTTCTGAATATAAGTAATCTTGTTATTTGATTAAATATTTGATTTTCCTGTTAATATATTTGTAGTCTAGTATTTCTTCGATATAATATTCTCCCTTTAAGTTAATTAGATCGATTTCCGGGTCTGATGCTTTTAACACTCTGAATGATACTTTCTCAAAGAGTAAGATATAAAATATTAGATGGATATTCATTATGTATAATAATTTCAGTTTATAATTAACTGATCCTATTACCTTATCGATTTTGAATAATCCTAGTTTCTTGTAATCTAATTTATTACTTGGTTGTTTTGTCTATATGTTTCTTCGAATAAGATAAACTTTATCCCCCTCTTTAAAAGTAGATCCTATACTTCTTGATTCATTATAGTACAATATTATTCTTAAAGTGATGAACTGTAAATCTAAGGAGAGTTGTTCTTGAAGCTCCTTGATTTCTGTGATATCTTTTATAACTTTGTTTACATTTGTATCTTGTAGCAATAGTGATTTGTAAGCTAATAGGTTGAATCCAAAGTTAGTATATATCGACGTTACTTTTATGGTTTCTGTCTCTGATATATTATATACGAATTGCATCAAGGGTAATAATTTAACCCAATTGTTTTGTTTATAATTAATGTAATAGTGAAGATAGGCTTCCATTGTTTGGTTTAGTCGTTCTATCTGGCCATCTGTTTGTAGATGGAAAACTATTGAAAGCTTTCTTTTGATTCTAAGTAATATTATAAAGATAGACCAAAACTTCGATATGAATAATTTGTCCCTATCTGAGATAATCTTATCTAGTATATTATGAATACTGACTATATTCCTTATGAATATATAAGCAAGATCATCTGCTATCCAAGTTTCACAGAATGATATTATATAAATGAACTTGATTAATCTGTCTATTACCATTAATATGGAGTCGTATTCCTTCTGGATAATTGGGTTCTTGGATAATAGTAGTTTCATTACAAAATCCTAAGTAATAGACTTTCAAGGTTGAGTAAATAATTTGGGGGTTTTGAGCTAACTATAAGAAACATGCCGAATAACTTTATTCCTTATACAAATGTTGCAGTTCCCAATTATATTCTCAATTATAATCCTTATCTTTGGAAAATATACTTTTTTCCTTATTCTGGCAAAGGTTCTTACAATATCCTAATATCTGTAAACTAATAACTCATATTGTTCCGTAACATAATCCTTAATTAGATTGAAGGATATATAAAGCTTATTGTAAAAGTAAATGAATCTTTCTTTTATAATGAATCCTCTTTCTAGATTGTCTAATTTGGTTAGGATTCTTTTGATTGTAGTGTCTGTTGTATATTCTGTTTTTATAATATCCTTGATAATATCGTAATTTATTCCTAAAGTGATGATGAGTTATAGTTTATTGTAAATTAAAGCATCATTTTCCTGTCTTAATATCATATATGATTCATATATTTTGTTTTGTAAATATTCTGGTTTTCGGCTGAGAGCATCTGCTCTAGCATTTTCGTTTCCTTTGATATATGAAATTCTGAAGTTGTATATAATTATGATTTCCGATCATCGGATCTATCGTCTATTCAATTCTTTCGTTATAATGAAATAAACCAAGTTCTTATAATCTATATACATCTATACTATATATTTCGATCTTTTTAAGTATACTCTCTATTCTCTAAAAGTATCTATTATCGCTAGTAATTCCTTATCATATATTTTGTAGTTTAGTTCAGCTGACAATAGTTTGTATGAATAGTAAGCGATTGGTTGCTATTTCCTGTTTAAGCCTGATTGGTTGAGTATTATGTTTATTGTATAATCTGAGGAGTCTGTCTCCACAATTATTGGTAGTTCTGGATCAAAAGCCTTGAGAACTGGTTCTCCTACGAATACTTCCTTGAGGTATTCAAATGCTGTTTATGCTGCTTCTGATCATTGGAACTCTTCCTGATTCTTCTTGGTGATTTCAATCATTGGGGAGGCTATCTTCGAATAGTTCTTGATGAATTGTCGGTAAAAATTGGCGAACCCTAAAAAGGACTATACTTTCTTTATATTAATTGGTGGCTCTTATTCTTTGATTGCTTTTACCTTGTCGGAGCTCATCTTGAAACCTCCTGAAAATATAATGTAACCTAGGAATTCTGTTTTTATGATATGAAATTTGTATTTGCTAAGTTTATATTGAAGGTCTGCTTCCTCTAAAAATTATAGAATATTATAAACATCCTGGATATATTATTCTTCTGTTTCTGAAAATACTAATATATCATCTAGATAGCATATATAGTATATATCTAGGTATTTCCTTAATATATTATTGACCAAGTATATATATATTGTTGGTGTATTTGTCAAACTGAATAGTATTACTTAATACTTATATAATCCATAGCAAATTCTAAATACTGTCTTTCATTCCTTACCTTCCTTCATTCTGATTAGGTGGAATCTGTTTCGAAGATCAAACTTGGAGAAAACCTTGGCTTTTCCCAATCGATCCTTCAATTCTATAATTAATGAAAGTGGATACCAATCTTTGATTGTTATATCGTTAAGTTTGCGATAGTTTATATAAAGTCTCCTTGTACCATCTTTCTTTGGTATAAATAATACAGGGCTTGCTATCTGTAAGGTGGATTCTCTAATCCATCCCTTTTTTAATACATCGCCAATATAATCCCTAAGCGTCCTTAGATCAAAGATTGATATCAGATAGATTGGGCCGAATGAAGATGTCTTGCCTTCCTCCAATACTATCTTGTGATCCCATAACTTATATTCTGATAAAACATTATAGCCTTTTTTTTCTTCGAATAATTTCTTGTACTTCTGGTACTGTACCGATATTGGCATCTTTTCCTGTTTCGTTATAAGGATGTTTTCAAGTAACTTCTTTTGTTTATTCTTCATTTGTATAGAAGGTTCATCTTCCTTTGCTATTAATGAAGGATCCTGAACTTGGTGTCCTATATCAATAATATTATTCGCCTTTAGTTCTCTATTGTATATATTCAGCCTTGCTGACTTTAGTATATCTCATTGATCGCTTTTCTTCAGAAATGATATAATTTCTGATGACCAATCAATTTAAGGGTTATATACCTTTAATCATAACATTCCTAGAATGATCTATTGATTCCCTAATAAAACAATATCGAATTGGATAACCTCTTTATACTAGATTATACTCATTTGTAAAAAGCAAGTCTCCTACGAAATCTTTCCGTCCAATCCAGTTAATTGTCCATCGACTAATTGCAATTGATATAATGCTTGTTTTGCTTAAAGTTGTACTCTCAAATACTTTATAGTTCCTGATGCAATAAAATTTTCTGTGGCTTTTGAATCAATTATAACCTAGATTGCTTGTCCATTTATTTTCGTATTGCAATAGATTTATCCTATCTGTCCTATAATATTCAATTGGCCTTGGCCTTTTCTATAGGTTTTAGCTGACCTTCCCTTTTTACAGGATCTCTTTGCTTTCCTTTGTGAAAACTATCCTATAACTTCTTTATCCGATAAATAAATCCTATAGGTTTCATTATAATAAGCGGTCCAGTTTATAACAATATATTCAACTATCTATTCTTCCTTTGTTTCTGTTCTGAACAAAGATAGAGAAGGAGTTCGTAGATACTCCTGTTCCTATAAATCTATTATATTGAGATCTTCTTTATTCTTTAGTAATTCGTTTAGCAATTTCTTGAATTCCTTATAATTTATATATTGGATCTTTTCAGATTCTATAAAGGTTATTGTATACAGTTGAGGTATAAAGATCACATTAAGTTGGCCTTTGCCGAACTTTTTGTAATAACCTCCTTTTAATAACTTTTTGTTTCGACAATTTCTGGCTTTATAATCTGACTTGCCGCATTCGAAACAAAACTTGTCTTTGTATCTTTGTTCTATCTCTTCCTTAAATAATTTGTTTCTAAAGATTATATTCAATTGTATTAGATCTCTATAAGGTTGTCTGTTCTTTCGAGGTCTTTCTTCATTCTTGTAATACTTACCACGATCTTGGTTTCTATGGAAGTTGGAAGAATAGTATTCTTTCTGATACTTGTAAAGTATCTCATCCGCTTTAATAAACTCCTCGATCAATTCATTTAGATCCTTTCAAGTATAATTACGATCTAGTTCTAGCCTGACTTCAGGCTTGAGCCCTTTCTAGTAATAGCTCATTATTGTATTCTCTTCCCATTTAATAGTATTTATATACCTTCTGAATTCCATAGTGTACTTGATTGCTGACCCTGTTTATTTGAGGCCATAGATCTTGGACTCAATATTATATAATTCATTGATGTTTCCGAACATTTATTATATTTCTTTCTTAAATCCTTCGAATCTCCTAAAGATAATTTGAGTTGGGTATAATCGCTTTTTTGACTTATTCAAGTTGATAAAGTAATCCTTAAGATATGGTTGGATCCATTTGGCGGCTTTTTTTTTGAGATAGGAGGTAGCCCAAACACTTTTATCAATATCATAATTGAATTTGTCTTGATTAAATTGGAAGTAGATCTCAAATTGAAGCAAGAAGGTCTCTAGTTCTTATCGATTGCCTGTAAATCGGTCTGACAAGGCAATCTTAAGGGTTTCGATGATAATGATTTCCTTAGGATCTTCGATATCTTCTATAACGATATCTCTATCCTTATCGATACCTCCGAGAATACCTTGATTGACTATAGTAGGGTTGCTAGACTGTAATGTCTTGGAAGACATGATATCGTTACTAGTCGAGTCAGTATTTGAAGCAGTAATGATGCTCAAAATGTTACAAGGGTAGCCGTCTATATCACATGGAAGTGTTCTAGACTTTCGAGATAGGTTTATAATTAGGTGTCAAATAAGGACTTAAATAATGACAATAATGAATATGCTATTCGTAATTAATAATAGAGTATACTAAATGATTGATCTTGAGCACAAAACTCTATACAAAGGAAATCCATCTAGCTTATATAGATCTTCATATTTTACTATATCCTCTGGATCCTAAAGGATGATGGATCTATAATTCCTATGGACCTACGATTCGTATAGACCTACGATTCGTATCCCTGAATATGTAGGGTCCATCACGTGATCCAGATTGATTGGTCATCCTTACCATCCTTACCATCCTTACCACACGTGACTCTATGTTGCGATGGTTCGTAACAATTATATATTTCGATCCTTCTAAATATATTTCTATTCTCTAAAAGTATTTATTATCGCTAATAATTCCTTATCGTATATTTCATAATTTAATTTGGTTGATGATAATTTATATAAATAATAAATGACTAATTGCTATTTCTTGTTTAAACCTGATTAACTAAGTATTATATCTATTGTGTAATCTGAGGAATCTGTCTCCACAATTATTGATAGTTCTGGATTAAAAGTTTTGAGAATTGGTTCTTTTACGAATACTTCTTTAAAATATTCGAATATTGTTTATATTGTTTCTATCTATCGAAATTCCTTTTGATTCTTTTTGATGATTTTGATCATTAAGGCAGCTATTTTCGAGTAGTTTTTGATAAATCATTAATAAAAATTAGCAAATCTTAAAAAGGATTGTATTTTCTTTATATTTGTTGATGATTCTTATTCTTTGATTGTTTTTACCTTATCAGGACTCATTTTGAGATCTTCAGAGAATATGGTATAACCCAGGAATTCTGTTTCAGTAACATGAAATTTGTATTTATTAGGTTTATATTAAAGATCTGCCTTTTTTAATTATTATAAAACTTTATAAATATTCTGAATATATTATTTCTTTGTTTTTAAGAATACTAATATATTATCTAGATAGTATATATAGTATATATTTAGATATTTTCTTAGTATATTATTAATTAAATATATATATATTGCTAGTATATTTATCAAACCGAATAATATTATTTGATATTTGTATAATCTGTAATGAGTTCTGAATACTATCTTCCATTTCTTACCTTCCTTTATTCTGATTAGATGAAATCTGTTTTATAAATCAAACTTGGAGAAAATCTTGGCTTTTCTCAATTGATCCCTCAATTCTATAATTAATAAAAGTAGATATTGATCTTTGATCGTTATATTATTGAGTTTATGATAATCTATATAAAGTCTTCTTGTACTATCTTTCTTTGATACAAATAATATAGGGCTAACTGTCTGTAAGATAGATTCTCTGATCCATCCCTTTTCTAATATATCATTAATATAATCCTTAAATATCTCTAGATTAAAGATTGATATTAAATAGATTAGACTGAATAGAAATATCTTGTCTTTCTTTAATACTATTTTATAATTCTATAACTTATATTCTGGTAAAGCTTTATAACCTTTTCTTTCTTTGAATAATTTCTTGTACTTCTAATACTATACTAGTATTAGTATTTCTTCTTGTTTTGTTATAAAAATATTTTCAAGCAACTTCTTTTACTTATTCTTTATTTGTATAGGAGGTTTATCTTCCTTTATTATTAATAAAGGACCCTAGATTTGATATTCTATATCAATAATATTGTTCACCTTTAGTTCTTTATTGTATATATTCAACCTTACTGGCTCTAATGTATCTTGTTGATCACTTTTCTTTGGAAATGATATAATTTCCGATGATCAATCAATTTAGGGGTTATATACCTTCAATTATAATATTCCTAAAATGATCTATTGATTCCCTAATGGAACAATATCAAACTGGATAACCTCTTTATTGTAACGATACTGTACTGGAGGCAGCGGCTGCCTGAGGTTTCGTTGGTTGGTAGTTGTAGATTAAGGCTTTATCAATTGGGTTCACTTGGAAGTGAAGTTATTATTAGATCAAGTAGAATATAGATAAACTAATTGATAATTAAGTTAAATATAAAGTTTTTAAATTATGAAATTATTCTGATTATATATTAATGAATGTGAGGGAGCTTTGAGGAGCCCTAAAGCTCCAAAAAGCTCCTGGAGCTTTAGGAGCTTTCAAAGCTCCTAAGGCTCTTTATTATATGATCTACCCTTAGTTTTAGGATATTAATCCTAGGACAATTCCAATTCTAAGATAATAATCCTGGGACAGATATTATCCTAAAACAATTGTTCTAGGACAAATCTTATCCTGGAATAAATAATTCTGGGATGAATTATGTTCTAGGATATTTATCCCAAAACCCAATAGTTATCTAACCTATTCTTTCTGGGATATCATTTGTTTTAAAACAATATTTATTCTAGGATTCCTTATCGATAAGGATCCCCTCGAAAAAAGCAGCTTGAATATTAGTAACTAGATTTATTTTATAAAAATGAATATGATTCGTGACACTATCCCCTTCCTAACCAAACATCATCCTTAATCGCTTATAACTAATAAGTGTCCTACTTGTTTTATTATCATATCCTTCAATCTTTTCCATTATAAATGATTCCGATTCCTTATATAATTTAACTCAAAGAAAGAAAAAGGAACATATCTATTTAGCTACAATTATCGATTTTATTGATATCAAGATGATTCCTTGTTCTCATTATCATCAGGAAAATCATTGTTGTATTAAAGATCTCTCCGATAAGCATCGTTTATATTGTTCAGAATATATACGAAATTCTGTTTCCTGTAATACTGAGTTCTGTTTGAAAGATGATTGGGATCATGAAATTCCTCAAGAATATAATTGGGAAAGTCTTGATCAACAGATCGATAAATTGGATACTGAAATTGCTGAATCTTCTGTTAAGACTACTCACCTTATTAAACAAAAGGTACAACTCAAAAAGCAACGTGATAAAATGTTATATCGTGGTCTCAAGTATCTTGATAAACTTGATGCTTCAAAAAAAAAGGAAAAACAAGAAAAAGAAAAAGAAAGAGAAATTGCTACAATTTCAATATCTATTGTTCCTTCCAATCCTTTTAATCAATTTGATTCTGAACTCCCTATAATTAATTCCGACTTCCTCGAATCCTCCTTTTTATACTCGATGGATTCGCCGTCTATATAAACTATATTGAATTCTCCTTCCTTTTAGGCAAATCTAGATTCTATTGACGAAAATCCTCAAACTTCTTAAAATGCTTAAGATCTTTCTCTAATTCTTATATATTCTCAGAATCCAGATAATTTTCCTATTTTATCAAATATTTGACTTTGTTTCTAATATATTTGTAATCTAGTATTTTCTCTATTTTATACTTGATGTTTTGATCAATAAATATAATTTCGGATTCAGGAGCTCTGGATGCTCTTGGTGATATTAGTTCGAGCAAGGATATATGAAATACTGAATAGATATTCATACTTTTTGGTAGCGCCAATTCATAATTCAAGGGTCCTTTAACTTTCTTGATTTTGAATAATCCTAATTTCTTATAATCCAATTTTGTATTTGATTTCTTTATCTCGATGTTTTTTTGGAGTAGATAAACTTTATTCTCTTCCTTTAATATTGGTTTCTGATTACACTTTTTATTATAATAATAAACATTTCTTTTAATAATGAACTTGAATTCCATTACTATTTCTTTATGAATTTCCTTGAGTTTCTTTGTTTATACAATAATAGATTGGTTCTTTATTTCTGGAATATCTGGTTCCTTGTATACAACTAATTTATATCCAAAATTGGTATAGTTTGATAAGACTTGGGTAGTTTCTGAAGCAGAGCTGTTGTATACAAATTGTGCTAGGGGTAATAGTCCTACCTAATCATTCTGTTGATAATTCATATAATAACAAAGATATGCTTCAATAACCTGATTTATCTGTTTGTTTCCTTCATTTGTTTATAAATGGAATACTGTAAACATTTTCCTTTTCACATCTAATAATATTATTAAAGCAATCCAGAATTTTGATGTAAAGAGTTTATCTTTATCGGACAATATCTCTTCTGATAATCTATATATTACAATGACTTCTTTTAGGAATATAGTTGTTAGGGTTTCTGCAATTAAGGTGATCTTGTATAGTACTAGTAATATATACTTGATCAATCGATTCATAATGACTAGGAGATAATCGTATTCTACTCCTATTGTTGGATCCTTGGATTTAGGTAATGGCCCTATGAAATCCTATAATATCGATTTCCATAATGTAGATGGTATTTCAGTTATATACATCTGTCTATAAGGGGTATGACGAGAAGCCTTGTTCTTGATACAGGTATTATATTTGGTGATCACTTTTTTGACCATAATTCGGAGTCCCAGACTTCAATATTATCTTTTAATTCTTAAATATATCCTTTATATTCCTTGATAATTATAAATTAGCAATATATACTGCTCTTCAATAAATTCAATGGTGATACTACTTGGTAACCAAATTTTTCCTGCGACTCATACCAATCCATCTACAATTACTGGCGGCTTAGATCATTTGATGTTTTCCTTATTCAATTGTGTATCTATTAGTTTGTTTTTCCAGACTTCTGTTGATTTATTTTCCAAAACAACAATTTCTATTAGATTCAGAATAAGATCTTTATTAAAAAGAGATTTCAAAATCGCTATCTCTTAATAGGTTTTATCATCCTTATACCTTAATAGCCTATTTAGTACATCTATTCTTACATTATCTTTGCCTTTGATATACTTGATTATCAAGTCGAAACCAGCTAATTCTTTAATTCATCGAGCCAATCTTTGATTATCCAGAATCTTAATTATAATAAAGATTTATAGATTTATATAATCAATATAAATGATTATTAGGAATTTAGTCTCTTGAAGATAGATTCTTCAATATTTCAATAATTTGACTATAGTTATAAGTTCCTTCTTATAGATATTATAATTTTGCTCTATCTTATTCATTTTGCTAAAATAATAAGCAATTGGATATAGTTTCCCATTGTCATCTTTTTGAAGATGAACTCCTGCTACACAGATATCAGAAACATCTGTTTCAATAATACTTTCTCGATCGTTATAATAATTATAGAGTATAGGTTCCCTGATAAATCTATCCTTAATTTCCTGAAAGGCTTGCTCTGCCTTTTCGCTTTACATAAATCCTATACTCTTTTTCGTTATCTCTATAAGTGATTCTATTATTTTAGAAAAGTCTTTGATGAATACCTAACAAAAGTTGATGAATCCTAGTATAATCTATATATCTTTGATATTTCTAGATTATTCCTAATTTTTTACTTTCTTGGTTTTCTCTAAATTAATGCTCATCTAACCTGATTCGATTACATATCTTAGGAAGGTTATCTTCTTGATTCCAAACTTATATTTTGATAATTTGAGTTATAAATCAATCTTCCTAAATGTTTTAAATACTTTAAGGATATATTCCTTATATTCTTCTTTTTTTTGGGAGAAGATCAGGATATCATCCAAATAACAGATTATGAATAAACTAAACTCCTTGAGTATTTCGTTATTCTATTATTGATATATAGTAGATGCATTAATTAATCCAAATGGTATAATAATATATTCCCATAATCCAGAAGGTAATATGAAAGCAGTCTTTCATTCGTGTCCTTCCTTGATCTATATAAGATTGAAGACATTTTTTTAATCTAGTTTAGTATAGATCATTACCTTGCTCAACTTATCCCTTAACTCTTAAACTTTAGGTATAGGGTATACATCCCTGATGATCTTATTGTTCATTTGGTGGTAGTCTCCACAAAATCAATTATTCAGATCTTCTTTTTTGAATGTTAATAATATATTAAATATACAAGAAAACTTGGATTTCCTAATCCATCCCTTCTTTTCAGTTTTAGATCAATATTCTTCTTATATTCTTAAAGTATTGGGATTATATAATCTTAATCTCTCAATTAAAGGTATAAATCCTTTTTTGAAATTAATCTTATAATTCCAAGACTTATATTTTGGCAAGACTCTCAAATCCTATAGGTCTTCGAATAATTTGGCGAATTTTCTGTACTGCACTGGAATTTCTTTTACATCGATCTCACCAATTAGTAAAGAATCTATAACTATTATAATACAATATCCAATCTCCCCGGAAATCTGTTCCTTTAGATCATATAGTTATTCGTTCTTATATCTACAATAATCAAATATAAGGATATCCTTTATTTAATTAATATTTGGATTATATTTTCTAATCCAGGGGGTTCCTAAAATTACTATATATCTGCCTAATAATACTAAGTCCAATTTGACTTGTTCTATATATCCTCTTGACATAACCATTTTTAAAGTATTAATCTATCTTTATATTTATCTATCTACTTTAGCCTTCTTTTCTCCTAATAGTATCAGCTGATATAGATATTCTTTAGGTTTAATAAAGATTCCGTTTTCTTTTACAAAATTAGAATTTATAAATATTTTTATAGCTTCTGAATCGATCAAAACTTTAACTTCTTATTTTCCAAGATTGATTCCTACAATTAATTGTCTAATCCCAATTGTACCATTGAGTTTTAACGATAATGATTTAATAATCTATTTTTTGGTAAGGAGGTTCAACTATTCACATTAATATTCGCTTATACTCAATAATCTGTAGGGTGTAATTATTGATAATTCTATTGGTCCTGTCTGAAAGTCTTGGTAATAATCCTCGACCCAATAATGTTCATAGTAATAATTAATTCTACACTAGATTTTATAATATTCAGCTTATAACAGGATTTCCTATACATCTCCGATTATTAGGTTATAATCATTATATTCCTATTCTTCATTAATCCGAGGAGAGTCTAAGTCCATGATAAATCTCCTAGCATTGTCTTCCCTTATATTCTCCTTAAATACTATATAATAAAGGTTGCTATAAATAACGATATAACGTAGTTTAACACCGAGTGGGCCATATCACCGAGTGGGCCATTTCAAAATACACCAAAATTAGGCTTTCTCTAATATTTATATTTTAATAACTAAACATTATTTTTGAAAAAGAAAAAAAACATTAAATAATAATAAAAAATTAGCTTTTTAAAAATCTAGTTTTTATAAAAATATTTTCATTATATCATTAAAAAAATCAAAATTGTCACGATTTTCGTTACAAAAATATCATTTTAATAATAACTCTTATATTAATTCAAATCTTCGAAAACAAATTAAATTTTTATAATAATTATATAATTAAATATTATATCTTCAATTTTCAAAAAATCATATTACTAAATAAAGAAAGTGCACGGTTACGCACAGACGAATTTTGTATGTATTTGAAATGGCCCACTCGGTGATATGGCCCACTCGGTGTTAAACCACGTTATAGGATCAACAAGATTGAATGATTATGAGTCTAATATTTTTCTACAAAATCAGGTTTCTGTTTTTTATGATAATGTTATATACGTTTTCCATTAAGATAACTGATTAGGTATTATAGCTCATTTTCTTGAAGTCTTAGATAAACTTCATTGATTTATAGATTATCTTCAGATCCTTCTTTTTCAAATAATTCAATTAACTTATAGTTATTTGTAAGCTCGACTTTCTTATCAGTATTTCTGGTTGATTCTATCTTTATAGATAGGATTATTATACCCAACTTTTTAAATTGTTCTGAATATAATTGGGGTAACTCTTTGTTATGAAGGTAACAGCTGACTTGTTTGTATGAGCTTGGGCCATATATGAGCAAGATATAATTCGATTATATTAGTATATGATTATGATCACCCAAGGATCATATATATATATACCATCAGAATATACAAACAGGAAAGCTTCAGGTGTATACAGTATTAATTACGAGATTGAGTATCATATAATAGACAGCTCTAGAACGACAATATTCCAAAAGCATTCGGCTGTCCTAATTGTTTAAAGAAAACAAAGGTTTATATAAGGGAATGGGATATTATTAAATATAGAGCTTTATGCTCAAAATCAATCATTTAGTATATCATATTATTAATTACGAATTATATCATTTTATTATTATTACTTTAAAGTCTCTATTTGATATCTAGTTATAAATCTACTTTGAGAGCTTAAAGCATTTCTATATGATCTAGATAGCAAACCTTGTAATACTTTGAGCATTATTATTGCTTCAAATACTGACTCGATATAAATAACGATAATTATATCTTTTATAACATTACAATTTAGCAACTTAACTACAAGTAACCAGGTCATCTCTGAAAGCATCAATAAGGATAGAGATATCTCTATAGAAGGTATCGAAGATTTTAAAAAGATCATTATCATCGAAACTCTTAAAGTTGTTTTATCAGATCGATTTATAAGCAATTAATAAGAACTAGAAATCTTCTTATTTCAATTAGAAATCTATTTCTAATTTAACAAAGACAAATTCAATTACAATATTGATAAAAATGTTTAGGCCATCTTCTACCTCAAAGAAAAAGCTGCCAAATGGATTCAACTATATCTTAAGGATTACTTTACTAATTTGAATAAATCTAAAAAGCGAATATATCTAATATAAGTTATTTTTAGGAAATTCAAAGAGTTTAAAAAGGAAATATAATAAGTATTCAAGAATATCAATGAATTATATAATATTGAGTTCAAGATCTATAATCTTAAGTAAATAAGGTCAATAATCAAGTATACTATAGAATTCAGGAGGTATATAGATACTACTAAATAGGAAAAGAATATAATAATGAGCTATTATCGAAAAGGGCTCAAATCTAAGGTTAGGCTAGAATTGGATCATAATTACACTTGGGAAGATCTAAAAGAATTAATTGAAGAATCTATTAAAACAGATGAGATGTTATACAAGTATCAAAAAGAACATTGATCCTCCAACTTTCAAGGAAATCAAGATTGTGGCAAGTATTATAAAAATGAAGGAAGATTTCGAGAGAGTAGACAACCTTATAGAGACCTTATATAATTGAATGCAACCTTTAAAGATAAACTATCCAAAAAAGAGATAAAACGAAGGCGAAAGGATAAGTTATACTTTGAATATAACAAATCAGGCTATTAGGCCAGGGATTGTCGAAGCAAGAGATTATTAGGAGATGGTTACCATAAGAAATTCGGCAAAGGATAGCTCAATATTACCTTTGTACCCTAATTATATATTTCAAATCCAATAGAAGATAATAGTTATGAATGTGAAGAATATCAAAAAGAAATTGATGTAATACTGCGAGACCAGGAAGGATTGAATACTATAGACCGATACAAATTGGAACATCTCTAAACCCCTTTATCCTTTATTATTGAAAGGGAACTAAAAGAAATATTGTCAATGGAATATATAATAAAGAATTGGACAGCTTGTTATAATGATTTCTATAAGATTTATTCATTAGGTAAGGAAGCTATAGGTTGGTTTCCCCAAAGAAAAGCAAAAAAACCCTGTAAGAAGGGAGGGTCGAAAAGATCATTACATAATCACAAAATTGACCAAATTGATCAAATTGACTAAATTGATTAAATTGACAAAAACAATCATAATAAGGATTTGGGTCAAGGTTAACTAAATATTATAAATCAAATAGGTTAGATATATTATGTTATAAAGATAAATAGACAAATAATCCAGGTTATAATCGATTCAAAAGTTATGGGAAATTTTATTGTATTAGGAATTATAAAGCATTTGGGAGTATAATTTTAAGCGAAATAAGTATTATATCAATTACAATTAATTGATAGATAATTAGCCAGATTAAATAGAAGGATTTTGTAGGAAACTTGTTCTTTGCAGATGAGTATAATCCAATACAAAGAGGTTATCCAGTTCGATATTGTTCTATTAGGGAATCAATAAGTTATTCTAGGAATGCCATGATTGAAAGCATACAACCCCTAGATTGATTGGTTATCGGAAATTATATCATTTCCGAAGAAAAGCGATCGATGAGATATATTAAAGCCAGTAAGGCTGAATATATATAATAGAGAATTGAAGGTGAATAATATCATTAATATAGGATATCAAATTCAGGGTTCTTTATTAATAATAAAGAAAGATAAACCTCTTATACAAATAAAGAATAAGCAAAAGAAGTTGCTTGAAAATATCCCTATAATGAAATAGGACAAAGCGCTAATACCGATATAGTACCAGAAGTATAAGAAATTATTCGAAAAAAGAAAAGATTATAATATTTTACCAAAGTATAAATTATAAGATTATAAGATAATATTGAAGGAAGGCAAAATATCTGTTACGCTGGGTAACAAGAGAACTCTCATGTGCTATCTATATCATGTGACTGGCTCAGTAAGGATCAGTAAACTCAGCACTGATCCATACTGATCCTGCTGATCAGCCATAAGCATGAAGGTCTATATAATCAAGATGGATTTCCTTTGTATAGAGCTTTGTGCTCAAGATCAATCATTTAGTATATTCTATTATTAATTATGAATAGCATATTCATTATTGTCATTACTTAAGTCCCTGTTTGACACCTAATTATAAACCCACTTCGAGAATCTAGAATACTTTTATATGATCTAGATAGTTATCCTTGTAACATTTTGAGCATCATTATTGCTTCAAATACCGACTCGATAAGTAACGATATTATATCTTCTAAAACACCACAATCTAGCAACCCTGCTACGACCAGTTAGGTCATTCTTGAAAGTATCGATAAGGATAGAGATATCGCTATAGGAGATATCAAAGACCCCAAGGAAATCATTATTATTGAAACTCTTAAAGTTATCTTATCAAACCGATTTATAGGCAATCAATAAGAACTAGAAACCTTCTTGCTTCAACTTGAGATCTACTTCCAATTTAATTAGGACAAATTCAATTATAACGTTGATAAGAGTGTCTGGGCTGTCTTCTACTTCAAAGGAGAAACTGCTAAATAGATCCAATTATATCTCAAGGATTACTTCACTTACCTAAATGAGCCAAAAAAGCGAATATACCTGATTCAAACCATTTTTGGGAGATTTGAAGGATTTAAAAAAGAAATACAATAAATATTCAGAAATGTCAATAAACTATATAATATTGAGTCCAAGATTTATAACCTTAAACAAACAGGGTCAACAATCAAGTACATTATGGAATTCAGAAGGTATATAGATACCACTGAATAGAAAGAGAATATAACAATAAGCCATTACCGGAAAGGACTCAAGCCTGAAGTCAGGTTAGAACTAGATTGCAATTGTATTTAGAAGGATCTAAACAAATTGATCAAAGAATCTATTAAAGTGGATGAGATATTTTACAAATATTAGAAGGAACATTGTTCTTCCAACTTCTATAGGAACTGAGATCATAGTAAATACTATAAGAATGAAGGAAGATCTCAAAAGAATAGATAACCCTATAAAGACCCAATACAATTAAATATAATCTTTAGAAACAAACTATCTAAGAAAAAGGTAGAACAAAGATGCAAAGACAAGCTTTGTTTCGAATACAACAAGTTAGGTTATAAAGCCAGAGATTGTCGAAGCAAAAAGCTATTAAAAGGAGGTTATTATAAAAAGTTCGGTAAAGGCCAATTTAATACGACCTTTATACCTTAATTGTATGCAACAACTTCTACAGAACCTGAAGAGATCCAATATATAGGTTATAAAGAGTTCAAGAAATTGCTAAACAAACTATCAAAAAATAAGGAAGGTCTTAATACAATAAATCTATAGGAACAAAAGTATCTATAAACTCCTTCTCCACCTTTGTTCAGAATAGAAACAAAGAAAGAATAGACAGCTGAATATATTGTTATAAGCTGGACTGTTTGTTATAATGAAACCTATAGGATTTATTTATCGGATAAAGAAGCTACAAAATGGTTTCCATAAAGGAAGGCAAGGAGATCCTACAAGAAGGGAAGGTCAATTAAAACCTATAAAAAAGGTTAAGGCCAATTGAATATTGCAGGACAAACAGGATAAATCTATTATAATACAAAAATAAATGGACAAGCAATCCAGGTTATAATTGATTCAGAAGTTACAGGAAATTTTATTGCATCAGGAATTATAAAGTATTTGAGAGTACAACTCTAAGTGAAACAAGTATCATATCAATTACAACTAATTGATGGACAATTAGCCAGATTGGACAAAAAGATTTCGTAGGAGACTTATCCTTTATAAATAAGTATAACTTAGTATAAAAAGGTTATCTAATTCGATATTGTTCTATTAGGGAATCAATAGATCATTTTGGGAATACCATAATTAAAGGTATATAACCCCCAGATTGATTGATCATCGGAAACTATATCATTTCCGAAGAAAAGTGATCAATGAGATATGCTAAAGCCAGCAAGGCTGAATATATACAATAAAGAACTGAAGGTGAATAACATTATTGATATAGAACACCAAATCTAGGGTTTTCTATTAATAGTGAAGGAAAGTGAACCTCCTGTATAAATGAAGAATAAACAAAAGAAGTTGTTTGAAAACATCCTTGTAACAAAATAGGACAAAGTACCAATATTAGTATAGTACCAGAAGTACAAGAAATTATTCGAAGAAAGAAAAGGTTATGACATTTTACCAGAATATAAATCATAGGATCATGAGATAATATTAAAGGAAAGCAAGACATCTCTATTCGGCCCAATTTATTTAATGTCAGTCTTTGATCTAAGGACACTTAAGGATTATATTGGCGATACATTAAAAAAGGGATAGATTAGAGAATCTATCTCACAGGCAATTAGCCCTATATTATTTGTATTAAAGAAAGATGGTATAAGGAAACTTTATATAAACTATCATAAACTTAACAATATAATGATCAAAGATCGGTACCCACTTTTATTAATTATAGAATTGAAGGATCGATTAGGAAAAGCCAAGGTTTTCTCCAAGTTTGATCTACAAAACAGATTCCATCTAATCAGAATGAAGGAAGATAAGGAATGGAAGATAGTATTCAGAATTCGCTATAGATTATATAAGTATCAAGTAATACTATTCGGATTGACAAATATATTAGCAATATATATATACTTGGTCAACAATATATTAAGGAAATACCTAGATATATACTATATATACTATCTAAATGATATATTGGTATTTTCAGAAACAGAAGAATAATATATCTAGGATATTCATAATGTTCTACAACTTTTGGAGGAAGCAGATCTTCAATACAAACCCAGCAAATGCGAATTTCATATTATAAAGACAGAATTCCTAGATTATATCATATTCTCAGGAGGTCTCAAAATAAGCTTCGACAAGGTAAAAGCAGTCAAAGAATGAAAGCCACCAATTAGTATAAAAGAAGTATAGTCCTTTTTAAGGTTCGCCAATTTTTATCGACAATTCATCAAGAATTACTTGAAGATAACCTCATTAATAATTGAAATCATTAAGAAGAATCAGGGAGAATTCCAATGGACGGAAGTAGTACAAGCAGTATTCGAATGCCTCAAGGAAGCATTCGCAGGAGAATCAGTTCTCAAAGCTTTTGATCCAGAATTACTAATAATCATAAAGACAGACTCCTCAGATTATACAATAAATATAATACTCAGCCAATCAGGCTTAAACAAGAAATAATAATCAAT